>CM030369.1:214597033-215797033 GCA_003604175.2 Clonorchis sinensis
TGCAAACAGCCGGCACATATTCCACCATAAGGCTTACCTGTACAATACCGTACAGTGAGTTTTGTTTATTATAATGCCAGCACGTAGATTCCAACAAGATCTGCAAACGCTGCACTGCGCGGATCCAAGATTTGTCTCTTGAATTACAGCCCGCTTGTCGTTAATCACTTACAAATGGGCTATGCACGCACAATCCGGGAAGGTCTGTTTTGGTAACGTGTTCAGTAACCGTCTGGAGAAGGCAAACGGTCACCTGAAAAAACTGGGTGCACCACTCAGACACATTGACGCATGTTGGTTGTGTGCGTCAGCTAGGTTCGTCTAGCTGTCCGCCATGGCCGGCATAGGTTCCTTGTCGCTAGCTGATTAGACGTGGTCGACCATGCTGCTATCCACTCTGACATCAAGCAATGCACCAGAAACTCTACCACTGGCCAGAGCTACTTATCGTCCAGAGCCCCACGTTCATGATATCTAGTACGAGTTTTCAAATATAATGGTTGTCTCCGTAGCGGTGATCACTCGGAACAGCTATTCACGTTGTCCGAAAGCACATGATTCTTCTTCCGTCTAGTCGACCGGTGGATGAAAGGTCGAATTTAGTTACAGTAGTAAAACTCTGTCGTAGTTGCGTTCACCAGAGGAATGTCGGCTGTTGCAAACTCCACAAATTATTACAGCTGCAGTACTACCTGTCAATTCCTCCCATTGTAAGGGGTCTATGTTGTGCCGCAAGAGGGGAACCCCTGAGAATCGATCCCCGTGCAAGTCAAATGCGAACACATGACTGGTCCAAATAGGCTCGGCTGCTTAAAAATGTTCCCATCAACGGCTTTTCGAGGCTAGACGGCGTAGGAGGTAGGTTTGTCGTTGCGATGGACGAGGCCGCAGTTCAAAGCCCAGCTCCATCACCCGACTTCTCTTCGGCTTTCTCCACTTGCGCCTTTCTCCAAAGGACAAACAATTTCGCCGACAGTCANAAGGAGACAGCCCCAAAAATCTCAACAAACGCATGTGCAGTCACTTTCGAAGCCATAGCATCGCAAGTCCAAAGTCGAATGTGCGCCAAAAATTTCGACGGGATAGTAATTAAAACAAATGTCTAAAAAATGACTGTAGATGAGGGTTATTTTTTATCAGAGCACACATGCAAAAAATGCAAGATTTTGACGTAGAAAGTTTTATTTCACTCGCAAGGGTTTGCAGAAAAATGCATTGTGCTTCCAAGGCGCGGCAATGTATATCGGCAGTTGTCGGTGGCCTCGAAATTTCGCTCACCTAAACAAAAACCTATGAACAAAGTAGCACCGAGGCGTGCAAACGGATTAGACTAACTCCATGCAAAAGTAGCAACGTCAAAAATTCCATAGTTTTGCCCAAAATAATTCCGTTTACTCCTAGTGAAGGCGTCAGAATCTCCTCAAATGCCAGAGTATTTAACCATCCAGTTTGAACGGAAGTTGCCTCAAGATCAGGGGCGATCTGGGCTTTAACCTTTGCACAAACCTCCAAAAAATTCCTTCCATTTTGAAAAGTTTGAGTCTACTCCATTTTTGACGGGGTGCTTTTATACAGCGGTACGCGTCAATATACTTTATTTGTCAAAAGACAGGTCCATCTTTCGTCACTCTTTCGGAGCACATCTACATTATCCCGTTCGTTGGAATTCTTGTCGTATGGAAATCGAGTGGCGGGTGGGAACTTTTTAGAATGACAACTGATTGTTAGTTACACCTGCTTCCTGGTAAGAATCCATAGTCCTACTGACCACTCTACATGCAGCAAAAGGCAACTGTTCCCCAAAAATCTAAAGGGTCATTATGTCGAATATTTAGGCGGTCAAGTAGGACACGACTCGTGCGGGTATTGCTCTGACGGCGTAGCTGCTTCGGGTTGTCAGTGGGCGGATGAACCACCGGACCGCAAAAAAATCGCACACCTCATTTGTCAGAAATTAGTTTAGCTTTCCGCTCATTCAGATTTTTTGACCAATTCTTCCACCGTTCAATCAATCTGTAGAGTTAACGTAACTCATTTGATCGAGGATAACTTGTGTGTGAGAAACTCCGTGAGGCTGCACTGGGTCCTTGCAGTTTACTCATTTATCGTTACCGCTCAGGACACATACAACTACCACCGGAAGTGTCGAACAGCTCTGTTGAGTTGGCGCCACATAGTTGGATTTTATTTTGGCAGATGATATGTCTTCGGCGAAACTTCGGAAGACCAGGCACGTGTTCGTGCTACAGTCAGGGTAAGGTCATTATGGCCACATGTTCCTGGGAAATGTCGCATAGTAGGTTTTTTGTTTATCATAATACGAACACGCGGACTTCGGCAAGATCTGCAAGTACCGCGTCTCACGGATTTACCATTCGTCTTTTGTCTCACCACCCGAAAATGGATTGCACACGCACAATTCGGGATGGCTTATTTCGATAATGTGACCAACGACTGTCTAGAGAATGCAGCAGACCGTTTGACAAACCAGGTGCACCATCCGGACACACTGGAGCGCATCATACAGAAAGAGTCCCTGCACGCCGCGTGGTTCATGCGAGAATTTGAGAGGCGTGCATCATATTACTCCAACCGACGCGAAATCCTACAGGACGACGGCTACGTTCTGGAAGTTGTTGTCGAATGACTACTTATGCATGTTTTCTCTTTTCGAGGCGCTTGGGGCCGCGACCGCCAAGACTGCTCTAAGACAGTTTTGGAACAAACAGAGTGAGCTAAATCTACTCTAACCAACTTGTAGTGTTTGGTGATGCAAACACCCAGGTGTTTCTAGACGGTTGTCACCTGTGCTGCAGAATTAATAAGACCCTTCAACCGGGCAATGTGGCTTTCCTTCATCGAGTTGCTCTGTGTATTTACAATTACTCGGTTTCAATCAATGAGAAACATTATTAATACATTTTTAGGTTGCTTCCCAATTCACCAACGGTGGCTATTGGAATACAACCTACCGAAACAAGGTGTAACACTTACACTTGTTCCCAAACTACCGCCGAGAACTTTCGACGGCCTGCGTAAACAGCTGAACCGAGTAGTGGATAAGTTTTGGGGGCTGGAATCCAGGAGAACCCCAACCACCATCAAGCAGTTGATTGCTCAGGGACAAATCCCGCTGCACTAAGGCTCAGCATTCGTAAATGACGGCCTGCAGGGCGGTCGAGGATGCTGCACCTCAACCCAGATAGCAGCCTAGGGACACAGACTTAGGCTTTTGTGTGCCTTGTAACCGGCCTATAAGTAGCAGTGATCGCTGGTGTGCCACGGATAACATATCTTATCACGTCGACTGTTGTGACGGTGACCCTTGACCGTTATGCGGTGGTGTTCCTCAGGCTTACCCCGAAGGTGAGTCTACAGAGAAACAATTTATTTTTGGTTCTCAGCCCCCGGCCCGTTCAGAATACTCAGTGTGTTCGCTGACCGGTCCCCAAAAAAGGAGTCTTATGGTGTTGACCTGGACCGAGGGACAGAATCACAGCACACTGCGTCCCAGAATTCCGGGTGTGTCCGAATTTTCGGCTTTAAGGTTGAGCTAATCTACAGCCGTGAGTAAATGTCTGCCCAATACGACCAACGCTGTAGGGCGTTATCCAGAGGAAACAGACGAAGAGGATTCCATGTGACTCATACATGGCCCACCAGCTCCAGTCTGTTCGTCTTCTTTTGAGAACTGAAGTGTTCCCTCTACAGTACGAGTATTTCTTCGTGTTTATCGGCCGGCTGACTCGCAAAGATGTTACGATAACCTAACTTGTATCTTCCATTTCAGGAAGTCTATAGCTCAACGAAAGCTGCGCATCAAGAAGACCATAAACAATCCCGGCAGGATGCATGTACTGATGGAAACGACCAATAAAGTTCGACTTTTCATATCGTTTAATTTTGATCTTTGCCTTTTCCCCGACATGGATGAATGGGCGCTGGTTGTTTAAGCTGTCCGCTAGGATAGACGCGGATTACATGTGGCTCGTTGATTAGTCATCGTGGACCTCTAGCCGCATGTCAGTCGTGTGCGCCAGCTAGGTTATTTCAGCTGTCCACTGTAGTCGCCGACATAGTCGTGCTGGCATATTTTACAAGTTAGAATGGAGCACTCTGCTGTTTAACAACGCACTTGCATAGGCAATCAACATCTGAGAGTCTTAGGTTCTTCCAGCCTGGCACAAATTATCCATCAACAATGAATGCGGCTTTCGAGATGTTAAATCGAAATAGATATTGCCAAAATCCCTGAACCCGTGCTTCGGTATTCGACGAGTTAACCAGATAGAAAAAGCAAAATTGTTTACAGCAGTAACCTTTCCGCATATTTTGCATCCACAAGGACCGTGTAGTTTCTAGAAAATTCAACGAATTATTTCAGCTGCCTGTCTATATTCAAGTTCCGTCACCTTCAGCCGCAATTTGCGATATCTTATTACGTTGGGTAACGTATTTACAGCCGGTGGTGACTGATAACCTGGAAGATACGCTTACTTGAACGACTCACCCATGTGGATAATATGCACAATAATTCAATATACACAGACATTATTAATAATAATAATGTTTGCTCCCAACTAGCGGGTGACATACCGTCTGGCATGATAATACGTTTACAGTCAGAATGAAGCATGAATGGCGGATTTGCGGGTAGTGCGGATTGCGCGAAAAGAGGACAATGTCATAAACAGTGGGAAATATCCGATGAAATAATAATAATAATAGGTTGCTTTCCCAACTTGTAGGGAACAATGGTCAGGAGGTCCGACTAGTTCAAAGACATGAACATGGCATGAACTAAAACTGAAAACCATTGCTGGCCATGAGTGACCTTGGGCGCTTGGGCAAACGGCTGGAGTCACAACGAGCAAAAGTGGAGATGGAGGTAGAATAATTCGAATAGGGAGCACATGGCGAGTTTTGTCTCAAAAATGTGGCTTAATCTGAAATTAAGCAAACTCACTGTTGTAGGGAAGTCAGTTGCAGCAGATAGGTTGGATGGGGACGTGGTGGTAATGCATAGGGCGAACCAAACATCGTATACGGATTTGAACTTGTGGAAGAGGCAAGCCGAAATTGTGGCAGAAAATCAGGCTAGCCAAATTTGGGCGAAAATTCATCGGGTACGAAAGAACTCGTCCAAGAGACGGGGCCGGTTGAAAAATTTGCTCGAAGTTGCGACTACAGGCTCGATTGGGCGAGGGGTTGCGGTCGAGATTTTGAAGAGAATAGTTGCGGGAGTGCCATCACACTGGGTATGACAGTGCCATGCCATCATTGCACTGACATGCTTCGGTTTATGGACAGCCCCGTAACGGTCGTCAAGGGTGCCGCGATCGGAGAAGGGATACGCAGTTCTGTGGCAGCTGGATCTGGGTGAGACGGGGATTGACACAGAGAGTCAGACGGATGCAGGGTCATAGATAATTTCCCTTTCGTTGGAGGACCGTGTGAGTGTAGACCGGGGACCAGCCAGTTTGAATGAATAACAGTCCTACAGGGCGTTTGGGCAACTGCAGTAGAAGTTTGAAGCTTGGGAAGAGGGGCAACGAGGACGAAGTAGAATGAAAGCGGTAGCATGTTGCGAGTGTCAAGAGGCATATAATACAACGGTGTCAACAGGAAAAAAATCTAAAAGGGGATGACAGCAAACTAAATGGACCCAGGAAGGGTGGATACGTTTGCTGATCTAGAAACCAAGTACTAGTTGGGCCAGAGTAGGTGCATAGTTTTAGGATAGTAAGAACTTTGTCGTCGAGGTAGCTAGCAGGGAGGCTAGACGTTGGGCTAGTTGGAACGGGCGGCAGTTTTTAGCTTACCAAAGAATCATGACATAGGGTCTCCGTTGTGCAAAGAAAGGGGTTAATGTGAGCAGTGACAGTAGACAAGTAAAAAGCGGATAGGCAACAGGCTCCCAGAAAATGGATAAGAACCGTGGCTTAACTGAGATCTACTGCGTCAACCTAACAGGAGATTAGGATTAAGGATCACCAGTCGCCGAGTCACTGCTGTCAACTCCAGAAAACGAATGGTGCATAGCAAAAAGAACAGCCATTAAATGCTAGCTGTGACTGGTTGTAATCAGGAAATAATAATTTATTTGCATTTTGTGCATATGATCGTTATAGATGACAAGAGGATAGAACGTGTGTGCTATGTTTGGATGGTGAAGTGAGCTTGGGATGGTGTGATCCAACTAAGACGAAGGTGGCAACTCCTTGCACGTCGACATTAGCCGTGAGCCTCACACAGTACCCTCAGGCTACCCCATGCATATATATATATATATATAGACAAACGAAAAGACACCTGTCATTCGCTTGTATTTCTTGGTGTTGCGAGACAAATGACAACCTGGACAAGTCCAATCCAGCTACAGACAAACGGCAACAGTGCTCTTTTTTTGGTTTTCCTGAATTAAAGGCCAGGCTCAGAACCACCGGCGATGGGCGATACACCCGTGCTGCTGGAGGGGTGGCGAGTATACGAACGCACCATGGTGCAACGTAACAGGGCGACCCTCCCTGCAGGACGTACCCGTCCACCACACGAGGTTTTCATCCCTCGTGCATGCTACCAGATCTGCAGGGTGACAAGTCACCAAGCAGTCATAATTGCGGCTTGTGCATTAAAAAAAACCCCAGCTACCAGATATTTTATCCGGTCGGGGGAAAGCCAGGCCAGTAATACAGCTCAGTCATTTCGGACAAGCAAACGGCAAACAGCTGCTGGAAGAGGCAAGTCGCGGAGGCAAATGAAACGTCAACTACGTTTTGGGCTATGGGAGTAGAATGGAGATGTTCAGAGCCTGTGTACTATGGCTAAACGAAGACGAAGCATTGGTGTGAGCCGCCTTGTCAAGTAGAGCGCACCAGTGTTGAGTGTATGTGTGTGTGAATGAGTGGGCTGTGGGGCCAAACCAGTATTTCGTTTATGGCGCATCTCCAGACCCACCATTTGATATGCATGCGCTGCGCGTGTTCAGGGGATGCAGAATCGTTCAGAACAGCGAGGAACTAAGGCTTCGGTTTGACTTAGGTTAGTTAAATCCAGTCAAAGCAAGCCACCAGACATTAAATAGAGCTGACAGAGTTACTCAGGGATGGGACCAGGCTTGAAGAACTAGGAATAAGTTGGCTGGATACAAAAGCTCAAGGCCGGAGGAAGGAAATACAACCAGGTCAGTGGAAACGGGCTTAACGACAATTAAGATGGCAGGCGCTAGACATTCTCTGCAAATCAACTACGCTTCAGACAGCGAAAGGAGTTGTGGTCGCAGGAAGTGAACGTCTGCATAAGAGATAGATAAAGTGGTAAGTTATAGACAAGAACACTTGGGAGGGTGACTGTCGCGCTTTTGGGTTAATGCTAAAGGGTTCATTCTGGTGAGTATAAATGCTAGGACCTAGTAACAGGACAGTCGGGGTGAGTGCGCAGATTAGAAGGGCTTAGGGCCTATTTCAAAAAAAGTGTCTAGTGTAAGCTGAGGCGCGAAAAGGCGCTCAGCTCCCTCAATAGAAAGGTAAGAATCGATGGCCTTTCGAAAGCCTACATGAGATGAGATAGTACGGATATGGGAGGGGAGCTTGTTCCATAGTTTGGAATACAGGCAAAGGAAAAAGTTTTGTCTAAAGACAGTTCGACATGTCGACAATGGGAGTAAACACCCAGAGTTGCGAATATTATAGGGGGTACGGGAAGAAAATTCAGGGCAGCAGTCAGCTATGTAAGCCCTCCGGTAGATTAGGCGATGCAGAAGGCCTAGATTCAACCTGATGCGCCTTAGCCATAATGGATCCAGCCCAAGTGACAAACAGCGAAGACGGTACGGTAGTGTGGATGACACCGGAAACAAGGACTTCGTAAACGAGCGCTGCACATTCTCCACAGCAGTCCGGCATGCCTGTGAATACTGTGAGGCGAATTCAGGGCTGGATTCAAGAATGGGTCTTACAAATTGTTTAAAAATGGCAAGTAAACATGATTTATTATGGAAGGATCGGCGAATGTAAGCGCAGAGCTTGCAAGCTTTAGCCACTCTATACCTCGCATGTTGGTTAAAGCTAAATGCATAGGAATTCCTAAGGCCTAGGTCTCTCATTTCGGGAAGAGTGGGAACCAAGAGTCCATTGAGAGTAAGTGTCCCGGGAGGAATTTGGAATCGATGTGACAGAGCTTGACAATTTGGGACAGCTAAAGAAAGACAGGAGTTGGAGGACCACAGTGATAAAGAATTTATATCGGACTGAATGTTAGCAAGAGTAGAAACGGAGTCACTGTCCTTAAACGTGTAAGTTATCTTAATGTCATCAGCGAACAGAAAAGGGGATCCACCATGAAATAGTAACCCTGAAAACTCGTAAGACTACTGAACGATCGATAGAGTTCGTCCCGAAAATTCGAAACTACACTCCTCCAGCCCAAATCCGCCATCTCTGCCAGTTTGACCATGGACATAGCATCTAGTTGAGGCCCCGAGAGCCGAAGATACACATTCGACAATAATGCGCCTAGAAACCCTACGTACATCGAATTGGCCGTGCTGTTCGCGGACCCCCTGAGGTCGGTCAAAACGCGTTATGAAAACGACCGCTGTCGAACAAACAACATAACCCTCGCTCAAACAGAATCCTGACAGCTAAATTAAGGATGCCGTCTTCTGCAAAGCAGAGCATCTTAGGAGAGCCGACAAATGAAGTGCTCCTGGGTAGCACAAATCGAAGCACGATTGACTGGATGAAGTTTCGTAGAGACACCTTCGCGGCCAAACTATGCGCTGGAAAACAAACAAGAGAATATTTGCCGCAAATCTTTGAACACCAGCGAAACAAGTGGTCCCAAGTATGGTTATGCTTAAGCTAGAAGCAACGATCATTGAAATTTCTGATCACATGAGAAAACACTCCGTTTCAAAGAAACAGACGTTCTTCACGAACCGGATCGCGTGGACGTAAACCCCACCGCGAACAACCGGCTCGCACCTAAGACTCCAAAGGGAGAGGCAGACAAGCAAGCCCCAGAGGCCCAGTGGTGTCTATGAATCTAAACGCGGCGGAGGGCTATAAAAACAGCCAGCCCTTCTGGTACACGCCTGCCTGCCTTCGGGTGCGGAAGAAATAGTGTTGAAGTGCTTTTCCACAGTTTGCCTTGGTCTTTACAACAAACGTCCTGCTATTAAAGTCTGTTTGCCCTAAACGACCAAACGCAATCGCAGTTGCAGAAACCTGGGTTTAAGGCGTGGAGATCTAGAAGAGGGCAGCTTCCTTTTCTGAGCTGACTCGAAACGAGCGGAGGCAGGTGCAGTTGCTCGATATTTTAGTGCGGCCATTTTCATCCGATTTACCTTTTTGACACCACCCACGAACGTTTTTGTGGTGCAAATTAGCTTCAAATTCCGCTTCGTCGGACCGCTTTGACCCTGCTTAACGCCGCCTACCGCTGTTACTGGTGTCCACCGGGGGACGACGTATTCCTCTAACCATCACACATTGTCCAGAAATATGTAACGCTTCATGTCTTGTCCATAGCTGGTAGGTGACAGCAGACGGGTACTGTTTACCGGTAGCCTGACTGGTCTTCGCTACGGTGGAAGGAACTAACAGGTTTACTCGGGTTGTCGCATCCATCATGGCAATTGGCATTCCTCTTGGATTTCACTGTCACTGGCGAAGGATACTTCGTTGATCTAAGGTTATTTAAAGCTCCACAAGGTATAGTGGCTACTGTGTGCTGACCCATGATTTCACCTACTACTGCGCAATAAGCTCAGGGTCTTCGACATGGATTCGAAACTTCCGCCATGCGGCAATCTCAGAAATGGGTATCTTTGTTGGCGACCACAACCTGGGACCAATTTCACAGAAGAAAACACACAGTGTCATTGTGCAGGAAACTCACGAGGCTGATGTGGTGTTCGTTTTAAAGAAATCAGAGCACAGCCAAACGGACCAAAAGCCACCTTGAAAGTTTCGGCATCTTCTAAAATCTACTCTCCAATTATTTTTTTGGAAGGACAGACAAAGAAGACACAGATCACCCAGCATTTTGTAAAATGCGGACCGGCAATAAATTAGAAGTCTACCAGTGGAACGTATAAAAACAGGCAACGATAACAGGTCTTACCTGGGCAACAAACATGTACCATTTATGCACACGGGACATCACCGAAGAAATGGGTAAACCAACTTTTCCTTGAAGGACGGAAACGAGGAACCCACAGGTGACAAAAAAGTGGTATCTAACGCCTACAGGAGGGCCCATGCAGGACTGTTTCTGTTTCAGCGACCTTATTACATTCAATGTCGGCAAGGCGCAGCTACGTACAGCCTCCAGCCAACCAAAACTTAACGAGGAGGATGTTGGTCAAATCTGGCGCAGGACAAGCCCCTTTAGCGTGCTGGGTCCAGATCAGGCCATCCAAGGAGCCTGAAGGAAACGTCGCTCACATTGTCAAAGCAATTGTGCCTGATGTTTCGTCATTTGTTTGACGAAACTAACCGTCAAGCTAACGTTGCGCCAGTCTACAAATGTGATGACAGCTTATCACCAGGCAGCTACAGTCCTATTAACTACACTCGCATCTTGGGTAACAACATTGCCACCATCTTGAGATTACCGGTGTGATATGGATTCCAGCACCGCCTCTCATATGTGGCAAGCATTCTCGTATTATTGAACAGCTTAACCCGGACCAAAGACTGGGGACTCGTAGGGGAATTCATAGTTTCTGTATTCTCATGTATAAATCGAGTCCCACGTGTTCCAGTAATCCAAAACCCCGAGTTTTTTGGAATCCAAGGAGCTATTCTTTACTAAAATTATGGCGCTCTTATCAGATAGAACACTCAGAGTCAAACTAGGCTCGACCTACTTTCCTTCGGCGCCAGCCTTCATTAGAGTTCCTCAAGCATGCTTCAGGACCATTCTGTTTGAATCTATGCCAGTAAACGTTCGGATGCAGTTTCATGTGCATTTTCATTTCAACGGTCGAACTCGAACATTGGGCTTTCAGCGCCATTGCTCTCCATGTAAACGTCAAAATCGCAAATCGATGATCACCGGACCGGCAAATCCCTATGAATAACGACAATTACATCCGTATTTCTTTTGGAGGAGACACGACAAAAGCCATACAGGAATACGAGGAGCGTTTGTTGGCTATATGGTGCTCCACACGGGTCATAAGAAGTTATGTAATCGTCCGTCAACATACATGGCTCAGCATCTAGCTGCTGTGGTTGGGCGGCTAGCTGGTAGGCTTTTGAGGGGGCAGAAGTATCGTGTGAGTTGGATAGGGCAAAGGGGGCGATGAAGCCGTCACAGACAGTTTTGGGAACGAGCCAGGCGCGGTCATTTATAACGCGGTTTAGGGAGCTGCAAGATCTGTCCTACCACCGATCCTGTCATTACGGCAGACCTTCTGGACTTTTGCTTTGCTGGCTACTCGTTTCCCGTTCCTTCAAAACGCAAATCCATAATACCTACCGCACACTCCATAGGTTTTAACGCCTAGAATAACTGCAGAACTGTTACCAAAGTAATGACTACCCCAGCTGATGCTTCTTTCTCTCTTTAAACCCCTAAGTACTCCGTCGTGCCAGGGACCGATGGCTTTTCATTCTGTGTTCTGAAACTTGATGGTCAATGCGTCGAAATCCTTGTCCCAAATCTTTTTACCCACTCGATTAACTCTGGAATCGTTCCCTTATTAAAAACAATTTAAAATCCTCCTTTATTCTAAATCCGGATCAAGACAAACGACTTTCAACTAAAGTGGAACCACCATACTCCCTTTTTTATCGAGAACCCTTGAAAGTCTGGTCAAAGGCCCGTTAACCAGTATCCTCACAACCAAAAGTGCCATAGGTGACCGACAGTACGGATTCCTGTCTCGGACATCCCTCGGTTGCTGCCAAATTCACTCATTTTAGAACATCACAACAGCTTCCGATGGTGAGTACTCTACTGTGGTAGTTTATCTGAATATCAAAAAAGCCCTTGTCCAGGTCCCTCATTAATCCGTGATACAGAAACAGCACCGTTGGCAGCAGTGGATGGTTTACCTACTATCTATATGATAGGACACAAATAACACAATTTAGCGACGAAAAGTTATCCCTGCCGTCAGTCACCATCGGAGTCACTTGCGACAGCGTGCTGGGCCTCGTTCTCTTACTACTACATGTCAGCGACTTCTTCGAAGCCGTCACCCATTTCAAGCCCTTTCTCTTTGCAGACGATATTATAGTCGCCTGCTAATTCCTTCCCTCTGATGAATGTTTTATTTCGCCGAAACCAAAAAGACCTAGACTTCCTGACTCGCCTAATCAAACCCTTCTGGCACAAAGTTCTGTTCAACAAAGTCCCAAATAAATTTCTGGCACTAATCCCCTCAAAGTCAATGACAACAATCCCACCTTTCTCACAGAGATCAAAGACCTTGATCGCAGGTACTCACAGGGGTGGATTCAAAACGGCAAAAAGAACAAATGATTACTAAGACTTGCTGAAGATTGCTACCCCCCATTGGTTTGGAACGACGGTCAATTAGACACGATTACTACTACTAGGGCGGCACCACGTTTTAAATTGCGGCGCTCGGATAGCGCTACACTTGTCAACTTCGGAACTAGTTTTTGGGACGGAGGTAGGTCTGTGTAATATTCTACATGGTGCCACTTTTGTTGCGATTTCGCGTTTGTCATATTTCACTTGTCCTTACTGTTATGCTGAAAGGAGCAAGTAGACTGCACTTGGCGGGGCGAAGCAGCAGATGAAAAAGCAGATGCGGTTAAGGGCTTACTCAACCACCGGGATTTTGAAAACTGGCAGTGGACGATCAGGATCAGCAACCCTGACTCTCCGTGCATTATGCCGGAGAGCACGGAGGAAATGCACCAGTACGACAGTTCACTGCTTCACCTGAAACCTGTTGTGTCGTCGTCTATAAAACGATGGGGAAAGAAAGCCGGCAAACATGAATGATCGAATGCCGTGAGTAAAAATTACACGCGCTTTCTGCCGGAACATGTGGATGGGTGACAAGTTAGCAGGCAGTTGCGAGAGCTCGCTATCCAGGGGGCGCATTGGAGCGTAAAGTATACCCAAAGATCTATCACAGGCAGCCGTTGGAGATCCCAAGTAAAAATCCTTTACAGTGGGGAATGCTGGGGGGAACACAAGCTTGTGGCTGGGAGCTAGGGAGAAAAATAGTCCCCGGGGTGAGCAAGTGTGTTTTAGTCCGCACGAGGGGGACGTCGTTATTTCTGTAGGCTGCATTAGACCGGACAAAAGTATAGAATCCTTGGCCTCACACTAAGGCGCCGGATTAACTGCATTCTCAGTTGTGCCACCGGAATGCACTCGGGACAACGGGAGAGGAAGCGGTTGAAAGAGTGGCACAAAGTAATTGTATTGAAGGACAAGTTAAGTGGCTAGCCTTTCCAAGTTCATGATGTTACGGTGTGTCCGGTGGGTGATTTACTGTCCATGCGGCATGGCCGCGGCTTAGACGAACAGCTGTTTACCTTTTGGAACCAGTCGTGTCCTAGATGACGTTAATTTTGATTGCAATTCAGTAAAAATGATCTGCAGGTGCGCTAGATTCTTCTGACTTTAGCATCTTTGGCTTTGGAGACTTACAGAGACATGCCAGAACGAGATGAACTACAAATCGAGCGCCTTCAACCCTTAAATATCATTACACCCACCGGTACATGTTCACATCAACTTCCCTAGAGATCACCTGGGCGTTTTAACAAAACGAACTTAAATCTTTTGAAATAGCAAGAAGACGGCTACACCCGAAAGCTAATTTGTTCCGTCAGGTCAGTTGACCAGAGGTCGTTTGCACTTTCTCCGTGTACGCAAATTCAGATGTTGTGCACAGACGATCCACAATGGACGGCCCACCACCCATAAGATTGAGGTCCTTGAGGGGGATTCAGAAGCATGAATCTAGTTCAACTTTAGAAACGTGGGTGATTACGATACGCCCATAAATTCGGTTCTAAGTTTGCGCCATGCAGCTAAACACGAGGCTTTCTGCCTTATGAAAAAATACACGATATTTGCTAAAGATTTATGGTAGGATTTAGTTCTAGTTAAAACCGACACTGTCCAGGAGTATAAACACTCCATCTAGGTGTTAATCAAGTCACCACCAACACCCCGTAGATAGTTAGCGCCTCGGCCGGTTCGCGAAAAAAAGAGAATAAGCATAGCATCCTAAGGCCCTTAAAAATCTAATAATGACCTAAGAACGGTGCTTTAAAAGCTACGCCGTGTGCAAAATATGGCTGAAAAAAGAGTGCACCGCCGGGGGCGACATCATGGGTGTTAATAGGGAAGTAAGGAAACTTGATTGCGAATAAGCGACCCATAAAAACAGCCAACCCATTTGCCCTGCCTCATCGATCGGCAATTTATAATACCGAGGACCCAGCGCGAGGCTCACTATTTATATCAGACGAATTTTGGGACTTTAACTTGGGAAATCCATAAAAGAGCATTGTTGTTGTCTGTTTGCAGCTGCTGGGATGGACTTGTACCGGTTGTCAAAAATCTGGCAATGGCGCACATTAAAGGTGACGGAAAACTGACCTTTTGTATGGTAAACAAATTTCAAAAAATATAAATAGGACAGTCTGAAGACATTCTGTGGCGCCTTCGGCTTACATCGATGTGAAGTGCTGTAGCAATCTTTGTCTAAGTTGGGGTTGAATCGCACCAAAGCCCATTTCGTCGACCAGACCTAACGCACACTCACTCCTCTCTAATGCCCCTAGGAATGGTCATATGCAATAAATAAATGATGTGGTGAAATTCCTCATTATTCACTAGCAGCATATGAAAATAGCATCTGTGGGCCTTCTTTTACCATGCACTACCTGTTGACTGAAGTTGATAGCGGTGGTCCGGGGACTGGTGGCCATTGCTGTCCCACTCACATTCCCTCCCAAATTATGGTGCTGTCCAACCCACGTGGGAGGGTTTAGATAAACTAGCCCATAAATCTTTATGTTTCTTGCCACAACACCTTTCTGAATGCCTGTATCGCTTTCTCTAAGCCCCTTTAATCAAAGTAGCATTATAATGTCAAGCTTAACCACTCCTTGCTGCCAGGCCACTAACCCAGCCATTGATTGCCAAGATGCTCAGCACAAAGCTAGCATTCTCTTAACACATTTAACTACTTGTTGTCACTAGCGTGCTTGTGCTAAGCTTTAAGTCATTGTTTTTCCATTATTGGGCTCCATTCTGTCTGATATAGGCCAGAATCACCGGGACCTAGTGACCTCATTCAGTTTTCACCTCCTTCCGAGATTCGAACTCCCTGGCCTCTATTCGCTTCACCTCCTCTGTGCTATGCATTTGAAGGGATCTTCAACGGAACCGTAACTCACTGTGATCCTCCATCGGCTTTGTTCTAGCCCCATGGACCCATATGGCCAACCAAAATCACACTGTTTACAGAAGTGCGCATCCTCAGTCCGATCATCTCAAACATGACGTCCGTTAATGGGCTGTCCAAAAACCCAAACAATGGTGCCGCAGCACTGCCACGCCCAGTCTGATGACACACTTGCAACCATTTTCTTCTTTCTCACTCCTTCCTTCACTTGCAACTTAGACTGAAATCTTCATCTGGCTCCAGCCGCCTCTGAGACGAGTTCGTTCTAATCAGCCGAGATTTTCCTTTGGACCATCTTGGTGGGACTTTCGTTTGTGCCCTCCACAAATTCAACCATCTGCACGGTTAAGGTTCTGTTCGGTGCGGTCGTCTCCCACTCATTCTCTCAGGGAGCTTTTACAGCCGACT
This sequence comes from Clonorchis sinensis, assembly GCA_003604175.2. NCBI lineage: Eukaryota > Metazoa > Platyhelminthes > Trematoda > Opisthorchiida > Opisthorchiidae > Clonorchis > Clonorchis sinensis. Next base: position 214,612,857 of record CM030369.1, read on the forward strand.
CCGCACCAACAGCAACGCCAGTGAGTACTGTACTGCACACTGTACACCGTGATCCTGATATTTAAGCACCCATTTTGAATTACTTCACTTCATTACCCCCGCTTACGCTTCTGTTACTCCGGTCGTAGACCAAACCATCCAAGGCCATGTTAACTCGGCAACCCGCTCCATTTTCGCCGGATGGAATCGATTTTTCGGAAAAGACGGTGTCTTGTAGGTTACCACTTCATAGATAAGAAAGTCTATGTCTAATAAGTTATCCTGGAAATTCTCAGTATGGATGCTCAAGGTCATCTGTCACGTCGAGTCGGAAAAAGTCGTGCAATAGTAATAGGACAATATGTATGTAACCCATGCTCAGGCCAGTCTTCTGTCTGGATAGTTGTGCACAAGCCAGAAAACGCGCACACTCGAATTGCTTTTACGTGCAAGCCAAGCAAACAACGATTTCAATGCTTGAAACGCGTAACTGTGGAAAAGTTGGATTGTTGAATAAAGCGGTGGATAGTCCAAAACTATTTGGATTACTTGTTTTAGGAAAGATCAACCTTTTCCACGTGGGATACGTACGGTTCAGCGTTTATCAAGCGAACAGCACCAGAGATGGGACAAAAACATATTTGAAAAATGCTGTAGATTTGAGGCTAGGCTGCAGTGCCACTGTCAAGCGCACAGTGCTAACATAATAGACTTAAAATGTGAATATAAGTTTTAAATGGACCGAGCGGACATCCAAGATACGTAAAAAAATTGACAAGCACGAGTGTCTGTCTCTGGATTTTAAGTGACATGTTCAGTGACCATATGTCCAGAAAAGTGACCTTACACCTTGGGGATGCAAACCACATGATTAGTCCATCCGAAAAAACTCCGTGCGTACACTTTCCTTCGAATACGAGAACGATATTTTCTACATACATCAAATTGGTAAAGTTTTTGCCAATAGCAGCTACTTGAACCCCTTCTGTCGTTCGTCATAGGTCAAGAATTTGAACAGGAACGGAGTAAGTGACTATTCTTGACGGATACCACCTTTTAAAGACTTCCCCGTATAGTCTCACACTTCTACATGTAGGAGATTACAAAGCACACAGTATATTGGCAGCATTCGTGAGCTGGTTGAGAGAACTGCTTGTCCGTTGAGTCAGATGCATTTAAGAAACCAAAAATATCAAAATTATAGGTTGTTTATACGTGTGATGAGGTTCTATCACCTGGTGGGTGGTGAAGATGTGGTCAACGCAACCCTTAGCAGTGAAATCCAACGTGCTATTCTCGATTCAGTTTTCCACGGACTATCATAAGATAACGAATGATAAGTGGCTTCAAGATATCAGCAAACTGGAAATATTACCATCCCCCTTGTGATTCGTGCATTTTTAATAACCAACACTAATAGTAAAACTCTTAATTTGTCTGGGACGCTCCATTGTTTCCAGATGAAAGCAGACAGACTAGACAGGCTCTAAATGTGGACTTCGCCCGCATCTGTGGACAATGCTTGCGGGAGGTCACCCAGACCAACAACTCGGTCACGCTTGAGACCCCAAGGTTTACTAGTTTTAATGCACAGGTTTGTGGTAGAGTTCTAGAGTTCTATATTCAACACTGATTTATTAGTCCAGTCGAAACGATGACTCCTTTAACGATACTCACTCAAAACGGCTTTTCGCATGTGTTTCATCAACATTTACAACATCCGGGAAGCGTCAAAACAGTGCTAACTGTTATCATCTGGCGAAGCATATGTGGCTGTAGTAACCTTCGGATTCCAACATAAGCACAAGTTCAGACTCGCTAAGCTTTGGTGGGGCCGAAAGCACATCAGCTACCCTAGTAAAACCCAACTATGCGGCACTTGCTCAACAGAGATGACCGACAACTAGCGCAGTATTTTTATATATTCTCGGTGGTAGGGACATTGCCGAAATCACTGGTTACAAACTGCTACACTTCAACAGCATTCCATGCTTCAGCAGGGACTTGCAGGTTAGCCACTGTTCAACGGAAGTCGGTCATACAAAAAATTGGAAACCTTGTGATTGTTTTCCAGACAGAAAGAGAAGGCTACGAGATGGTTTCTGTGTTTCCTCAGACAGAAAATAACCATACAGCATGTACTTCGTGTGCTGCTTGTAATTAAAAAGTGCGCATAACTAACCAGTTCACTGGGAGCCCTCGAATTTCCTTTAGTTTTGCTGCCTGCCTGCTGCATTTTTTGTGTTGCGCTGATCACATGCGGCACGCATGAATACTACATAGTTACTCTTCATGTATTCATTTAAGGCTTTCTCAAGTGCCTTAAAGGATGAAAACCGGACAGAAGCAAATTGCTCAACAAAGTTATCTGAAACCGTAGCACCGTAACTTTAAAAGCGGAATGCGCGCCAAATTTTTAGAAAAGAGATGAGATTAAGTTAAACAAAGTCCAAGAAAACTAAGACAGTATAGGTTGGTTTTTGTTGTGAACATGCATCAGACGAAATGATGCACTTTCACGCAAAAATTTTATTCGACAGAATACGGGTTAGGAGGAACAAGCAGCTGCAACCTAGGGACCAGCCTTCACCAACGGTTTTGGTTTTTAGTTTACATCGACCGGTTGGATCACTGCAATGCTGCTGCCCCACCAGATCCGTTTTTCTGTTTCTCAGTTTTCCTATCACACGCCAAGCAGGATGTCTTAGTCTTGCCTTCCCCCGTTGTTGCCTCTTATCTTCAAATCTTAATGGTTTGATCCAGAAACACGAACTCATCTCCTTCTTGTGGTTCTAGCTGCTGGTCTCCAGAATTACGCGAAAGCTTCTCGGAAGATGTTCTGAACCGCAGTGAAAGGTTTACGTAACAATACGGCGTTTTTTTGCGTGCTCAGGAAGAACAAACAATGCCGGAGAGCATCACCATCTTGATGATCGCTGTTTCAAACACATACACACTTGGCGCGAACTTCATTTTTTCGTTTATTCTATGTCGTGAGAGGGCCAATTTTTGTGTTCTCTGATGATGTTCTTTGAACATTTCCTGCGTTGATTTTGCGGTACTACAATGACATTCTGCATGATAGTTTTCCTTATCCCTTCAAGAAAGACAGATTGAAAGTATTGAAAATATGTTAAGAGCCTTGACAGGCAGACTGATATTTCTGCTCCTTTTGTTGGAGGATGCATGTCGCGTACCTCATGATGGCTGTATCGATTAGATTTCGCAACGTATGAATGGTTTGGTGCCGCCTTTCGGTTGCTTTGAAATCAACGAAGTCATTCATTGTTCTGGGAAACCTGCCATGATTTACCTGAACCCTAGATAAAAGCAACCTCTGTATCAAGTTTGGAAGAAGGGAGCCGAGGAAATGTGATAACAAAATGAGTAATGAATAAAGTTTAAACTGCCGAGAGTGTTTAGAAAGCTGAGTAAATGAGTCCAAACAGCCACCCATTCTTTTACACAATTTAGGTTATCGAGTCCTTCGTGATTTCCGAACCACTTTCCCGTCATGTAATCGCTTGACTTGCCGCAGTCTTATAAAACGAGTGTGCACAAATCTTACTCAATATTTACGAACGATGCCTTCTGCAGAGGTTGTTTATCTGCGAAACTCTTTTGTCTCTTGTCGCTTCGAGCTTCTTGGGTTCGTTTGTGAGATAGATAAAGTGAAAATTCCATTCTTTCTCATACTGATACTTTTTACTGACACCGTAGTCAGTGTCGATCTTCACGTGTTGCGGTTTTTCGACTCAACGTGAACTCTAAATTTCGCGCGCACAGACACCATGGCATAGTTCCGTTACAATAGACTGGTGCCAGCTCCATGGGTGCACTAAATCAGGAATGCTACCGTGTCATTGTTTATAAGCGTCAGGGAGTATGCGTTCTTGTCCGAATTCAGAGCACAAGGTTTAGAAATTTGTGTGCGCCGTCACTGGGATTCCGTACACGCTTCCCAGGTAAAGCCATATAAGCTCCGATCAGCATAAACGTGCGATTTTCGCTCGACCATGCGTAGGTTCTCACTGAAGGAGGTTTCAGTAATAAAGACCGGTTTCGTGCATTATCCCACGCCCCGGTAGATTAGCCAACCACTGTCATGTGGGACCGATTATTTGTATAGGCCTAGGCGCATAGAACCTTAAGACAGGATTGGCTGCCACAGAGATCCGCGTTGCAAAACAGCTAGTCTGCTCTACAAATGCTTTTTGTGTCCAAGTGAGGCTAGGAAAGCGTTAAATAAAAGGCTTCTATATACATGATGCTTAAAGACTGTGAAATTTTATCCATTTACCCAAACGTCTCTAAACAAAAACCCAGCAAAAATCGCTACCAAATCAGAATTAGCGCTTACGTGGGCCCTTGCATTGAAACGTGAAGGTTTCGAGAAGACATGTTTAAACTTTTTCCTTTGTGGACAAACCCAGAGTTAGTGTAAAACGCGTTTGTTTTAATATGAAAGATGTTTATAAGCTTCCATATGTATACAGCAGCCCAGCCATAACAAGCTGGTAAATACGGGTTGTTAATAAAAGTTGTGCACATGGTGTTAGAACTAACAGAAAAGCTCCCAGGAAAGACCTTTCATCGAAATTTTATTTTGTGCAGCAAAAATTGGTTGCAGTAGCTACATCCAACAGACCGGTACCTAAAATGGCTCTTGCGGGCAGCTTTGTATTGACAGCATTTCTGATTTGGTGACTAAACCGCGATAGAACGGACTTTCTTCTGGGTGGCCGATTCCATAAACACAGACAGGTTAAAGGTGGGTGCCAACTGTTGGCCGGGACTTACGTCTCCGGGAAAAGATCAACGAAGAAGTCCCGTTGGGTTAGTGATCGCCCGAATGTGTTTGGTTATTATTGGTAGTATCTAAACGCAGAGGAATTTGAATGGGCCACTGCCATTCATTTTGCTGGGTGGATACAAGCTCACTGAGGCCAGTTGGCCTTCAGGAGGCAGAAAAGTAGACTCAACTAACCAACATGGCCTAGGGTAAGTTGGACAGGAGCTGTGCTTCTGTAGGTCTACGGATGAATCAACAATTAATCCAAGAACTTTGCAATCTCCATCATGCTGGGTTGACTTTCACGCTCACACTTCCCTGAGGCCGTTGGCAGGTGACATATAAGTCATGTTCTATATTAGATGGCCGTCCAAGAGAACTGGGTCTTCCGTATTCTTTGTTACTGGTACGTTTTCAGATGTAATCATTGTAACCGGGGTACAAAAAAGAACGCGCACATGAAAACGCACATCAAAGTCGAAAAAGCAAAAACCCTCCGAAAGAAACCTTGAGAAACCTTGTAACACCAAAGTTTCCGGTGGGTTTTCAATACATCTTAGTGGTAGTATCAAAGGTTAGCCTCAAAGGATAACATGGGGTCATCGGGCCGCTGAATTGAAAAGCCACAGAGTCTCCATATGCCGCTTCTCGTTTCTGTAGACGCACAGCTGTGTTGCGCAACAAGATTTGCTAGAAGCAGGTAACTGCATCTAAATGAAAGGCCTTGAAATTTCGTCACTCGTCATCTTACGATGGCGTGCACGTTCAAAAGTATTGTTAATTTTTTCGGTGAAGCAGAGGCATTCCAAGTTTATTTTTCTTATTTTGGTCATCCACGGGTAGGGTAATTTGTGTGTGTTTATCGTAATGCGGGCTCGACTCCCATTCGTCTGTTTCTCGTTCTTCTGATCCCACGTAAGTTTTACTCACCCTCTAGGTGAATTCTGTGGGCTATCTTCGCATACAACTCTGTGCCGACTCTACGCACTTTCAAGCATCAATTTTGATAACACACTGGCCTGCGCGGGACCCGAATCCGAGCTCCAGGATAGCACACGAACGTGCCATAAATTGCGCTGATGTGATTTCGTGGCCGTTAAATTTTTGAAACATCTTCGTATTGCATCTTTCCTGATGATAGAAATTTTTAATTGAGCCGATGCGTGTATTTCACTTTCGATTAGGTGCACGGGCCTCACTTTTGTACTGTCTGAAAAAGGCTGCGGATATATTTGTCTCGCATATAGGTGTGAAACTACTCCCTGAACATAATTGGTGCCTTCCGCGTTAATATCTCAATACACCACCTATTCATACTGTCTAACCGTCTGTATCTTTACGCCTGTGTATCATTTGGCAAGCACCAGTTATTTCTTCCTGAAAGACCTGCTGCTTCACCGCACTGTTGTGTGCTCCCACCGATTGCGCTACTGTTGATCGTGCGTTCCACCACTAATCACGATATTTATTAACCCATTTATTCATAAAACCTTTTGTCAATACGGTGTCTACTTATTTCGTCCACGTACTCTAACTGCCAGGTACGTATTGAATACAAATTATTTACGGTCCGATGGCTTCTGTCATCTCGCGTGATCCAAAGTCACCCGAATCTTGTTCATGGTGTTCACATGTTACGTAAAATAAAAGTTACAGGAAGCTGATAAATACTAACCGCGCCATTTGGCGCTCGTATGGTTCCCATTCTGCGAGTCGCTAAAGGCATCGGGTGAGGAATGCAAACGAACCAGTTAGACGGCCGCAAGCGCAGAACTTTTGGTAGCCGGATGTTAGTGATTAGGGAAGAAATCCACTTTGTGAAATGACTCCGGACTGGAACAATTACACTTGTAACTACGTCGACGTGTTTTTAAGACATGCTGCGTCGAAGAACCCCATACGACCGGGGTACTTTGTCCAATTTTCTCGAGGCTAGGGTAAGATGAAATATAGGCCGGATGCCTGCTCGGCTTCATTATAGACACGGACTTGATGCAGTTGGACGATTTAGATATAGGGCACTATTTTGTGCAAACCCGTATGTTACCTTAATGTCCTGTTTGAAAAGGTTGGTGCACGATATTGTGGCCTTTTTCATCGGCGGTAAAGTCTCTCACATATATTCTAAAATTGCGCTGTGTATCAAAGTTTAAAGGTGAGTAGAAAATTAGTAGAAAAGTAGCAAAGCATTAGTAAACACATTTTAGGAATGGCGTCTTCGGTTGGATATTCGGGTTCTGCAGTGGTGTGGGCACTTCTAAGATGTTGGTATTACAATCTTATTAATAAAAGGCCTCACTTTGAGACGTCGTGTGTTTGATTTTTCATGGATACTCTTCTAATCACTCGTTTCCCGGTCCTAACGCCATCATCATGGCGAGTCCACGCCAGAGGGAAGAAGCACTTAACCCTAGTATCGCTCTTATTAGAGCCCATCAGCAGTGCATATCCTTCGCCGTGCCGGTGTTTGAAAAAGTTTGACATGTGAGGCGAGCGTGTTACCCGTACCCCACCAGCACAAGCTGAACGCATCTGAATGTTTACATCTGAACAGGTAGACATGTTCCTGCTTGGGTGATGTGAGCGGAAAGCCCAACGCCTCAAACAAAAACCCAGTAACATACGTTTGTTGTATCGATCGTTTACTCCACCTTTCGGGACTTCCCAATCGGGTAGCGCCACAGCTTGCTGAAGTGGAATGGTCGTAAAAAGTTGGCTTTGCATGTCAGATGTGTTGAGTTCAAACAACGGCGCTGCCGAATAGCTCCACCAAGAGCAAAACTGGAGTCCATTGTCTCCATCTCCTTTGGTGTGGACTCACCGGAGCAATTGTGCCAAAGCAGGAGGAAGAGTGTTCAAACAAAAGTCATGTGAGTGAGCATTCTGTAAGTGTCGCAACCGCCAGCAACTAAATACATTTTTGTATTCTTCCATATATTCCTCTTAAAGGAGCACGAAATAGTTTGCACAAGTGTCATTTAAACTGGATACTTCTTCAGCTTGTCCTGTCCTCTGTCCTATCCCGAGCTGAACAATTTTTTCTCGTATCACACACGACTGTAGTGGAACAGTCTAGGTGTACATATGGGGCTTACTGCTTATTGGATAGACCTAGAAAAAAACCCAGGAAACAAACAGGCGCAACCCATTGTATGGCGGTTTCTCACCCCCGAAGTCAGCAAAATGTCCGCTCCTAACCACACGTCCGGAAAGTCCTGGGAAGTGTTAACCCAAAATGTGCCTCAAGACCCTAAATTTCTGAGTAAGATATCTCAGTTGGATTGAGTTTGATTAGGGAATGGCTTTGATTAAAAGTTGCATGACACATTTGTCAGACGTAGTTAGTGGCTCGATGAGTATAGCTGTTCTTCTTATTAAAAAATAGCTATGGTTGGCTCGGCCTCATTTTGCAAACCTTGTTGTGTTCATCATTCCAAGTGTCCTTATAAAAGATATTTTAACTCAGTATAAGTCAGTAGAAGCTAGTGGTGCCCAATCTCTAGTTGCGACCGGAATTAAAATAACTAATCAGAGAACCGCCTGAGTTTGTAGCGGTGACTCATTAGATCGCACTTCAAGAACACTCAAATCACGCAACAATTCCTGTCCCGCTTGCAACCTTAGCTGACAACAACTTCACTCAGGAACTCTCAACAGTTATCCTCAAACAATAAGTCACTTTTTGGCTTATTCCCTTTTTGCACTGTATTTATTTTTATCAAGGGCACGGAACTTTTGTAACAATCATACTTCTGGTTAAACAGACATTTGTTAGTGCTTGTCACCGTCTGATAATCAACCCAATTACTTTCCAGCCAGATCACTAACAAGTTCACTGGAGTCATCTTTGGGTGTGCTGCAGATATTTAAGACCAAGGGGAATCTTACGGCACCGAGAAACCTGGGCCAGCACCTAATGACTAGGGTTTGTGTTTGGTCGATGAAAAGTGACAACGACCGTCGAAGTATACCAAGATGCCACAGTTGCATCTCGATGCACTGAGGCCATCAAGCACAACCCAGCTCATGTGAACTGTTGATATTTAGCCTTATGTATACCTTGGACATATCTTGGACATTTCTTTGAAAGACTGCAATGAACATGTGGCATCCTCAGTCAGCTTTCAAGAATATTGCCCACGTTGAATGGTATGATAAACCTTTATAGACGTAATACACTACTCATAGGGTTGCTGAAAACACTTTGACAGCCCACGGTTTCGCCCTTCTTGGGGCTCGTCAGGTGGGCGCAGTCCCTGAGTTTCCGTCAACCTCATGTTCTGCTTGAACCATTACACTGTTATCTTCGAAGGTAACCCTCTACTTAGCACTCCATGTATGCATTCTTCACCAGCATTCATATTTATTCTGGGTGACTCCAACCGCCAACAATATTTTTAAGAGCCAGTTCGCTCTCGGTGAAATTAGCCTCGGATCCCGCAAGTTAGCTGGCGTAATATTATCACGAACTTGGCTTCACTATACATTTCAATTGTTCCAGGTTCTGAGAAACTAAAGCATCACCAGGAAATGCAGTTTGCCTAGTGATAGTAATAAGTGGTGCAGCAGAAACGTGAACGTCTCCGATAAATCAACAAATGAAGCTTTCTTGAGCTTCCGTTTAACCAAATTTTACACCTTATCTCGGGTCCAATGGGTTTGTTCTCGAGCGGGAAACAGAGGTGTTGAGGACTCCGGTAGGCGTGCCGTCGCCAATAGACTCTGTGTCGGAGGGGCCAAAAAGGCCACCAGGCCCCATCAGTTAGTGTTATCGCGCCGTTAGTTAACCATAACAGTGCGTGGTATAACTTGGGGCACGAGCGGAAAGTTAGTGCAACAAATATTGGTCGAGGAAGCTCGGAAAATGAGGACGACGTATAAAAGATGGGTATGATTCAGTACACATGGAGGCATGTCAAACTTTGCGTGACTCATCGCTACAATTTAAATATGAGGGCTACTGGAAGCGGAAAAGAGAATGATAATAATCCGGGCATCGGAATTTTGGAATCAGTGTGACTAAAAATGATGAGCTAAACAGTGATTCTTCCTAATTGAACACGACCACCGTTGCAGAATTCTGGTGACCTGAACACCTGGAGCAATAGTTAGAGCCACCGACAGTAAAATGGAATGGTATTTCGAAATAATGCACGCGGAGAACTTTATGGTAAAGCGGAATCAGGGGTACATCAAAAGCATCACATAGCATCACCGAAGTTCTCCTACGTGTCTCATGGTCAGCAGGACTAGGTAATCCATGACCAACACCGGTCTTCCTCGAGCTGCGCCTGCTTCACCGTGGTCAAACTATGGTACAATCTATGTGAACTTTTGTGGTTGAACTTTCGGTCCTTTCCTCTTCGAGTTTGGTGAATGTGAATCCACAGCATTTTACGTGTACTCATTTGCTGTCACTTATCTATGAGTTATGCATAAACCCAGCAACTAAAGGTTGCCAAAGAATGTTGATGGGGCTACATTTGGTCTAAATGGCTCCTTTGTGAAAGTGTTGCGAACGTTGTTTTTGGGATATTGATTCCCCCATCCTGATCTGGCAATCTCTTGCCTGGAATTCAAATTTCGAAAAATTTGGGCTTTACGCTCCACGAACAGTCGTTCCACGCGCGGAATTTTTTAAATTAACTTGCCCTCCTTAGTGAAACTTCTGAGCTGATTGGCAACCCTTCTACGTCGTGGACGCCGTAATAATAATAATAACAATAAGGTAATGGTAATTATGTTTATCCCCAACTGGTGGGCGGCATACCGTGAGGCATGATCCCACGATTACAGTCAGAATAAAGTACGACTGGATGGGATTGGCGGGTACTGGGGATTGCGCGAAAACGAGAGCAATCGTAAACAATGGGCAGTAGACTTGGCCATGCCTAAACCGGTATGGAAAATGAAACAAAATTACCAGGAGTTTGTAATAATAATAATAGTAATAATAATAGGGTTATTTCCCAACCTGTAGGGAGCATATTTCCCAACCTGTGGGGCGCATGCCGATTGAGGTATAATCTGGTCGTTGAAACATGAACGCGGCAGGCAAATGCACAATGGAGAGGGAGTTACAACCAAAGAGGCATGCTTATTATGTGAAGTGTCACCGCAGTTATGGGAACCGAAAAAACGAGGACAGTGGGCATGTGGTACGACTAGTTCAAACGTGACGCCAACTGACATGAACTAAAACTGAAAACTGCCGGCCATGAGTGACCTTGGGCGGTCGAGTAAATGGCCAGGGTCACAAAATTGGAAATTGGGCTGGAGACTGAAGAATTTGATTTGGAGACAAATGCCAAGTTTTGTCTCAAGAGTATGGTTAAAATTGAAATCGGGTAGACTCACTGGTCTCAATGTTTTAGGGAAGTCCGGTGTAAAGGATAGTTTTGATGGAGAGATAGCGCCAATGCTCAGGGCCAAACGAACACCCTAAAGGGAATTGAAATTGTGGAAGAGGAAACCCGAAACTATGACAGGAGACCAGGTTGGTTAACTCCGAAAGTTAGCTTCAGCGATTGGGGCCAGGTGAAAAATTTGTTTTCGTAGTTGCGATTACAGGCTCAAGTGGGCGAGAGGTCGCGGTTGAGATTCTGAAGAAAATAGTTGCGGGAGTGCCTTCAGACTGGGTAAGGCAGTGCCATGCCATTACTGCACTTTCACAATTCGGTCTCTGGAAAGCCCCGTAAAGGTCGTCCGGGCTGCCGCAATTGGGCAGGCGATACGCATTTCCAGGGCAGCTGGATCTGGGTTTGACGAGGGGACTGACACAGGTGGAGTCAGGCCAATGCAGAGCCACGGAAACTCTTCAATCAGTAGGAGGAACATGTGAGTGCAGACCGAAGAATTAGGTAGGTGAATTATCGGTGTCACCGGAGCAGGTGATTTGCACGTGTTCAACTTGTTTGCAGGTGAAGCACCAATTTCCCCCACAGGTTTTGCAGGCTGTATATGTGAAGACAGAGTAGCTACTGCACCGTTGCTTTTTTAGAGCCGACCGCGTTTGAGCATTATCTCCCGGTGCCTCAATACTTCGACCGACAGTCATCGTGGCCGCACTGCTCAACCCTTATCCCAGTGATATTCCTCGCTCTGCTGTTTTATGTACTGGGATACACCAGTGCTGATGCGATGCCGCAGGCCCCATCTCGATGGAATCTTCAAGCAGTACTGTTTGGGACATCATGTAAAGTAGCCCTGATGCCGTCAAAGTGTGGGTTTCTGACAGAGGTCGAGTTCTTCACGAAATGCTGAAAGCTTCAACAGTTCACTGTCTCATCCGTGGTCTCAGCAGCAGCATTACCTGGTCTGTGCCCCGAAAAGCGTCAACTTTCCACCGGGGTCAGGGTAAACGGACCAAGCTACTGTGGGTCCAGATAAAACCTTGTCGCCTTTGAAAATGAAGGCTTATCTTCTACTTCGCTTCGCCGCACCGTGGGTCTCTCGGCCTTGACGCATTTGTACTCTTCTTACCATGCTTTTAACTCAGAAACCTTTTCCATCTAGAGGGGCCCTCTTTAGAACTTCTCTAGTCACAGCAATGCCGAACCTGGAAATTTTTCTGTACCAAAAAACAGTGGGGCATCACATACGTAAAGGTATATGATTCTGTGATGCTTAAGATTGGATTCAAGGGTGGCCAAATTCGATTGAGCTTCATTTTCTGCTCATTGTAGATGCTTTACCGACGCACATAGCCAGATAAAACGCATTGCCCTTTCAGTTAAACATTTATTCTATCAAGGCATTGAAGCTTGATTTTGTAAAACTACATAAAGACAATCAATGTTGTTTTTATAGGAACGGCTATGAGGGCAGATTTATTAATTTAAAGCAAATATTACTTTTTTGTGCGCTGATTCAGCAACAGTACATTAAGCACTGTAAGATTAGTAGGTCATTATAATTTTCCGAGATTTCCCGGTGAATTTCGTTTCGCAAATTCTCCCACCGTGCTGATTCAGGAATGCCCCAACAATCTAATAAAAATCACGCGTCAAATTTTGAGGATCCAATTAGCTTCTGAGTGAGTTATGCTTCGTCAGGTAATTGTATCTTTTATATTAAAAATTTGCTTACTAGAGGGTTAAAATAATACATCCCAGTTCCGATTGAGGCTCCCTGGCCGCAAAATGTTCTTAGCTGCAAAACCACCAAATTGTCCACTAAAGCAATCATACCTCTGGCGAAAAAATTCTGGTGGGACACTTTACTAGCATCCCTGGGACCTCGAGATGCCTAGAGGGTCTCAAAAGTTTGAACTGATACTCTGAACTCAACTGCCTGTCTGTTTTAGCCCATCAAGGACTCGTAGCTTTCAAAAACTCAGTTCCATTGTGCGAATACTGAGCTCGTTGCAAATAATAAACCAATAAACCGCCACCGCTCGCTAAATGTGATTAGTGGATATTTTTTGGATGATAGAAGCCCCCGAAAAAGTGTTTTACTGAGTGTATTTGACCTGCTTCTGCATCACACTTTGTTTAGAAAGACCTCATACATGAAGATGGTACGGTGTGAACAGCAAACAGAGATTCGGGTTAAGGAATCTTGTGGCGTCGTGAATGAGGATTGCTAAGTTAGCTGTTCACGTAAATGAGGCTACGGTTCTTTGGTTGGGGATGGCCTCCTCAGAATAACGCTATAAATTCATCGTTGGAAGAGAGCCATATGTGCTTTCAGTTATTAAACCTATGAAACTAATAGCGAAGGTCACAAAACTAAACGGTGCATTTGATTTTCTCCAAGGCAGTCGAACTGCTCAAAATGTTGCTCCAAATATATATATATATATGTATATGGGTAATCAGTCAGCTTGGTCATGCTTGTTTCTTTCATGTCTGTCTGAAAATCAGTGCGACGGACACTCAGACCGTAGTCTATTGATCGGTATTGATGCTCGTTTCTGTTGAACGTTGCTTAGCGTTTTTTGTTTCTGGAGATCAAGGTTTATTTAGGTTCCGATTGATAAAATCAAGTCAGTCATATGAATTCCGTCTCGGAAGAAATTATGTCGAGGTTCAAGTACATGTGTGCTGCATTTGTGGTGCATTTCGTAGTGACAAAATTTGTGATGCATTTAGAATGGCACTCTACACCTACGTGAATTCTAGACGTTTTTGGGTTAAAAAAATGAGAAATAGTCCCTGTTTGTTTTGGAAATCAGAAGATATGATGTAGCTGTGTGAACGCCTTTCATATATTTATTGGCCTGATGAGCTTAGTGCAAGCTGGTAGGTCTGCGTAATAGGTTTCAACCCGAATACAGTAATTAAAAATTGCGCTGCTGCTAAGCTGAAACTGAAATGAGTTTCTTGCTTATGATATTTTTCACAGAATTTACCTTGTGGTTCGGTTGGCACGATATTCGCATGTATCCCAAGTGCATGACCAAACTGGTTCTCTCAGAAAAGCCACCCAAATTTCCAAGTGTATTCCGCAAATTGAAAGTAACCCACTCAATTAGAACACAAGGTTGATGGAAATTCGGTACCTATGTTTATTTTCTAAACAGCAAGAACAATGACAACTGTGGTGATCTGGTGGTGGGTTCCGTCAATCTAATCTACTGCCGTATCTCGAATCTCCTAAAGAGTGAAACATAAAGTGGTCGTCGTGTAGCACATTCAGTTGTAAAACATCAATTAGCGATTGGGCTGAGCCTCTCGTTAAAAGCAAATCAGTTTGCAAATGACTGAATTTTGCAGATTGCTCACAGTTTGTGTTCAAATAAAACACAAATGTGACAGAACCTCGAGGACTATGGCTAGGCTGCGACCCCTTTTCCTAGAATGAGCTGTGAACTGTCGGTCCGCAACGGATTACGAAGAGATATACCACCCCGGAGGAAGCTACATCCGACGCTTCCTGATTGCTGTGCGCAGCCCGGCTTTTGATTCATAGGAAACAAGCCATCGGTCGTACGTACGCTTTGGAAGACATAAGGAGCACTTGCCATAGGAACCTCAGCCCTAGTGACTACACATTAAGTACAGCTTTTCTGTATCCCATGTTCCTTCCAAAGCACTTAGCCGCTATAGATCGTGTACCATAGGCACTTTGATTCCAGCTGCTACGGTTTCGATAACCAGAAAACGGAAGAGTGTGGGACATACAGTCAAGCCTTGGAGGCGATAACATGTTCGGTTTGTTTGGAAATTGGGCAGCCACCATTGAAGGCGATAGCTTTGATGCATCAGAGCCATTGAATGCGTGATTGGGTCACTTCCGCCCGTGGCATTAACCATTGGTGAGTTGAGCCCCGGGGTCCCAATTTCTCACCTTAAAGTGTGGGGATTGTCCAATAATATGACTCCAGCAAAACTTACCGATGTCCGCAAATTTTTAGTAGCGAGTCTATCAATCAGTTTATTTCGGAAACGACGTATGTTCAACTAATATAGTCCGGGTCAGACAGCTGTTTCAAAGGCGACAACATGGAGAGAACATAACATAACATCAAACGATGACCGTAGTGTGAGAAGATCTGGTAATTTTCAAATGAGATTTTATCTTGAAGGCGGTCATTCTGTGTTGAAAAGCCAAGAAGCACTGTGGAGCTGTTTCAGTCTTACTGAAAATCAACAGTAGTACGCATCACACGAAACTCCAGAAAGGTCACCGGTTGGGAAATCCACACTCAAATTTTTCTTTGGACACGCACTGCTGATGAAGAATGAAACACCTGTAAGGTGCTTCTCGGTTTTCCAGCATAGACTCGTCTCACCTGGAGGACGAAAGCTCATCAGAACCGTTAACCTATTGGCTTTTATGCCAACCCAAAGGGCGTCTGAGTTCATTATCCAATTCGTGACGGACTTGCTGACTTTCCACTGCCTGTTTACGTCTCTACAACGGGCTACAAAGTTCCGATGTAGAATATCATTCAAGAGTCTAATGTATTCACCAAGTACTACAAGTTTACAGTGCTCCTTTTAAGACCTCGTTGGTGGATAATCCAACAGGTTCTACCGTAATTGATTACTTCAGCAATAAGCCTCTATTCGTTCTGCCTTATTCAATGTTCACATCTATCAGTGTGCACTGGATATTGATCAGGTGACTGGTTGACTGATTATTGATCGATACATTGGCAAATTAACCTAGCTGATGGGAAGACGTGAGATTATTCAGCCCCACCGGAAACGTCTATGCACGGAGAGAGTATATGGACCACTGAAGAGAAATTAAACCCAACTAAGTAGTTAAACTTTCTAGTGGGCTCATATAGTCAGAGGCTAACCAATCACATGGAGTCCTCGATCGCGAGTCATTTCATTGGTGCAGGCCATCTCACTGACCGCAGGAATCGCTTCAAAGTAGTGTTGCGAGAACTGAAACTCTACTTGCCGTCAGCACCGAGACCATGTTAATTAAGACTTATCAACCAGCAGCATTTGCAAGAAAGATCGTAACGCAGATCTTGTGCTTACCGTGGTACAGATTATATGACCGACAATAAATGTCCGGTTTACAGGTGTCGTTTGTGTCTCGTTGTTGCCACAGAGGGCACGCATTCCGGGGCTGTAGCCGAATCTAATGAATTTTTAGTTTAATTTCACTTCGAAATGCTTTCACACAAAATGTGAAAAAAGCTGTTAACAGACTAATCGTGACCAAATTTACGGCAATACGGGCAAAACATGCTGACAGGTGTATTCGAGCTTGGACTTCGTTCATGCAAACCGTTCTCTAAGCAACGTAAATGATGCTTTGTGCAGTATTGAGCTGGCTTCAAAATAAACTGAAATTTCGACAGTGTCTCGTGAGGGGAATCCTGATCATCATCACCATCGGCGCCTACCTCAGCAACCTGGAAATCAATGTGCGGTAGTTGTGCCATATGACAACAAAAAAACTGATGTGCAGATTTATTGAACCTGATATCCATTACTTTTCCATCCAAGAAGCAGACACAAAACTAAGGCCCCTTCACATGAATATTCGACCTGACTGTGTGCACAAAAGAGTGGCCATCGATCCGGGTGTACTTCTATTGGAATAGTGCATTTTAGAGCCGTATAATTGCATGTGAATGTGTGCTCAAGCATGTACGAGTCTTGATTGGCTCACCACTGAATGTTTTGGTTAGAACTGCACGTCGCTACTTTCAAGTGGTTTTAAGGGTTGCGCCAAATCATATGGTACTGATTTGGATATCGCAAACCTGAAAATGAGATAACTTATCCACAAATTGTCCAAACATTTTGAAGTTCTGGACGGAAATCTCTTCAAATCGTAGCTTTGCAGATCAGATGCCATAAAAGTGGCTGGTACCACCAAGATATGTGTATGGCTACGGTATGCCTTACGATTTGTACGGGCTATGAGGCCATTCTTCTCACATACTCTGGGTCTCAACCTATAAGTTATCATCAGAGAACAGGGACCATTAATGAGGCAGGCGGATTTCTTTGGACCAAATCTTTCGCGTCCCCTCTCCGTTCTTATTTCCTCAGGCCCAAACTAGCCCTGTTGTATCCAGTTTAATGTGAATTCCTCATTATCTGTTGGTTGCAGAACTCCACTGGCATAGTTTGATGTAATGTGCCAATCCGGAGACCATTTCCAGCAAGTCATACAACAAGGTTTAACAGAGAGTGTGACAGAGTCCTTCCATATAATTGATTATGGTATAAAGCGCCACGAAAAATGGAATACGGAAAGGGAACGCCTCAGGGAGCATATTGCGGTAACACCGGTTGGATAGCAGAAACGCTTCTGAAAACAGTGGGTAACGGAGAGATTGCAATTGATAATAAAGAGAATAAAAAAACGAGAGTTTGTGAATAGAAATTGGGTAAATTTTGGAAAAACCCGTTTTCATTCCATATATGGGTGATGATTAAATGTCAGTGGAGATTCTTACAAAGACGAACACTGATGACTTGGTGATCTTCTGAATGTGAAACCAGTCGCAGTCCGATCCGACCGGACGTTTCTCATACACACATAAACAACCATTGTGGAAACTGTGCGGAATACGTTTCATCGTCATGATTGTCTACCAGGTCAAGTAAAACAATCATGTCTAGGCCAGACAGGCAGACATTTGGTGTAATCACCATAGGTGGCATTTCAGCCTAAGTCACTTACTGCCGGGTTGTGTTCAGACAAAAGGGCAAACATTTCTAAAAGGGATCAGCATTGAACACACAGCAAGAGTCCTAATCAGGTAAGATGAGTTTTAGCGATGAGGGTTCTTAAAATTTCCCCTGTGGAGATCTGCAGCACTTCGAGGTGTTGAGGTTATGGGCTTAGCGTGTTTGGATGACGAATGCTGAAATGTTCAACAAATGGGGAGGCATTTCACCAGCTGAAAACATGGCATCCACTTGACTTCGGTAGCACTTAACTGCATGCGTGGCATTGCGTAACCTGATCCATGTTCTTAACTGAAGTCCCATACCAATGTTGCCATCGGCTGAACCCATTTAGAAGATGCCAAATTACGCACATCATTGTGCCAGCTTCTGTCGGCGATGTACAGAAGTCTGTTTGAAAAAACCATACTCCTCCAGACAGTCTATTCAACGTTTCGACCAAAACGACCCAAAATATTTGGTACAACATGATTATTTGTAGAATTATCTATAAAAACCTGCTGTCAAAATATTTGGTACAACATGATCATTTGTAGAATTATCTATAAAAACCTGCTGTAAAAATGCACTTTTCACGCTTTCTCTGCAGTACAATTCCGCATTACTCTTTTGTGTACTTTGAGCAAAAGGCCCCTTGGTGTCTCAGCTTTTGAAATTGGCAAACCTAAACTAATCGTTTGCTAGACCACGACGCTAAAGTGATCTTGCTTCGAATGCCTTTTGAATATTCTTGTTTCGCATAAATGCGAGTGTATACCGTTTTACTCGCTCCCACTGACCGAGTACATACAAGATGCTAAAGGAGGCTGGGCGGGCAACTCAGTTTGGACACGGAAGGCATCAGATGTGTACATAGCTTACGCAAACTGTCCTTTATTGACCTAAAGTTTCCCTATCACGAAAGCTCTCGTCACAGTCGCCTCTTTCAAAAAGCGGATCGGTTTTCTTCGCAAACATACACCACAGGTGTCTATTAAAAATGGCAGTTTCCGTTAACTAAGCCAAATGTAGCATCTGAATGTTACCAACAACTGAGAGATATCACAGAAGGTAAACAAGCCATAAATCCATATTAGATTGCGGCCAAGCGATGAAGTCAATCCCCGCGCACCTCAGTTCGAGGTACAATCAAGCGCTTGGCATGACCTTTCAAACAGCCGCCACACTGCAAGCTGTAGGAGACCCCATGTGCTTTCAAGTCACCATCTTGAATTTTTCTTGTCTATGCACCATTCGTGGATTCAGCTGCTGGATCCTAGTCGATTAGCTCGGTCATTTTCAAAGATAATCAATGAAGGATAATTGTTCAGCTGTAACACGTTTGCAGGGCCTAAATGCCATGCAACCATAAGGAAGTAAGTGGGCTGAGATACAGCCAGGTTGTCCAAGGCTAGACAAATGAAGTCGAGAGGCAGATGTCGGGTCCGAACTAGTAAATTAGCGCTCTAACCGCCGAGCGATCTCATCCCCGAGACATCTCAGGTCAGTACATTCCGACAACTTGCAAGTTTTACTTCGATCTGCCGTTCCCCTGTAGTTTTGTATACGCCAGCAATATGCAGCTGTCTTGAACAATCATAGAAATTATTTTGAATTTTCGGGTGCATGCCCACTGTAGTAGTTTTTTCTGCATTACGCTAAGTGGTTTGCTAAATGAACGAATGAACGTGCAATAAGTTTTAGTTTATTTGCGAGCAATCGCGGGTAAGTGTAATCAGTGGGAAAATACTGCACAACCCTCACTAATCTCGAGATTTAACACATGGACAACCAGATTGACAGGACGCAACATCTAGCCGCAAAAGCACCGGCACACCCTGGACAATCAAGCAAAACCAAATGACCACCGAAAGATGTGCATGAGAGTTTTGGGATCAGACGTTTTACCCAACTGATCCAGACAACGATGCACTACAAATACTCTCCATCCCAGTAATAAGATCTCGGGGATGTAGTCACGACATGGTTCTGCACACTTCGCTCAGACATTCTTCGAAAATACAGATTACTGGGGTATAGAAATCTGGCAACTCATGTAGGAGGATGAGTTCGGAGTTCAGCAAGGAAGGATGGAACACCATCGTTAGCTTCAGCTGCATTGCCGTGGAAAACAGAGCTGTGTAGTGAGCCCAACCTGAAGAAACAGATACACGAGAAAACGATTTTGTTTCGTTTGCAATTTTTATACCTGGCAAGGGAGAGCGCTCGACCAAGTGACATCCAATGGACACACCGCATATACGGGCTGTTTTGGTCATCTCCACTGTGTGGAATAGTCTAACACTCTGTAAATAGAATTTAATGAACTCGCCACCTAACGAGGCGAGGCGTTTGAGTCAACAGAGACACGCATTTAGCCTATCTGAAAACAAATAACCGATGTGAGTCGAACGAATTGACAGAGGTGGCAAGAAGTGCGAACCAAGCGACCAAGCAGCACATCCACCGACTGCGTTTCAAAATTTTCCCAAAAGAAGCTTTTAGAATGGTCCGCTAGAATCAAAGTCTTCATGTCAAACTGCCTTAAACATTTTACTGCTACTGCGACTTCCCCTTTCAAAATGTGCAGCAGAGATTGCTCTCAAGGATTCCGTATGGTGCACCGAGATTACTTTTCAAGAGAGTATTCCATGAAATTTAATAAATTTTGCATTCACCACCTCACTTCAAAGAAGACGACTGTTTGTACCAGGGAGAACGTGTCTGTGCTAATTATGAGTGGTAAACTACTAAAAAACATTCGTTTAGATCTAACGTCCTTTCGATTCGTACTTTCCATGCCATCCCAATGAAGTACGAGCACTGAGATACTGCCAGGTTACTCAAGCCTAGATAGGAGCAGTCGAGATGCTGAGGTTTGGTTCGAGCAACGGATTAACCTGAAATAAGCTTGCACGTAAAACACTAAGCTTCCTCGAGCTATTGACCCATTTCAATTTCCAGTACTGTAAGGATAATTTCATTGCTTTCCTGTCCACGTTGACGAGCGTCTGATATCATGAACTTACATTCAAACGTACGAGCAAACGTTTGGACATTCGGTCAAATCGTCAGGAAAGGATGTAATCTGACATCGGATTTAAACACGCGTTCAAATCGCCACCATTTTGTCCTGGTTATCTCCGGAGATTGTTATTCACACTCATTCGTTTACAAACGCGATCAATTTGTGGCTTGTGCTGGAGTTTATAGCGTCAATATAAGTAGATCTTTGCAGAAGAAAACAAAAAGTTGAACGAAAAACATAGTTGATTTCAATAGCAAACGTTTTAATTGGAGGAAATGGTCGGAAGCAACGCCCAATTGATTTACTCCAATCAAATCTTGATACGATTCGGACCACTTACAAAAAGTCTTTTTGTAGGTATACAGTGCTACATGAGGAAGGGGTGAAAGATGTATTGGGAGACCTCTTCAGATCTTCGTCAAGAATATCGGAATTTTTCTCTAACCTAAATTCACTTAGAACAATATTTTTCAGATGTCAAGGTCAAACTCATTGTGTAGTTTATCCTGATTGTTTGCTCATAGTCACTAATGCAAATGCATGTTCGACCGGTTGAGCAGATTCATGGCGCTCTATGCCCAATGCAAAATCTCTACCCGCGTAGATCTGTGGTGATACTAGAATACATCCTCCACATTTCCTGCCCCGTATAAGGGTAGCTGACAGTGACCTTCAACCTTGAAACCGTTGTCTTTCCTACACGCTTGTCTCAAATAAGCTTACTCTTCAAGGCCATGATGAAGGTCAAGCTAAAGCACCTCATTCATACAATGTCTGACGAACCGCAGTATTTGCCTTTCAATCTTGTAAATGGGGTACAATAATATTAACTAATATAAACAGTTTCATTGCGTCCCGTTCTACTCATCTGGTATATCAAATGAGTTATTGCGGTTGACCAGGTAGACTCAGAAATTCGAGCAAAAGTAAGAGGTAACAGTTGCAAGTGATAACCCCAATAAAGTATGGGGAAATAGTTAGAGTCCCCTGAAATTGTGTTTGAAATCTAGTTGAGATGAATTTGATTTCAACAATGCAGCAAATTTTATTCGAAAAACGTACGTCCAGAGTTCTCATCTGCAAGCTTTTTGCAGTTTTCTAAAAACACCCAAATGGCGAGAACGGGTTTCCAAATCCATTATGCTGACCAATGTTTATGAAGGCGCGTTTGAAACCTACAGGGTAAATTACTGGAATTTCCGAAGAAATTTTATCCAAGGAAATTTCACGATGGAAATTTGCCCAAGTGGCCAGAATTCAGTAACAAATCACTCATCAGAATCACTTTTTGCTGTGCCCGCTATACTTGATAGATACGCGAAAATTTCCTTGGGGAACAATACAACATAAATAATTTGTGGAAATGAGCGTAGGAGATTCTCCTTCCGTCTGTCTTTGCAATGGTGATATTTTGGACATATTTTTCACCTCCTTCGCTCTGCTGTTTAGTGTTGAGAAATCCTTGGGCATAATCGCAGCCTAAACTAAATCGACATGCTTGATGGCTGAGTGGCTTTGCAAATCCCTTTTGTGGAATGATTTCTTACCGAGGGGGTTGCTGGAGCAGAACTGATAGAAATCAGAGATGCAGAGATTGTGCCTTGATTTGACTCCGTTTTGGGGCATGCAAGGGACTAAAGTTTGGTGGACTTGAGAAAATCTATTTATTTGTTAGCGAGAAATGAATTCTCGAATGTTTTTCTGTCGTATTTGGTCAACACAGTCACAAACTGGGCTAAGACTCTGCATCATGACATCTGGACCGAGCCTCACACTTTTCGGATTAGACGGCGTTAGGAAATGTAAATGAACAAATGATTGTGTTATGCACTCTGTGTGTTTTATGTGGTGTATGGCTGAGTAGCCACCAGTTTGTCCACTTGTCTAATTACCTAAGAATTATACTGGGCACAGGGCTCTGAGATAGATACAAGTGTGGCTTACAACGGAGTGTATGTGGCCGTTGTGAGCGGTTGTCTACTGGCACTATTCTATGTGACAGACCAATACAGACACGGATACCAGCCAACGATGCTCCTGTAGGATAGACCATACCTCCCGGCGCAAAATAAATTTTAACAAGGCAAGTTTGTGCGTGATCTCGCTGCTTGTGCTTTTCAAAGTCTACTCTTCTATGGGCCATAGTACCGATACACTTCTAAGATATCGCTACACGTGATGCCCTAAGATGATGGTGCGTTTCGACTGGGCCAGGAAAACGTGGAGAAATTTATTGAAGGATTCACACAGTAAATGATATGCTCAAGAGTTTGACGAATGACTGCAAGTTTTTCAGAGACTTACTGACACAGGCAACACGAGTCTGACAGATTTCTGCATAAAAACATAGATTATGCGTTTCAGCTACAACTAGCATTGTGTTTGTAGTTTGGCGGAAGAAACTACGTTTCCTGAAAAATGATTCGTTCGCTTCCAGCAAAGACTTTACCAAAAACTTAGATTCACGGTATAGTAGAAAATGGAATTCTGACCAATACAGAGACGAGAAACAAGTGGCTGTTTTCTACGGCAAGTTTTCCATGCCATGTGCGTAGATTATGAATTTAGAACACTCTTGGTTTTTTGCAACAAGACAAAACTGCGTGCGGGCACAAAACGCTTGATGGTAATTTGTTTGATTAGATTTAAATGCGTGGATATTGATCAAGATTGTTGCTGAGTTTGCCAATTACCCTCACTTGCGCGAGAATTTGGCGTTCATGGGAGACTCACGTGCATCACGACGGGATCTCTTTTATGGTATTATTCTTCAGCCGGATGTGGTGCACCAGGCTGCCTCAAGATTTAGATTTTAGGATATAAAAGACATCGCAATACACTGTCTAGATGTGGTGCACTACTTACAAGGTTGCTGAGCACTTTTCGATCGTTTAAATGCGCTCACTTGTGCAGTTTGAGCGGCCGTAGTTCCGAAAGCTGTACCCTGGTAGCGTGCTGCAGATAACGACCGGATTTGGAAGTCGCTGTAGCAGTCGAGTAACATCAAACGGGTGATGTGAATCAACACGCGGGACAAGTTACCCTTCCCAAGTGATGTAGTCCTTCAGCAATGCGCTTATCCGGTATAGGTGTAGCTGTCTATTGTATGTCCCCACTGTCCGCATATTAGAAGTTTTTCTGTTTTTTAGATGGCTCTGCAGACGTCAACTTTATTCTCGCTTTCGTAAAAGTGTTCATTTAGACGATATCTTTAGGCATTCAGGGAATATTATAAGCTGCAATCGATTAACGTGATTGTTTTTATCAGACTGGTGGTGTCAGCTATTCGGAGACAATGTCTATACCGCAAAGGGATGGTTGTTTAGAAGAAAAAATCACAACTGCCCAATTCTCGATTGTGCAACTCATGCTCGCGTTGGAATTTGAGTACGCGATCTCGGGACATGATGTGTACAACAATTGTCATACAACAACTCACCCACAGCATCCTTTTGCGCCGCGCATGCCCCTAATCAGAACGAAAGTGTAGCGTTTTAAGATCTGAATTCCCCTGATGTTGTCTCATTGGCGTCTGGCATGTTCGCTCAAGTGACGATATGAATCAGCTAATAAGTAGACATAGCTTCAAGCTTTACCTCTCATTCCCGCATTTGCGTTCTTATCTGAAATGTAACAAAGTGATTATTCGAATGTGTGCTAGACCTGGTAACCTATGTTCGTTTTCACGCACAAATATTCCGTGATTCTAAACAGTAATTCATCCCCAACTGGTAGCATGTTCTTACTTAGAGGGAGGTAACCCTTCATCATACATCCGGCTAGAAGGAGGGAATCAAAAATAATACGCGGAGATGTAGATTTATTTAATAATTTCCTCAATTTTCTCATCTCGTTGGATTAGTAAGCCAGTACGGTGCCGAGCATTTGGATGTACAATGGTAAAATCTTTTTTCTGAGTTTGCAACGACGCCTTCCTTAACAAGATTTCAGTAGTGCCCTGAATGTTGATTATGTACTGAGTTCCACGGAGCGTGCATGCCAGTTCTACGAATTGTTACTCAGTTAAAATTCCCTAAACTTATGGTATTCATATGTACAATGTTTTGTGTTAAAAATCTTCATTGAGTGAGATGATGCAACAAGAGTTCTCCAACTAAAAAACGGAAAAAAATGAAGCTAGCTTACCTGTAGCCGTAGAAGGGTTTTACTAGATAACCCCTCAGCAGAGTTGTACAGACAACAAGCAATATCCACGGATACACAGAGTTACATGTGGCAAGCAACTTTAACACATATTGTTCGAATTTCATTTCAAGAATACCTTAACTGCTGTATCCGATATCTCGTGAATTGTAATTTTTGCGGTTGTTCCCAAATACCGCTGTGGATTAGATGTTGAACTGCCAGTGAACGGATCTTTTTTGCCCGTTAAAATGTACTTGCATCTGGCCCTTTAGGTGATTGATGTTGTAGATTTTGCGGACTTCAGGTAACTCAGATTCGCTGGTGTTGGTGGTCCATTCGGCGACCTTGGCAGTTGAATTTCAAATGTTTCATCACCAACCGAGATGATATCATCAATGCGGGGTTGCGCGCATCAATTATCCGTTCTCTGCTCGAGTTTATTTAGTATCTAAACAGTATCTGATAGCTCCAAGTTGATTGGTGTGTCCGATATGGTGTGCGTGCAGTTTGAATAATCACCTGGGAATTTGAGTTTCATCGTGCTCTCATTCATAGTCACAGAACTCTGAACCACTCGGCAAATCAAACAACCTGACGATAACCAACGGCTCACTCGGGTGAAACAAAAATCTGATAAAGACAGAAGGCTATTGAATCAACCGATCAAGTGCAACACCACCACGACACAAAATAAGAAGGAAATGGCCTAGTCACAACAGAACAAAATCCGCGCTGAGTTATATCACCTCGATCGGTGACTGCATTGTTAGATTTTATCTAAAGTACTATGCAGCCCCACAAATCCTGTTCAGGTATTAGTTGTTTACTAATACATCATCAAGCCAGCGATTTTTTAATGAAGGCAAGGTATTCATTTAAAAAATATTTCTTCACAATGTCACTGCTTGTAACTACAAATTACCCCCCCTGGTAATTGTTTGGTGTGTGTTTCGTCGAAGATGAAGAGCGCCTAATAAATTTGTCTTGTAAATTTGTAAACTCAATGGACACGATGATATAGCTGTCGGAGATAGACTGGTTCATGGGTATTCCGCAGATTCAAACATGTATCCCGTTCGCCGTACGGATCGCAAAGATTTACCCAGCCGTCGGTAGTCCTATAGTGTTTCTTAATGAAATTTTGATCGTACAAGTTTCTTTATTCTACAAATTATTGAAAAATCGCACGCAGTTTCAATCGTTCCACCGCAGAGAAAAACAGCTCCAGTTTGCTTCTCCAGTCTGGCTGGCTAACATTTCTCCACTACTGATGCGCGTAATGTAGCGTTTTCTCATTCTCTAACCTAGTTGAATCAAGTTGTCCCAGTGATTGGAGTGTCAACCAACTGGGAGACTGGGAGGCGGACTTATCGCATATATCATTTTCTCATTTATTGTCTGCTACTTACTTAACTCCCAGTAGCTTAAAGTAATAGCACCCAGTTGTGAAACGTGTGAACTTGGTGTGATTACATTTAGGTCACAGGTGGTTTAAGCTGTAATTATGATCGCCCAAGGGTCACATCACGTCTAGCTTAACGTCACGTGGTCTTGCAGAATTTGCCTGTTGTTCATATTTGTTTACCCATGGCTGATGCTGGTGTAGCACACCCCAGAAAAACGAGACAGCGCACGTTCGTTTGACCAAAATGGAACCTGAGCAACAGACGAGTAAACGCATAATAAGGTCACATTAGTTTTCCATCAGCTTGTGAAATGATTTGGTGGCAGTTTTCCATCCACATCTATCATCACACTAAGATAGATTTGTGAAAATCAGATTTTTTCAGCGACTCAGTTAAACAGAGTGAAATCTAAAGGAAAGAGGATAGATGGATTTCCGCTGGTGAAATTTGTTTACCTACGCAAAAATTTGGCAGCATTTTGCTGCACTTCTGATTATGTACCGAAAACGTTTGGGATGCATTACGTGAAGCCAATTGAAAGGTAAATAAATGTCGTTCTAATGCAGTGAGTGAAACAAAGTGTTGATCACCGTGTGGCGTTGTGTTGTAAGTTGTTATCAAAATTGCGATCATTATGGGGGCCATCTCGACCAGACGTGGTCTCTAAGGCCAAAATGCAAGCATTACATAGGAACTGCATAGACAGTTCTTCGTTTCAGTTAGTTCATTCTCAATAGACAGAGTTAAATGAGTTACCTAGACACCTTGCATATTCGTCCGTTATACAGTCACCTGAAGGGAACCGGAAGTGCAAACAATCAAGTGTTGATTTCTAAATCTCAAAGGGAAAACTGGTGGCGAATGTTGATGCCTAAGTGCAAAATGCCTGTGACTCAGCGGCTACGTACAGACATCTGATGCCTACGTTAAATTTTAAATTTTAAATTTTAAATTTATTTTAAATTTGATAATAAAGGCATTGACGAGTGACTGGCACCGTTTTCTGTCTAACTGACAGCTAATCATAGTGCTGCTCGGTGGCAGAACACCTAAGTGTTGACTGGCCGGGAGGTTGAATCCCTGAGTTTCGTGAGATGCGCACTGTTGATGACTTCGATTGAGGTTGAAAGATCTGTACACTATATCCCGGCTTTCCTGTACATTGAGGGAAATAAATCTCAAATACGAATGCTAACATCCAAAACTGAGGGTCTTCAACCAGCGTTATTGCTTGAAAAATATGTGTAATTTGCCGCGATGGAAATAGGCTTCACACTACTGATTAGCCACCCAGTGCTCCAAATAACCCTGTTGATCACCAGCCTAGTAGTTAAGTGCTCCAATTATTCTTGTGACATGTTGGTTCCCTCAGAGGAAAACGGCTGTGCCCCTAGAGTCCACTTGAGATTTCAGGCGATACAACACATCAGAAAATGAACTAGTGTGCACCCCGTGAGAAAATCATTCATACCACTTGATGAAGCTTAGCTTCTGCTGTTTAGCCGCTTGTTATCCTGAAATCAAACAGTGGCATATTCCGAATCATCCGACTCCTGGAATGTCGAACTACAACAGTGTACCTATGATTTACCATGACAACCTAAGCTAACACAGATTGGTCACAGACCACAAAGTATCTTAGGAGAAGTCACTTAGGTTTGCAGTCACATATATTGGGCGGTAGTAACAAGCAAACATACCAACGCAGTCTTCAGCTACAAAGTCTTTCATCAGCGAAGCTGATAGAATAAAAATAACAACATAGCGTAATTGCGAAAAGAGCTTAAAATGATGTAACAATGTTATAAAAAATGATAGTAATTATAACGATACTAATAGCGTTAATGGTGACGCTAAGAGTAACAATACAATACGTGATTCAAAAAAACACCCACAACTGTAGATTATCGCGATTTATTTGCCAGTTACGAACTGAGAGGATGCATAAGAAAGCGAAGCATTCAGTAACCCACATGAATTCAACATGAATTCCAACGCATTATAGCATGACAAGTACTTTCCCGCAGGCCATCGTTAGCATGAGCTACGCGGAGAAGTGGTTTTGAAATCTTGTGGTAGTGAGCATAACAAATAACAGCTTAAAATAAACCTGGTTGTAAAAACAACATGCCATACCAACTGAATACCACTCCTCACGCTCAATAGACAGTCCTGTCTACTCAGACCAACACTCGCATTGGGGACGGCGTTTGGTCATTCTGGATCACATTGTGGCTTGTATCTTTGAAATCCTATGTCTAATTTTGCAAAACGTTGAGGAAGTTTCAATCAGAAATATCCTCGCCAAGCTCAATAAATTTCACTCTCACTTGGTAAAATCTAGGTGTGCAACAGCACATCGGTAAATTGTGCCAGTGCTGGTGCACAACACATAGGTTGAAGTGTGATTTGGTTCAATTGTTCAGTTTTGTATATAAGCAAAGTCCAAATTTTCGGAGCAGATTTCCACGAATCACCTAATGGTTTTCAGAGATATCATCCAGGCATATCGTGAAAGGAATAAGGCAGGGAAGATGAAATGTAACGAAATGATGACCTGTGAACCTGCGTCCAAGTTCCGATGGACGCGTCTGAGGAAACCGGGACTGGAACATGGATATCTGGAATGCTACGTATAGGGCTGTCATGTTGTCCTTGATGGCAGCCAAACATTGACGACGTGCACAGACGACATATTCGGGTTCTTGACCAAATTGGCTTACCTTGTCTGGGCACAACAAACCGAGTTAAAGCATAATTTGGTTTGACTGTCGTCTGATTCGAAACGGGCTTCGCCTGTTTGGTCATGCAAAATAAACGTCACCACAAAGCAAGTCTACGCCCATCTGAAGAACAAAGTTTGAAAACCAGGGGCACTTGAAGTTCTCCCGATAATAAATTGCCCCGTAAGTTTGAAAATTGAGTTCCATTTTGCATTACAGGATAAGCTTTCACTGGACCGAGCTGCCTAGGGAGCAACAATCCACGATGGTTTTAGGGGCCTTGACGCGCAACACGTCGCGCTGTTACAACACGTCGTTCATTTACTCTCGGCCATAGAAAAATGTGTCGGAGACATGTTTCAGCAGGTTACCTCTGTAATCAAAGGTTCGTCTCATAAATGCAAGCAAGAAATGCAAGTAAATTTCTTCTCGTTTACTAATACTTAACTACGTGATAACTCTAAGCATGACAGCATCATAAACGTATGTTAAATGAAACATGACCAAGTTATCCATTACCCGATTGACTTTGTTAATGGACTGCTCGAAGGAGCATTTGAATTTGGCCATACTGGTGGTGACCGGATATCACGATAGAACTTGAACGAACTGTTGCAGGACATGCGTTCCTCAAGATGTACAAATACGTAATGCTCCTACCCATTGTTGTGTCATCATATTTAAGTCATTTGTTCGGTTGAAACAGGCGCCTGGCTATCGACCGCCGATACTATGCGGTCAGATCTACATTGGTTCCGAGGTCTTGCACCGTCGTCTCCGTGCAATTAGTGTGCGGGCCGCAGTGCAATGTGCTGACCTGATTTGAATTCTCAAATCTTACACACGGAACTGATGACTTCGAAATTTTTGTCTGAAGGCAACTGAAATCTTTCCTAACTGCGGAACTCGGAGGCTCTAAACTTTTGGATATTATGACGAGATCTGACGGTGATTCACTCAATAAAATCTGAACTTACATATACCTTATTTCTCAGACTGGAAGCAAGCTGATCCCCCTTTGTTCTCATAAACTCTAAAAAACTTACAGAATCTACAATCTGATACGTTTGCTATCAATGTGAAAGTGAATGCAATCGAAACATTTTACCTTCGAACTTATCAAAGCCACACTTACGTTGTGCTCTGGAAAGTCCGTGTTTTATAACACATTGTTCTGGAATAAAAAAGAAAGAATCCTTGTGTTTTACCAACAGTATGAGTCAGGTTTCAGGGAGAAACGAATTTTCATGTAACTAGATTAACTAACCGACTGCTGAACCTGTTTGGCACGCAAACAACGTTTTCGGAGGCGCCAGTTTCAGAACATTCAGTCACAGAACAGACGTTTGACAACTCAAGTTCTTATCATCTAACCTGCATGTGTGGTAACGTATTCGATGTGATTTACCGTCAGGGTCTCCTCATGCAGCACTAACATGAAAGGGCCAACCTAACGTGGTGGGTGGTAAAAAGCAGATGAATTTGTTGTGAAAGGACCCTTGACACAATAGTCAGAACCGTCGCAAACAAGCGTACGGTCATGTTCGATAAGCACAAGTCAGGATACAGGTGACAGGAATGATGCAATACATTAGATTTAACTAAACTCCAAAATAAACAAGGCCATTACGTAAGATTTCGTACGGACAATTTCTTTCAAACCCCGATAAATTTTTCACATCATCAAATTTGACGTTCGAAGTAAGAAATGAGTCTTACCTCCGCACTTATAGAGTCTTCCTTTAATTTCTGGTTCGCTGTACACAACCTCGTGACCTAAGAGTTGAAAGTTACATTTATTCAGTTTTTTGATGATTGACCGCAGGTCACAAAGTTTTCACGGAGCAGTTTATGAGAACACACTTACTCGTGATGAATAGCAGAGTTAGAATCTGCACCAATTCCATGAGCATGTTACTTTTTGTGAAAATATCAGCCAACACCTGTTCATAAAGGTGTGTCTTTCTTTTGTGTAGAAAACACTGTTAGATCCACGTGACGGTTGGTATACTGGATCAGCGAGCAACCAATAAGCAGATAATCTGAGCATAACAGTTACAGAATTAAACTGGTTGACTGTTCATACAACTGTAGAGTGACATTTTGAGTCAAACAAAACTTTACGGCGTTGTATTCTGCGATCGGTCCGTGTGAGGGAGTGTAGTGGAACCAAACGTATAAAGTTACTGCGAAATAAGTCAAAGTGTATGACAATTCTGAACGGTTGGGGAAAATTCCCTACAAAGTATGACCTTAATTTTTTTTAAAACCTACCTGAACACCCAACTAATTGATACAAATCGTACAATGGTTTTCGAAAATCATTTTCCCTTGTGAAGGTCACCAAGTACAAACCTTATTTTGCAAGTTTTTTTCCGGTTCTCTATGTGGCGAAAAGGGAATACTATTGGAAAGTTTTTAGAACAAACATGACCTTTTCATAGTCTCAAAATAGGGAAAACCTTTTCTAATCAGCTAAAATGCAACCTCAGCAAATGTTGCGTAAGTATATTTGGTGTCGCCATGGTGTGCGGAATGTGTCCGGTAATCCGGTGATAAATTTTAGGGAAACGTTCTGTTTCGTGCGCCGTAATTAGCAAACTTTCCTCCGGGGAATGGTGATACTAAAACTAGCGTAGATGTATAAACATAACACACTACGCATGAGGTTGCCGAATACCCTTGTAACGGTGGATACTACTGATGCGGCATGTGAGTAGCACGTCTTTTCGTAAATCCGCTTTGCCTCTCTTGAAAAGTGAGATGTTACGGAATTTGTGGAGTCTCTTTGTAGCATTTGCTTGCAGTTGACTAGCAGTCAATGAATATCCAGAGAAAGTTCAGGAAGACACGTTCAAGGAGAAGGGGGATATTCGGTTTTGTAAATGAGATGCATATGAGAGTTTCGCTCCCCTGTTCAATAGTCTGTAACTGTGCGGTTGGCGTTCCCAGATAGACAACTCCGCAGCAAAAGACTTCTTCATTTCACCCTTTGATAGCCCACGGCCGGTTTCGCCTTTCTTGGGGCTTATCACGTAAGCGCAGCTCACGCGTTTTTGCCAGACGAAGCTCTCCTCAAACGAGTGCATAATCTAAACGCCTTCAAGAGCATTTCCGATTAGGATCTGGTCCGCGAAACAGAAGAGGTTTTCTTACTCGGTTCGCAAATCAGGGGAGTTTCAGTTTCCTTACCTTGGGAACAATCGTCGTATATCAACCGGCTTACAAATTTAATTGCCAATGCGTTTTATAGAGTATTAGGTAATGCGTGCGGATGCTGTGAAAACCATTCCGAAGTGCATCAGCCTAAAATGAGTCAGCAATCGTAGCATACGGTTTTCTCGCATATCCATCCAAGTGAGACACATTTACGTTTGTCCGGAAACAATAAGATTTCGCGGAAAACAATCAAGAAGCTTCCACAATCCGGGTAATAAGCTTCACATTGAGCAGATTTTAGGGCCGCACTGGAATCCTTGTGACCGATTCATGGTTGATTGAATCACTGCAAAAGTAACGGACAGCTAGACAGGAAAACAGCAGAAAGCGTTTTCGCTTTCTCTTAGGGGGACTACAGTTTTACGGATCTCAAGATATTTGGCCAAATAATCGTGCACACACTGGAACTCCTTCTTCTAGTGAAGCCACGATAAATCTTGAACAGAGAAGCTGACATAGAGCAGGCTACTGCTGAAGCAAATGGTTATCAGTAGAATAAGCCACAAGTGTGAAATTTATACATGTTCGTAAAGTCGATGCACTAGAACTGGTGATAAATAGATGAAAAACACTATTTGTCCACAAACTACTTAGTGAACAACCTATTTTCACGGATTTTGCCTCCGCATGCAAACGCTGGACTTCTTCCACAAAGACATGAGAATTCGGGGTTTCGTCCACCACTATTGTTTGAGTACATATCAACGAGAGGAAGCAATGGACTCAAGTTTAGCACTTAGTAGAGCAGGTACTCGGCTGTGATACCGTTTGAAATCCACAAACGACATGTGAGTCAAATGTTCTATCACTACTCCACCACCATGGACACATCTGAAATTGCTTTTTGTGTTCAGCGGCTACCTGACTTTCCGTTCGAAACATCAGGCAAACAAGTCAAGACGCTGAAGTGTGAATGTGCTCACCCCTTCAGACGTGATAATTCAGAAGAGTCTAGCGTAGGTTGGTGTAGCAGTGGTAACACGCCCGCCTCGCACGTCAGATGTGCGAAGTTCAAATCCCAGAGAGGCCAAGGATAGGCACTAATAATGAGCACTAATAATGAGCGAAAATCGAAGCCATCAGAATAGTTGCCCCAGAACAGGAGAACAACTAATCAAACGAGGATGCTGTGAGTAAGAACAGAATCGTACGCATAGATCTAGAGAAGACCCGGACATGACCTGGAGAATCTGTGCAGATCTCACCCGGCACTGTTACGATATTTCATAAAAAATCGTAACCCATTGAGAACACCTGGCAATAGAGCATTCGATAGTGAAACAGGTACAAAGTTTAAATCTGGTTAGAATGAATTTACTTGAAGACAACTAACGAAAAACATACGGAATTCGTTATTTAGGCGCCGACCATGGACAGCATATCAAACAAAACGCTGGGAGGATGTTTTCTTTGGAACGATTTTCGACAGCGGTAAATTGCATGCAGCATGCCTAATTTACAAACGTTTTGCATATGCATGTATAAATTCAAAAATCTAGATAGAAACTGACCTCGTAAGCGAAGTGTCGGGGGTGGGGGAAGGTCATGTGACCCTCATACGGGAAGTCAAACAGCAGCAGCATCACTTAGACGTTTTCTAACATAGTTCATTTCCTTCTGCAAGGAGAAGTTCCCACTCTAGTCTCCAGCTTTCCGACACTTCAGATTAGATTCGAAGTATCATGCTTTTCTTTGGGGACGGTATCGCTGAATGTATAGCACATGGTTTCGGCATTTCAACTTTAAATTTTGAATGCAGTCATTGAGCACAGTAGTTCCAACAAAGTGTGGTTGCCTGATCGCCTGACTGCTAATTCGTTGATTTCGGCCCATTCGACTCTAAGTTCTAAAAACCCGGTGGCCAAACAACTAAAAATGTTCCAAATTCTCCCTCCAGATTTGCCAAGTCTCGTAAACTAACTGCAGTGCAGCCCACACCTCGGTATAATGCAAGCGTTTTTTTTTAATCCAGTGGTATGACCTTTTGATCTGCTACGATTGATAAACGCAATTTAGTTCCGTGTATTGACTTAGTCTGTCACATTATCACAAAGGCTAATGTGACCTCCACGAAAGTGTAGTATTCCGCAGGTTGCAGCCTCTATCCCTGAAATCTTGGAATCATTTTTATGGACTGCACGCCCCACAGCATGGTCCTTCAGTTGTGGGTATGGAGCACATCCTAAACAGGATAGGTACCCTCTATCCATTTTTCCAGTGTCCCCTGTGAGTCGTCCACCTTTCAGTAGGTGAACACAATATTGTTCTTCATATCCCAGATTAACAAGGCACTCACTCAAAGAGCTACGAAAATCATGGCTTTCTGTGACCCCGCAGAGTTAGCTGTCTTCTCATTGATGATGAATTTAGTTCTAGAAATACAAAAGGTTCTAAGCTGCGCTGTTTCGAGCATCTTTTTTTACACGTTCTCCGTCAACAGAGAGGGCAGAGCGTGAGCTCACTCCGTGACAGTGTGATTCTCACTGCCTTGCTGAAATTTAGCGGAAGATCACGTACCGAAGTTTGAAATAATGACTGCATATATAACTGATCTTTAATGTCTACTGAATTCGAGGATGATGATAGCGAATGGTAAGAAACCCGGAAATTCGGAAACTGAACGGACGAGCCTGTCGTTACATCTTTTTGGACACGTTTTGAAAACGTGCTCCCCCAAGTGCCCTTGATTTTAAGTTTCACGTAAATTATTAAACTATTCTTAAGAATGAAACGCAGGGAAAAACTTTTATTGTGTACTGCATATGAAGTTAAATTCCAGACTGTCAACCACTGACATGCACGCGTATTCGCTGAGATAAACCAATACCATTCACCTTGATGTCGGTCATTCAGCTGTAGCATCCTTTCGGCGCCTAGCTGCCGGGCCACCAGAAAAAAGCTCGGGGACTGGGATACTGCCAAGTTGCTCAAGCCTGCACAATGGAAGCCGAGAGAGAAAGATGTCGTGTTCGAACCACGGATCTTCCGGTCAGTAAATTCCCGCTCTAACCACTTGGGCCATCTCGCTCCGTTCACCTTTGTGTAAAATGACGTGGATAGATAGATTTAATAAATTATTCCGCAAAAAAAAAACAAATCAAATGCGTTCTGCACTTCAGACGAACAAGGCTATGAAATCCAACCTGCTAATTTCGGATGGGACCACTAGCTTTTGTCGGTAAGATCTCATAAAATGCTCAGGAGGTTAAGTCGGTGACTGAAATATCCAGGTTGAAAGCTTTTGTTTTGCTAATTCAC
This sequence comes from Clonorchis sinensis, assembly GCA_003604175.2. NCBI lineage: Eukaryota > Metazoa > Platyhelminthes > Trematoda > Opisthorchiida > Opisthorchiidae > Clonorchis > Clonorchis sinensis. Next base: position 214,648,499 of record CM030369.1, read on the forward strand.
TGACAGGACAGAAAGAACAGCTTCCTCATTGGGTTTTCATTACTTTACCCCTTCTAATCCACTGATCGGTGTGTTTTTCTTAGACTTCCGTATGCTCACTGGTCTAGAAGACCTCAAATTTGTCTCGCTTGGAAATTTGAAGACCAAATCACAGCATTAGTGTGATTTTCTAATTTTGTAGAATCACAGTCGCTGTGCCACGGCCCCAAAGCGTAGCATATACTATCTGAGACACAAATCGAGGTTATATGTCGTGAACTGCCATCGTGATCCAACAACATTTGGCATTCCTTTTATTTCGCTAGCAAATTGAAGTCTATGGATATTCCTCTCTGTTCTGTTCACAATTGCAACCAGTCCCGTTAGATAGATGACTCATTTTTGCGTGTACCTTGGAATTTCGTGCTAGAAATCCGCTTTTCCTATTTTCGTCATTGTAAACATTTCCAAGATTTGCCCATCGAAACCATCCTAGGTGGAATGCATACCTCTCTCACGAAGTGCGTAATGCTTTGTTTCTCAAAATAAGCAAATTATCCCTCAGGAAACAAAACAGTTTCTCTGCAATAAATACGCCCCCATGGATAAAGAATCACCCTCGATTGGAACTTATTGAAAGGCTATCATGAGGCATCTTTTATTATCCAGACAAATCTATAGAGGGGGAAAAATGTCAAACGGAAGCATTCAAATGTTCATAATTGAAGCCAGGAAGGACAAAATAGAGCGGGCTCTTTTTACACATATAACTAATACCTTCAGTATTGCATGGAACAAAAAATTCTCAATTTTCTCTACAAAAACCATATGACGACTTGTTTGGATCTTGGTTCTGTGGTCGAGATGGCCCAGGAGCGAGATGGCCCAAGTGGTTAGAGCGCGAATTTACTGACGGAAGGTCCGTGGTTCGAACCCGACCTCTGCCTCTCCAATTCCCCTGTCTAGGCTTGGGCAACCTGGCGGTATCCCAGCCCTTGTGCAACCTTCGGGTGGCATGGCAGTTGGGCACTGAAAGAGTGCTACGACTGAAAGTCTGCTCTGCTCTATGGTCGACTGGCCGAGTCATCGGTGACATCGGGCTTTCAGATGAGGTGGTTGGAGAAGGGTTGCATTGGTCGAACTGTCTGATACCTGATTCTGGAGCTCGTTTTATTGTTGTGACACTGCTCGACGAATGTAGATTTCAGTTCATTGGACACAACTTCTAATTCTATCCCCCCGTCTTTCGCAGCGATCGCTTAGCTGTCAGACTACCGACCGAATGAGCATGCCAATCAGACGCTTGCCTGATGAACCGTGCCTTCTTTGCCACTGTATATGACGTTGGTTTTCGGACAGAGAAGGCTTGATTTCAGGGTACTACGGCAATGGATGTCCGGATGTGGGGTGTATGTACGACTGCGGTAAAATGCTCCATTTGGCGCAAGTTGCAGCAAATTACCGTCAACTCCCCATCACGACGTCGTGCTTACTCATACACTGATGATCAGTAAGTCACTTTCTTGGACATCGGCTGGTGTGCAATGAGATGTTTAGTTGAAACTTGTGGAAAACTAATATTCATGCTATTTTCAAATCAAGAACAAGCTGTCTCTGGGTTTTTTCAAAAAGTCAAAGCGTTCTTTTTCATTCATAGGCATAACAGCAATATGGTCTGCTGCTCCTGCTTGTGCCTGATTAAACTAATGAGTTCATCAGCCACCAAGTGAGCAATTTAGCGACAAGCTCCGTAGTCTAAATCTCAGACACTGTTGAGGATGTTGACGACTGTCACTCGAGTTCGTCCATCTGAACGGGGGACCTTTTGCAAGAAACTTTGACAAACAACAGGAGGTAATTCGAAGGTTGATGAAATGGCTACCAAACTACTTGTCTTCTAACTGTGGCAACTTGATGGCTCACTCTGTCGTCACAACAAACGGTTTTCAAAAGTGGCTGGAATTATCCTTTGTAAAACTCAAGAAAAGCAGACTTGTTTGTTGCAGGCGGATTCCCCAGTCCTGGCTTCTCCAATCAAAGTTGAAGTAATGCACATTCGTCACCATTTTAAAAGTGACATGGCGATAGGTGTTTTTGTACGTGCAGCATACCACTTTTTAGTAACATCTCAACATCATCTTCAAATCCAAAGCGATTCGTTCCGGCTAATTCATATTTTCTGCCCAGTTTACACATTCACACCTGTCCAGTTTTTTCCAAATCAGAAAGTTGTATGAATGTCTTTCTGTATTTTTCTTCTGTTTACTGTTATGACCAGACCAAATGCACTCTGATACACGTTACTCTGTCTGTCTTGCTTTGTTCGTTTTCTGCAAAGCAACATTTACAGAGAAAATTCCCCTAATTTTGCAGTTGTATTCGTAAGTAGACTGGTAAAAAGTAGTATGTAACGCAACTGAAGTATGCAGTATTTTTTTCAAAAATGCACACGGATTGTCAAGCAATGGTTCGTACATAGAGCTGAGTTGGACATTCATGTGGGGATGGGTTTACTTTATAACACGAAGTTTAGGAAAACCCAAATGACAGCACTGTCGATTTATAAGTAGCACTAAGGAAGGAGAAATTCACAAATGAGAGAAAAATTCGATAACAGCATTCTAACCGCCACTCAACACATGGTCACGTAATGTCAACTCCGTGTATAAAAGATGGTTGACACTATGTCCCGTCTAACTGAGAGCTAATTACACTGGTGATCGGCCGCTGCTTGCCAGAAGATTAAGTGTTCAAGCGGTTAACCGAACGTTCATGGGTTCGAGACTCTCTGGAGTTTTGTGAGGTTCGCATTACTGATGATTGCAAATAAGGATGAAACGGCTTTACAGCGCTTCTCACTTACGGGGTAAGATCTTCACGTCTCACAATAAATAACCCTATGATTAAATTTTATTGTCGTTGGGAACAACGGCCCACTCTCTGCTCCAGACTATCATAAACAAGTCTTGTATCAAAATGTCTAACTAGACACCCAGAAAAAGGTTTATTTTTAAGCATTCGTAATTCGCTTATTATAAGAAAAAACATTTGCGAGGCAGCAGCACGAAGTTGTCACCTATACTAATGGTGTAACGCGGATACTACTGATGAGGCATGCCAGTAGCATATGGTTTTCTCGTAACTCCGCCTCGCCTCTGATGGAAGGTGGGGTTTATTACGAAACTTGTAGAACTGCTTTGCAGGGTTAGTTTACATTTGCGTGAAAGTCAATGAATCTCCACGGAATTTCGAAAAGACGCGTGAGAATGTTCAGTTTTTAAAACCATGTGCATCTGAGACGATTACTTTCCTTTCTGATAGTTGGTAACTGTCTAGTTGTGCTTGCTGATGAACGACTTCGTGGCGAATGGCTTTTCTCCTTTCACTGGTATTTGTCGACAGTACATTATGGCCGTCTTTTAGCGACCTAACTGATCCCAGCGTTTGTCTGCTTTCACTTAAGTTGTCAAGGCCAACATCTAAATATTTTCCTGCAATATCAACCTATTTAATAATTCATGTCAAAAAGTACCCGCCCCAGCTCCCAGAATACATGGTAATTCGACTTTAACTTATGCTTTCAGAAACATTTTTGACTACCTGGAATGGTGAGGAAATAGCCTTATGGTCAAGAGGAATCCAAAGGCAGTTTCTATTTACGCTTATGCCCCAAAGGACGTCGCATGAGTACATCCAGCACAAAAGGAGATAAATCAGCTGCTTCATAATTTGAGTGATCTTTGCGAAATTGTCCCCTTTTTTAAGCAACCGTCTAACAGCATACATAAAAGAGGAGTAGAATTTCTGAGGATGTCTACAACAATGTGTATTGCTCTTCGGCTAGGGTGTACGTCCTTGAGCAGACTGACTACACTCCTAAAGAAACTCAAATCATTAGTTACTTCTTCCTCCCGTATTGTCAACCACTTTTCACTATCATTGTGAACACATGCTGCATGTTTTCGCATCTTGTCTCCGGTTAGTGCTCTAGTCACTCACTCACTCACTCACTCACTCACTCACTCCCTCACTCACTCACTCACTCACTCACTCACTCCCTCACTCACTCACTCACTCACTCACTCACTCACTCCCTCACTCACTCACTCACTCACTCACTCACTCCCTCACTCACTCACTCACTCACTCACTCACTCACTCCCTCACTCACTCACTCACTCACTCACTCACTCCCTCACTCACTCACTCACTCACTCACTCACTCACTCATTCACTCACTCACTCACTCACCCACCCACTCACTCACTCACTTTCTCAATCACTCACTCACTCACTCATTCACTCACTCACTCACCCACCCACTCACTCACTCACTTTCTCAATCACTCACTCACTCACTCATTCACTCACTCACTCACTCACTCACTCACTCATTCACTCACTCACTCACTCACCCACCCACTCACTCATTCACTTTCTCAATCACTCGCCAAATCAATCTACGGTGCAAACTCGCGGACACGATCAGCTTGAACGAGTATTATGGATAACGGGACAAGACGGTGCAAAACTTAAGGGTATGAAAGCAGTGGTTGGATCTAACTTATCAGCCAAGTAACCTTATACCGTGTTGTTTGAGATGGACGCAAATTTAGAATGTAAAATACACAACAGAAGTGATTCTTCAACTGAGAAGGCAAAAACATTTTGAAACAGCCGTGTAACATTCTGGACATTGGAAAAAACACTGTTGAACACATGAGAGTTATTCACCGCGTTACAAAAGTATGTCAGTTTGACTCACTTTAGTTAGTGTGACAATATCTAGGTAAATTTGCTATTCCACTGCACAGGCGATCACGTTGAAAAGCATTACTGCTGTAATGTTTTGTTGTTTTGATAAACTAACAGTGTTTGTGAATTGTTTACTCTTCATCTGCATCCAAACAGCTGAAGTTTGAGACTTCGTCGAGGCACAGACGTTGAGTCCTGCAGACTCTTTCAACATAAAATCACAAATTTTTCAGTGACGGTGAAAGTCCCAGGTAATGAAAACTATGAGTGATAAAGTGCAGACAGCTAGGAACATGATTGGGTGACTGGGAATCGATCCTCGCTGGGCGCCTTTGGTTCCGCCTTCAGGCTCCGACTCGATTATTTTCGTATATAAATATATATATATATTCTCCTTGTAAACCCGAAAGAACATAGTATATTCAGGATGAGAACCACGATGTAATTTCACCGTCTTCAGAGACAAAAAGGACATCATCAAAGTTGAGTACGTATAGACCGACGTGTGATGCAAGCCAGTCATGTTGAAGCAGCGTAACCTGGGGTGATTTTTCAAGTGCTCCTATTTTTAAGAGGAGTTTATCTGATGCCCCTCAGAACAACATAGACTGAAGGCAGTAGAATAATTCCCCGATTTTTATATGGTTCCCTATGAACCGACAACGTGCAGCTCATTTTAAGTGAGCTGTTTGCAAACTACTTGGTAAATCTCTCGGTTCGAGACCATCTCATGAGTCCAGTTTGACCAACAGAACATCAATCGACTTTCAGGGTCATTATTAAAACGCAGACAGATTAATTATCTTTGGAGAAATCAATGACACTCTTTGTTCACCACGTTACGTGCGGCAAAGATGTATGCAAACTTCAGCAAGACTTTCGGCTTGACTGACCCGATTCTATCAAAATTGGTCTAGGTCTCAACAAGTTGAGAAGACAAGACGAACCTTCAGTGGAAAGTAATGAGCGTACTATTTACCATTTTGTTCAACAAGACATTGCGGTGAAATCCGTTGCACAGTTTTTTGACGAAACTTAAGAAAACGCCGGAAAGAACACCGATTAAGGACAAGGTCAAAATGTTTAGGTTCGATCTGTGGTAGTAACGGCTGCCGTTGCTTCCAGTGCTACGGAAGACGGTAATTTATGGTTTTCTAGCAGTTTGTTTGCCTTCGTAATTGACTAAGGTGTACTCGACAATGTCAGCCGTACGATACAGTGACTGGGTTTGCGTATAAGTCAATATGAGGGTTGTATTCTGACCGGACTTTTTTGACTGTCCTGGTATGATGCAAATTATCGATTAATTTTACGTTGTTGAAACCGCAAACTGTGTCTGTTGCGATGAACCTGGAGTGATTTTCATTGAAATCCCTTGTGCAAAGTACAGAGGGGGAAGATTTGTCACTCTCGTTTGGACAGTTCTCCTGCTGCCCTGGTACAATCATTCTGGTTTCCAATTGCGGATATGCGCTAACAAGTACGCACAGTTGAAAAACAACTCGCGCAATAGTAGATGTTTAATTTAGTGCATTCTAGTGGACAGGCTTCCTTTGTTCAACAACTAGTGATATGTTACATCTTGTGCCAGCCGGCGGGTGTCTCAATTTGTCGACCAGTAACATTGATTTTTATGGATATCCGTGTCCCCGGGTATATCTTGTCTTGATCATCTATACCAGTCTCATTTATCCCAGTGTAAGTATATTGGCTCCCCATTCCTCTCACGAAACTGCATTTTTCAATAGCCTCTAATCCACGCGAACTCCACGTCCGTTAGACATAGAATTACTGCAATCAAAGTGTCGTTTTCCGTTGATATGGCATTGTAAAACAATTTAGGACAAAGCTCAGTCGTCCCATTGCTGCAATATGTGGCCATTATTCTACATATCGCGTCTTTAAGTCAGTGAATATGTCCCACGTTGGTGAATTAATCTAAACTAAGGTTTTCCGGAACATATCTTCATGGAAACTTGAATAAATAAGGGAAAGATTCCACAGGCCTAAAACAGCAGATTTCTCAAAGGATCCTGGGCACTGTCCCGTATAATTCCCCCCTAACTTCAACTACCCCTAAAGCCTCGAATGCCAAGAGTAACTGTGAACTTGAGTCGAATAATGCGTTCTTTTTAAAAGAATCAGGAGTGGGGCCAAAAACGGACAGTTTTTGTACACAGCATGAGCGTTTTTTGCGTAATTTTGAACAATTTTGGTAACCTTAAACTGTGGGAAGTGATCAAGGAGTGATCAACGGTAGAATGTGCTAATCGACTGTAGTTGAGACCGCAAAAATTAAGATGCTGAATGCAGCAAGCGGCCAGATGTAAGTCCGTATCATCCCATGGGAATTTGTCTTCAACTGCAGAAGACAACCTTCAGGAGAACACACTCTCCATATTCGCATTATTCCTGATATTTTGCGCGACTACTATGTGCTACCAGACTGCTGAATTGACCAATTAAAGCGCTAATCACTCAAAAATTTCCTTATTTTAATGAAAGTTTCAGTAGGTTACTTAAAAGCGGTTCCTTTTGACGGCTGGTTTTTCCATCGGGTGATACAATCATGAGATGCAGTTTTGTGGGGCAGAGGTTCTCAACCAACTGCGCGTCGCATATCATTTCACGTATATCTCTACCAAATATTCCCCCTCTGAGTATTCCGATGAATCAAAATGGGTAGAAAATTCTTCATAAGTTACAACGGAATTCATTAGGCGACGTGCTGTCAAAGAGCTAACGGCATAGTTGTAACTAGTCATTACAGGTTCTGTTGCCGTTGTCATCTTACTCTGTCATTTACAACCCACTAAAAACACACTGCAATAACATGAAGGTTCTTTTTCCTTCCGAAGAGAATTTTGTTGAGTAGAAACAGCTCAACGCTTAGCTTTGAGCACTTGTGGGAACCATAGGAAAGTTCTTAAAGAAGGTCAAAATGCGTCATTTTTTGCCTCATCCCGAGACAGATTGCAGCAGCTTGATTGGCGCGGCTGAATGGGCAAACCTGGATGCACTGCACTGATGAACACAATAATTGGTCTATGGCTTTGGGAAAAACTCGAAAAAGTAAAGTTTCGGTTTAGTCATTCAAGATTTAGGTTGTTCGGAAGCCAGAGTTTGCCCTTACAAATTGGACCAAAATGTGTTTGGAAATTACTGGGCGTCTACATACAGTTTACTACTCATATAAGAGTTTTAAAGGATAACGAATTGTGTGCTCAAACTGATTTAGAGCTTCATAATCTTTCATCTCAAATATGCCGTTTCGCATGGATTCATAAACTTCAGATTTATTTAAAGCGCTGCCGCTTACATGTTAGGAAAAACTCTACATCTCATAGCGGGGATCAGGGCTTTCTCACAATTCATATACCAGTTCCAGCACAGTAAATCTCGATGCAAGTAAACTTAGAAAGAACGGCTTTCAAACCAATTGATTTCTTCGGCCACCGGGACCACCAACGCTAGAAATTTCTGAACGAGCAACTTAAGACACAAGCCACTGGTCGGTGAAGCAAACTGTTAGTGTATGTCGTATCCATCCAATTTCTACTATGTTACAGGCTGAGAAAGCAGTCTTACGTCCTCGCTGTTCCTCAATAGTCTTTTGCTTGCTTGGTGTGATAATGAAGTCTCTTTGTGCAGAAAACTGTCACAAATCATTTCAGCCAGTGGACACGTGTCTGGTCTTGAAGACTCATCTGAATCTCATATGTACGCCCTCTGAAGACAGTAGAACGGCGAAGTAGAGACACTGAAATAAACACGTCATTTTTGGACAGCGGTTTCCGATGCCACCAGTTCCAGTCATTGTCAGAATTCATGAACCAAAAATGTATCTAGCCTGGTTTAAATTAGCTTAAATTCAAACCTTACCCTCGCCACACCCAGTTACCTGTGTTTTTGGATACTTGCAGCGCTTTTTGGCATGTTCGGTCGCAAAGCGATGAGTAACCCATTCCCATGTGACCTCTCACGGATGACCTCTTTCTGACCGATGAGGATACTTGCGCAAGCCAAACACCTAGATTCTTGAGCAGACCAGAAACTGGTCTGTTTAAAATAATCCGACGCTGTCGCTGTATTCAAAATTGCTACAATGTATGATTGATGAACACTGTTGCTCGTCACGCGCGGCGTCAAGATAGACAGTGTACCATGAGCATCCCCCGCTAGAAGTCCGTACCCAGCTCCTTGGAGTATTCTATAAAATACTGTTTGTTTTTGGTCAAACAGCTGGAACCCTTAAACTTTGTTTTTAACGCTGAAGATCTAATTTTCCTAGAAACATGATCAGACAAAAATCCAAGCTAGATAGTAGCAAGTGTCTACCTCTGGCGGATGACCACGCAAAATGGCGTACAGCTATTCTCCGCCATTTCCTCCCAAGCCATTTTTAGCATTTTACTGTCTAATACCCAAAAAAATCGCTTCGTCAACTCCCGTCAACTTGAGTTGTGCCACCCGAAAAGTCTGCATATCCACGAACAACACACTTCTCAGTGTTCTCGAGAGTGCACTTCATTTAGTGGTGATGGGGAGCGTGCAACTGAGGTTGATCGTGACACAGTTGAAGTTGAGTCACTAAGACATCATTTAGATGTGTCCTGTGTTGGATTTGCTTCTGCGTTGGTTGCATAACATTTATTTGTGGGAAGCATAATGCTGATGTCGATGCTCCAGAAAAACGAGGGCAAAGTTCATTGCACCGAGACTTGCAGTGATGAACGGCACGCCGAACTTTGCACACGCTCAGAAAATGTCACTGGTGTGGCTCATATACAGGGCTAGACAACAGAATCTACGCGATGACTGCTTATAGTCGCGTCTTCTATCACAAGGAGAAGTTACATAGTGGCTGCGGAATAGCAGTCACTAGGAAACATCTTAGTTTTTGAAAAGGCTACGTTGTGTTTGCTGATGGAAGATATGCAGAACGCTGCATGAAATTTGCCGCCACCGAACATTGTCTCAAAGGAAACATGAGCCCAGCATTTTGTGAGGTGTGCTTTGATTGGTCGGCAGCTAAGTCAGGAAATTTGGTCTGTCTTTCGTTAGTTTTTCTCAGCTAAATTCATTCTAAACAGAGCTTCATGTTAGTATATTTAGAAGCTGCTCCTCATTCACTGTCAAGCAGAAATGTTTTGGAGATACCCAATTGCCAGATATTTTCACTAAGTTACGAATCGTTGTGGGATATCGCAAAAGTGCCGGGTGAGATCTGCACTGATTCTCCAGATCTTTTTTAGATAAATTTCTGCAATCCTGTTCTTACTCACAGCAATCTCGTTTGACAGTCGTGCTTCTGTTCTGGAGTAAGTATTCTAGAGGATCCGCCCCAAACTGGGAAGCGCTGGACTCGATTTTCGCACTTATCAGTGTTCATCAATGGTGAATATCCTTGGCCTGTCTATAATTAGAACTCCGCACATCTGACATTTGAGGCGAGCGTGTTACCACTGCTACACCAGCCTAAGCTGAACGCTTCTGAATTAACATGCCTGAACAGTTGAACGAATTCACGCCTTAGCGTCGTGAGTTGCTTGCCTGATGCTTCGAACCACGACGCAGACAACTGCTGGACCCAACAGGCGAGGCCAGATGTGTCCAGGGTGGTTGAGTAGTGGTAACACACTTGCCTCACGTCAGGTTTGTGGATTTCAAACGGCGTCACGGCCGAGGACGAGCAAAGCAAAATTCATGCCCGATGCTTCCCCTCCCTCCTTTGGTGTGAACTCGCTGGACTGATCGTGCCTTGACATGAGGACGAGTGTTCAAATGAGGTTGATGTGAGCGATTTGGTAGAAGCTTTCAATATGTTCCCCAGCATGTTATGTCTTTGTGTTTGTAAGTCTAGGCAAAATCCGTCACGACAACTTGTGCTTTTATACTTGTACTTTTTATACACGAATGTGTGGGTGATTTTATCCATGTATTGGCGGTTCTAACGCATCGACATTACGCATACGCATAAAGTTCGTACTTGGCACATTCTACTGAAAACCATCTAATTCAGTGATAGCCCGCCTTAAATCAGGTACTCTGCTGAAGATTTACCGTGGCTTCATGACAAAAAGGAGTTGAAGTTTATTGCGTAAACACTTGACCAAATGACTGGGAATTCGCAAAATAGTCTGGTTCCCCTGAGGGAAAGTGAAGAACGTCTTTTAAACTTTTTTTGATTAATTTTCCGTCACTTTTTACTGTAATTAGACAGATCATTCCGATATGGCATTTGAATCTATCTAAAATGATGTTTATTGCCCTAAGCGTGTAAGTTTCTGGTTGGTTCTCTCCAGAATTTTAATGTTTCCGGACGCACATAAATGTATCTCTTGAGAGTTACCACGAAGAAGAGCAAGTTACTGGCCTGGTAAAAACAACTGTGGGTTTCAGAGGCAGAAGGATTCTATTGAAAAAGCACTTGGAATACGAGAAGCCGACTTGTCAACAGTTGGTTTCTGACGTGTGTTTTCCTAGGTCACTTGCATGAGAGATTTAATGCCGATTACGAACAACTAATATGCCACGATTATTGACCCATTTGAGCCTGCATCACTTTGAAACGGTTTTCACAACATCCGCTCGCGTTAGTAAATAATCTATAAATAATCCGCAAATAAATTTATCACAAGTTGATATACGACTATTGTTCCGAAGATAAGTAGACTGAAACTCTCCTGATTTGAAAGCCGATTGAGAAACTCCTTTCTGTGTCGCGAAGCTGATGCGGAATGTTTTTGTTATTCGACAATTCCCATAAGAACATTTAGGCTATATACCAAACTAGTTTGACGAGAATCTCATCTGGAACCCAGCTTATGATCCTGGGTTCCAGGTGAGTCTCACATCAAAACCAAATGGGTACGCAAATGAGTTTATAGGTCGAATTTCGTGCGATTTACACTCAAGTAGAATATGTTTTGCGGATACTCGAGGAATGCGCCCACCTGATGAGCCTCGAGAAAAGCGAAACTAGTCGTGGGCTGTCAGGGTTTTAACAAGCTTATCAGTAGTGCTTTACGTCCAAAGGATAACATATTGCGATAACTCGAATATCGTACCAGCAGAAAGGTGAGGCAGCCTGGTGCAGCACATACAGATAAGAACATGATAAACGAGGTATTGAGCTATACGTAATGCACTACTCATAAGGTTGCTGAAAAAACCAAATTGATTTGCAAATGAGTGTATTTCTCGAGGTATTGAGCCGTTTTTCAGGTGAATATCCCGTCAAAACCAAAGTGGCGTGCAGTTGAGCGTACAAGTCGGATTTCTTGTAATTTACGTTCACGCAGAACATAGGGCCTCAAGAAGAGCGAAACCGGCCATGGGCATTCGGAGAATTTTCGGAAACTTACCGAATATTGTATTTCGTGTACACATTTGAGGGTGTTTTACCACGAAATAGCGAACGATCGTTCTGAAAATCTCGCCAGCTGAACGGGCACATTCCACGCACCATGTTGGCCGCCAATAACCGAGAGTGCTAATGCAAGATTTGAGGAGAGTTCATTTGGGCTGGCCATAAAAGGTAATAATAGTTGAAGAAAGCAACAAAAGACTTTTAGCTTGACCTGCAAATCTTTGATATAAACCCTTTTTTGCTATGCAGAAAACCAAGGAGACAACAAGTGATTTCTGAAGGAAATTTCATAATTCAAACCAAGTTGTTAGGTCACAGCGCCATCGTTTCCATGAAATTCGGCCAAGACTAGTCAGAACTGTTATGTGCTTACAGTTGTTTTACGACACTTTTATCGGTTTGGTTTTGCTACACTCCTTCGCACAGGTTGATCCAAGAGTGCAAGGCCATGACTCTTCCGTTGATTCAAAATTCCACTTTACTTTGTGTGAGCTGTCAACCAGTTTAATGAAAAGCGATTTTGTGGCCGTTATGCGAGAACAAACTGCTTATTGGTTGCTCGCTGATCCAGTATACCAACCGTCACATGGATCTAACAGTTTTTTCTACACGGAAGAATGACACACCTTTATGAACAGGTGTTGGCTGATACGTTCACGAAAAGTAAAACACTCATGGAATTGGTGCAGATTCTACCGCTGCTATTCATCACGAGTAAGTGTGTTCTCATAAACTGCTTCGTTAAAACTTTGTGACCTGTGGTCAATCATCAGAACACTGAATAAACGTAAATTTCAACTCCTAGGTCACGAGGTTGTGTACAGCGAAGCAGCCACTAAATCAAGAGTCGACCGGTGAGCAAGTAAGACTCATTTTTATATTGTGGATGTTGGATTTGAGGCTCTTGTTTTTACTAATTGGCTGCAAGTTAATTTAGTTGCATTCAATGTACTGTAGGATTTCTATCAACAATGTCCGCGGCGTCTGCTTCTGTAACACGATCGTGAGTTTGTGCACGGCGGTTAAGATTATTGGGTTATTCGTCCCTTCAAAATAAGGTCTCCTAATTCCTCTGACTACAGTAGATCTGGTCATCCGAGTTGATGCTGCACAATGATGCCCTGAAAGTGAGTATCAGTGAATACTTTAGAACTGAAAAAGAAGAAATCCATACTTACAGTGTACATGAATTAGCAGACGTCTTTATCCTATAGCCGGATAGTTTGGAAACCGCTCCTTCTACAACGTTGTGTTTTGAGCCAAGTAAATTCCGGCAATTTTTCAAGTTTGATTATAGGCTCGTTGATGTCACCAGAGAAAATTCTGCCCTTGTTTGAGCCTTGTATCATATTGTTAGTATAAATATGCAAGGATTTTTTGTCTTTTTAGGGAACTGTGCTATAAAAAATCGCGCTTCGCTAGCAAACCGTAAGCGAATTTTAACCAAAATGACTGAAAACAGTTGTTTCCATACAAACAACAAATGCTTTGGATTGTAGCGTTCTTCATGTTTTTGGAATTTATGGAGAATAATGGGAGATGTAATCGTTTAGATTGCATTCCGTAAACCAGCACCTCGTTCACCCATCACAACCAAAACGTCAGTACCTCCGGGTTCCGCAGTTAGGAAAGAGTTCAGTTGCCTTCAGACAAAAATTTCGAAGTCATCAGTTCCGTGTGTAAGATTTGAGAATTCAAATCAGGTCAGCATATTGCACTGCCGTCCGCACACTAATTGCACGGAGACGTCGGTGCAAGACCTCGGAACCAATGTAGATCTGACCGCATAGTATCGGCGGTCGATAGCCAGGCGCCTGTTTCAGCCGAACAAATGACTTAAATATGATGACGCAACAATGGACAGCGGCATTACGTATTTGTACATCTTGAGGAACACATGTCCTGCAACAGTTCGTTCAAGTTCTATCCTGATATCCCGTCACCACCAGTATGGCCCAATTCAAATGCTACTTCGAGCAGTCCATTAACAAAGTCAATCGGGTAATGGATAACTTGGTCATGTTTCATTTAACATACGTTTATGATGCTGTCATGCTTAGAGTTATCACGTAGTTAAGTATTAGTAAACGAGAAGAAATTTACTTGCATTTCTTGCTTGCATTTATGAGACGGGCCTTGAGTACAGAGGTAACCTACTTAAACATGTGTCCGACACGTTTATATGGTTGAGAGTAAGGGAATGACACGTGTTGTAACATCGGGACGTGTTGCGCGTCAAGGCCCCTAAAACCATCGTGGATTGTTGCTCCCTAGGCAGCTCGGTCCAGTGAAAGCTTATCCTGTAATGCGAATTGGAACTCGGTTTTTTAAACTAACATGATAAGCAGCAGAACGTCAGGCTCCCCTGGTTTTCGAACTCTGTTCTTCAGACGGTCGTAGACTTGTTTTGTACTGACGTTAATTTTGGATGACCAAACCGGCGAAGATCACTTCAAATTAGACGACAGTCAAACCGATTCATGACTTAAATAACTTTAGTGTTCGGTGTTCCATGTCCTCCGAATTGTTTTTCCCAGATACAGCAAGCGAAGTTGGTCAAGAACCCGAATATGTCGTCTGTACGCCGTCCATGTTTGACTGCCATCACGGACATCACGACAGCCCTATAGGTAGCATTCACGATATTTATGTGCCAGTGCCGGTTTCCTCAGACACATTTGTCAGGACAACGGAAGGTCGCGGTGTGCCTCGCAGTTTGTGGGTTAGTGGCACTACCGGAGGCCATATCAGGGAAGAGTGTGCTGCCGGGACTGAATAAATCCACAAAGTTTACTATGTTTCAGTCTGTTAGCGGATTACTTGGTGTTCCATCTTGAGACCTCTTTCATGACACTGGACAAATCATCGTCTGTGTTTGTGCACAGATGCTTGATAAATGTAGGTTGAAGCAATCTACCGTAAGAGCACAAGCCCACTTCTCTGGTGTATTAGGTGAGGATGCGCCGCATACCTTGTTCAGAATTTCGCTACAAGGCGGAGGTGTCATCAGGGTCCATTTCGAACAGTGCAACAGTGCTTTTACCGTCGGTGTAATCAGCACCTGCTTTGTTTACTGTTTGGCTGGTAAAACGCACAGTAAAGTACAAATACGTCGACGCTGCGGCAGTTGACACACTCAAACTTAGGTCGACCGAAATCAAATGCCATCATGCTGCCACAGTTGAGCCTATCACACTGTAGGTCCACGTTCGCGGTCGGAAGTTAAACGCAGGTTCATGGGGCAATATCTCATTCCCTTTATATCTCCCTTACTTTATTCTATTCAGGATGTGGAGGTATTATATCTCTCTGATACATCTGTGAAAACCAATTTGCTAGTTTTCAACAAAACGTGTCTGCCAGCTGTCGAAATCGGTCGCTTGTATTTTTAACATTCCGGATGAGTTTGAAGCCTTCTATTTAACGAGACATGCTGTTGGTACGAGCTACTAGGAACCTTCAACTTGTCTGTTAAAGTGTGTGTTGGTTCAGTTGAGAGCACTGACGCAATCTATCGGTTTGTTTCTAAGCATCCACATTGCAGCACTTACAAATGAAGTTTTCTGTGCACGGCACAACATTTCCGAATGAAAATTCTTAGGCGTTTTGCACCACCAGTCCGTGTTTTTAAAGGTACAAAGAATGTAAGGTATTCTGCTTACCAAAGTGACTAAATGCCATTTCTGGTGCAAAGGGGGAAATTATTTGATCGGGCTGTCCATTTCAGGGATATTCAGTTAGGGCGGTCTATTGCTTTTGAAATTCGGTTTAGTTCGAGCTAGCACTGAATTTTCCAGCTACTTTGCCGCGCAAATAGATCTAACGATGTCCTGAGAGAAACTACTTATCATGGAACTGAAATTCAAACAGTTTGGTGATTGTCCTGGTATTTTGTTCAGCCCGACATTTTTGAAATGGCAAATACATTGCGAGAATATGTAGTTATAAATGTTTTTCAACCATATATAGTATTGTTTCAAGCCATTATCATCAGTACTAGTGAAAGGAGGAGAACCCTTCGCCGCAACTAAACAGTTATAAACTATTGGACAGGAAAGTAAACCTTTCATATACACCTTATTTTGAAGCACTGAACATCCTCACGCGTCTTCTTGAACTTTCGCAGATATTCATTTACTCTCCCGCAATTGTAGACGCAAAGCACTTCCACGAGTTCCGTATTAAACCCCACCTTCCATTAGACGCGAGACGGAGTTAAGAGAAAACCACGTACTACTCGCAGGACTCATTAGTAGTAACCGCCGTTACACTCGTATCGTCATTACCATTAGTATTATTGTTTCTACTAGTGAAAGAAAGAAGGCCTTCACTGTGGAGTTGTTTATTTGAGAACACCAACTTAACAGTTACAGACTATTGAACAGGGGAGCAAAACTCTCATATGCATCTTGTTTACAAAACTGAATATCCATCTTCTCCTTGAACGTGTCTTCCTGGAAATTCGTTGACTGTTACTCAAATGCAAGCAAGTGCTACAAAGTGACTCAACAAACTCCGTAATAGATCTTACTTTTCAAGAGACGCAAAGCGGATTTACGAGAAGACATATTACTCGCATGCCTTATCAGTAGTGTCCACCGTTACACTAGTATTATTAGATTATAAGATCATGTCATTTTCAGATGGCATTTTAATTAAGCTACACTGATTTTTTTTGTTTTTTAGCTTCATTTATGTGTGATTTCGTATTCAATGACTGTACTGGTAAGTTTGCTTGGTACTACTGTCCATTATATCTGACCACAAACCTAATTCAGTGCTTCTGTTCCAACTAAGTGGCCTCTTGGATGGTTGGCAGCTTGTAATCACATTCGCAGAGTTAGACGGTTTCAAATACGTCACTGTCTGGTTCCCAGTTTTACGAACTAGCTATTAGGTTTCAGAAGCCACAAAGGTCAGAGAAACATTCCGGCTAGTGTTTCAACACTTAACGGTTCAGTCACAAGCGGATGAACAGCAGTGTAACTAGCTCTCAATTAGATCGAACGTGGCGCCACTCACTCATCGATGTAATCATTGTCAAGTATGAAATTTTGTCTACCACCTGCAACGCAGCCACTCAATAGCTGTGCGCAGCTGCTGAGCCACAGGCGTTTCGTGCCTAGCCATTGAAATTTTTGTCCAATTTTTGCGTATAGATTTACAAGTCTACATTACGTCTTAAATTTTTGTTTTCTTCAGCTGACTGTATAACGGATCAATATGCAAGATGCTTGGGTAACTGAAACAAAAGAGTGGCTTTGCAGATCTTATGCGATGCTTGAATTTGGACTAACCCTCTTTGAGACAATGCTACTTACGTCGCTAGCAATGACAACTTTCAGTTGCCCTGCAAAAGGGATTAGAAATCCTATGGGTTCAAATTATCGCTCAGCTAATTTTCAGCGTAAACGAACTTCCTACAGACACCCCCGCAGCGGACAAAATGTTGTTTCATTCGACGCATTAAGATACCACTTTTTTGCTTGTTGATTGGGCATTTATCTTAGCTTGGCCCAGTGCACAATCAGAAATGTGATGAAAACGCAACAATCCTGTGGGTAAACTGGTATTTCCAGAGAGAGAAACCAGGTTATCGCTTTTCCTTCAGAGCCTTGAACATTCTGGTTAGACATGAAGTCACACACCCACCAAGTTACTTCACAAGACTTTGGAAACCTACTGTTATCCCACTGTTCATTCTTCTGTCTGTTGATAAGGTTCCCTGCGGGCCAAATGGAAATGCACTCTCTGTTCAGAAATTGGCTGTGATACCGTAATTACAGGTATGCTACGTTAATACCAGCCATATGGTAACAAATATGAACACTAGGCAAATTCCACAATAGCGCGTGACGTCAAGCAAGACTTGGACTGACAGAGGTCAATAACGGCAGTCAAAGGCATCAGATTTCAAGTACCCTGAACAAAATCACACTACTGGTCACACTTGTGCTGTCATTTTAAGTTGCCGGTACTTGATTAAGCTGGAAATGACGAGTTTAAAAATGCTATAAGTGACCAGTTCTACCCCTTCCCCTCAATCTTTCATCCGTTTGAGACTCCAATCTGAGAAAGTTCTTTTATCTTCTCAGTAATGGAGTTAGAAAATGCCCCCACACGCGCATCATTGGTAACGGGAGAAGCAGAGTGGAGCTATGTTGCCCTGAAACGAGCTAACTGAATATTGCATTTGATTGGTTTATATGTGTAGAGTAAGGGAATCCAGCAGGAAACCACAGGACGATGACTGACGGCTGGGAAAATATTCGTGATCCCTAAGTCGATCTTGGTGGATGATGAATGTTCGAATCTGTAAAATACGCATGAACCATTCTATCCCGACAAACTCCTACGGCTGTGATCACATATACCCATAGAGTTTTCAAATTTACGATATGACGTAATTCGGCACCCTCAGACTTCGACGAGGCCCACACCGATCGATTGCCAGGAGTAGGCTATTTATAGTAATTGAGGGTAGTTCTAAGAGTAAGAATTTGCTTACGGGATCCCGTTATCCTAAGTAGAAAAATGGCCGGGTTGGTGATATGCTAGTAAACTAATTAGACCTGCTTGGCATTTTTGTGGCCACAATACGTTTTGTATTAAAACTACCATACAGTTCATCTAAATGGGTTACAATAAAGTAATTTTAGCAGTCGAAAAGGATTTTCTTTGCATTTGTTCTCCAATGCAGCAGTAGAAGGGGCAACTTATTTGCTGCGGTATTTAAGAACACGCCCAAGAATTACAAATCACGAGGAACTGGATGCATCAGTCAACATAGCGTTGACATGGAATTGGGCCAACATGTGTTACAGCTCTTTGCCCTATGTAACTCTGGGCGTCCGCAAATGTTCCTTTTTGTCCGTATGACGCTGTTGAGCAGTGACCTAGCGAAACGCCCCCAATGTGACCATCTCTTTAACGTGCCTCATTTTGGGCTTTAAATTCAAGCAGTTTTTAAATGTTTCCAAAATGTTTTAAAAAAGTTTTTGTCGGATAACTTATCTCCCTCTGTTTAGAGGTTTTCGCCACCAAACAGTCTTTTCCTAGCAGCAGCAGGATGGACCAGCTAATTCACTTCGATATTTAGGAACAACCGCAAGAATTACAATTTACGAGATACCAAATACAGCAGTTAATGTAGTCATGAAATGAAATTTGGACAAGATGTATTAAAGTTAGCGAAATGCACTTATTTACAAACAAATTTGATTTTACGAGAGACTCACCTGGAACCTAGCTGAATATCTCGTTTGTGATGTTTCCAGCCAACTGAATGTGCTGCACCAGGCCACCTCATGTTTCGGTTGCTACGATATTCGAGATATCGCGATGCATGTATGTTAGTAATGCGCTACTCATAAGGTTGCTGAAAATTCTTCGACAGCCCACGACCGGTTTCGCCCTTCTTGGGGCTCATCAGGTAGGCGTAGTCCCCAAGTTTCCGTCAGCTTAATGTTCTACTTGAAACCAAAGTGCAAACAAATTTGGTTTTGCGAGCGACCGTGAACTTGATCAGAAGAACTGGATTTTAGGATGGGCCCAAATCCATGTAGGTTTCCCTACCGGCCTAACACTTGGTCAATTACCCAAACACACAAAAACATTCGATCGATACCTAACAGAGATTTAGCTCGACTTAGCTGATTTGTTCTCCTTCCGCCTTAGGTCTCGACCAACCTCTTTATCTAGTCACTTGGCCTGACGACGCTTTTGTGTCGAAAGCGAAACGTTGCCCAGCAATTAATCTACCGATTGCTATCAAACTTCTCCCAAAACTTCAGCTAGTTCTACCCTGCAGACTCTGACGGCCGAAGATCTTCCAAAGTACCTAAATCAACCTTGCTGTTAAATTACGTCTGCGTGTACACGTGGTGTACAAGCAATTTTTGCGTGAGTGAGTCGCGGGGTTTCAACTATTATAAGTGAATTCACGCTTATCATGCACATTGCTGCACTTTATTTTCTATAAATCAGAACTTCTTGGTCAGTTCCCAGTCGGCCTAAGACGGTGAATGAATGGAGTCAGCCCACAGCCGTGATAAATTTCCGACTTCTTCAATGCACCTTAGCTCGACAGGCGCCCTGTCGGCCATTCTATTGATGTGCACGAGGTTAAGTAATGTGACACCATCAGTTTACAGTTGGCGCTACACCCTCTAAGTAAGAAAATGCTGCCAGTTGGGGATGAATTACCTTAAAATCACAGAATATTTGTGCGTGAAAATAAACATTGGTTATCAGATCTACACACATCTGTATAATCACTTTGTGACATTTCAGCTAAGAACGCAAATGCGGGAATGAGAGGTAAAACTTGAAGCTATGTCTACTTATTATTATTATTAGCTGATTCATATCGTCACTTGAGCGAACATGCCAGACGCCAATGAGACAACATCAGGGAATTCAGATCTTAAAACGCTACACTTTCGTTCTGATTAGGGGCATGCGCGGCACAAAAGGATGCTGTGGGTGAGTTGTTGTATGACAATTGTTGTACACATCATGTCCCGAGATCGCGTACTCAAATTCCAACGCGAGCATGAGTTGCACAATCGAGAATTGGGCAGTTGTGATTTTTTCTTCTAAACAACCATCCCTTTGCGGTATAGACATTGTCTCCGAATAGCTGACACCACCAGTCTGATAAAAACAATCACGTTAATCGATTGCAGCTTATAATATTCCCTGAATGCCTAAAGATATCGTCTAAATGAACACTTTTACGAAAGCGAGAATAAAGTTGACGTCTGCAGAGCCATCTAAAAAACAGAAAAACTTCTAATATGCGGACAGTGGGGACATACAATAGACAGCTACACCTATACCGGATAAGCGCATTGCTGAAGGACTACATCACTTGGGAAGGGTAACTTGTCCCGCGTGTTGATTCACATCACCCGTTTGATGTTGCTCGACTGCTACAGCGACTTCCAAATCCGGTCGTTATCTGCAGCACGCTACCAGGGCACAGCTTCCAGAACTACGGCCGCTCAAACTGCACAAGTGAGCGCATTTAAACGATCGAAAAGTGCTCAGCAACCTTGTAAGTAGTGCACCACATCTAGACAGTGTATTGCGATGTCTTTTATATCCTAAAATCTAAATCTTGAGGCAGCCTGGTACACCACATCCGGCTGAAGAACAATACCAAAGAAAAAGTGATCCAGTTGTGACGCATGTGAATCTCATGAAGGCCAAATTTTCGTGCAAGTGAGAGTACTTGGCAAACTCAGCAACAACTTTGTTCAACGTCGATGGATTTAAATCCAAGCAAGTCCGACTGCCCCTAATTATCATCAAGCATTTTTTGCCCTGGGATGTTGTCATTGTTGCAAACAACCAAGAGTGTTCTAAGTTCAAAATGTAAGTACATAGCATGTAAACTTGCCGTATCGTTCTGGATTCAAATGCCTCATTGATGGAAGCGAACGAATCATTTTTCAGGAAACGTAGTTTCTTCCGCCAAACTACAAACACAATGCTAGTTGTAGCTGAAACGCATAATCTATGTTTTTATGCAGAAATCTGTCAGACTCGTGTTGCCTGTGTCAGTAAGTCTCTGAAAAACTTGCAGTCATTCGTCAAACTCTTGAGCATATCATTTACTGTGTGAATCCTTCAATAAATTTCTCCACGTTTTCCTGGCCCAGTCGAAACGCACCATCATCTTAGGGCATCACGTGTAGCGATATCTTAGAAGTGTATCGGTACTATGGCCCATAGAAGAGTAGACTTTGAAAAGTACAAGAAGCAAGGTCACGCACAAACGTGCCTTGTTAAATTTATTTTGCGCCGGGAGGTATGGTTTATCCTACAGGAACATGGTTGGCTGGTATCCGTGTCTGCATTGGTCTGTCACATAGAACGGGGCCAGTAGACAACCGCGCACAACGGCCACATACACTTTGTTGTGAGCCGCATTTGTGTCCATCTCAGAGGCTTATACCCAATATAAACCCTAGGTAATTGGACAAGTGGACAAACTGGTGGCTACTCAGCCATACACCACATAAAACACACAGAGGGCATAACACAATCATTTGCTCATTTGCATTTCCTAACGCCGTCTAATCCGAAAAGTGTGAGGCTTGGTCCAAATGTCATGATGCAGAGTCTTAGCCCTGTGTTGACCAAATACGATAGAAAAACATTCGAGAATTCATTTCTCGCTAACAAATAAACAGATTTTCTCATGTCCACTAAACTTCAGACCCTTGCATGCCCCAAAAAGTATCTCAAATCAAGGCATAATCTCTGCATCTCTGATTTCTATCAGTTCTGTTCCAGCAGCGCCCTCGGTAAGAAATCATTCCACAAAAGGGATTTGCAAAACCACTGAACCAACAGCAAGCATGTCGATTTAGTTTAGGCTGCGATTATGCCCAAGGATTGCTCATTACTAAACAGCAGAGCAACGGAGGCGAAAAAATGTCCAATAACATTGCAAAGACTGATGGTGAAAGGATCCCGGAGCGCTCATTTCCATAACGTTTTGTTGTTGCGGCATGTCCGAAAGAAATGTTTGCATATCTACAAATTATGCTGGGCGCAACTCATATAGACAGGTTTGTAGGAGAATTTTGCGGGGGGAAAGGGACAAAATAGCTATTAGAAATGAGAAGGTAGTCCCTAGTTTTAAAAGCTTTCTGTAGCTATACATAAGAGTTGCGAGTACCGTTGCTCTCACTGCAAACGTTCTAGTGTGTGAATGCTGTCTGATGCTGTCTCTTCGACTGGGGACCTATACAAGCCAGTCGCCAAGCTCGATGAATCGATCAACAGCCACCAAGCGCAGCCTGGCCACCATCATCATGACACAGAATAAAAGGCTTTAAGAGAAATGCAAACTTTAAGGAATTTGAAATAGGGACATTGAGCACCATCACCTTGCAAATCTACAACTTGCTTGCAAAAGAATCAAAATACGCCGGAAATTTGTGAGTGCCAAAGAACCCATATGGTACCCCTAGTGTTAGTTTTGAGTATACTCACCGAGCCAGTTTAATTTTGGCAGTCACATTTATTTAGGAAGGTTGGATATTTGAGGTTACTGGAGGTCGTAACGCTTCCTTGGGTAAAATTCTTTTCAAAAGGGGTCAATAAAATTTGGTTGTGAGTTTCATGCGCTCACCAGACTACTAGCACCAGGAAAATCAATTTGAAAAACCGTCCGTAAATAGTCGTACCTTGTCATTTGTATGTCTTCAGAAAACTGCAAAATCCTTGCTGATCAGCAATCTGGATGTATGTTATTTCGTGTAAAATTGATGTTATGTTTAAACTCAAATTTATCTCAACTGGATTTTGAACATCATTTCAGAGGATTCACATTTTCACCACATTTTATTGATGGTTTCAATTAAAACTCTTTAACTGCTGTCGGAATTTCTGAGTCTATCTGGATAAGCGCAACAACTCATCTGACACAACAGATGAGTAAAAAAGGGACGCAATGAAGCTGTTTATGTAAGCTACTATTATTGTACCCCATTTACAATACTGGAAGGCAAATATTGAGGTTTGTCAGACATTGGATGAATGAAGTGATTTCGTTTGACCTTCAGCATGACCTTGAAGAGTAAGCTTATTTGAGACAAGCATGTAGGAAAGACAACGGTTTCAAGGTTGAAGGTCACTGTCTACCAACCCATAAGAGACAGGAAATGTGGAGGACGTACTTTAATCTCACCACAGATCTACGTGGGTAGAGATCTTGCGCTGGGCGTGGCGTGCCACGTACCTGTTCAACCGGTCGAACGGGCATCTGTGAGCAAGCAGTCAGGATGAATCACTCAACGAGCCTGACATTGATATCTGAAAAATATTGTTTAAAGTGAATTTAGGCTAGAGGAAGATTCCGGCATTCTCGATGAAGATCTGAGGTGCTCCAAATGTAGATAAAAGCGAAGACAACGAAAATTGTGCTCCAGAAATAAATTTTTTACTCTAAGTTTCCGAATATTCCCCCTTACACACTTTGCCCCTTTCTCATCTAGCGACTTACACCTACAAAACGATTTTTTGTAAGTGGCCCTTATCGTATCAAGATTTAATAGAAGTAAACCAATTAGGCGTTCCTTTCGACATTTCCCTCAAATGAAAACGCTTGCTGTTGGAAGCTATTATATTTCGATTAATTTTATTGTTTTTTTTTGCAAATATCTACTTATATTGACGCTATAAACTCCAGTACAAGCCACAAATTGATCGCGTTTGTAAACGAATGAGTGTGAATAACAATCTCCGGAGATAACCAGGACAAAATAGTGGCGAACGCATCTTTAAATCCGATGTCAGATTACATCCTTTCCTGACGATTTGAACGAATGTCCAAACCTTTGCTCGTACGTCTGAATGTAAGTTAATGATATCAGACGCTCGTCAAGGTGGACGGGAAAGCAATGAAATTATGCTTACAGTAATGGAAATCGAAATGGGTCAATAGCTTGAGAGAGCTCAGTCTTTCAGGCGCAAGCTTACTTCAGGTTAGTCCGCTGCTCGAATAAACCTCAGCATTTCGACCGCCTTTATCTAGGCTCAAGTATCTCAAGTAAGCTCAAGGCAGTATCTCAGTGCTCGTATTTCCTTCGGGTGGCAAAGAAGGTACGAACTGAAAGGATATCAGAACTATAATTAGTACAAGCGTGTTCTCCTTGGTATAAATCATTGTCATTTTCTTTGGCGTAAGGTGGCAAATGCAAAATTATTGATTTTGATAAAATACTTCCATGGAAGTTCAACTTGGTGCACCATACGGAAACCTTGAAAGCAATCTTAGCTGCCAATTCCGAAAGGCAAAATCGCAGTAGGACTACTGGTCTTTGATCGTAAAACTTTATGGCGGTCGGACATGAGAAAGTGTGTTCTTTTGGGAAATTGTGAAACGCAGTCGTTGGATATGCTGCTTGGAGATATTTGGAATTCAACATGTACCTTCCTCAGACCGAGTCGGTTGGTTTTAAAATTGGCAGTCGCACGTCTTCCCACGTCTGTCAAGTCATTCGTCTCCAGATCGCTGTTTATGTACAAGTATGTTATGTCGACTCAAACGCCTCGCCTCGTTAGGTGGCGAGTTCATTAAACTCTATTTACAGAGTGTTAGACTATTCCACACAGTGGAGATGACCAAAACAGCCCGTATATGCGGTGTGTCCATTGGATGTCACTTGGTCGAGCGCTCTCCCTTGCCAGGTATAAAAATTGCAAACGAAACAAAATCGTTTTCTCGTGTATCTGTTTCTTTAGGTTGGGCTCACTATAAAGCTCTGTTTTCCACGGCAATTCAGCTGAAGCTAACGATGGTGTTCCATCCTTCCTTGCTGAACTCCGAACTCATCCTCCTACATGAGTTGTCAGATTTCTATACCCCAGTAATCTGTATTTTCGAAGAATGTCTGAGCGAAGTGTGCAAAACCATGTCGTGACTACATCCCCGAGATCTTATTGCTGGGATGGAGAGTATTTGTAGTGCATCGTTGTCTGGATCAGTTGGGTAAAACGTCTGATCCCAAAACTCTCATGCACATCTTTCGGTGGTCATTTGGTTTTGCTTGATTGTCCAGGGTGTGCCGGTGCTTTTGCGGCTAGATGTTGCGTCCTGTCAATCTGGTTGTCCATGTGTTAAATCTCGAGATTAGTGAGGGTTGTGCAGTATTTTCCCACTGATTACACTTACCCGCGATTGCTCGCAAATAAACTAAAACTTATTGCACGTTCATTCGTTCATTTAGCAAACCACTTAGCGTAATGCAGAAAAAACTACTACAGTGGGCATGCACCCGAAAATTCAAAATAATTTCTATGATTGTTCAAGACAACTGCATATTCCTGATGTAAACAAAACTGCACGGAAAGGCAGATCGAAGTAAAACTTGCAAATTGTATTGACATGAGTACAGAAAATGACTGAGCTAATCTGATGGGATCCAGCAGCTGAATCCACAAATGGTGCATGGACAAGGAAAACTCAAGATAGTGACTTGAAAGCAAATGAGGTCTCGTGCAGCTCGCACTGTAGTCATGCCGGGCTCTTCATTGCACCCGGCACTGAGGTGCGTGGAGGTTGATTTCATTGCTCGGCCGCAATGTAATATGGACTTTTTTGAATGCTTGGATGGCTCTTAGTTGCTGGTAATGGCATATTTGACTTGGTTGACGGGAATTGCCATTGTTAATAGACACCTGTAATTCGTTTCCGGAGTGGGGGTTTGCTTAGCCCTTAGAAAACCGAGTGGCTCTTTGGATGACTCAACTGTGACAAATGCTTCCATAGGAAAGGAACGCTAGACCACTAAAACGGTTCACTTGGAGGCGTAAGCTATGTGCATCTTTGATGCCTTCTTTACCCAGACTGAGTTGCCCAGCCAGACTTGTATGTATTCGGTCACTAGTAGCGGGTAAAACGCTATACACTCGCATTTGTGCGAAACAGGCTATTTAAAAGGCATTCGAAACAAGATCACTTTAGCGTCGTATTATATGCAAACGATTACTTTGTAAGCTATCTCTGGGTTTGCTCATTTCAATAGCTGAGACACCAAAAGGCTTTTCACTCAAAGTACACAAAAGAGCAATGGGGAATTGTACTGCAGAGAAAGTGTGAAACGTGAATTTTTGCAGCAAGGTACTTAGACGTTTTTATAGATAAATTCTACAAGTGATCCTGTTGTAACAAAGATTTTGAGTCGTTTTGATCGAAACAATAAATAGACTGTCTGGAGGAGTAGGGCTTTTTGAAACACACTTTTATACGTACCGATAGAAGGTGGCAAACTGAAATGCATGATTTGGCCTTTTCTTGTCGCGTTCAGCGATGACACCTTTGGTCTGGGACTTTAGGTCCGAAGGTGGATTACGTTACGCAATTCCACGCATGCAGTTAAGTACTACCGAAGTCAAGTAGATGCCATGAAATGCCTCCCTATTCGCTGAACATTTCAACATTAGTCATCCAAACATGCTAAACTCATAACCACAACACCTCGAAGTATTGCAGATCTCCACAGGGGAAATTTCAAAAACTCCTCATCGCTTTAAAACTCATCTTACTTGCTTAGGACATCTGGTGTGTCTCCAACGCTGGTCCCTTTAAGAAATGTTTGTACTTTGGTGGAAAATCTTGAGACCAGGCAAGAAAGTTGACCACAACACAGCAGTAAGTAACTGAGGCTAAAATGCACGCAGGGTACTTCTACCTAATGCGTTTGCCTATCTGACCTAGACACGATTGTTTTACTCGACCTGGTAGACAATCATGACGATGAAACTTATTCCGCACAGTTTCCATAATGGTTGTTTATGTGTGTATGAGAAACGTTTGGTCGGATCGGACGGCGACTAGTTTTACATTCAGACCATCAAGTCATCATAACATTGTTTGTCTTTGTAAAAATCTTGTATTCCTCTCCGCTGAAATTTAATCACCCATATATGAAATAAAAACGGATTTTTCTAAAATTTACCCAATTTCTATTCACAAACTCTCGTTTTTTATTTCTCTTTATTATCAATTGTAATCTCTCCGTTACCCACTGTTTTCAGAAACGTTTCTGCTATCCGAAAGGTGTTACTGCAGTATGCTCCCTGAGGCGTTCCCTTTCCGTATTCCACTTTTCGACGCTTCATGTCATAATCAATTATATGGAAGGACTCTCTCACACTCTCTGTTAAACCTTGTTATATGACTTGCTGGAAATGGTCTCCGGATTGGCACATTACATCAAACTATGCCAGTGGAGTTCTGCACACAACAGATAATGAGGAGTTTACATTAAACTGGATACAACATAGCTAATGTGGGCCTGAGGAAATAAGAACGGAGAGGGGACGCGAAAGTTTTGGTCG
Organism: Clonorchis sinensis; assembly: GCA_003604175.2. NCBI lineage: Eukaryota > Metazoa > Platyhelminthes > Trematoda > Opisthorchiida > Opisthorchiidae > Clonorchis > Clonorchis sinensis. The sequence continues at coordinate 214,676,463 of CM030369.1, forward strand.
AAAGAAATCCGCATGCTTCATTAATGGTCCATGTTCTCTGATGATAAATTGTAGATTGAGACCCAGAGTATGTGAGAAGGATGGCCCGTATAAATCGCAAAGCACACCGTAGCCATATATATATATATATCTTGCTGGTACCAGCCACTTTTATGGCATCTGATCTGCAAAGCTACAGTTTGAAGAAATTTCCGTCTAGAACCTCAAAATATTTGGACAATTTGTGGATAAGTTATCTCAATTTCAGGTTTGCGCTGTCCAAATCAGTACCATATGATACGGCGTAAGCCCTTTATTCAACCTGTAAATATTGACTTGCAATTCTTATCAAGACGTGCAGTGGTGAACCAATCAAGACTCGTACAAGCTTGAGCATATATACGGCTCTAAAATTCACTATTCCAGTAGAAGTACACCCGGATCGATGGCCACTGTTTTATGCACAGTCAGGTGGAATATTCGTGTGAAAGGGCCTTAGTGTTGTGCCTAATTCTCCGATGGAAAGGAATTGATGCCATATTCAATAAGTCTGCACATCAGTTTTCTTGTTGTCATATGGCACAATTATCGCACATTGACTTTCAGGCTGCTGAGGTAGGCACCGATGGTGAGGATGGCCAGGATTCCCCTCAAGGGACACTGTCGAAGTTTCAGTTTATTTTGAAGCCAGCTCAATACAACACGGGGCAGCATTTACGTGTCCTAGGGAACGGCTTCCATGAAAGAAGTCCAAACTCAAATACACCTGTCAGCATGTTTTGCCCATATTGCCGTAAATTTGGTCGTCGATGATTAGTCTAGTAACAGGGATTTTCCACAATTTGTGCGGAAGCATTTCGGAGTGAAATTAAACAAACAAATTCATTAGATTCGGCTACAGTCCCCAAAATGCGTGCGCACCTTGGCAACAGGGAGAGATAAACGACACCCGTAAACCAGACACTTATTTTTGGTCACATAATCTGTACCATGGTAAGCACAAGATCTGCGTCACCCTCTTCCTTTCAAATCCTGCTGAATGATAAGGCTTAATTAAGTATGGCTTCGGTAAAGCCGGCAAATAGAGGTTCAGTTCTCGCAACGCTAATTAGAATCGATTCCTGCGGTCAGTGGGATGGCCTGCACCAATGAAATGATTCGCGATCGATGATTCCATGTCATTATTCGACCTGTGACTATATGAGCCCGCCTGAAAGCTTAACTACTCATTTGGGTTTGATTGCTCTTCGAGTGTCCATATATCCTCTCCGTGCATAGGTTAATTCATCAGTCTATCGATCAGTAATCAGTGAACGAGTCACCTGATCGATATTCAGTGCAAACTGATAGATGTGATCGTTGCATAAGACGCTATGAAGTGAGGCCAAAATAATAAAAACACGACAATATCGAATATGGGAATGGTTTACTCTCACAAACTGTTAGTTCCAACCGAATGAAACAAAACAAACTGAATGTCAAACCGAAAATTCAAAGTTTAATACAGGGGGCAAGTGTTGGAATAATCCCGTGATAGTGTCAATATTAGGAGTGCGATCACTCGTCCCAAGCACATTGTTTAGTGCACTGTAGACATTTCGTTTTAATCGTACTATTTTTGGAACTTTGAGTAGATAAAAGTATTCTGCCTATCGCTGCAGTAGTCAATTGCAGTAGAAGCTATTGAATTATCTACAGATGAAGTCTTAAAAGGAACACTGTAATACTTGTAATACTCGGTGAACATATCAGGTTTTTAAATGGCAAGTCTACATCAGAATCCTGTAGGCTGGTGTGGAGGCTTGAGCAAAACGTCATTAACGTCGTGATTTGTACGAGGAGCTCAAACACTTTTTGGTTTGTCAGATAAAAACAAAAGGTAGGCAGCTGTGAATAAATAATAAATAAATAGTTAATTAACTAAATAAATAAGTAATAAAAAATAAATAATAACTGAATATATGAATAAATAATAATTAATACTGATCTTGATCTGAGTTTCCCTGCTGCAGGACAAGCCAGCTGGAAGGCCGAGAAGCGCTGTACGGCCTTTTTGTTCTCATTGGGACTCACTCGATTCACTACACAAAAAATTGGCTTGTGGCGTTGTTTGGAAACTGGGCTGTGATCCTAATGTAGTCGCCTTTGAAACAAATGTCCAACCCCAGATTGTGTTACCTGAACCTACTTGTTTCCGAAATAAACGTACTGACAGTTACGGCACTTAGGATTACGAAAAACACCAGTAAGATGCGCTTGAACTATGCTACTAGACCATCGCTGCACTTTGGGACAAGAAATGTGGATGGATCCAATCATCGGACGTGGGTACATACAGACAAGCTACAAATGCAAGCTGTCAAGTGCTCCTGCTTGCTTTCAAACAGGTATGCAAGTTCGTCGATCGTATTTTACCTACGAAACATAGGCTGGACCACACACCGCAATCAAAAATCGTCGGGTATAGCTTCCCCCGGAGTAGTATATTTCCTCGAAATCCGTTGCGGACCGACGTTTCATATCTCATACTAGGCAGATGGGTTCTAACCTAGTCCTCGAGGTTGTCATATTTATGCTTTATCTGAACACGAATTGTGAGCAGTCTGCGAAATGCAATCATTTGCAAACTGATTTGATTTTGGCGAGATACTCAACTGAATATGCTAAACGAGAACAGGCTTTTGTTTCCGTTGTTATAAAATTCGAGATATGGCAGTCGGCTATGTTGACGGAACCGATCGCCAAAAGGCTTGCGATATACTCCCCAACAGCCCACAACAGGTTACGTTCTTCTTCAATTTAATCAACTGAGCCTAGTTCCTAAGTTTCCATCGAATTGTTTTCTCCTTGAACCTGTGTTTTTCACTCAATTTGCAGAATACGCTTGCAGACTAGAGTAGTTTTATTGAGAGAACCAACAAAATGTTGAAAATCGCGCCAACCTGAACGTGAGATAACCTCTGTGCAACATATTTAGCTGACAAACAGCAAGCGCAGTAAACTCGGCTAAATCTCATTTTAGAAGCAGCGGAATTTTCAAATGAGTACATTCGCCTTAAAACCCATTCTGTCTACCCACCAACTTGCACCAATCTTGTGAAACCAATAAATAATGACAGCCCCATTAAACAGGCTTTGACATGTTGATGCGAGATTTTTACTGATTTTGAAAATAAAGACCGTGTTTGATCCCTCATCTTCAAAACGTGCTGAACTCGCTTAGCTATAAATGCATCACAAATTTTGTGTTACTCCAAAACGCTGAACGAGTGCAGTAAACAATTGTGTAATTCCTCAGTGTGATTTATCCGAGACGCAATTCGTATGACTGTATCAGTAAAAAAATAAATAAATCTTCACCTCGAGAACCGAAGCAATGTTCAAACAGAATATAACGAGGGTACCACCTTGTCAATACCGATCAATAGACTATGGTCTGAGTGTTCATCGCGGTGTTTTTGAGACGGAAATTAAGAGAACGGAGAGAAACTCGAATTGGAAACATGGTCAAGGTGCTTGATTATCCACCGTGGTTAGAATTTGTTTTTCTGAATTGGCCGTAGTATCTATTTAGTATGCCACCCAATTATTTCGCGACCAAGTTTCTTGAGCAGCACGGTTTAATACCCAAAGAATGTTACATTCAAAGCGCAATTTTGAATAATCCGTTTGCCTTGGAAACAATCCAATCCTCTGCTTAGGTTTGTGCTGTTAGTTATTAATTACGCAGTCTAAAAAAATTAACATATATGTGGATGTTTCTCCTAACGATGAGCTTTTATTGTTATTTTGACGACTGCCTCTCCCAGCCAAAGGATGGTGACCACATTTACGTAAAACGTTTACCTGGTGACCCTCATCCACGATGTCGCCAGATTCCTGAACCCTATTCTCTGGTTGCTGTTTACACAGTACAACCTTCATGTATGAAGCCTCGGTAAACAAAGCGTGATGCCGAAGCAGGTCAAATACATTTAGTAAAACATTTTTCGGGGCGCTTTGATCATCCAAAAAATACCCACCAGTCAGCTGGGTTCCAGGTGAGTCTCTTGCAAAACCAAATTGATTTGCAGATGAGTGTATTTCTCGAAAAAAACAGTCCAATTTGGGTTCAAGTAGAACATAGGGTTGACGGAAACTCGGGGACTGCGCCTACCTGATGAGCCCCAAGAAGGGCGGAACCGGTCGTGGGCTGTCGAAGAGTTTTCAACAACCTTATGAGTAGTGCATTACGGATCCACTGGTCACTTTTAACGAGCTGTGGCGGTTTATTATTTGCAAGGCTAATCGAAACTCAATCGAATGATTTCGGCAGCCGAATAAGCAATTTTTTATCGAGTTACTTGAAGTCATTACTTGATGAAACGTAATATACTTAAAAACTAATTGGATCCTCATAATTTAACAACTGAGCATGTGAAATGTTATTAGCTTTTGGACATTCATTAATAACCGCGCTGGAATAGTTTAGGAAACAAAACGACCAACAGGAAATAATGAAGAATTTACGCCAACCAAATAACGTCACAACTCTAGCTGAACTTACGTTGAATTAGCGAGCAAGTCATACTTACTCAAATTTAATAAATGTACCTTCACAACCGTTCTATATAAAAGCGTCGCCTATCTTCACGTAGGTTTGCTAAATCAAGGTTTAATAACACGATAGCATGAAAGCGTTTAATCTCGCTCTGTGCCTCGGTAAACCATCTGCATTAGTAGAAAATAAAACTCTTTCAGATATGTTCGCCCTGGGTTCGGCAAGCCAGATTCATTTAATCATCTACGTTGAGGATGTGGTACCTCGCTGTGTATCAGATTTAAAGGAATTCTAGCTCCGGCAATACTGTGACTAGGAAAGATCTAAAGAGAGCCCTCCCTGTTGATTTGAAAGGAAAGTATATAGACGCAATGTACTACTCATAAGGCCGCTGAAAATTTTTCAGCAGCTCACGACCGGTTTCACCCTTCTTGGGGCTCATCAGGTATGCGCAGCCCCCAAGTTTCCGTCAACCTTGTTTTCTACTTGATTATCGGTGTGTCCAGATTAGGAGCAGTTGCTTCTGGGAGGAATCTGTTGCTGGGTCTACAGAAGCATCATTTTTCTCTCAAAGATGCAGTGGATGGGTGAGTTTAATTGAAATATAACGCAAGCAGACTTTCCATCACCCATAAAGTCTCCGACGTCGAACGTCGACCAATCCGCTGGTTTATAGGACTGGGTTAACGTATATTTTTTGTATTTGTGAATCCATGGACTTTCATTGGCCGTGAGAGTCCTATGAGTAGACCCAAAAGGTGTAAGGAAATGCAACAAAGGACGAATTGATGATCGGAGCGCCGGGCAGTGATCGACTCTCATCAGTGGCAAGTAATTAGAATGTGGTCTGTTTGGATTCGAAGCAGATGTGCACTCTAAAAAATTCTGTGGGTAGTACGTGGTCGCAGAGTTCATGCACACATGTCTCATTTCCACAATCGTCCTTCTGTCCTGACATGAAAATTCAGATGCGGCCAGCGTGCGCTGGTGGCGTAGTGCTAAACGTTCACCTCGCATGTCAGATATCGGGAGTTTAAACCCGGGTATGGCCAAGGAAATGCACTTCTGAGAAGTTTTAGTAAGAGCAAAACTCGAATTCGGTGCTACATTCTTTGGTACGGACTCATCAGAATTAGTTTAGCAGGACAGCAGGACAGCTGTTTAAACGAGAGTGCTGTTAAGATAAAGTTCGTAGGTGACATCAGAGTTTGACCTGAGAGGTCGGCGTGCCATTGGACACCAGATAAATTGAAGTGAACCAAGTGACTAAACCACATTGGCAGAACACCTACAGTTAATTTATTCCTAACGTCGATTAGCTACCTGCTGCCGAATAGAAGTTAGCTACCAGACTGATTGTTGAAAGGGGGAAACTATAGATAAATCTGTTGTGATACGCTCACTGCACTAGATTATTACCTTTGCATAACTTTCAGCCCAATAATAGCCTTTCCTTAGTTTTGAACTGGACGCCACAACCAAATCTCCAAACATCAGGAAACTCAAATTAACCTTGTTTCCCACCACGGTTATAATTTGTGCTGGAATAAACCGAAAACTGCGGTACGCGCATAGGCCTATTTGGCAAGTTTATTTCACAAACTTTACTGGCGGATAGCAAAGATCACTTTAAGTTCACACTGACATACTCGAGTAAAATAATTAACATTGTATGCAGAAAAGTTTTATCGGGTCTTCCTCGTCTGTTGTTTTGCTTACAGCCGGAGAGTTCTCCGGCTGATTGGAACAACGTTACAGGTGAGTTTTGTCATTAAAAAACGTTTGCGCAGATTCGCCTGAACGACACCACAATGACACCAACGACACCTCCACCCGACAATAAATGCTTGCCAGTCGGGCTGTTCGGATTACAAATTGACTGGAATAACGCAACCAGCTTAACGGTCTCATAGGTTTCAGCGCATTATTGTAAACCCAAGACATGTGGATTCAACGTTCGTGCACATAATGAAAGACGACGCTCATTGGCCATGAAGAGAACTCTGACGACAACCATGACACTCAGCTGAAGGTCATTGTTAACGATCTGAAGACACGCACTTATATACAGTCTTCTGAGATTTTTCGTGGTGACTGAAGGCAAACAAACAAAATGGGAACAGGTTACGCGCCGTATTTGCTGTTCTTCGTCGGTAAGTGTTTTTGTTGGATAGTCTGCATTGCAAAAAGCACTCGGAATGAATCGTATACGACCCAAGAACTGGATTGTCGCAAATTTCCGCTTTTAGTTATTCAAATGGGTTGCTGCACAGAGCCCAACTTGGAGCGATACCAAAGTTGCATGAGTAAGACCAAATATTTTTGCTTTGAGCTTGTGGACAAGAATATAATGATCCTTATTTTATGGATAAATTGTCATTTCACACAATTTGACAGCGTGCTTTATTAAAGGTTCACAAAAGTGACCTTGAACTTTCCAATTTTATAAGACTAGCAAGGCTGAGTTGAGCCCCACTCATTCTGATATTATGTCAATAATATGTATACTATTTTCTGCTGATGTAGTCTCAAAAATATTTGTGGGCTGTTTTTGAATCGTCGCTTGCACATACCGTCTGCAAAGTCAAGGTAGACACCAGGCACAAAGCAGTTTCACCGTATTTCTTCCATGTCCATCGTCCATCGCAAAATGTGTCTAATTCCTCGATCAAAAAGAGTAGTGGTCGTTATTTATCGGCTATTACGGGAACGTGTGTCTAATTCCTCGATCAAAAAGAGTAGAGGTCGTTATTTATCGGCTATTACGGGAACACAGATGACGCAGATTACTTGGAATCTAAGCCACCTCGCACAAGGGCCCTCCCTGTTAAGACCCCTCCACAGAAAAAGCCACCATTCAAGCACTCACTTCTTCTAATGAAACAGAGCTTTGTGTTACTGCCAACGTCCACCAGCAGTCCAACTGCATTTGATTATGGAATATTTTACCTGCGCCCAACTTCAACCCCCCCCCCCCGATTTCCGCACCTGCATATCTTCAGTATGTGTAAAATGCATGAAGCCTTCTTCCCAGGATAGGTAAGAGTAACTTTGCCATCTTTATCCAACAGTTAAAACTGTTCGTGACGACAGTTTAGACGGATCATCTGCTGTTACTTCAGGAAACATAAAGTAGCATATTTTCTGGTCCGTACTGGTCAGTCTCTTGGTTTGAGAGCCGTTCCTGACAGTTGGATACCTCCAGTTTTCTGAATGGCCAAAGTGAAGAAGGGTTTTCGCAGCTTTAACGTGCGAGTACCGTAGGCATTGTGGATGAAATCAAAAACTTGGCCATTTCTTATAACTATTTGGAACAAGCATTTGAAGCAGCGACACAATAGTAGAACAAATTACTTATAAGGCTGGTGACAAGGAGTTGATAGGTGCAAAAATTTACAACAACCCCCCTGGCCACTTGGAAGAGAGCAATGCATTGGAGGGGATAGCACAATCTGTACACTGACGACGAATGGATCTGCTTTTCATTATGGTGGGAAGTGAGAGTTACGCACTGAAGGTGATAGCTTTGGTGCAAGGACCATTGTCCACGTGAAATAGCCATATAAGTCAAGGGCACTAAACACTCGTGTGTCTCTTCCTGCAATTAGCATTTGGTTAAAGGACAGTTAAAAACGCAAATGAACTTATTGGTAAAGGCTCTCATGCTTCGTTGCCATGTCATTGACTGACCTCTATTCGATGCATTCTCTGGCGAAATGGGTTCTGGGAATCAAACGTTGTTCCAGCACATGAAGTCCCTGGCTTAGCCAGCGTAAACCAAAGAGTATGACCAGTTGATCTAGCAAGGGAAAGTGAACTTTCCCGGAAACGTGGTTCATCACTACAGATGTGGTTTTTCTTATGTTAGATGAGTGTTTAGAGGGATAGCATGCAGGACATCTCGAGTAATGATCTCTCTGGGAAACGAGCTGAAAGCCGAAGGTATGCATAAATTAGCTAAAAGGGAGCGCGTGACTACTGTCAAAAGATCAAAAGGACTATGGAAAATTAGAAATAGTTTCATCAACTGTCCTGCATATCCTGTTGGAGAATAATTAACTTCTGTTTGCCGGAACCAGTGTCATTTTGTAAAGTCCCGTCGTCAAGTGCACCGCTTAAAGGCTACACTGAGACCAAAGTGCCTTTCACATCCCATGAATTAGGCACTGATTTATTCATCATGCAAAGCAGACACTAAACTTGGTGGAAAGTTCGGTCGTATTTCACCCGCCCGTGGTCAGGTCAGTTCTACCAAACGAACAACGGTCGGCTTTGTTAACCACAATTGCCTGTCACCAAGCTGAATCTTCAAGTCGTCCACGGTCTTCGGTTAGCTCCTAATGGAGACAAGCAGCAGTGGCCAAAACATTCACATGCCTCTTATAGGAAATCAGTGGGGGTCATCAGCTTGATCTACGGGTGGAATTTGCACCCCCAGAAGTCGAAAAGTGATATATGGAACAGAGTTTGTTAAAGTATACCATCAATCGGCTTGCAACATAAAGAGATGATGTACTGTCATTCAGAATGGTACAGTATTTGAGGAGGACAGTTAGTCAATCGCATCCAGAAAGCGCGTGGCCACGTCGGGAGTCAAAAAGACCAGATGATTCGCGACAGCTGTGTACCACAGGAATCCTAATGGGAGTTTACACAATTTCCAGCATGGCAAGACTGCAGCACACCACTACCGGGGAAAAAGCTGAGTGAGATCAATAAACTTATACTTCCAGCTTTCTGTTTACAAGTGTATAACCGGCAATCCTCACGCACTTCTTTTGTCAGTGTTCAAAATGGCAAACTTACATAGCATTCTACGTTATCTCGCCGCCGCACAGCTGGAATTCATTCATTCGTGTTCCTTATCTTCAGATACATGCAGTGAGAAAAGAGACTTTTATAGAAAAGGTGAGTAGTCTTTTTCACTTTGGGACCAGAATTATTCCAAACATTGTGTGATCCATTTATTCATTGATGTAAGAGGTAAAGACAGATGTGAAGTTAAGCTAGGTAAGTTAAAGCAGTCTGTTATTCTGCAGCATACCTCGCAAAATTTCGGTACACTATTGCTTTGCTGACGGCGTGATTTAAGAGGAACACTGTTCTGCAGACGCATGTCTTATCTTCAATATGAGACGCGAGTATCAATCCTCGAACTTCTAACGTCGATTAGAGCCTTCTGGGGACTGGAACCAAAGTGATCAATATTAGCGAGTAGTTTTTCATCGTGACAACCGGCCAGAAAATAACATAATGGGCTTGGACGTATGTAGCCCGAAATTGGTCGCATGAGCATTATTAGTGTGAAAAAAACCTGTAACTCTAGATTACTTATTAAATTTACCATGTTCTTTTCCAATGTTGGATAAACTACTTCCGATTTCCACTTTCTTTTCAGGAAATAAAGAGTTTCCGTATATGAAATGCCGTGGTAAGTTTGTGAATTTAGACAACCCCTGTTGGGTTAAACTGTCATGCTTCTCGTGCTACTAACTTCCTGTTTATGTGGGAGAATTTCTGAGTCAAGCCTCAAGGCAATATGGAGCCGATCAGTCCGAAACTAGTGACTCCCTGAATTGCGCAAGCGTAATCTATCAGGCTATTGTCAGTACTGATTACATTCGAAAGCGTCATCTGATTCCTACATGATCGTGCTTGTGACAAACAGCATCATACTTCCCATATTATTGCGTGTGTGAAATACAATATGGGTGTGACCAGGTCAACACTTCGACTGATTCCGGTGGCCGTGAATCTGATAGGCTAATGGATCTCTGTGAAGGGGCTTGAGAAGTGAAATGCAAAGTCGAATTGTCACCTGGTTACATTTATTTGCAGCTGCATACATGCCACTGATGCTGGATTCAATACACCTGAACACCCTTCCCATCTCGACGATAAATACAGTCGACCTGAGTGCGGTTAATTGTTCTATCCATATGACGAATTTGTTTGCTGGCAGTATACATAGGTGGAGTGGACGAAAGAAATGGCGCAACTGATATATCACAGATGGCTTCACCTATTGGTGACCGATGCGATTGAAATCTGCAAGCAAAAAGTAATAAAAAAGGTTTGTGAGGGACTTTGGCGAAGGACTGATGACTAGGCATCTTTATTCCGGTCCACAGCAAGTTATGAATCTTGTTCAAGAAAGGTAAAATGTCTTCGGTGAATCGAAAATAACTAGAACAGGGGAAACGAAAGTTACGATTCATTTCAAAGAAGCCTTATTGGTTTTTAAGACTCGCCCTACAGTGGAAGAAATTCAGCTGTGCATAACGTGATCGAGTTCGCTAGAAAAAGATACAAGGTTTTTTTGAAGGAGTAAGACTAATATATATAAATATATATTACATAATGTATCTTAAAATTCGGCGCCACTTTTCCGCACCTGCAAATACCAAGTGGCCTTACAAAACATTATTGTTTTTTAAAATAGTTCATCCTCCTGGGGCTGGCCACTTGTGAGGAGTTCTCCTTTTAGTGACCGGTGTTTCTGAGGATAAAAATCCTCAAACTCTGTTGTAGACCTTTTTCAAGACCACAAAATGTCAAACAGCGTCGTACATTTTTTTGTATATACATTTTCAGGTCTCCAGGTCATGGGGAGTAAAAGGGAATATTTAAGAGTTTTAGGTGGTGGGTTGTCAAGGAGCAAGCATTCCACACTTCTAGATACTGAATGAAAGGAACAACGGGTAATAAACATCAAAGTTGTGACCTACCTTTAAGCCCTCTGGGGTGTACGTTAGTCATCAAAAAGGCCAAGCGACCACTTGTCGGGAGTAGTGCAGTTCTGGTGGGATGTGCGTTCCATCTCAGTATGTGGAAGAACAGCGATAAGTCTTTCCACCTGCAAGACGGCTTCATCTTTCCACAATGCTACCTGTGTTTGAACTGCTCAGCTTACGGCTGAACCGACTGTCTGGCTTAGAGAGAAACACAGGGTAACGGACTGTGATTTGCAGATGTAACCACACCTCAAGAAGAAAGGAATCCTTGCTGTAAACCACATGGAAATGCAAGTAAGGTACTAAGGCTCAAGTTGACACGATGTTGCCAACATTCGTACTTTAAACTTTATCAGTCATAGACACTACTTATCGAAGTGTCCTAGTTCATTACTTTCCTAGTACCTGGTGGAGTCCATTTCGTTACACGAAGGTCTAAAACAACTTCTACTTATCGGAATCACTCCAGTGAATTCCTCTCTTCAAGATCGACACAGAATCCTCGTTACGTTTATTCAAGTCATTTGTATGAATGCTCAGTACTAGCTCCACTCTAGTGCACAATACTATTCTGAACTGAGCTCCTTAACACACGAATTACTAGCCAGTTCTGCACCGCCGACCAAATACCTATAAACAATGATCATACCCTCTCGCTAGATCACGTGCGGAGCATCCACCTGTGAACGTATGAATCTGTCAAAACAACAGTTTGAACCACACCCTGAGGTTTTCTTCAACGGACAATTCTAACTACGGTCCTTCATAGGTTCCCTGAAAAAGAGGCTTAGAGTGATTCGCCTGCCTTGTCGACGTTTGCAGAGGTAGAACTGGACAGGGACTATAGTTCCAGATTTTAGTTTTATTGGTGAGATCATTAGTCATTTCACACACACACAAGTTTGGAGTAAAAGAAAAGGACTAAAACTGAAATTTAAGTTGACAAAATTCGGAGTCGAGAACGTGTTAATTAAAGTACACAAAGAATGCAAGTAGCCGAGCCTCAGTAGACCTCAAGGTCAATGCGAAGGTTTTTCTTTTCCACTATCAAGGGTTAAGAAACTGTTTCCTGAGATTCGTACGCGACAGAGACTATTACAAATATGCGGATGTCAATTGGAAAATCTTATACATGAAGTACGTTACAAAGTATAAAAAACCGAAGCCTGAAAGTCTTTCAAAGTTACGTGACCCGATAATTTCCCATAAGTTATTCATGGAAGATGCGTTTATAAAATGCAATGTGAAAACTAAATGTAGGAATACATCCACTCATACATAGCAACCGTTTGGGGCAGGTCGTTAGGTCTCCCGGAGTATTTGAATCATTTATACAGCGGAAAGTCTGGGGCATTTTCCCTCATATTATGTGTAACTGGTGTCAAGTGTCGTAAAGTTGTTTGCGTGCTAATACAGTTAGTTATTCGCTGAGCACAGGATGATGAGTATCTCTCATCAATCGACTGCAAACACCATGATCCAGGAAAAGTTTTCACGTGTATACTAATTACGGCATCTCTTATTCAGCCTACATCAAACCAGGTTTTTGTTTGACAAAACTGTTTGTACTACTGCCTATTTGGACGTCAGAAAACCCTCCGAAAGATCACTTCTAAGTGCAACGGCCTCCGTGAAATCAGAGAAAACTTTGCACTCCTGTTCGGAGAAGGAAATTCACAATTTTTGGGGACCTTTCGAGTGGATGTTCTGAAAAAAAATTGTGGCAGCAATATCTGTGTGGCAGAGCAAGTTCACATAAGTTTCCTTGAGGTATGGCCAAAAAACAATTGCTTGGATTCTTTAGACTTTCCAGTTTTGAAAAATAAGTCGCGAAAATTAGACCAAATAGAAACCACGAAGTGTTACCTGTCATTCCGCTGCGGCCAAATCCCAAGCCACACAATCTCTCCGGCTGTGTATTTGCATTTTGGTCAGCGAAATTCAACTTCAGTAGATTTCAGACTACTGAAAAACTTGCCGTATTTTTTTCAAATCCAATCAATGCTTTTTAATATGACATTTTGCTCCTATTTTTGACCTTTCAAACTAAACGTGGTTTCAAATTTTGCCTTTCAATAAATGGAGAACATTCATCTAAACTCGATACCTGTTTTCTTCAGGCGAGTGTGTATCCGACGGATACGGAAGATGTCTAGGTAAATCCTTTACATGCCTGAAAACTAAACACAACTAATGAGACGAGTATTTTTTCATAACGGAAACTGTTCACAAGGTTGCTGAAAGCTCTTTGACGGTTTGGCCTTCTTGGAGCTCATCAGTTAGGTGCAGTCCCCGAGTTTTCGTCAAACGTATGTTCTAGTTTTAACCAAACTGGATAATTTCGACAAAACGTTTCCGTCAACCTTATGTTCTACTTGAACCCAAATTGGACTGTTTTCCGAGAAATACGCTAATTTGCAACTCAACTTGGTTTTGCGAGAGACTCACATGTAACCCAGCTGAATCTCTCTTTTGTGATGGTTCCAGGCAATTGAATGTGCTGCACCAGGCCACCGCATGTTCCAGTTGCTACGATATTCGAGATATCGCGATATATGTATATACTTAAGGCACTACTCATAAGGTTACTGAAAATTCATCGACAGCCCACGACCGGTTTCGCCTTTCTTGGGGCTCATCAGGAGGGCGCAGTCCCCGAGTTTCCATCAGCTTTATGTTCTACCTGAAACCACATTGCACGAACTTAGCGAAATACACTAAGTTGCAAGCAAATTTGGTGCAGCACACTCAGTCGCCTGGAATTATCACAAACGAGCGATTTAGCTGGTTCCAGGTGAGTCTCTCGCAAAACCAAATTCGTTTGCAAATGAGTGTATTTCGCCAACTTCGTGCAATCTGGCTTCAATCAGAACATAAAGTTGCTCGAGTTAATTTAAATTATGAAAATTGATCTTAGTTTTTTCATCGTTTGAGAACCCAATAATACGTGCCTTGGGACAAATGCCTCAGCATAAAACCACTTACTCATGTCAAGAAGACACGTTTCGATATCTCAGATGTCGCACCAAGTAAAACATGAGGCGTTCTCGTACGCCATATTTACTTAGAGCATAGCATGAAGGAGAGATTCGAGTATATGAGGCGTTCTCGTACGCCATATTTACTTGAAGCATAGCATGAAGGAGAGATTCGACTAGAATTCACCTGAATTGCCCAGCAAAACCAAATTCATTTGCAGAGGGGACTATTTTGTCAGCACCTGTGGGTGTATACAGTCGAAATCAGAATGAAAAATCCATAGAACTAAAAATAAATCATGTGAATTATCTAGCTCGGTAGCTTTCCGTTTACTGTCCAAAACAACTGGTTAGTATGGAATAAAATGCGCTCACTTGGACGTGCTAAAAAAATTTCTCCGAAACAGTTCCAACGAAAGTTTTTGAAATATACTTTTTTCATACATGCAACTATGCTATTAAAATTCAGCTGAAATATACTTGTTATTTGTTCAAGCTTGTGCTAATCGTTTGTAATTTAATAATTTTAATAGCCAGATGTCTGCAGCGTCAACCGAGTAAGAAGTTCAGTAAATTTGAAGACGATGTGTGATTTCACCATATAGTATAAAATTGAAACGTATACCAGAAAAGCATAATCTCAACACTCCAAAATCTTGCTTATTTATGAATCTACAGATGTTCAAGTCGGTGACAATGAAGACCCAGGTAGAAATTAGAAAACTGTTTATTGAAAACAAATTTATACTGAAAAAACCTTGAGCGGCGGAACTAGAAACCAGTATATTTCATTTCTGAGCAGATGAGTGTTTAGCGGATAATATTGCTCTGAGTGAGTCGATTTCGTCTTTGTCCTTGCGGTGACTGTGTCTTGTCAAAATTGATTGAATTCTTTTTAGGAACACACTTTACTTTACTTTACTTTATCTATTCAAATGCAGATGCTTGTCAAGTTCGTGCAGACTGTGCCGGTAAGCATATGACCGGCCTATATAAATCTCTGCAAATCATCTTTACCCTTTAAGTTGTAGCTTGTAGGGGGTGATAAAATGTTGGGGATAAATTCTTCAGACGAAATTCCTGACAGCCGTCAGGCAGACTGGCAAACCTCGACCAACTCTTTCACTTATTTTGTCCAACCGTGAGATCACTGTCTCAAGATCTCCAAATGCTATGTATCGTTTGGGACTGCTCGCCAGCATGCCAAACCAACTGATGATATTACACAGTGGGATAAATTGCCAAATACTAAATCGTTTTGACTGATACTGACATCTGTAATGATAGTTATTCCGTAAGCTGATATTTGCTGGTCATTCCCCCGATCGCTGAGTCAGTCGGTCAGCCAATCAATCAGTCGGTCAATCTGTCTGTCTGTCTATTTATCAGGCGATCGGTCTGTCAGCCTCTTGATCAGTCTGTCTGTCTGCCAGTCTATCACTCGATTATATTGCCCATTGTTATGCAGCTGAATGCGCGATCTTCCGTACATGGAAGAGCCGACCAAGACTTAAAATATCTGTGAGTAAACTGCAATAAAAACAAATTGCAAACCATGCAAACTGGCCCGATGAGCCATAGCATGTATGGGTCAGCGTTACATGCTGATTTGTGATGTGGGTCAGCACGCAGATATCACAGAAAATGTGAACACATCATCCAGCTTACACAAAAAATGAGCTTGCCTAAGGTTATTTCGCTAATTAGATCGGTAGTTGACTAGTTAGGTAGCTAGGTATTCACTCAGTCATTCAGATAGCGGATCGGGTATTTCGGTATCGGTTGGCCGGGTGGTTAATTAGCTGTTTTGTTGGTCACCAGCAGTACTTATGCTGGAAATTTTTTTTTCCAAATGCCTTCGTTCAACGAGCGTTTTCCTTTTCATCCAGAGGTTTGCCTAACCACTGCGGAAGAGCGCTGTGGTGGTAAGTTCCCCCACCTTAGAAAATGTGTTTGGGAATGAGTGAAATTATTGACATGACTAATCGACTGCAGTAACATGAAAGTAAATAACTCAAACGAATCAGGTAGAAGGGTTTGCTCAAGTTAGCTTAATGCAAATATTGGAGAAGTTATGCTTACTTAGGGCAAATATAGACGATAGCCCATTGACGAAGGCTTGATACTCACTCACATGAATTTCATCAAGGAAAAGGCTTCTGAAGCAAATCGTACCTCCTTTCTCCCCTCCTTCCCTTTAACGAACTCAATGTTTTCCGCGCCTACGCCATGTATTCAGTATTCATCCACAACCGCTCATGAACCTTTGACTATCAACGTGTCGAGCCAATTCTGATGAATTTTTCACGCGCGCTTTTCGACCACTTTTGTTACCACTTGCTGTGCGCGCACGTTTGTCGGTAATTCACATGGAGTTACCGTTCTTTCTGGGCTTTCTTGGGATTTGCACAAATTTGTGCAACAGTTAGAAGGAAACCCCCTAATTTGAGGTTTGTGCCCCTTTTATATACACATTTTTTTACGTGTAGTACCGGATTTGGATGATAAACCTCAAGACATCATAATTCTTGGCCTGTGATTTCGCGCGTCACTCAAATGGGCTTCCCGGAATATGTCCTGTATTCTACTCAATTACTCTGCCGTTTTACGTACAAGAAAGGAGTTACACCCTGACAAACTCCCTTTCTGGTGTATGATTTACGTAAAAGCAGTGGCGGGTTCGAATGGACAAATTGCAGTGGAGCGCAAATGCGGCCAACATCACTCATAAGAAAACCATCTATGACTTCTTGCCAGATCCGTGAATATGAGTCACTGGCTGTGCAACAACTCAAGCACACAGAAAAGTCCACAGAAAAAATTCCAATGATCAACAGAAAACCGTCCGGAGAGAGCAAAATCCACAGAACTGGCTCGATTAGATTTTTCTTCAGTCTTTTGCCCTTTACCAACAGAATGTACAGCTCCACCTCCTTCCTATGGTCTTGAGATAAATGAGTTTGTGAACTTTGTGGAAGCCCATCAAACTGGACGCAGACACTTGTTGCTGCGCCAACTGAAGCAACGATGGCTCTCACACTTAAATTATGTCGTTATTTGTCTTTGAGTAAAACGTTCCTCCTTACATGATCTGCAAACAAAAATGACGCAAATGAAAAGTTGTGTAATTTTGTCCGATTTTCTAGTTAAAAAGACATGATATTACACCTTCCGTTTAAGGTGTCACTATTACACAAAACACCAATATTCCAAAAAGCCACCGTACATCGTCTCCCAGCCGTGTGTGAAATGATAGTAGTTCCTTCGATTCTATCCGAATGCGGCATTTTTCTAGTGCAGTTGTCTTAAACTATCATTTGGTGTATCAGCGCCCTCCCTTGATGATAAAATTCCGTTGTTATCCCAGTTTTCTTTGTTTTTTTTCCACTAGTAGATCCGTTACAATACTTTAGTTTGATCGCGTATCTGAAGGATGTCAAATCCGAAAACCTTGTCTATATAAGCACTTGAGATTTTTGAGTTTCATCGAGGAAATCGGCGTAAAGCACAGCATAACAAATCCGTTGCTCAAACAGTGAATTCACTATATAGGATACGATCTTCACAAACTGGTTTTCCTTGCTCAAGAACAACATTTGGGTTGACATCTTTACAGAACCAGAACAAATGAAGTCACAACTGTCATTTAGTTGCACGACGGCATATTAACAATGATTATATGAGTATTTGTTGGTCGCGTGTTCAAAACTGTCTGAGGTTGATGAGATGCGTAATGCTGAGGACTCTCAACAAAGGTGAAACAGCTGCACAGTGGTTTTCTGCTTCTCGGCATAGACTGTCTTCGGTGACACGAAGAAGTCTCTCTTGATGTGAGGACAATAATAAAAACCTGGGCAGAGTGGGTTTCATTGAATTTTAGTACATTATATTGCATTTATTTGTGATTGCATATGTTCTCTTAAGCGTCACCGAGCCTCTGGTTAAGATGACCTCCCAACCGCATTGTTTAAAGATGCGGGTGAAATCCTCAGTCAACGCTTGTCTGATCTGTTTGTTTGCATCTGGGAAAAGGAGTCTGCCCCAGACAACTGGGGAGAGTCGGTGATAGTGCCCATTTTCAAAAAACGGCCCGTAGAGAGTGTGGCAACCACAGGTGGATCAGCTTGACCCCGTTCTTAACAAGACTATTGGTGTCACATGTGCTTCGTCGCCTTAGGCTGGCTCGTGAGACACTGTCTCGAGAGAAGCAAGCGGGATTCCGGCCTGGTAAGGGTTGCGTTGACCAAATCTTCACACTTCGTCAGGTGCTAGAACAACGCCATACGTGTAAGCGACCCACAATTCTAGTATTCCTGGATTTCCAAGGCGCATTTGACTCGGTTGACCGGTCTGTTCTAAATGACACGCTTGCCCACCAAGGAATGCCCCGGACGTTCGTGAACATGATAAGCTCTTTGTATTCCAAGACTCACGGACGTATGAGAGTATACGACGAGCTCTCACAAACTCCAGAAGACAAAGTGGTTTCGCCAGAGATGCCCACTCTCCTCATTCCTGCTTAACTTCGTAATCGGCGAAATCATGAGGCGAACGCTGAAAGGTCTACAAAACACCGGTGTTCAAATAGCCTCTGACGAAAACCTTGTCGATCTGGAATATGCAAATGACATCGCTTTCATCTTCGAAGAGGAGGAGAAGGCGCAGGTGTTTTCGGCTGAACTGACCAAAGTCATCTCGTCTTTTGGTATGCATTTCGCACCCATAAAGTGTAAGGTCATGCTCCTAGACATGCAGTAACAGGACACGCCACTCACAACCCAATTATAGGCACTGGAATTGCGACGTTTTACACATTTTGGAAGTTCTATTAGTTCTGATTGTGGTGTGACAGATGAGCTGAATGCACGAATCTCCAAGGCTCGGGTCGCGCTTGCTAATTTGAGACACCTATGTTGTCAAAGTGATGTATCCCTGAATCTCAAGGGACGTGTGTATCAAGCTACAGTGCGGGCTGTTTTGATGTATGGATGTGAGACTTGGCCTGTTCGAGCAGTGGAACTGAGACGTCTTCAGGTGTTTGACAATCGTTATCCCAGAACCATAGCTCGTGTGGGTTGGTGTCAGAGAATCCGTAGCGAGGCAGTTAGAAAGCGAGTTTTGGGTTGTGCAAGGGGTACTTCCATTGAAGAATGTGTCCAGTACCAGAAGCTGCGTTGGTTGGGACATGTGTTGCGTATGCTTAACCATCGTTTGCCGAAGAAGAGTGCTATTTTCCATGCCGAATTCAGAGTGGCGTAAGCAGAGGGGAATGGCAGAGGGGAATGGAAGAAAGCACCAAACGTTCGAGTGCTGTCGGAGCTACTCGCCTTCCAGGATGGGGACCGCGTGATCCCCAGTGCGCCTGGTTGGAGACGCTGCAAGATATGGCTGCCAACCGATGTCAGTGGCGTTCTTGTTGTCAGTTTCTATCCAGATTGCCCGAATGAGTGTCTGGAGTTATAGGCATCTCGGAATGATTGGATTAAGCCAGCACAAAGTCCCTTCCCCATCCATCTTTATCCTTTTCTTCACAACAAGGCTTCCAAATAAATTATGGTTGTGAGGTAGCGAAGCATCGGTGTTGAACACTGATGTCATGCTGTCGATGATGATGATATTTTATGTAACTTCCTCATGGGCGCATCCAGCTACTAGCTTGAGGATTACTGAACCGAAGTTCCAATTCTATCATTCGATTTGTTCGCCTATGGTTGTCTTCTTTCCTGCGTTTTAGTTGGCTGCACCATCGCCTCATACATGGGTAAGTGCTGTGTATTCCGACGTCTGTTCTGGCCCTTGGCTTTCTGTCCGCTCACTGCTGGATACCAAAAGACAGGGATTGAGACAAAAGGAGATTGCTACAATGGTAGTTTTAAAGTTAGCATACAATTTTTCACGAGTTCCAGCTGCAATTTTGGTGGTGGCACGGGGAAGCGTCCAGCTAAAATTTCTGGTTTCTAACTGGCTCATATTCTGACCAATCAGGGCGCGAATTGCCTTGGTTCGGTTCCAGACACACTCGTCTAGTCAAAGTGCACCACTCGGTTTTTTCGAGTGATACGTACAGTATTCTTACCGCAATTAATGCCCTCCAAGAGAATCTACCAAAACACATGAGGATATCAGTGTAGCTCACACGTAGTCCTACAGTATGAACTTTGTGTACAAATTATCGGGTCCAGTGTTGCGGTCTGGAAAACTAAAACAGGAACTTCTATAATGACATAAGGCTAATTTCCAATGTCAGAAGCATGGCGAACTTCAAAGTCTCAATGATCTTATGTTTCACGAACGAGAAAAAATACCCAACATTTAGTGAAGTACCCTCAACTGTACACTAATTCGCTTCTGAACGAGAAGGCTCACTTGAATCTAAGCTGAACCTCTGTTCTGTAATACTCTTCAGCTGAACGTACCGCACAGAGGTCGCTTTATGCTTCGGTTAGTACGATATCCAAGGAACGAACCATATTTTCATGATGAAACATTACTCACAAGATCGCTGGGAACTCTTCAACATCCCACGTTCGGTTTGGCCCTTCTTGGGGTTTATCAGCTGGGAAGTGTCCCCTATTTTTCGTCAAACTTTTGTTCTGCCTAAGAGCAAATGCGATGCAATTCGTGAAGCAAACCCATATGCACATATCACATAAAAAGCAAACTTAGTAGTCATATGAGTGTGTTTTGCAAAATGTTTTCACCTTGAGTTCGGGTAGAACCTAAGGTAAACGGAAAGTCTCGGATGCGTCAACCTTATATGTAGTATTCTGCCATTGCCACACTTGTTAGCTGTCTCTCAGCAAAGGTTGACATTCTACTGCATTTCAACCTGGTTGCTCAAACTTTGGATCTCTGTAGATCCCGCACACTCAATTGTCTTTCAAAATGACTAGTAATTGTCCTTCTAGTTTTTTTATACACTCGTCCGTTCAAATCCAGAGGTCAGTATGAAACCGAAAGAATTGTCTATCTTGAAGGAAGTCAAATTCTGAAAAACTCATTCTGATCTTTCGGGGTCCGTGTCGAAACTGAGACCCATGAGGGACCACATGCCAATGAGGTCGAAGTATACAGTAGGAGCTGCGGAATGTCACCGGTTTCCACTTATTAGCAGCACACAGCTGGTAATGAAGGGTGCCTATTTTCAACTTGATGGATGTATCCTGAACGCAAACATTCGAGCATTCCTTTTGTATGAGTAGAGTATGTTGGTTGACCGCATTCAGAAAACGCTTGAATGGTGATTAACCCGACTTTCGGCTACTTTAAGTTGCTATCTCATCCTGCAGGTGTACGTACTTTCCGTGTAGGCGAGGAAATATTCAAACTCCATCAGGTTCACATGATTCACGATACGTTACGAAAAAAACTCAAGACTGGATCAGTGTTCATTTCATCATGCCTTCGGAACTAATTTTCCCCGGTTCAACTCTGTTTATCTGAACAAGGCATTTTCTAACTGTTTCTACTAACTGAAAGAAATGATTCCGTACGTACGAAGTTCAAAATATATTTGTCCTTACCACAACATAAACTAAGCAGTATCCGTAATGGGATGGGTTTCGCAAGCGGTCTTACCTAGTCCAAACGTTTTGAAACGCATTTTGCGACTTTTCTCTAAAAAGGGTGCTCATCTCTTGGTGGTCCTCCCAAAGAAAGTTACCGTACATTTGACTGGACACTGCTGCACCATTTTTCCGAAAGCGTTCCAGTAAAACTCTGATTTTTCCTTTTTCCCATTCATTATAATTACAGTGTGATAACTGGAAGATATTTTCTGTTCACATGTGTAATAAATTTTATTACAAAAAACGGACCGTTTTTGCTGGCGTCCACTGCCTTACGGGTTTCACTGTTTTACGGATTCTGTTGGTAGAAGAATGTCTCCCAGTCTGCTTCAGTTGTAATACGAAAATCTTCCCAATACATCGCGATTGCCTACTCTGAACGAAACAAACACAAAAGGATCAGATCGATTCAGCTTTCTTACATATTTGTGCATCCCGTCCTTTGGTACGTACTTTGCACCCACAAAGTGTAATGTCATGCTCCTGGACATGCAGTCACTGAACACGCCACTTACGATCCAGGGAGAGGCGCTGTGCAGCGTTGTACGTATCTTGTAAATTGTATTAGTTCTGATTGTAGTGAGACAGATGAGGCAAGTGCACGAATCTCCAAAGCTCGGGTCGCGTTTGCTAATTTGAGACACTTATGGCATCAGAAAGGTGTATCCCTGAATCTCAATGGACGTGTGTATCAAGCTACAGTGCGGGCTGTTTTGTTGCATGGCTGTGAGACTCGGCCTGTTCGAACAGCGGAACTGAGACGTCTTCAGGTGTTCGACAATCGTTGTCTCAGAACCATAGCTCGTGTGGGTTGATGTCGGCGTATCCATAACGAGGCAATTAGAAAGCGAGTTTTGGGCTGTGTAACGGGTACTTTCATTGAAGAATGTGTCCAGCACCAGAAGCAGCGTTTGTTGGGACATGTGTTGCGCATGCCTAACCATCGTTTGCTGAGGAGAGTGCTGTTTTCCATGCCGAATTCAGAGTGGCGTAAGCAGAGAGGTGGCCAACACTTGATTTGGCAGAAAGGTTTGAAAAAAATCACGAAATGTTTGGGTGCTGTCGGTGCTACTCGCCTTTCAGGATGGGGACCGCGTGATTCCCACTGCGCCTGGTTGGAGACGCTGCAAGATATGGCTGCTAACAGATGTGAGTGGCGATGTTGTTGTGAGTTTCTATCCAGACTGCCTGAATGAGTGTTTGGAGATGTATGCATCTCGGAATGATTGAAGTAAGCCAGCAATAAGTCCCCTCCCGATCCATCTTTATTCTTTTCCTTCACAATAAGGCTTCCAAATAAATTATGATTGTGAGGTAGCGAAGCATCGGTTTTGAACACTGATGTCATACTATCGATGATGATGATGATGATGATGATGATGACGTAATTGCGCATTCTCGCCAGCCTCTTATTAATTCGTCCAATCCTGACGCTCGTTTGTTCCCAACGAAATTCAATTTTACCGTCATCAAAACCGTTACCGTGTATCATCGTTCTTTGACCACTAAGATGTGTCCTTGTTTTCTTGATTTGAAAACACGGCGGCTCAATTCTGACGCACGATTCCTGGAGCCATGTTGATGACCAGCTGTGGTAGTGGCTCCAGTTTCATCGTCGGCTACTAGGGTGACCTTCTTCTAGTCTCAAAGAGCTGTCGCACAGACTCAACAACGAGGTGTCTTCTAACAGTTAATCTAACGCAAACAAAGTAACTACACTAAACAGCAAACGACCAACATCTGCGGTAATACATATTGGGGCAGAGATAATATTCTGGATTAAAAAAAGCTGAGCAATTAAGCCGCTGAACTTCTTAAGACAAATAAAAGACCGATGCTGTGATTCAAGAAAGGAAGTAACAACACTACTCACAGTAATATACCACAGCAAACTTGGGTGTTGCTCTCAAGCAGAATCGATATTAACTTAGAGATAAATGTCACCTGCTGGAACCCATTAAAAACCTCTCACCACTACTGCACGAGCGCACGATAAACGCATCTGAATGATGAGGTCTCAACAGCTGAGCTTCTTCACGCTTGGTTTGCCGATTCTTTAAACGATCACCCAACAAGTGCGTTGGTTACGTCGATCGATTGACCCGCCCCTCAGGAATTCCCAGTTTGGACCAAACAGAATAATTACATCAGGACAGGATGAAAACTGTTCAATCTAACTCGGCTCGTACAGACCCCGCAAACACCTAATATAAAAAGTTATTCTCCCGGAAATGTAACAGAACTTATTTCCGTCGTAAAAACTTACTCACGTGACCATGTTTGAAAAAATGCAGCGGGCTATACCTGTAAGGCAATCACGTCAAACAGAACACTGGGGCTTAAATACTGAACCTCATTTCTAGACGCTGAGGGTGCACCTAGGAAAGTGCACTTCCCAATCAGCTTGATCTACCCTGACAGCTAAATGCTACTCAACAAGAGCAGATACAGACTTGCCGCAATTTGTCATGTATATACCTTTTTCTGAAGGATGTGCTCCTCTTTCGTATAGTGCACTCAGCAATGCTGGATGATTGAAAGGCTAAAAATCAAGCGTCAATTAACAAAGCCTCATAAATCAGTGTTTCGAACACATCAACTCAAAGACCTGCGCCTAATGATTTGCCATTTATCTAGCTCCTAGAACCTGCTAAACAGATCTATATAGCGTCTTAACAACTTCGTCCGCGGATTCCGTTATCACACGTACACAACACAATCCGGGTCCCAAGGAGGCTGAACATGGTACTTGTAAATCAAACACGGAATATAACTAAAATCAAGCAGCTGCGTATACTAAACTTAGTAAGAATAATCTGCATTTCCACTATCTAACCTTAATTAGTCACGTGAATCTGGCGTTGACATAACTCACAGGCGCGCCATCCCCGTGCACAATGTTATGCTCTGCAAGCGTTCAGGTTCCCCCAACCTGGTTAATCAATTTTGTATTCTTCAGACTTTAGGATCGCTCTTTCATTTCA
The DNA here is from genome assembly GCA_003604175.2 of Clonorchis sinensis. Classification (NCBI taxonomy): domain Eukaryota; kingdom Metazoa; phylum Platyhelminthes; class Trematoda; order Opisthorchiida; family Opisthorchiidae; genus Clonorchis; species Clonorchis sinensis. The sequence goes on from CM030369.1 coordinate 214,701,246, forward strand.
GCATCGGTCCTAATACATGTCCGTTTAAACAGGACCAGGTGATCTCAGTTTTTTTCAACACAAAATTTTGAGTACACTGGGAATCTGTACAACTATTCTCCAACGGATACAATTTGATGTGGCAGGCAAATCATGAAACTAGATTTTTTCTGGTACTGACAGGTCACTTCACTGCCGCTACTTGTGTCTTAGGCGATAAAATATACAAAAAGTTCTAGAATCGGGATGTTGCAACAGAGACTGTGTTTCGCGTTCATCTTTATCCCGCGATCTAACTCGTGAAATGAGAACAAACTGGATAGGTGGATGTGCTATAGTCGTGACGTCCTGGACGGTGCATACGAGCTTCTCTTTAGGGGGGACTGCATATATCCCAGTGCCTGTAAGTGAAACATATTCAGCAAAGAACAAAAGCAGACATAAGTAGCAAAACACAGTGGGTTTGGCCAGCTAACTGTATAGAATTGTGTAATGACGGATGGATCTTTCAACGATCGTTCACTCCAGCCTGTTTGTCCGAACATACAGAGACCCTTGGAACTCAACTCACTGCTGGTTGCCGACACTGACAGAAATGGCCTATTCGCACAGTCAGTAACTCTCATGAATCAAAGCTATCGCCTTCAACACGTAGCTACCCAGTTTCCTAACTTAATGCACATGCCATCAGCTCCAATGCTAGACCCACATTATTCCACTTTCTGGTGATCAAAACTGTAGCGCCTGGAATCAGATTACTAACGGTACACGGTTTGTAGCTGATACATTTGGACTTAAACTGAATTCCGTAAGTTGATTGGTTCAAAAATAAAGCAATACACGAATATTAGTTTGAGGATCATGGGAGAATACTGGGAACCTTAATTTCGTCAACTACCCTAGCTTAGAGAAAAGTTAATGGCATTTGATAGCATCGTGGTTGATCATATTTGCGAGAACAAGGACCTGAAATCAGCTATAACATAGCCAGTAAAAATGACATTCGTCTAAAGAGTACAAATAAACAAACTGCACTCATTTTCGCCGCTGAGTTTTAACAATCTACGCATCAGTCGAACTGTACATCCAGTCTACTCTTAGAAAAATGGTTTTGCATAGTTATCCTCTCACACCACAGTGTGGAGCAACTTATTTGCTGCGCTTGTGAGTTTCAGGCATCAAATTGTCACAGCGGCAGTTTGCTTCTGGATAAATCAGGTTACCGCACCGACCAGATACGAGTTTTCGGTCGGCAACAAAAATAGAAGTCTAAACAACGTTTACCCTAGTTTTTGAAAACCGCCAAACAGTTTGAGGACGTATCACTGATGTCTTCATTTTTTTTCGATGTTCAGCATGAAGGTCTGAGGGCTTCAATTGGCTTTGATGTCCACCACTTTAGAATGAGAAAACTTGCAAAAGAAACAGCTAGGCTTGCGGTGCTTTTCAGCGAAATTCGGCACCATGTCATTGGACAAACTAGCGCGTGCTCCTGTCAAAATGAAAATGATTGAAGGAAACTCCAATCCGAAACAAGGTCAAAAGAACACAGCTATTGTCTGTGTGGTTTTAATTACAATAATCAACCATTACAAAAATTGTCGTTTATAGTGGCTTTTATTCATAAGCTTCTTCAACAAATTGTGCTGTACTCATTGACGTATTGTTGTCCGAATCAGAATCTTTCAAATGAGTAAATAGTTGGGAACGACGAACTCTCCACCTTCCTGACCACAACATATATGCTATATGCTTTATGGAGGATTCATTTGGTTTCCGCGCTCATCTTTTGCAAACAGAGCACCACAGCGACTACTCCGCAGTGAACTTGAAAGTGTAAATGCTGGAGTCAGGGAATCTATCCAGCTAACACAAGATAGCATTTAGCTCACCAAAGCCGTGATGAAGGTGTTGACCTAATTTTTAGGCTCTGTTGTCGCGGCAACTGTTTTTTTGTTTTTGTTCTTCTCTGAAAAGTGAGGAAAATTGGTTTTTTAACAGAAAAAGTTGCAAAAACTCAAACTACAGATATTTCAACCCATGTCTCGAATAAATAAATTTTGAAAAAACGAAATCACTTGGAATGAAACTATTTATCCCAGGCTAGAGATCAAACAAGCCGAACAGTTTTCCAAAATAATGAAGATCTTCAGTTGAAATTACGGGCACAATTCATGAATTATGCCACTCCAAAAGGTGTGGTTTGCGTACACCAAAGAGAATGACACCACTGCGAGAATTCCCGGACAAGCAACAGCCCGAATCCAAACACTCGAGTTATTTGAATAGGTATCTGCACAATTTTTTAGATGTGATGTTGGGTAAAACACAGCCAGAATTTATTGCACATGGCACCAAGTTTTGCAACGTATATTCAAGTGACAATCGGCTGGCCATTGAAGCTCGTTTCGAGGATTTGTTATCCCAAACGTTTGATTTGACAGCCAGTTCCAATAAGACAGTTGATAGGCTTACATCCGACCAGGTTAATATCCGCTATCAGTTTCAATCATCAAAAACGAAAGACGATCGCCTGATTTCCAGGTGACCTAGGGGAGAATGTAACACACTGAGAAGTGACTCCAAAATTATTATTAAAAACCGAATGGATGAAACAGGAGAAATACAAAAGAAAGTTGGAACCCATTCTTAATGACACCGTGAAATTGCAGCTTTTGTCAGATTTGAAGGCTACTGTTAGATCGGACGAAAGACAACTGGATAAGTATCTGAAACAACTAAATAATGACGGTGCTACCACTTCGTGGCAGTACGATCAGCTATCGTCTACAGGGAGACATATTCCGGGTTATATGAGCTTCATACATTACACAAAACAGATATCCCTTCACCCCCCGATTTTAGAACAGGATATTCATTGACTGTATGGATATTTAGTTTCGTAAACAAGATGCATATGAGAGTTTTGCTCCCCTGTCCAATAGTCTGTAACTGTTAATTTGGCGTTTCTCTAATAACTCCGCAGCGAAGGCCTTCTTCCTTTTCTTCAATATTCGGTTCCACAGCTGGAAGACAATAATAAACATGCAGTTAGGATAACTAGCAAAGATTCGCGTTTTTTGTTTGAAGTCAACTCGATGATATATTGCTTCCAATTAGCGTTGGGCTTCCACCGCTCTTGTGGTGATCCAACATGCAGATCTACTAATCAGCGAGAGGTAGTTTATGGCCGTCTGACTAAATTTTTGAAGGAAAATGAGGAAATCACTGAGTTTGCAATAGTCTGTCACCAAACACTACAAGCCTGGTAAAGTCTGGCGGGACATTGAAAATTTTCTTCTCGGAGTTCTCAAAAAGCTTGTGAAGCCTTTGGGGTAATTGTTTCTAAAGTGTTGTTGCTTGCGAGTTACACTGCGTTTTGTAGGGTAGTTCACTGCGTTGAATCCCTAAATGTAAAAACCCAATCCCTAAGGAGTCAGGACCACTTACCATGAGAGCAGTGGGGTAGATTATTGGCCTTAATTCCGCCCCGTGTTTTTAAGGAGAATGAAGCTTTCGTCGCCACTAGTGATTTTATGAGGTGGGGAGAACTAGACGTAATCGAAAAACGATACTAAAATCGGATCGATAAGCATGACTTTAAATGATGACTACTCCACTTGACTCTGAATTTGACCTTGTCGAATTTGAAGCTACAGATCATCATAAACCAGCGTACAAAATTTTTGTGCTTTGTTGCTGCGCTTTGTTTATCTGTTGCGACCGCATCCTTTCTTAGAATGTACGCGAGATTTTGACTAGTTATTTCACAAAAGTAATTTGGATCGGACGCTTGGCTGGACCTTATTGAGTAGTTTCCAGCTCATTGCTACAGTGGCACATGTTCCACAGAAATCTTGGGCGCCCACATGTGATTTTATCGAAGCTGGCAGTCTTACAGTGACCAGTGATACACAAAATAATGCACTTAAGGTAGTTCATGCGGTCATGGCGAATATATCTGCTACTATTACTAAGGGCTGCAAATACCGCGTCTGTTGAAATTTGGTCCAACAATAACGGGCTTTTTGAAATGATGCGGAATAGTTTCTGGAATTACAATTGGGAACCATTTCATAATTTACTCAAAGAACCGACGGCAAGGGGCCTGATGGTTACGACCGGTATCCTGGTGATGCTGCTAAGGAAGAAACAAGACGAATAGTTCTTTTCAGATATAGGGTGCCGTGCGGTCCGTCATCATCATCAACATCGTCATCGACAGCAACATCAGTGTTCACACTGTTGCTTCCCTGGATCAGCCGTCATTTCTTTCAATGTCTCAAGCCAAGGGCAAGAGCTGTAATTGGGACTCGATCCTGGAAAGCATACTGCTCCAACAATACCCAAACTCTCCGTAATCCCTTTCACACCCTTCTTCCAAGTCATACGTTGTCCACCTCTGAAGAAAGGAGGCAGAACAACACTCATCTCAGTAGACGACATTCTGGCATCGCACGGCACATCGTCGACTCACCACAGGTTTTTGGGTTGAAGTTTTCTGCGACTGAAGTACCTGCTGCACAACCAAATACGCGTTATTTAATTACCTCGTTACGAATTCGCTGACGCGATCCGACACCACGAAAGCATCTGATAAATCGGTGGACCAACTTCTGTGAAAACCTCAATATCTGTGTTCCAACCGTCCAACATAAAGGCACCCATTGCAGTCCGGTAGACACGACCCTTGAGAGCAAGTGACACAAGTTTTGACACCACAAGTGATGCAAACTTGAGAGCGTGATTCGCGTACAGGCTTCATCAGATCCACCTCTGTCAGGAATAATACAACTCACGAGGTATGCAAAATACTCCACAACCTACAGTGCAGTGCTTCTCCTCAATTTGACAGCTTCATTGGTAACAAGGCTAGGCAAACCATCGCTAGGTCAAACGTTTGTATCGAAATTTGCAAACAACTTCACAGCAACCATTTTTCCTCCAATTCAGGCTAATCGGAACACTCCCGAAACAGTGCATGGGCTCGGTGGTTTTCAAGGACTTAAAGAGGTAACTGAATAGCCTTTTTGGTTTTAGAAATAAAAATCGTACGTCTATTTTCACTAGAACTATGGGAATGATCCCGATCAGAATGACCTTACTATTACAGTTTTACTGACTCCAAAGGGCCTGCTTAGATTGAGACTTTTACCGGTGAACTGCCAACTTGTGTCCACTTTAAGAGCCGCAAAAATGCCGTCTGTAGGAGGCGTTCCCAAAAACGTATAATGCCTTTTCATAGAATAATCTGCTGCCCATTTTAATCTATAATGAGGAGTCCAGTAGAACAAGACATCAACGGGTTTATTCACGCATTCAAACGAACAGTATCCGTGGAACATCATAGGGGGCTAAATTGAAGTCGGCTTCCGCCAATCAGGTCAGTGATGAAGTGTTATATGCGGCCACAATTTGACTTTGACCCGCGAACATCACGGGCTTTAGGTTCTACGAGCCGATTGTGATTCATTGCTACACTACTTTCTAACCAGCCGCCAGCTCCTGTCCCAAGCTGCAATACATATGCTGGTTTATCGGCATAAACGCAAACTATGGGATTAAAAATTCCTAAACAGCATATCACAGCTAGGAACGATGATAGCCATGCCATAGTTATATAAATATTCACTATGGTAATTAAAAATTCCAGCAAATGCTTTTTGAAGTTGCCACTGGTGAACAATGTCCATTAAGTGTTTTGTAATGATACTTTTTAGGTCCCATTCAGGTAAGTTTGGGAGTCAATTACTTATGTACTTATGTATCCATATCCGAAGACTTAACTGCCAATGTATCTGAATTCACTATTATCATCAAATGATAGAGCAAATCATGCAAACTAAATCGACTATGACGTAATACACTACTCGTAAGGTTGCTAAAAATTCTTCGACAGCCCACGACCGGTTTCGCCCTTCCAGTTCGGGCTCATCAGATAGGTGCATTCCCAAAGTTTCCGGCAACCTTACGTTCTACTTGAACCCACTTGCACAAACTTAGCGAAATACACTCGTTTGCAAACCAGTTTGGTTTTTCGAGAGACTCTAGTTGACTGTTTATGCTGTCACTCCCGTTTTAGGAACGTACGGCATTATGTCTAGTTAAAAGGTCTTGAAGCTAATCACCTGGACAACTCAGTATTCATTTCTCTGGTAGAGACATTTTCATGCATTGTACAGAAAATAACTGGTGAATGGAGGCAATCGTTTATGACATCCGTAGGCACCGAGGTCAGTTGATTACTAATCGTACTAGAAAATAACTGGACATTTACGGATTTATAACTAATGATGATATTGCTGTCAATATCTCCTTCTGGTACTGAAGTCACAATAAGATTATTCCGAGATCTTCTCCTATCTTCACCCTTCAAGCGTGACAACGTACCCACTCATTACCGCAATCTTTGAATTTCGCCTTTTCGTTTCCCTACGCAGAAAAATTTCCTGGTATGCGGAGGCAAAAGACGCGGATGGAAATTTCTGGAAGAATGGTATTCCACGACGAAAACAGTCAACGTACACATTGAACTAGACTTCACAAGTTCGTTCAATGGACCTAGATCTGAACCGGAATACTCGAAGAGAGCCTGCTATCGGATTAACAAACTAAGAAACGAGAAACATCTTGGGAACACATCAACAAAGGCCACACAAACCCAGAGGGGTCAAGGACAAAAGTCATTCGACAGCAGGGATACAAGAATAGTCGGGAGCACAGGAAGCCAAGCTCAAAAGCCACCTGGTCACCAACCAGTCAGGACGCAGTAGAAGAAGCCAGTTAGCTGAACCGCCTGACCGAGCAACCAGTCGTGATCGAAGGTCGACCGCGGTGAGCAGCACGTATAATACCACATACACTACAGGGAGCAACACACAATACTCTACCTTTCTCCATAACAACGCACTGGTGATATCACCTAGGTCTGTAATGAAACGTTTGCAAACAAACTGCTTAATGCAGCGAAAAAACCAACGACCCTCTATCTTACTTCTGCATGTGTCGCTCCTGGGCGGTTGGAGTGCCATTCGAATAAGAGTGACGTGGAGTTAAATTCTGCAATCCTGAAACGATTTAAAACTGAAAGACAGCACATGGAGATAGATGTTAATGAACTGATGCTCTCATTTGACGTTCACATCACACAAAGGCGGACTTGCTGGAGAACCTTTTTGGAATAACTTCAAAACCATCTGAACACATTCGAACTTTTTAAACAGAGAATCCCCGACAAATTCGTAGACTTTGTCATGGGTACATACTTCAGTCTTAATTGGTAGATTTATCAACATTTGAAAGGAATTCCTATTGAATCATCAAATTACGGTTATGTCGCCGAAGCAGAAACGCGGATATTGGATAACACTGTCTTACAAACAGTCAACCCAAACCTGACTTTACTGTGTAGAAGTTATGTTTGTGATTATGAAGCAAACAAGAAAACAGAACACCTATTAACTGCTCAGTTCTATGGTTGAAAAGAACAATCATCTGTCATTCTTGTAAGTATTCGTTTGTACAGCCTTAGAAGAGATTCCTCGAACTTGCGCTTATCGGAAGAAGGCACACAGGAAGTAGATATTGGGGAGGTTAACAAGCTATAAACCACAGGGAACTTTCCAATCAAACTTTATTCACGTGGACAAACCATATTGACTATTTTGGAACAATAGCCCTCCTCGAAATACCATCAGACAACACCGGCAACAACGAAAGCAACAAGATTCAGGAGAAAAATGTATTCGAAATGTATCCGAACACATCAAGTTTACTGTAACCAAAATTCATCCCTGTAACTCACATACCAACTGCCACATTGGGAAGAAACTGGTTTCAAAACGAAAGGACACCACCGATATGTGTGCATAGACATTTTGTGCACCGAATCAACCTCATTGGATTTTGAAATACACTTATTTAAACAAACAGGACGAAAAACGCCTAGTAGGATTAGGTAAAGTAAAATTGCTATAAAAAAGATACGAGGCCGGTTCCTATATACCAAGATCAAGAGGTAAATAGCCCAGTCTAGGAAACGTGAATAACGTTGCAGGTGGAATTATAGGGCGAACAAGAGAGTAATAGGAAGCATGGCAAAAGGTCAAAAATGCAGTACACCGACATACAGAAATCGCTTCAGTCTACACACCACTACAAGCAAAGTTTCGTTTACTCAATCGAGTAAGCCATGATAGGGCAAAGGCTAACGGGTCTGAGTCACGGAGATCAAGGCCGAAGGCCATTCAAGCATCTGCCAACCAGAGGACGGGCTAAATAGCTAAACGACAGGATCGATCATCCGAATGGCCAATAACAACCAAATGTCATCTCGCAGACAAGATGCATGTAAACACGAACAATGCATTTCTTAATGGCTTCAAAAAGCGAACCCCTAATCTGCTACTTAATTATCATTCCCCCTCCAATGGTGAGGAAATTTTAAAACCAGATTGCCGAAATCGGCAAATAGAATACCAGCCATCTACACAACCTCAGGTGTCAACATTTCCGTCATTAGAAAATCGATGGGGAGCGGATGAATATGTGGCAAACAATGTCTCAAATGGCATGCTGGCTTCCTGTTAGCAGGAATGAAAACGTTGAAGGGAATGAGTCTAGGACAAATATTTCTCTCTTGAAACGAGATGCTTTCATAACTATGGTGACAGAAAGCAAGAACCATTCGAACCGATTTGTTTCAAAGGTTTCGGATGATCAGATATCAGTGGACGCCGGCTTAATATACTTACCAAGACAACTATTTACAGGTTACCTTTTAAGGTTTGGTAAATGTACAGTTATTTCTAGAACGGTTTAGACATAATTATGTCATACCCACGTAAGCGACTAGTATGAAAACTTTGAGCAGCAGCCATTTTAGTTTTTCGTGATTGTTTGTCAGGCTACTCATAGTCGCTTTTATTATCCAGTTAGTAAAATGTCCAGTGGGTCACCAGAGGACATTTTAGCAACAATAATTTGCGTTCTTTGGTCTTCATCTACGTTTCCGCGAGAATTAGTAGAATGCTTTCCAGTTGAAGCGCTTCAAGCCAGTGAGTATTACTAGTGCAATATTATTCAGTAGAACTCAGCTGTTGTTTGTCATATTATCACTTGTACTTTTGATAAAGCCATTTGTTCCATTACGCAGCCAAGAGGCTCTCGAGCTGTGGGATTTTTGGCTCAGTTTAAACGCGATCTGTAGCCTTAATAAATATAACACATTTGATAGTAGTACACCTCCTGGATTCTCATATATATATATCAACTATATAGCTGCAACAACTGTACGGCAGTGGTAAGAAAATACAAACTCACTCGTACACTGGTGTTGGCGGAGCCTGCTAACAATTGAGTCCCATCAGGATTGAATTGAACTGAGTGTATTCCATAATCATCTCCACCACCACCACCACCACTTAATACCAAGACCTTGGAAAAACTAGACGAGTGTGTCACGATATATATATATATATATATATATTCAACCCAACTGCAGATAGAACGCTGGAATAAAGCTTGTCAATAGCGTATTATTGCGTATTAGATGAGAACAGATTGGACTTTTTCGCAAAACTTTACGTAGCGTCATGTAGTATCTTTAAAAACATAGCATAAAGCAAACAGACAGAATAGCATTCATTAACGTGCAAGCTGTGACAAACGGGGAAATTTTTGCGGGTAAACACAGGCCATAATGAGCAGCCCAAGAGAAGAATAGTTTCACAAGACGAGTGAAACTTCCACCTGAAAAGTCGACATTTCAGGGGCCATTCAGCACCTGACCACGTGATGTGGATTCCGTTATTGATTGTAACTGTATTCTGTCTAAATGCTAGTTATTCACACTGCTGATTAGTCGTTCATGGTTGAAGTCCACATAATGGGTGAGACTTCCATATGGACAGCCATTCAACACGTGACCACGTTGCGTCATTTCTGTGTCTAAGGAGCAGAACACACTGCTGTCCAACGGATTGTGTTCGAACGGGCTAATGTTCATACTGCTATGCCGGAGGTCGTGAGTTCGACCATCTCTTGAGACTGGTGAAATGCGCAATGCTCATAATGAGCAACACCGATAAAACAGTTGCGCAGTGCTTCGTGGACTCTTGACTTTACGTTCAAGAGAAATTCTTGGATGGAATACTACTTGATTTGTTTTTTTTTGTTTGTGTACGTTTGTCATGCACCACTATATTTTACAAACAAAGAATAATAATTTAATAATATTAAAAAGCCCCTTTTATGTTCCAACTTTTTAATACTACATCAGCTAAAAAATACGGCGTTTGAAGCAAATCAATTGACTTGTCCCTTAACGTAAGTAATTAATAAGAAAGTGTGTATCAGCCACTGGATCACTCAATTTTGCGATCAATATATTCACTGAAATCACACGTGAAAGCTTGTCGTTCTACTTGGTGTTTATTGGATTATTGGTTTCAGATACCTCTAAATCGCGGAACTGCAGCGCGCCTAACCCTTGTGTTGCAGCAAAAGACATTGCATTTATCACGAACCACGTAACTTACATCAACTGTTACGATTATTCCAACGTGTCTTCACAAAGAGACTAGACTTTACTGTGGTGCCAGGGCTTGTGTGCCTCGGTGACCTATTTAGCCACACTGGGGGTGTCCGTGCGACGTTCCAAGTCACTAATACCCCTTTGGTCACTGGGTAGATGTCTTACTAACAACAGTACCTAATAATCCAGGTTAGGGGTTAGAACCTGTGTGGCGACGTGCTCTTTAAAAGTGCTAGTGCACTTGCGTCTCCTGTCACACACCGCTGCCTTTCGGTTGGCCTTTTGAAGCGAAGGATTTCGCTGGGGACCTTAGTCGTCCTCCTGTCAAAGTCTGGCCGCATTGGCGTTACTCCCGCCTGCGTAGATATATGACACCCACAATTAAAAACACAACAGCAGCGAAGCGTCAGTGCTGAACATCGATGTTATGCTGTCAGTGATGGAGTGAATGATGGTTAGTTTTAATGTGCCGGTCTGAAATTTCTGATTTTCATGTAATTCTCCGCTGGAAGCATTTAATTTTCTACTAACTTTAGTTTCACGTACTGCTGAGTATCTCGCATCTTTTCGCCATTTTTAACCATTTCCCTACTGAAATTATTCATGCTTATTGTTTTTCTTAAATGCAGGTCTATCGAGAGAACATCGACGATCTTGACAGGAAGACTCTCTAAACCTGGAGGCTGGAATTTTTTAACATCTCGACGTGTGCATTAATTTACACTACAAGTCCGATGCTGATCCGTCGTCACAGTTTTGCATAAGATTTCCGGAAGATGTTGTTTTCTCGTTTTTTTAAACGGGTCTGATGTATCAGTTCAAGAACTATACTTCCAAACGGTGTCACAAAATACTTTGCTCTCAAACGATGTGTATGGAACTCCGGACTTGTAATTGGACAGTTTGTGTTACCTTGATGAATATCTGGTCTAACTCAACTCAACGACATTCTTCATTGTTTCGCGACAGCCAGCATATTTGGTTACCGGAAAATTCTACCTTCGGTAAATAGTTACTTGTTTTTTCTTGATTTTCCAGTATATACTCTTTTTAACGCCTTTATTTTCTACTTAGTATCGATACAAAAGAATTTCTACAAATTTTATATTGGATCACCCTGCGCGGAACAATGCGGTCTACGACTAAGTGCACAACCGTAAGTTAAGTTGTTAAATCCTCAGGGTCAAGATAGAATCAAGTCAATCAAGAATCAGTTGTGTAGGTTTAGTGTGGCGAAGCTGTGCTGAATTTTGGATAGACTTGTTCTACACCCGTCGCGCCACTCTCTTATAGAAATTTTTAGTAGTCGGCATGGATTCACAGAAACATCATATCGGCAGTTTCGATGAACGGTGAGAACAGTGAGAATACTGTCTATTGTAGAAATTACCAACTCCAAGATGCTTTTGTCGAATCAAAATACTTTAAAACGAGCGGCGAAGCCATCATGTAGTGAGTCTGGTGACATATTTACAAAGTCGATCGGAACTTTTTTCTTGAGACACACACGGTTGGTGGTGTGACAAAAAATACTGACTGTTGCATGGGGTCTAGATTATGCATTTGTAGATAAAATCTACCAGCCGAACTTGGAACTTTGCGTTGAGGAGGCACTCTGAGACAGTCCGCGATGGGTTTCCTTCTTCTTGGGTCTCACCACGTTGGCAAGGTCCCCATGTTTTTATCAAGTTCATGTTCTGTTTTTGCAGTACACTTAGCTCAATAACGATGTCTTTGGGCGCACCAAGATTGACCCTCAAAATAGTTCGTTTTTGCCAAACGCTACCTTATATTTTTTTCAACTCCGATGGTTTCCATTCTCCGCGGATATCAGCTTGAATTACAGTCGTGAACGAATAACAAGGTTTCAATCTTGCTTATCGTTAGTTTCGACAGTTTACAATGTAGTATCTCGGTAGGGAATAGATTTCAACGGATAATCCAGCCCGTTTTATGTGGAGGAATCAGTTTCTGGGTGGCAAATGATTTTACTGACCAACTTCATTTGCGTTCCTGTTAGCTGGATCCCGGGTCCCAGGATCTATGTCGCCTTTGCCCGGCGAATGTGAAGCGGGTAGAAATCAGTGGTGAGTCATCGATGAGTTTTTAGCAACTCCGTTAGACGAACGAAATTTAGTTTCACGAAATTCATAATGACGCAGTCGTACTCCAAGTAACCCATAGAGCAGCACTGGGAGACAAAAACGAAACCTTCATTGTAGCCTCATCTTAACACCACTATTGTTTGAAATTGAAGTTTCACCTCAGTTTTAAGTAGCCGCTCTTAGTTGGTCCTGTACATTTTCATGAAGAGTGTGTGCTGATTTAACAACCTAGTGAACTTGGCAACCATGTTTGACAACCAACTTGCAGCTACTTTGAAAACAAAGATCTGCTCTCCACAAATAATTTCATTTTCCCATGCACATGGCTTTGATGAGAGACACAGCTGAATCTAGCTAGACCTCTTTTTCACTTTGTGTTCAAGTAGAATATAAGGATGGCGGGAACACGGAAACTGAGCCAACCTGATGAACCCCAAGAAGGGCGAAACTGGTCGTGGGCCGTCGAACAGTATTCAGCGACCGTATCAGTAGTGTGCTACGTCTTGACGAAAATCTGCTGTCTTCAACTTGCCTACGTGCATCTTGTTTTCTGTAACTAAGGTATTTTGTTTAAGTTACCCCTTAACCTTGCCTCACTTTTTACTCTAGGCTGGCTGCATCCGTTTCATATTATGTGTTATGCAACGAGCGTCGTTTCCGGATAAAACATACAGCTCTCGCCTTAAGCAGCACAGTCAATTATGCCAACTGATAAACAGCGTAATCGTCTACGGCAACAAGGGGCAATAAAGTGACAACCAAAACGTCATATCGTCAATTACAACGCAGCAAGTAATCCCCGTGCGACCGGCCAAAACGTTCCTTTCATTGAAAATATTGTTCAGCATCGTTTTTCTGTTTCTGATCTCAACTCAGGATTAATTTATATACATATGTATACATGAACGAAGTGAACATAAGTTCTGTGGTTCGAAACCATCCTCCGAATCTCGACTCTTCCTGGCTTGGTTTGGGCAACCTGGCAGTTTCCCAGTCCTTGTGCTCCCTTCGGCTGACGTCTATTGAAAACACCTTACATCCGGGTTGTTAATGCAACACATGTTTCCATTTTCTAGTCTGTATATGTATATATCTCATGTACCATGTCGTGGGAGTACGCCTGGGATAGGGGAAATGGATCCCTCATTTCCAAACCATCCTTGTCGCTCTAACTGCCATGTTTGTGCTTGGTGATTAAGTGTGCATTGGTGTGCATTAGACCGAGTGGAAAAAGAAAACCGGCCAATCTCCAACTTGAACGCGTCCAAAGGAAGGACACATAGACAACCAACACGGAGGGAACAGGCAGCTGGCTACAGCTTGTATCCAGCTCAGAAAAATATGCCCAGACCGGATGACTTATATGGTATTGTTAAGTCACTGCAGTCGAACAGTGATACCCATAAGAATCACAAAAATTAAAATATAGACGTTCGAGTCGGACAAATCATAACATTGATTGAAATATACGATTCCTCTGGCCTTTCATTGGAATTTTCTTTTTCAGGCCAGTTCGCAGTACTGCATTATCTTGCTACGCAGCGCGCAAAACCCTGGGGTAGATCACAGTAGTTTCTAAACGTCTGAACACAGCAGATAAATACATTTCATGTGGCCTGTAAGTAACCCTCTGGTAACGTTGTGGAATATAGGTAGCTCGGGTGCGCTGCTTGGTTGTTGGTGTGGACCCTCTGAAACCCCGCACCAACGACTTCACCTCAGTTGGTATTGAAACATTTACAATCCAACTGCCAAGCTCGGAGAAGAGAGCAACAATTAGGTACTCCTCTGACCCCCGGAACGGAGTTTTAAACACAGGAGAAACATTGCTCATATTTTTGGACAAAACACAGTAGGAACATGAGACACTTAGAGTGTGGAGAGGATAGAGATGTGTTTAGACTAAAACCGACACCATCTTCCCTAGTGCAAAAATCCTATTTAGCTGGGAAACAGAGAAAGCATCAGGCATATAGCCACCGAGGAAAGGTTTTACAGACAACTCAGTTAGACACTAAGGAGCTTGATTCACACTGAGCGGTATCCATATAAACTTCTTCTATTGGCTCACTTGAACGTGATTTGAACGTCCACGTGTTTTAGCTTTTTCCAAAAAAATAATCAATTTCCTTTCTGTATACACCTTTCGCCTTATTACCGGAAGCAGAAGTTTGTCATTTAACCTAGTAATTTTGAAAGTGCTCACCAAACTTGTGATATTCACTTACCATTCCTTGTTATCCACAGTTTTTTGCGGACCAGCGGATTAGACTGAATGTGTTCGAGAATTCTAACAGCTGTAGCGAGTGAACAGTATCGTACTGTAGGCTGGCTGCATTGAAAGCTAGTTTAACCTGGTTGACTTTAGAAAATCCTGGGCATTAGACTTATTTCTCGCAGGCGACTACGGTGCATTAAAAGCAATCCGAATTAAAACAGTGGCTTGCGGTGCTGTCATGCAAGTGGTTGTAAAGTATTGAGAAAATTTGAACAAAAACCAAATTTTCATCAGTTTGTGGTCAGTAAGCCAGTTAAATTTACCGACAGAAAACCTTCGTAAACTGAAAGGTAGAATTTATCCGGGGTAAATTATGGATCACTCTGAAGCTGTTTTCACTTGTGGTGATTAAAAAATTAAGATGCAGACTTATTGATTCCAACATATACTTCATTTTGTGTCAACTTCCGAAACAAACCGGCGCATACATTGGTACGCAGAGCACGTTCTCGCACGACTTTATGGAGACTTCAGGGCTTCCTACACATGTCAACCATTTGGGAATATTGAGATGGTATCTTGCAGTTTCCCTGTGTGCAGGAGAAAAGGAATTTTTCTCGAAAAATTTATTTCGGCTGGAAACCCGGAATAAATGGAACAGATAAAATCCCGCTCTGTGTACTGCAGGGCATAACACAGTCCAGTGGTTAGTCGAGTCATCAAATACAAAAGTGCGTAAAGAAAAGACCACCTTGAAAATTCTTCCACTGCTCTGAAGGGAAATAGAAAAGTAAGCGTTGTATTTTATCTCCGTTTAATTTTTTTGAACTGATTTGTTTCGAGGCTAAGTGTGTGATATCAATGAAATAATATGTACTATTTGTACTTGGGCGAGATTTTTTGAACAAGTTGCACTACAAGTTCGACAAATTCGAGTCACTTGTGCATCATTCTCATAAAAGTTATTTCATGAAAACAGTTCATTTTGTGCGCCTTTACGATCACTTCTGAAGCATTCGTTAGCACGAGGAATAAACCAATCAAAAAGCAGCCAGCAGTTGAACACAGGTCCTCTGGGGGCAACAGAACAAAGTTCGCTTTTCGCTCGTTGATTTCGGTCACAGATATGTCTCGAGAGAAACAGGATAGACCAAAATAGACTGTCTGCATTTTTTCATCATCATCCCAAAATGGTGTCCGACGGTTACATCGCTGGGACCACCAATGTTGAAATTTTCAACAAGTAAACATGCCCTTTATGGACAGGACAGTTGAATTTCTATGGACTTCAAGAGGAACAAAGTAGAAGATCACAACGGAACCTACCTTTTGTTCTGAAATAGGCCTGCTCAGACAGTAGGGACCGATTTCACGCGCACCCACTTAACTGAAGTTAATGATGGATACCCGGGGACTGCGCCTACCTGATGAGCCCGAAGAAGGGCGAAACCGAACGTGGGCTGTTGAAGAGTTTTCAGCAACCTTAAGAGTAGTGTATTACGTCTTTATGAGGACAATGACATTCTATTTGCCTAAGCTTCAGTCTCCCACGGCCTGACTTTACTATTTTCCCTGTGTATTTTACAGGAGGTTGAAATCAAGTCCAAATCAGTTTCACTCCATGCTTAACGATTTCAGAGAGGGCTTGTTGTAGGACGCGGTTTTGCTAGTCCCGCCCAAAAGGAGAGGTTCATGCATACAAACTTCGCAGAAAATGTAGAATAAACTGGAAAAGATTATGGTTGAAAAAATAACTTTGTAAATAAGAACAACAATCTGTACTAGGTGAAACGATAATCGCAACAAGACCATATTGGATTGGATTAAAATTTGCCGTAACCCGCAAGTACCGAGAACAAATGAGTACTTACAGAACGTCTTCTGGTAGCTGCAGATTGCTGAGTAAGAAACAAGCGAAAAACTTGGGACCAAAAACAAAGCGAACGGCATGGTTAATGGGCAAAGGTTATGGGCCACACCTTTAGGGGATGGCTTGTAGTATTCTTTATCTCATGGTTTAACACACTATGCCCAAAACAATGGATTCAACCCTGGCCAACTAAAAGTTTGTGACAAATTTTAAACTAGTAACCCCATATGAATGTATAGATGGACATAGCATCGTCAAGATCGAAAAACACAACACCGTCTCTGAACAAAGTATTCCACTGTGCCATTGATATCAGGGATTGAAATGTAAGCAGTTGTGCGGTCGCCGTGCCACACTTCGACAAATTGCAACACCATGATATTTTTAGTGAGGCCGACAGGAATAATAAGCGGAGAATTCAGGCCAGTGCGATAGCACACGTCTAACAGTTGAAGCCGGATACATTCAGCGACAAACTGACAGCCATCCTAGCGTTCTAATTTGCTTTAAAGAAATGGAAATCAGTTGAGCTCCTTCAGCCTGGGGAGTTAAATACGGCGAAGTCGCGCATACCCGCTTCATTTAGGAATACTTTTTGTGAGAAATGATGTCGGATTAGGTTTTTTGACAGGCAAAGTTGCAGTAAGCAAAACACTGTGTTTGGTAGGGGGTGACAAGAACTGTTGCAGTTGTAGAAATACAAATTTCGTTCAAATCAGTTGGGGGAAATCGATAAGTGACCGGTGGCAAGTCATCCAAGGCACAATGAATGCCTTCACGTGACTTTTCTGATTCGAGAGAGGGTTAAACTAATCTAAGAGTGATCGATTCCGCCTTTGCGAGTGCATCTTGATGGATGACCCTTAAACCACTGAGCAATACTCGAATAAAGTTGAGCGAACTAGTCGGATGGTTCCAGTAATTAGTATCTATTAGACAAACCGCGATTGCGCTTGTCTCTTAGTGGGTTCCACAGTAGGATGACAGGCACTCAGCCACAGTTTGTGCCAGATCCGTACACAAAGGAGCCGTGAGCAACGGAAGATTCGCGGACTGGTACTTTATCTGCGACTGTGGTACTTAGTAAAGTGAATCAGAAGCCTTGAGACACAAAATATCCTCAGACAAAAGGGATGGACTTTGGGTAGCTGTTTTGGTGGCTCCATCATTTCTGGAGGGCGTTTTTCTACGGATGGGTAATTCTGAAACTGAGAAAGATCTCTACTTTCCTTCGTGCTACTCTGTTCCGGATGCTTTTGTTCGAATTTATCTGGGTCTTAGTCATTTCGGAGTCCCCAAAGTACAAATCAGTTCTTTCGTACAGATTTTATCAACGTAAACCTGAAGGTGCCGCTTTACCAGATGCTTGGTCGAGCATCTGGTAAGCATCGAGCATCTCCAAAAACAGACCGATCGTTGATCCCATTCGCAGTGGTTGGTTGGACTGCTAGAGTGGCGCAATCGAAAAACCGAGGATCCTCCATCTAAGTAGCGAGTGGGTCAAGAATTAGGAAGATCTTGACATGTCATGTTTCGGGCGTTCCTCTGGCCAGCGTGATGCGGTACGTCGAAATCTATAGGTCTTCATGTTTGATATGTTAACAAAGTTCCTTATTATGAGAGGCCCAGCACCCTGTTTCTTTTAACTCAAGACCACCGCACCGGATTCATCTTCGTTTGAAGGTTTGGATGTTCATCCCAGCAGTTTTGTGAAACCGGACAGATTATTCTGAAGTGTTGTCATACGTAATCTAGCACAGGCAGTTGCTGTCGCCACGTCGATCGTTGCGATTACCTCACTAAACAGATGAACCAGAGGGTTTGAATATCCACAGAACGACACATCAGGTTCGAAAGTCCAGTTCGAAATGAAGAATGAAGACATATTCGGCTGAAAATGCCAACAGAAATAAACCTACATTCGGGCAAACATCTTTGGAACTGACGCTGATATATTCGCATACAAAGGAAATAAAAGTACGTTCCATAAAAGAAACTTACTGCCACAGCGATCATCAGCATACGTACGGCATTTTTCTGAAATATTTCAGTGACAAAATTAGGTAAACGGTGGGGAGTTTTTCGAACCCGTTTTGCCTGACTGTATTTTCTTGGTAGGCTTAAAGTACAGACCGAAATGATCTTTCCAAAGGAGCCATTTCTCTGAAAATTCCACAAGACAGTTCGACATTAATGATGTTCCACTCGTAACCAAGTCGATCGGCCTTCTTCCAGGCAGGAATACAAAGCCCTCCTCTCAGTTTAGTCTCACTCCAGAACTAGCAATGTAAGCACCGAATAGGCGGCAACAACAGTCACAAAGTTTCTGCCGTGTAAAGTTCTAAGTTGGCCTCATTTAATCAAGTTTTCTTACACCAGCGGATTTCAGCACTTAAAAACCTCACGCACTGGGGTATACATTTGTCTGTCTAACTGCAAGGAAACCTCATGGTTGGTGGACAAACGCTATACTTGTCCGCCAAGTGTGACTTTACTCAACAGCCTGAGTTAGTTGCACTTAGACAAGATGTAGCCCAAACCAGCCTTCAGTAACGCAACTCACATTAACTGGTCACATGTGGTCGGTCTCTTCGGCTGTCTGTTAAGGAAAGTTTCGTTGTTTCTGAGCAGGCGGCTATATAGGTGAAGATTCTGCAATTTTAATGATGGATTCATTATGGAAAAGAAAAAAAACATCTCATACGGGTTTGTGGGGCAAGCGCCACCGATGATTTTCAACGACGGTCAAACAGCCACACAGTGCTACTGGGAATTTCAACGTGGACTGACTTCAGTTGCAGGGGTTGAGGGGATTGTACTGTACTGATCAACGTATTGATCCAGCAAGAAAGCCGTCCGGAATTATATTCTACTGTTTAACAAATATTTTGTGAAACACTTCGTCCAGAAGTTCTTAATCAAAATTCAATCTGATGGAGCTAAATTTATGGGCTCATCTTCAGACGTTCAGTCCATTTAGTTCGTTTGAATAGGGCATACCGAGATCGTAGTGGGTATGAGACCAACTATTTTCGTTTTTTCTTCAGTAATAACAGAAAACCGATTTCATCTTTCGTCCATCACATCAAAAAAATTGACGAAACAAGTCTAGGCTATTAGAGATACGTTTCAGGGAACATGGTTCTCCCAGGAGCCAATGTATCTTGGTCTGAACTTTCGCCAGCCTCACAACAGTGAGATTTTAGCGGTCAAGACTCACTAAAGTATTAGTGGAGGATGAATTCATCTTCCAAGTCATTTAAGCTCCTTGTAATGTCATTCATGTCGACTGCAAAATGACAACCTGCAAGCACAGCGCCTTGAAAAACTCGACTATGGAAATGATGCCTATTTACCTGGACCTTTAAGACCATCAGATATGCCTAGACACCAGAACTCAAATTGTACCGCTGTCCGTGAGGTTAGCGTCTGATTCTATCTCATTCTCTCTCATTGTGTTAAATGTCATGTTACGATATGACTTCAAGTGAAAACCCAGACAAGTTGCATCACAACCTGGGAACAAACCATCAAGTGGAACGTGGGACGAGCGTTTCTCTGCATACACTTACGTCCATAGTTTAACATTAAAAGTTATCTTTCCAGATGGGATGCCGTAGGTCTTCATTGAATTAGTCTACTAATATCAATGTAAACGACCGGATATGTACTAACTTCATTTGGAAAGTACAACTTCAATCTACACGCACAACACTGATGTACGACCCATGATAATTCCTAGGCGAGTAGTCGCGAATCCCGATAGGTTTCCTTCGTTTTACCGGAATGAATTCGGTCATTCCACCAGGGCAACCGGTTTTTCTCCTCCCACCCAACCGAATACGTCAAAAACACAGAAGTCTATCAACTCATCTCCCAACCATAAAACATCGCAATTAACATTCGGATTAGGTGATATATACTTGAAAGAGTTCATACTCGACAAGTTCTGATGAACACTGTTCTGACTAGAGAAGCTTTCAACTCTCTGGGTTTGACATTTTAGTGTTTCGTTTTTTTTGCAGCGCAATACCCCGGTACGGTGTCGACGACTTATTTCGGTGCGCTAATTTAACACACGAGACAACGGTTTTAGGCAGACCAGTTTAACGGTGAATAATGCTATTCGATTTCAATCTCTTCAAATGGGACTATCCTTCATCAAGAACAAAACTACCGTCCATTCCAGATGCCTGAAATGGCTGTATCTTGGATAAGGCTGAGGTATCTGCTCAAACTAATACGTGTATGAGGCACCCTTCGATAGACCATGATCCCTTTTCAGTGAATCGTTTTGGAATTCAAGATGATATGTGGTCTCACGATAGCTTGGGATTTGTCGAGTCCCTAATAATCAGTAACCCACAAATAACAATAATTCTTTGTTATGTTATGTTAAAACGTATTTTTTCCTTGCTCGCCTTCTCGCTTTCCCGTCTAGCTGATGGGCGAAATACACTCTGCGATAGCAGCACAGACCAAAAGGTTTGACTATTATCAAACCAAACCACCCAAATGCGGTCGTAAACGCAGCTGCACTCAGCCCAGATGAAGCAACTTGTTCGAATGTTAACCTTCAAAAACTGTCCAGGACACCAACACATAACTGGATATCCATGATCTTGGACAGCAGTTATACATAAAGACCTACATGTGGTTATCTTTCTGAAAAAATCCTTTTGCCAAAAGAACAATATGATATTTCGTAACCTATGTCTCAGCGAGGTAACTGTCTCTTGTTATTGATCTGTTGAACAATATCGGCCATGTGACTGGTCATATTTCAGTCAACACTTGGTCAAATTCAGTATATATTTGTCACTAATAAATTTCCTCATATTTTTCCATTGCGATCACATTTGTGAATAACAAGATGCGTGAACGAGGTCCGTGTGATGTCCGGCTTTTTAGGAGAGAATGTTTACAAACACAACTGAGTGTGTTTTAACCTCCCATACTTTTGGTTATTGTGATTACCGGGCTTGAAGTCCGTGCTATGTAGCAGCAAGACCCACCTGTGGAGCTTAATTGAGTAACTCGCGAAATTACAAGCCAAGGATTCCGGAGTCTTGAGACTTATCAACAAAATGCGGTACTATACGTACAAAACTTGTATATCAAAAGGACTCAAATTTCAAACTATAGGGATTTCCTTCTAATTGTTGCACGAATCGATGAAAGTCCGAATAAAACCCGGTATGAATGGCAACTCGATGTGAATTAGCGACAAACGTGCGCGCACAGCACGTGGTAACGCAAGTGATCAAAAAGCCCGTGGAAAAACTTCGTCGAAATTGATTCGATATGTTAAGTGCCCAAAGTTCGTGGTGGATTGTGGGTAAATATCGAATACATGTGGTAGACACAGAAAACAGTGGCTTCAAGTAAAGGAAGGGTTATACCGAAAGAAAGGAGTTACAGTCACCATGCTTGAGACTTCGACCAGTTCATAAGCGCTTCACTCTAGGACCACACTGAATAGCCACAAATTAGGGAACTTTTTTCGCCAAAATTAAGAACATGGGAGTATGAATCTGCGCCGTATCACCTGATGATCGGTCGTTCTCCTGATGTAAAAACGTTTGGTTCGCATTTGTAAGGCTTGTGATCCCGAAAAATTACTAACGGTAGACCGCTCTCTGAATGGGATCTTAATGCCTTGCCCCACTTAAAGGCTGTCTGCGATGTCAAAGCTTACCTCATTTGGCAATACGTGAGAACTTCGGTTATAGAAGTCGGAAGACAAAGGTAGATAAAAAAACTCTGGAATATATAAACAATTCTCAGACTTACTAGCACACTCAACACGAGTCTTACAGAGTTCTACATACAGAAAAACAAAGTATGGACTAGTAAATATGAATGAACAGGACGTTTTCTTTAGAACGTTGTCTGTTTGTGTTCATCTAATCGGAGTAACATGCATCTTTTCGAAGAAGTGAAAATTTGTGTGCCTATTCACAGCCTGACCTTATTCATGAATGATCAGAGCAGATTTGCGGGTGAGTTTTTTAGTTTTGAAGAAACTACTTCCCGCCTAGGTGGAACAAACTGGACATAAGTTTTTCATTGTGTAGCTCATTCAGTTGAGGGAAAAAAACTTCTAACAATCGATTAAGATGGATTCAATTGAGTCTCCTGTAAAAATCAAACTGGTGTGCAAAGGAGTGTGTTTCACAAACCACCCTCCAATTTCAATGGTATTGGCGTGGCGAATGCAGTAAACTGACTGGTGTATATGCATGCTACCTCAGAGGTGTAGATAGGTTTCGAGTTTCAATTTATGGAATTCCAAATCTCAGAAAAAAATTTGAGTTAAAAAGTATTTTTTATAGTCGTGCAACATAATGCCTGAAAACCGATCAGAGGGGCTGCTGAGATGCCCAAATTGAGAGGCAAAGTGCAGCACGATAAAGTGCCTCCTGCAGGATGATCTGCGCCTCTGATAGCGACGAAATGTGACAGACTTACAGCGACTGTTGTGCTTGATTAAGCTTTACACACTGGATTGGACAAACACATAGAATAAGTGCTCCGTAAGCCAGTCGATCGACTTCTTGGAAGTGTCCTTTTTGCACAACTTCACGAAGAGTGGAAGCGAGCCGGGGAGGTTAAAAAATGACTTGGCAGAGAAGTATGAAAGCCATTACCAGCAAACTAATCTGCGTTGCCGGCTTTCTGGATGGAGACCCCAAGACGGGGCATATCGACGGCGCGCTAAATAGCGCTCATGCATCCAACTGTAGCCTTCATTGCATAGTTCTCCCTCTCGATCTCTCCAATTAAAAGTTCATTGAAACTCCTGAACTGATGCATCACTTATATTAACTATGCGTAGCCGTCTACCCTCATCGCCGTGAGTCAACGGCGAACGAAACTGTCGCATCTATGACCACTTTACAAGGAGTAGACTGTTTTTAAAGCTGATAATGACGATTACGAAAATACGTGCTCGGCAACCCGCCACCAAAGAGTGCATAATGGTCTCTGTAGATGCGTCTGTATGTAGTTGATTGTGTACCACAAATCGCTTGGAATCAGTCTGGCTTGAAGATCAACCGCGGTCACGCTGACCTCTGAAAAGGAAATCATTTGAATGCAACGACGTAATCTACTCAGTTTTAATTTTGGACCAACCCAAAGAGATACTTGGAACGTTTAGATGGTTCACGTAAACAGGGGCAGACCAGCCTGACCTGTTGTAACACTCATTTTTAGTGAATGTAGATGATTCTCTACGCTTCTTATTGTTTTTACCCTTACTTCCAATTTTCCAAAGAATGCACGGTTGCTGGGTTCCAATAGTTTTGTACAGCCACTTATCGCCCTTGTCTTTAGAGTTCCAGTGGACATTTCCTGCAGTGAAGCTAATGATATTCGTGTTGCCGTTAGCTTTTAAAATAAAAAAATCTTTCAGCTGTACCACCCTTTCGGTGCCTACCTGCCATGGTACCCGAAAGAACCACGAGGGCCGTGATACTGCCAGGTTCCCCAAGCCTAGACAGGGGAATTCGGGAGGCAGATTTTGGATTCGAACCACGGACCTTCCGGTCAGTAAATTCGCGCTCTAACCACTTGAGCCATCTCGCCGAATACTCAAGATCAAAGCAGTAACTGTCCGCAGTTCTCAGTACGAGCTGATTTACCTCCAAATATGATGGCCAAAACAACACCCAAAAGCGGACTCACCCGAAGCTTTTTTCTGGGGTAAACAAGCTCCTGATCAAAGAAGAAGGGTACACTGTGGTGGTTTGAAATAGGTCGCTGTATTCTGTTGACTTTTGAAAAGTTTGTGTAGCTAATGATTTTGACCAGTTCGCGATAAATATGCGCCTGTGTCTTACCTATGGTTCGTTTTTTGTCATTGTCTGAAATTCAACAAGTAGGTTACTTCGATAGGTGCTAACGAGGTTGTTGTTAACTACGGTGTGGATACTAGTAAAATGTGGCAAAAAATTTAATACATTTCAGATTACGTGCTCACATCACTGGCGAAATTTCTTGGTGCGTCCTAACCAAGGGTGAGAAGCATTGGACGCGAGTTTCGCTCTTATTAGAGTTGATCAGCAATGCATATTCTTTGCCGTGCTAGGGTTCGAAATCTATAAATCTGACATACGGTGCAAGCAAGCCGAACGCTCCTGAAGTTTCACGTCTGGACAGTAGAACAGTAGAACTCTTGAGTGATTTGACTGACTGGCCCGATATATCTAAAGACGTTTCAATATCTGTCACTATTGTATCGGTCAGATGCGCGGAGTTTAATCCTTGGTAGGGGAGAGATATGCAGTCCCGATGAACTCTAATAAGGGCAAAACTCGAGTCCAGTGCTTTCACCTTTTGGTGTGGACTCACCAGAATGATTGCGGCAGGATAGAAGGACAGCTTTTCAAAATTGAGTAATGTGAACGTGAGTTCTGTAAATTGCACAACCCCCTGCACCTAAAATTCTTCAGGTATCACAAATTCCTTACCTCGGGGGTAATGTTCGTCCATAAGACATCTGGCTATACAGGAGAAAATGGAAAAAATCTCTTCATGTTTAGCAGGGAAGTGAGCTTGACGATTTCTTAGGGAACTTATTTAGATATGTAATCCAGCCCAAAGCAACAGATAAAACGTGCATGTAATCGTTAAGAAATCAATTTAAGGCAGGAATATTTTCAAAAAAGTCATCAGCAATAAATCCTTATCTCCTCAAGGTATCTAAACATCATGACCTTCTGCGTCCTTCTGCATTTGACTCAGTCCTTCCAACTACTTACCTGTTAAGCATTTCTCAATGAGATATTGTTGAGAATTTCTGTTACGGTTTATATTTTGTGATTTCGGATTGGCTTCTAAACACTAAAAATGAAAACCTTAAAATAATTGATCTAATGGCTACACGAATACGGTATTTTACTGCTGGAAGCATCTCTTTAATGTCGTGTCGTTACCATTATTCATTACTCCAGTAGAACGTGAGGTTTACAGGGGGTTGGGGATTGTACCCACTCGATGAGCTCTAGGAAGCAAGAAGCCGGTCGTGAGCTGTCGAAGAAGTTTCAGCAACCTCATGAGTAGTGGGCTACGTCTATTGTAACATGTGATTAGGTGCCCGGTTCCTTCTTAATTGTAGTGAGATGGCATTTAATCTGGTCACTTGAGGACCAATGTATGCTAGATTTCCCATTAAGGAAAAAGCTATATCCTACCAGTCTCTTGGTAAGCATCTGGGGATGATATTAGGTGAGAAATCCAGACTATCTAGTCACTATTCGTATGAGTACAACTTGAACGAACCAAAAACGGTTTATTAAAACAAGAAAAACACGTCGCCATAATTATATTGCTAACAATTCGAACTTGATAGGAGTGCTATTTACGAACTACAGGCTGGCGAGTTTCTTTTATACGGAAACATTTATGGGAAAATCGGGCAACATGAAGTGTTCATCTGCGACGAGTAAGCCAATTGCATATTAATTTACAAAAAATTCATACTTAAAGGGAGAAAAATGTACACTGCAAACCGTCCTACAACACCCATTACAAACGACAACAGACGAGATAATTCCGGTTGGCAGATATAGTGCTTGGGAATCGAGTCCAGTCAGGGCTCACAGAATCAGGGTAAGCGGAATATCTGGAGGGCAAAGGATAGCATTTTAGACGAGTGCATGTGGACACCTGAGACTCGCCGTACCAGCTGGCAAACAAAGTTGTTACAGTTTATATGTGAAGCGCACTGCGTATCGATTAGCACCTTTGCACTGGTAGAGGAAACCAGCGCTGAACAAGCCCTTTTCGTGTAAGGTGAACAATAAATTTGAGGAGTGGCATCCTGGTGGGTATGGTTGTTCGTGGGGAGTGAAAAAAGAAACCACAACCCACCTTCATGGATTGCGATCAGGTATCAAAGAACTCTTCCCTCAACTTTAGTAATATCTATTCATCTCCTGCAGCAGTTGCCCTTCGTCAATGCTGTCGGAAGTAACAGTCAACAGTCGGAAAGTCAGTCAACAGTAGGCCCCTGTTTTCATCCCTTAAGTTCAGGGATGACTGAGGCATGCAACAGCGACTACTGTGAAATAGGAATGACGGTGTGAAACTTGGTACCAGGCTAAGTTAATATGGTACCTTTAAGGTGGTTCCGAATTAACAGCTAAAATAGATTCAGAAGAAAAGATTTAAAAACGACTTGGTTAAACATTGCTATGCTTTTCTTAGAAACCAGCGCCATCCACTCACCTATAGACAGGAAGTGCTCACTTGTAAGGGCGTTTAGGTAAAATAAGGCGCTAGTTCATTGAAATTGTCGGCTCACTCACTAGACAGGACGGTTGACGGATGATCGACACCACAAAACTTGACTGGCTTCACTTGCCCCTGTTCTCTATAAACTGTATTCACGTTTTAAATTCTTGCGGAACATTCATGTTAGATGCAGTCAGTGGATTTCGCGTCCATACAAAAAGTAGTCGAGTGAGTTGTTCGAAATAAAAGCAATCAATCAAGAAGAACAAAACTTTAATTCTTTGTCGCACAGCTGTCCCGTGGACGACAGCATTTCATGGCGGTATGTACCACATTGATACCTGTCAAATCAAGGCGGTCGACGTTTAGTCCGTTTGCTCTCTTAAACTTGGGGGCCAAATGGCTCAGTGGTTAGAGCGCGAATTTATTGACCGAAAGGTCCGTGGTTCGAACCTGCCCACTGCCTCCCGTTTTCCTCTGTCTAGGTATGAACAACCTGGTAGGTTCCCTGCCCTGGAGATTCCTTCGGGTAGCATGACAGTTAGGCACCGACAGGGTGCTACAGGTGAATGGTTTTGCTTCGCGTAACCTCTCTTAGTTTCTGCTTTTGTGAAAGGGTCACTTCTTCCCATCAGAGAGGTGGGTGATTTGCATGTTCGAACTTCACTTACCCTCAGGAACAAATAAGCTATCCTCTGCCCTTATAGAATCTCCGTTGAATTAGTATTTTTTTTGCCCTCTCACCAATCTTAATCACTGTGGAATTTGGTCTGTGTTGCGGATTGACCTGATCGCCTGGGCATTTCATTCGTTAGTGTATTTTTTTTCAAAGAAATAAATCAATTACCTAAACATCGTGCATATTCGTCCGATACACATTCACCTACAAAAAATCCAACAAAACATTTTAACGTATCGTAAATGAATGGCTCACTCGAGTCACTGGTTAACATCGAGACAATTTCCCAATGAGCTTAATTCGCTAAAAATAAACCCATTTATTGTATACAAATACCATAAGAGTGAATAAAAGCGAAGGTTACCTGATATAAGTAGTGTGGGCAGGTAGCTATAGTTGTTTCACCCTCTCTGAGGCCAAGCAGCTAGGAACGATCTTCAGATATTGAAAAAGTCAGTCTTTAAGATAAACGGCTATTTTGTTCCAGGTTTATTTTAAGTCTGTAAACCTGTTGGTTTCATGGACGCCCTCGAAGCCAATAATGCAATGAAACCACAATAGATCACCTCACAGCGAGGGAGTCCATCGAGTTTCTAGCCCCAGATATCACTTTATGCATATGAGCTTAAAACGTCAGCCAGTGTGCGCAGATCACCTGTGCTTCACCAACGCAATTCTTCTTTTAGAGGCGCAAGCATCATACCCATACTTTTTCGAAACTTATCGCTGCCTACAACAGCAATGGGAGCGGTCAGCCCCTTCATATTTTAAACGTCCTGCAAAGATCTTCCATGAAAATCGCCAGCACTTGCTGATTGACCCGAATCTAGAGTTCCAGGGATGGGGGAATTGTATCATAGCCTCAATACTAAAAGAAATTACTGGTCAGGTGACCGGTGCTTTAGTTTGGCATTTCCGTGCACGTCCGACTGTGCCCTCCAGAGGTGAGACAAATGTACTTGGGCTTTTTGGAACAATGCAAACTGGTCCAGTGGTATCGAATATTTAGGGAAAAATGAGTTGACAGGCATTCGGTGACTCAGTATGGGATCCAGGTCAACACATGTAATGAAGTTTAGATCCCGCAGGTTGGTCAAGTGGGGTTAGTTTGTTTTAAGAGACATTATAGTATTTGAAACTGTTGAGCTGCCTTGGCAGGAGTAGCTGCAACGTAGGTTTCAACCTATGAGAGAAGGATGCTATGTATACATGTATATATATATATATATGTAATGCTAAGTGGAGCAGAATAAACGTACCGGTGCAGTCGCTATTCGAATAGCCCTGGATAACTGGGGCAAAAACAACAAAACCTACCGGTTTATTCTTGATAAAAAAAATTCCAGTTTAATTTATTTGAAAAGGTCAATTGCGTAGGAATCAACACCAATGCAAAACAACCTCTGTTATTTTCAATTACATTTTCGGTACAGAAACTAGAGTCATCGTGGCTGTTTAGGATGTTGTTGTTAATTGCGAATAGACTTAAACATCTATGGTCACGACAAGTCGGTTCCTTCCTTAAGAGGAGCCATCACATACGTGAAATGAACTTTCCAGATATGCTGAGAGTTCATGTTTATCAACGGGACTACTTTTCACTCAATTTTTCGCAGACGCTTGTCATTCATTGCGTCAATACTTGCTTCTTTTTGAGCCCAATTTACTTTGTGGTCTACCTTACATTAATATGCAGATCAAAGATGGCGCTGGAACCCTACTTCAACTGAAGGGAACCTTTTTAATTGGCTCGAGATAGTCAGATGTGTTCACGGTTAAATATGTACAAGGAAAACTAAGTTGTAAACAATGAGACAAATTCTTTCATGGTCGCACTTGGTCACGTGACCGGACGCAAAAGTTGCCTGATGTAGTAGCAGCTCACTAGTCCCCTGGATCGAAAGAAGTTGACTAGTTTTGTTTGTCAGTGCACAGCTCCAGGAGTAAATGGCTCAGATCAAATCCACTTCAAACCCAAACTTGAAGGAGGCCATTTGTGAGCTAATTATGAGAAGGCTAAAAAAGCGAAATGATATAATGTGTACGTCTTCTGAGGATAAACGACGCCCTAAAAGAGCAGGGTAAAAGGTGCATCTGTCCCAAACCTGACGGTCAAGGTCACAGAGTGGCATACATTCAGCGCTGTGGTTGGGTTGTGGAGCACATGATAACAGCTTATGTAGATTGATTTCTTGCTCGACAGTTTTCGTAACCAATGCATTTTATGATAAGAGGAATTGTTCTAACTCCATTCAAGATTCCATACTGTTCTCTAGTTATGTTTTCATCTCAAACCTTCGTATTCACTAAGTGGATCGAATGAGTGCCAGAGAACGCAAACTAGAGTGATTCTTTGCCGGTCTTCCGGCCTATGTTCATTTCATTTTCCTTGAAGTCGTTGTACGATAATGTCCTTTCGCTAATTCCTTTCATTTTCAGTCTCAAAGATTTTGCGGGCCAGAAAAGAACTACATTTTCATGTATTGATCGGCTGAAAATTAGGGCCGCCAGTTCATCATCTACAGCTGAAGTTCTGTTTCACAAGTCACTCATCACTCTCCGGCTGTCAGTCTTTGGAAATGTCCACTCTCACACGGGCTAGAGACTGCCGGGCAATATGGTTTGAATATTTGTCGGACTAGATATTCCAGTGCTGAGGCTGTATCGAATCTGATTGGTAAACTGTATTTCCTCATTTGTCACCGACGGTCTGCTCAAGGGGTAACAAAGTGACCTGAGTCAATCTATAATTCATCCTTCAATCCATACGGATGATTGCTCTAACGCACTGCCAAGCTACTTCCTAGTCGATTATATGCATACATATAAATATATCTATCAAGTTTTAGGATTGTTTCGATCAAACATGTCTTCGCCCGCTGAGTAATTTGAGTTATCAAGAATCGAAGTGATCAATGAATGCGCATAATCTGCAGACTTTGCAGCCAAAACCAGCCAGGTGACCGCGGATATGACGCCAGTCTGTAGTCTACGTATACTGCCGTATAAAAGTATATATATATGTGCATATGAGACATGTATGCATACATGTATGTGACGGTAATAAAGAGCAGTACACTGACACAATAAATGAATTTACCATGAAATATCAGCGGATGATTACGCGCAGAGATGAGTCAGGCCGGATACCAGGTACACAAATCCTTTGGGAGACAATGTACACTACTGGTGAAAGGAAGAAGGTTTTTGCTGCGGAGTTTCTATTTGAGAACGCCAACTGAACAGTTACAGACTAGTGAACAGGAGAGCAAAACTCTCATATGCATCTCGTTTACAAAACTGAATATCCACCTTCTCCTTGAACGTGTCTTCCTGAACTTTCTCTGGATATTCATTGACTGCTACTCAACTGCAAGCAAATGCTACAAAGAGACTCCACAAATTCCGTAACAGATCTCACTTTTCAAGAGACACGAAGCGGATTTACGAGAAGACGTGCTACTCACATGCCTCATCAGTAGTATCCACCGTTACACTGGTAGCATATTGATACACAATCAGCTGATTTGGCTTGACCATGTAGAACACTCGGATATGTCGGAGTAATTCGAGATACATTTTTGCTGATCTTCAAAATCGCTTCATTTCAATACTTTAGGCCAACTGTACGCGCACTTATTGCAACGCAAACGGCTCGCTTTCTATAGCAGGGGATTTGTGGACGTTATGTAAGTGATATAACAAAATCTAAAGGAATTGACAAATGACAGCAGTTTATTGCTGTTTTACGCTCTTCACAGTTGTCTTCGTGATTGAGCAGGTGGAAATTATCAAGAAGCCTTTCCAAGCTTCACCGAGGATCACATTTATTCATTTCCACATCGGATTCAGAGGCCCAGGTTTAGTAAAAAGCCCGTTATGTTGGCGCAACTATGGGCTGACGTGTAGTAATCCACCAGCGGCTGACGGCACACTCTAACTTGTCCCCAGTTAGTCAGATACATATACGTTACAACTTATACCACTGAAAAGTTTTGATATACTGGGTTGAATGTCACTGGTGAGTTCAACGCCGTTTGCACACCAGTCTAAAACAAACAGCTACCCTGGTGATGAGTTTTGAAATTGCTGAATCAGCTTTCATGTGGATTCCAAGACTCACAGCTTAAATTACAAGCCAGTCGTAATATAGTACTCATGGGGTTGCTGAAAATTCCTCGACCGCCCACGACCGACTTTTCCCTTCTTGGGAGTCATCAGGTAGGCGCAATCCCGGAGTTTACGTCAATCTTATGCTCTACATGAAACAAAATTGCAAAAAATTACCGAAGTACACTCATTCTTAAACAAATCTGGTTCTGCGAGAGACTCACCTGAAACCCAGCCAAATCTCTCGTTTGTGGTGTCTCCAGGCAACTGATTGTGCTGCACCAGGCCGCCTCGTGTTTCAGTTGCTACGATATTCGAGATATCATGATGCACGTAAAGACGTAATATACTACTGTGCCTATCTGATGTGCCCCAAGAACGGTAAAGTCGGTCTTGGGCTGTCGACGAATTTTCAGCAACCTCGTGAGTAGTGTGTTACGTCTCTACATGTATTGTGATACCGTACTAACTGAAGCATGAGGCGGGCTTGTGTAGCACACTTGTAGCACAGTTGCTTAGAAACGTCGTAAACGGGAGGTTCAACTGGGTTCCAGGTGAGTCTCTCGCAAAATCAAATTTAGCTACAAAAGAGATCTAATTAATTTCAATTTTTAGATGAAAAGACACTTGACTTACCTCCTTGAATAAACGCCTTTTGCTTGACGCCACAACTCCCTAAATAAATGAATTAGACGAAAATGCGCGTTTACTTGAAAACATCACAAGGCGTAATAGGTGCCATATTTTGTCGGAACAACCTAAATTGGGAGTTGAGAAATTTCCCTGCTTCGTTAATGCCCCAGAGCTATTCTGTCAGCAACGGAGAATGCATAGCTCCTAACCTCAGACAGAGACTGAATGAAATCTCACATGTGCACCTTGACTAAATCATCCAGCGAGCAGTTTACTATTTTTAGATATAAAAAAGTAAAACTTCAAAACGTGGATCGGAATCTTACCAATGCAGCGACCATACATCGGATCGGCTGGTGTACCGCACCAAACCAATCGGTTACCTAAAAATCAATAATCGAAGTTAAATAAAGTTATTATTATGATTTCAGTACCAAAATGTCTTTGAGAAAGTAACTTGTCATGGAAACACTTACCAACTAGAAATAGTAGAACAAGTACTTGTTCCACTCTCATGGCTGACCTGTAACTGCCATCCATCGTTCGAACGAGTAACTATTAGTACTTTTTGTTTCTCTTTGTTTCACCGTAAACTCTAGATGTCTGATTTGATTGCTGCACGCGGTCAGTGTGTGCCGGTGCGCACGATCTTTTCTGTGTGTTTGTACTGGGTATAAAATCTTCTACCTTCATGCTAACCCTCTAGGTTGAGTACTAGTATGAAAACACGAATGAGAGAATTAGAGAATGTATCTCATTGTTTTGCTCAGATCTCCAACCCTTGCAATAAAGTCAAGCTGATTAAAGTGTTACCTGATAAATACAGGTTTACTACAAATCCGCTGAGTCTGATCATGCGATTTTTCCGCTCTAAAACTATTCAAGGGCCTATCTCTTTGACATGATGTTGAACGTTTCACCGATTCCCGATCGATTCTCTGCGTGAATTTGGTAACGTCGTTTTCCGTAGGAATTGAGAATTTCTCGCCAAATTTAATGCCACCAAACTGCTAAATCTGTAGCCAACCGACAAAGTTGATGGATTACACCGCAAGGGACTCTCTTGTACGTACCGGCCTTCATTTGTGCATAGGTTGAGGCACCCGGATCACCAAGGTCAAACATTGTATCTTCGTTTAGATCAATCAAATCAACTTTTTAGTTGGGGGATATTTATTCCTATGATCCTAGACGAAACTAGGTTTAGCGCTTGTGTAGCTATTATCCTTTACATGGTATCAAGCAGTGACAGAAGGATTTTTGTTCCATCGGTGAGAGCGACCAACAGCAGAAAATACTGCATCGATAAGGGCAGGAATAAAGAGGAGGTAAAAACAAGACTGACATTTGTCGCCTGAATACATTGATCTGCAGAAAAAACGTGACATGGATCAGGAAGCTTGTACGCAACGAAGTGAAGTCTAAAACAGATAAGCACAGTCACTAATATAGGAACCTACAAAAACACTAAGGCTGATGACCAACCAGATATAAAGTAGTGTAAGATGCTTGTTCATCTCACGGCCCGAAAATAGGTAGCCCATTTCCTTGTCGCGCCTGTTTCTCAGTATGTAGATGACTTACATTTCATCCGCCTGTTTAGTCATTGTCCCTCTTCTAGGGAGTACCTAAATGCTAGCAAGTGGCAAGAATAACGGCAGTGCCAAACACTCTTGTGCCAACGATTTTGTGAAAACGATTATTGATATCCAGCCTACGCGAAGAAATATTACTTATTCAAGAATTGGTCTTGAAAGCTGATGAATTACTCTCAGTTCCTGTCAAAAGTGCATAAACCATCTCCCAAATTTTAATTACGTAAGTCAAGTGGGTTGGTACGTTAGTCTACGAGACGGAACTCAATCAGTTCCGAGAATTACTGATGATGGTGCCGTAGTATCTCGGTTTGTATAAAAAAAGGCATCTACATTTCTCCCGCTCCGCCTGCGAGACCATCCGAATGAAAGTTAATCAAAACTGCCCAAAGAATTCTCCGGGAGAAGTCCGAGAGGGCGGGTGTCTTGTCTTAATTACACTCTACCGAAGTAAGGACATGATGAAGACGTTTCATTCAGAAATAATCGAGTAGGCTGGTTTAAACAGGACCAAGAGGATTCAATTCAAATTGCACCAAGGAATGTCGGAAATGTTGTCACCAACGAGGTTCAGGTCGTTTTGACCCCTACACAAAGTCATCGAGAGTTAAACTCAATACCTTGTTCTTCATCTTGTGGACATTTGAGATTTTTCATCAGGACAAACAGTTAAAAGATGTTTTTATGAACACACCTATGTTTATTAATAGTACGATAGGATTTGAAAACTGCATTTTTTGCTTATCATTTGCATTTCACTTTAAATAGCCAGATGTCTGTTGCGATAAACGGATATCAGAGGTAAGAATTTCAAAAACCTCAAGGATGAGCTTTGATTTCACACTATACTGCATATTTGAGAACAAATCAGTTCAACATCTTAAGATTCCACCCCTTGTGAATTTACAGCTACTCACATTAGTGGTGACTAGCCTTCAAATAGAAACTTATTGCGTAGTTTATTACAACATCATTGAACTACTAGGCTTTGAAGTTGACAAACTGAAATTTTGTTTAGATTCAACCTAAATGGCGCATCCCAATGTTGAACAGATGAGTGTTTGACGAAGACTTTTGCTCTGAGTGAGTCCTGTTTGTTCGAAATTTCGTGTCGAATTTGTTTTACCCAGATCACAAGGGAAAGATGTACTAGTAACTTCCGGTATCCAACACGTCACTCGTGAGCACGTATTGTTAATTTACAGAGGAGTGTCAGGTTCGTGCGAACTGCGCGGGTAAGTAGACCACCGGTTTGTACACGTACATTAAAGCCGAATTTGGTCTTTCAGTTGTTACACTCACCGACAACACATGGAAGCTGAATTCACGAACCGACTGCGTAGACAGACTAAGTTTATGCTAGAATTTCTAAAAGCACCAAATAGCCGCTTGATCCTTACTACGCCTCAACACCAAGAGCACTTTAGGAGTGATTAGAATAGTTGAATAAAGCCCACTTGGTGAGTCTTCTTTCTGAGTGGTTCTTGTTGATTTCGTATGCTTGGGTGGACCCTGATAATCCGATTCGTTTCGTTGAAGGTATGCAACAAAAATCCTTTTCCTGAGCATTTGGTGTCACTGCCTATTTTTTTCTGTCTGAACATTGAACTGACAAAATATGGATTCGTACTGGGAATGTCCCGTTTACTCCTCGCATTCTCTTACGCACAGTCTGATTTCCAAATGAGTATCCTGTGTGCCAGGTGCCCGGAAAACCCGTCCAAGGCGGTCAGACCAATTTCCAAGACTATCACTATCCGGGGCTCCCAAGCCATGTGTACAGAAGAGTTTTGTCCAATCCCATCAGCTGTACCGGCTCATTATTCGCCTCTTGTGTGATCACAGCATACACCAAACCATTTCTCCCACTTGACCCAGACAATTATCATGTGTTTGTGAAGCTTTGTCCTGATAAATCCACAGATTTCACCAACCCGTGATTGGTTCACGTCTGTTACGTTTGACCTCATATAAAACGTCAGAAAATAATATCACAATAAGCGTGCTCACTTATTGTTCCCTTTTCCAACATATCAACTATTAGACAGGCAGGATGTTTACCACTAACTTATTTTCAGCTACTCAGCCTGTCATATCTGACTGCTACTCCGGCTCCAGCGCCAAGTGCCAGAAAAAGAACTTACCGACAAGGAACACAAAAGCTTTATTGCAACAAGCGAGTGAGTGCGAGTGCAAAAGTCACAACGGACCCTCGCTATTTAAAGGGCACTGTTTGATATTGATCCAGGCTGTCTGATAGGCATTTAGTGAACACCCATCAACATCGATCGTGCTTCCATTAAATGCCTGAACGCTGGTCATATTCGGTCGTGCTCCTGTGGCGTGCCTGAACACTCATCGGCTTTTGCTGAATTGATTGAATGATTGACTGGCCTGGATGCTTATCGGCTTCTCTATTGAAATTTTGGTGGAGTTTTAGGGTTGCGGTCGGTTTCGGGCGTTCTGGGGTTGATTTCAGGAATCTGAGCTTTCCGATACAGTCACAGAGCTTCGCGTCTCCTGAAGCGGAATTCCAAAAAAACTGCTAATCTCAAAAAGCGAATCCATGATTGACTGAACCAAAAGAGCTCCGATTACTTAACGAACTACCTAAAATCGCTTCACAGACTATTACTTGGACAAAAGCTTTTGAGTTGTCTGACTGAATATGGTTTTAGTTTTTGCCTATCGGTGATTATTTAAAAGGTTTTTGACGGGATTTTTCCGCTATTCAGAAAACTGCAGGCTCACTGCTAAATACCGTTGCGGCCGTAAGTTCTCACCGCGATGAAATAAATGTAATCAAATAGCATAATACTGTAGATAGATTTTTTATTGATTAAGGTGAATCGGACAAACACTTTTACGATGAATAACACAAAGATTTCTTTAATCTGAGGACAGTCGTTGCTATTTTTTTAGATGAAAGCAATCAGTTTCTTAGTGTGTGCAGTTATTTCTACACCAGATTTACACACCTGATGGGACTGGCGGTTTAAATAGATCTCAATTGACTTCGCAGTCTACATCGCCAATTTTTTGGATCCAAATTCATAACCCCGTTTATCGGGGTGGATGGTCGTTCGTTTGTTTGCTGGGCTGGGCAATTTGATCGCAAAAGTTTCATCACCAGTCAAGCTAACGTCATCAGTGAATGTTAGGGAGTCTAATGGGGTGTGGCGATGGACCGGTGTTTATGCGTTGGACAGTTTTGCGTGTATGTTCTGATAAACACGCTAATGCCGGCGCTGACCTTCGATCGAGACTGGTTGTTTGGTTATCCTTTGCTCTGACTGATCGGTGACTATGTGACCTTTGAGCTTGGCCTTCCCTGCTCTCGTACTCTGGTTGGCGCTGGAGTGACCTCTGTCCTTGACCCCTCTTTGTTGAAATATTGATCCTCTGCATATAGTGATGCGTAACTTGGATCTAGTTAAACGCGTCAGTTGATCGAGTCCGTCGTGGAGTACCATGTTTCCCGAAAGTCCCATCCGTGTGGTGTGTCTTCATATGCTGGGATGTTCGCGTCTTCCAGATGGAATTTGTGCCTTTCCTGGTCTTCACTTGTAGATACCGAGAAAGGGAATCATGTTTCCTGACGACACTTTGTGTTCTTCTGTTCGTATGCATAATTTCCACCCATTTTATCCAGTGTAGAACTTGTTGCAGTTGTTGCAGTTGATTTGCTATACCACAGTGTTCTTTTTAGTTTTGTCTTGGTTGTAATCGGTCTTGAGATCAGTGTCCGTAAAGAGGCATTCGCTTTGTGGACTGCTAGGATTCCTTGGATCCATGGGAAGGTATATCTGATGGATTAAAAGGCCGATCAAGAGAATCTTCGCTGTCAAAGACCTATTTTTTAATACATATGGATCTTATCCGCTGTAGAACAACTCGATTTTGAGGAACATCAATTTGTAATTGTCTTTTCAAAACCAACTCCATGCGACAACCTTACAAGAAGGCAAGTTCTTTGCGGCGGTGTCACTCTTAAAAGAACCTGAATCGCTATACCTGCATGACCTTGAAATGACGAACGAATATAATACAATGTAAGTATACCTAGACCTGGAGTGAATCCATGCCAGAAAAGGCATCCATGCTCATCTGTACTAGTATATCTCATCGTTGTAGAAATAATGTGGTCTTTCTCTCGATACCCTGTGTGTATGCTTCATTCTGTCACAAAGCAACAGATGAATAATTATGCAAACTGTTCTCCAGTTTCAACTATCCAAATGGGTAAACGTTTCCCGTTTGGAACTTATTCCATAAACTGGTGATGTTCCGGTACACTAGGACATATCATATACGTAATACACTACTCATAAGGTTGCTGAAAATTTTTCGACAGCCCATGACCTGTTTCGCCTTTCTTGGGGCTCATCAGGTAGGCGCAGTCCCCGAGTTTCCGTCAACTTTATGTTCTACTTGAACCCAAATAGGACTGTTTTCGAGAAATACACTAATTTGCAAATCAATTTGGTTTTGTGAGAGACTCACCTGGAACCCAGCTGAATCGCCCGTTTTTGATGTTTAGGACATATCATATTCCGGCGATGATGATATGATGATATGATGATAAGATGATACCCTTTACGATCCCTTTCGAACACAATGGAGGTTTGGTGAAAAACTTTTGTTCTACAATATTTTTCCTGTTTTCAGTCCAGTTCCTTTGCTTTTTGATTGTTAGTTCCATATGTGCGTGCATTCTTCGATTATTCATCCAACGACCTCCAAACTAACACCTGTATATCCTGTTTAGATGGTCGGTTAAATCTATTGTATGCTTTCTAAAGGCTATCTCAATCGCGTCCAGTGTTCAGGAGTTAAAACAATCAGGTTTTAATGAATACTTCCATAATAATAACAAACGAACGCAAAACGGAAATTTCATGAGGTCAACGCAGTCTGGACGCGATTAGCCTTAATAAACTTTGAGATTGTCAGAATCCTCTCCAGCATTACTACCTTCCGATTGTTCCTCTTGTCCTCATCTTACTATTATCTTAAGGCCGAGTTATGCTTCCAATCCATGGTGCCTTCCATCTTCTCCCCGATGCAAACTGTGCAAACTTATCGAGCCAGTACGAATGAAGATTGCCCAAACAAATAAATGTCAACATTACAGAAAATCAGCATTGCATTAGGTTCGAATACATATTCACTCAGCTGTGTACCCACTGGTCAACATGAAAATCAATGATGTAAAAACGCGTTTTTCTTGTCTCTTTCTACAGCCTTTTGTACCTTCGAATCTTTTGGTGGTAAACCAACACCGGATCAAAGTAAATTCATATGAGGATGAATTAATTGAATGCGGTGTTTGGAATCCTATTTAGATAAACGGAAGCGTTCCAATTTTCCACAGCTCATTCATTGATTACTTGTGTTTTTTTTTTGTGGTCTGCTAGCTGTGTGGCGAGTAGAGTAATAACGAAATCACCACTCTGAAAAGAGTTCACAGCTGGAAAGACGTCCTGTTCATCCTTATTCGTAGAGACAGTAATATTCTCCTAATGGAATCTGTGGCATACGCACCAAACAACCACGGAGGAACAAGTTTTTACTAAATGGGAAAGAAAGTGGAGGCATGAAGAGGCCTGAGCCTTCAAAAGCGAATTGCCTACACTTTCCAAAGCCACTGAACCGAGTGCCTATGAGCATCTTGTTGGGCCAAGAGTAATCCAACGTCATTTGCAAACCTAACCAAACACGAGCCTAGCACACAACAATGGACAGGTGTTGGGTAGGCATTCCACCGCGAAAGTGATGGCGAACACGTTAGAGGCCATGTCCTGTGGGTTTCCAACCCTGCGCAGGAAGAATCACTTGAACCCTATCCAGGGGATGCGAGAAATTCACGGCGAACAAAAACTAATGGTAGCCTTAATGCACTACTTATAAGGTTGTTGAAAATTCTTCGACAGCCCACCACCGGTTTCGCCCTTTTTGGGGCTCATCAGGTAGACGCAGTCCCCGAGTTTTCGTCAGCTGGGTTCCAGGTGAGTCCCTTGCAAAACCAGATTTGTTTGCAAATGAGTATATTTCGTTAATAGTAGCTTCTTTTATTTCGCGTTGCCAGATTATAGCCTGTCAGCAACAAGTTTTCTGAGTTGAATCCATCAATTTCTCTGATAGATGTGCGCTGTGAATATGCAGTTTTCCACTTTATATATCAATTCAACCTGATAGATCTTGTCTGCTGCACGAGCGAATCCGACTGATTACCCAGTGCTGGCCTATGGACCTTTCCATCAGCCAGTCAACGTCCGCTGCACTACGGGTGATAAAATATATGATGAATGATGTTTAGGGTCTTCAGATCGCTGGATCAAGTCTCATGGCCAGAGAGTAGGACTGCTGCAAAGGTCGTTTTGTAGACACGGTTTTAAGCTTCAGTCACATCCTCACCAAAGGTGAGGCAAGTTGGCAAACGTTGCTCGTGCCATTATGATACATGAGTTGATTTCATCTGTAACAGTGCAGACATAGCTTCTGCAACTGCCAACATAAATGACCGCACTAAAAAAATCAAGCTCCTTCCCCTGAGATATGAAAGATACACCTGACAATTGGAGGTCATGAAATAAGACTTTGGACCTTGAAAGTGCACATGGTATTCCCAAATACATGTTGCCAAACAGGGTAGATTGTGCAGTTATGTGATGGTCAAACAGCAAAACAGTGTCATCCGCATCATCCAAGTCTATCACCTCACTTTCTAGGTATGACTTCAATATCACTTGGATGGTACACATTTTGATGGTATCAATGACAAAAGTGAGCGAAAATGGAGGAAAGGAGACCGTATGTGAACTCCATTACCTGTAGGGAAACTTATAGAGAGCTCACTGAAAACCCTCAGACCACTGGGATTAGGGGAATGTATAGCGCGAAGAATATCCACAGACTTCGAGGACATTCTTTGTTGACCAAGTGTACATGAATATCCACGGCTTTGGTGGTCTCTTTGAAGTCACGAACAGTGGACGGCCTACCTGATCCAACTCCTGACTTGTACTCTCAGATTTGCGTCTCGCGTAATGTCAACAGATGTTACCGTATTTCTAAAAACCTGTAGCCGTGTTAAAACTTACACCCCTGTGGTTGGAGTAGTCACTTCGGGTACATTTTTTTAATAAAGGTTGATTGATTCGTTCCAGGTTGTTGAATGGCATCCTCGTTCGAAAATTAACTTGAACAAACTTGTCGGCCCTCACCACGCCTCTGAACAAAGCTGGTTGGAGTTCCTCTGGCCGAGCTGTACTATTGTACGGAAGAGTTTAGATAGAGATCACGGCTCCAGTTTAGCCTCTCGAATGAAAGGAATGGTTTAAGGCGCAGACGGCCAAATAAATTGTTCTCAAAAGTATGCTGTCTAGAGGTTAGGACACTAGTTTATGCCATCAAGTAGTGAATTTACAATATTATATTTGACGGTCTAGCCAAAAGCCGCTTTTTGCTCCCGTTGTGTTTATCAGGTAAAAATGCCTCAGAACTTTCCCATTGGCACAAGCTTACTTCATTATCAAGGCTTTCTGATTCCACGGAACTTCCTCGTCAGCATGTAGACTGTGCTTGAGCCGACATCAAACCAAAATTTTAGTACAATTATGGTCGGCGTTAGAAAATATACGACGTCTCGAATAAAAAAGGAACACTGACTACTTATTTGGCGGGTCCTGAGAGATACCGCATGTCGAATTCCCTGTTGTGTGAATTGCCATGCTTACCTGATCACAGTTAAGCCTGACATCGATCAGGATGCGGTTTTTTTAACTTTGCACAGATTTTTTGTTTAATTCTTGGATCCGAAAATCTCAGATGGACAATCAAGGGGTTTGCTCTCTTGGGAAACCTGTAGAAAATGCACACTGCACGAGAGCTCCACCTCAATAGATATTAGCAGTCCAGACAGATCGATTGTCAAGGACAGGACCTTGTTAACAAGTGCTAAATGTGCTGCTGGAGAGTAATACGTTCACGAACAAAGTATATTTCATCGAGTCAGAGCTATAATCTGTTGGTGCATATTCCGAAACTATAAATAAATGTTGGATATTAGTTCGAGCACTGCGAATTCTCATTGGGGTTGATAAGCGACAGCTTTAAAGGCCTTAACTCGAGAGCTTAGATGTATACTATCATCGGCTTAATCCGGTTCGCACAGTTCATAGGGAGTAGCTCGATTAACGTACACGGATCTTGTAGTTCAAGTTCATAAATCAAATATCGCAATAAAACAGAGGATAGAAGTCGGAGAAGCGGAAGCGAACTGGCCGACTTTATGGTTGGCTCAGTATTAGTCACTTCTTTAGAATATATACTGAAATAATTAGGGATTGACGGAAGCGTGATCGATAAATGAGAGAGGTATAGATTGAACGGATAATGATGAAAGAAGGTGGGACATTTCATCAGCATCCCGTTTTTGTTTGCTCAGCCTGCTGTACACTCTAAGTAAGGCGGCTCATTTGATGGCATCACAAAAAGGCCGATTTGGGGGGACACTACAGTTATTTGCACGGTTTGTGGTTGTACGTGGGCTGAGATACTGTCAGAGCACACAAACGGAGACAGGAGGATGATTATCACCCTCGACTAAACCCTCTGGTAGTTCAAATTTCCGCAGCGTTTACTGGAAGGTCCATTGTTAATGTTTCATAACGGTAAAATGCGGACAAACTTAACCTTGCAGGCAAAATCTCTGTTGAACAATTTGCTTCCTAACAGTTTTCTGAAACTCCGTCCTGGGTCGGGAATTCAGAGCTTTAGTAAGGCAGATATAGAGAATTACGTCAAATTTCGACTGAACGAAATAACTTTTCCGCTTTTAATCCGCGGTTTCTATGAAACCTGTCAGGGACTGCGTCTTAAGGGGAAGCAATTTTATTTCGTGCATTCACATAATTTTTCCAGAGGGAGAAAATTGCACATTTAAGTGTTTAGTACTTCGCCGGATTTCCATCAAAAAAAGCCCAAGGATATTTTCCTCTTTTTTACCCTGACAGGAGGTGTCCCGTTCCATTTTTTATTTTCCTCTTATTTGCGATAAACGTTTCCATCAAACAATGACTTTTGTGGTAGGATAGAACCGCCAAAAACCCAAAGTATAATGACGCACAAGAAAAAGTTCAGTGTTCTTATTCACGGTGATTTACCGATCACAATCACCTCGGATTAGGGAAGAACATCAGTAGGTTTTGAGGTTTTGAGCATGTCTACTGGAATAGAGACCATACATGCGTGTCTCTGCGTGCCTCTAAGAAACTCGCAATGTCCAAGAGTACAGCTGTCTTCTAGTGATTTAGCTGGAAGAACTTCAGAAGCATTGTCTCTCATGCCACCATAAGATGTTGGCTGTAGTTACTTGTGAAGAATCTACAACAGTTCCTGATGATCGCGATGAGTGTCTTCTGGTCCACTCATTCGAAGCATTTTCGACGATCGGAAGTGATGGGGATTGAGTCTTATCGCGCCAACGTGAACTGATCTTCCGGTCGCTTACACATACCATTACGAGTCTTAATCAACGAGTGAAGAAGCTATTGCGCCGCAAAAGTTCCGCATAGCCCAATTAACTTTCCGCGAAAGTGTTGCACTGGGAATTCATAATTCGTTTCAAGATGCCCGGTTAGGAGCAAAATATTTTTTTGAACAATATTACACTGAAACTATTGAGAGACTCGTAGACCATTACAAAGCAGTTAAAACAGTCGTATACGATATGAATTTTCATGTGTTCTTTCTCTAGAAAAATCCGACACGAGAAAAAGTCTATCATGCCTTCTAAGGGGACGACATGAACTAAGTGACGGTTGCCGATGCCTTACAGGTAAAAGAAGTCCTGGTGTTTCTGTGTCATATCCACACACTAATGTGCTTTCGTCTCATATGTGTCTTCACCAGAGCCAGTACTAAAAAAAGAATGAAGGAACGCTTTTTTTCAACATTATTCGGATGCAAGTGTTTCAAAAGGTGAACTGCGAACCACAGGTGATCCGATTGCGTCCCGCAGACCCTGGTACACCAGACCATTTGGTAATCAGTGGGACTACGACGAAACGTGCTTTTGTGTTGCACACAACCGCATTCCAGATAGTTGTTCCCACTTTGTTTTTAAGTACTTTAAACAGATTTTGTTCACTTCTAGGGCACCTATACTTAGCCTTAAAAACCGAGTTAACATCAACCAGCGGTCACTGTATGGTGCACAATCATACACGAAGAGTTCACGCAGAACCAAAGTAGCGAAAATGACCTCATCGAAGGGATAAAACAGTTCAGTGGGACCAGAGAACTTCCTAACACACCGGAAACAAGAGCAATGGCTTTAGAGGAACTGAAGATATGCACACAAAGGTTTATTCCACTTCTCCGCCAGAGATCTCCCATCGGCTAGTAGTGTGAACTATGAGTGCCTGGTCAGTAGAGTGAATAACTGGCACTATAGCGCTTTAACCAATCAATAAGGGATTCCACCTTCCGTGGTCGCGTATCGACTATTTCCTCGAGTGACGACTTCTCAGATAGAACTTTAACTGGTCTTGTGACTTATACTTCCTCTAAGCTGTTTATAGAATCATATCCTCTCTAGGCGCAAGCTAATCACACTTCTGAGCAGCCGCCTGCGGCTGAATTTTTAAGTGTTCAGACTACTAGCCGGGAGGTTGGCGCTTCGAAACTCAGACGCGCAGTGATGATGAATCCAAATAAGGGTTAAACAGCTCTATGGTGGCTGGTGACTTTTCAGCATACATTGCTTTCCGTTAAAGGTCGAAGTCCTGATTGAAAATTACCAAATCTCCCTACACTACCATCAGCTTGTCCTAATGCTTGGTACAACTTGATTGAAACTACAATTGCATAGTACTACCTATATAGAAGTGAGTAGCTTTAATGTGAAAGTAACACGCCTGAAAAAAAAAACTTTCAGG
This sequence comes from Clonorchis sinensis, assembly GCA_003604175.2. Classification (NCBI taxonomy): domain Eukaryota; kingdom Metazoa; phylum Platyhelminthes; class Trematoda; order Opisthorchiida; family Opisthorchiidae; genus Clonorchis; species Clonorchis sinensis. Next base: position 214,746,151 of record CM030369.1, read on the forward strand.
AAACTCTGTGCTATACAGAGCTGTCTCTAGTCATCTGAACAGAATCCACTTCACCTCAATATTCTAAGTTGCATCAGTTGTTCGCGTTTTCAGACAAGCAGACTTCTACGTTTGGGTTGAGAAACGTAATGCCTGATTGTCCACATCACTTTGGCTCACTGACTTCCAGGGACTACTCTATGCATCCTTCTAATGTGTGGGGCTTGAAGGAAGGAAAGAGATGACGCGCCGTCATGATGGTCTAGGTGATCAATTCCGTCGGTATCCTGGACATGACTGGCGTTCCCGGTTTGATTCAGAACTTGTTGCAACTCTCACATCTTACTGAAAATGTCCCGAATCATTTTTTGAGATTATCGCTGTCATCCGTGCAACCATTTAACGGAGAAGGGTGATGAGAAAGCACCGCAGGTTTTCTGCAAGCCGCCTGTCAAAAGGATTCATTGAGAATAAGTTCCATCTACGAAGTGACTTTAACCGAAATGTGCCTACTCGTACTGGACGCCTCACTCATGCCATCATTGGTTAAAACTAGACAGTTAGAAAATCACATGTCGAATTATCGAGTGACATGCATTATCATTAGGAGACCGTTTTGTTCACAAAATCTGTTCTGACACGACAGTTCAGTAAGCCAAAAATGAAGTCGGAATGGACTCAATAAACTGTCAGTTTAGGCGAAAAAATAGGGTCAGTCAAACCGCGAAAGAATCGCTGACGCTCTAGAACCAACTTTAGGACTTTTGCTAACCCATACAAGTTACTTTTATTTTTTTATCAACAACCAAGTCTATTTGACTTTTGTCTTTCACGGTTGAAACCTACCGATGTTGCACTAAGATGCTCCAGTTATTCCGAGAAGGTTAAAACGCCGCTGCACAACGTGCGCAGCAGATATGTTTGTGAATGTTGAAGAACGTTTTCACTATGACATTTCAGAGATTGATGCGATTTTTTTGTGAGTGGACTTAAGTAATTGCGAGTTTGATGAGCGTTTTTGAAAACAACAGTCACAACACTCTCTATTAGAATGGCTTCCAGGACCGTCAGCACGGAGCAGATTTATTGATTTTCATCGTCAACATTAAAACTTGACCACCGTGCCGATCTCCACTACTAAATTGTCCAGTCTAATTATCAATTCCTCCTGGTGAAGGGTGGACATGTTCTCTCGCTTGAATGTCAGCAGCTTGATTTCTTTTAGGTCCCAAACCCCTTGAAATGTCCACCTCGCTCCAATTTTCAATGCTGTGGCTTTAAAAGTAGTTGATATATATGAAGATATCATGAAAGCCCTGCCACAGACCTGTGTTATGACTAGAAAAACAAGCATAACAGTGCTCTAGCTAAACCAAATAGGACACAAACTGCTCTCTCTTTGTGAGGTAGCATTACACCGTAACATGCCCTATTCCACCACCTAAATTTCACCGCTGATGTTAGTTCGCTATCGACAAAAAAACAGACTTCCAGGTGAAACCCTGATTGATTACAGCTTAGTAACAATCAAATACCCTTCAGAATGGCTCGGGTCGCAACCCGTAATGTTATAAATGGAACAATTAATTTAAAATTCGACGTGTTGTTGCCCTATTCAATGGAAGTCAGCCCTTCGTGAGCAGCACTTTCTGTCGCCCCACTAAATCTTGCGTCAGATTTTAGCATCCAAGAGAAACCAGATATTACAGAGATTTTGACCTGTTATTGCAGCCAGTCTATGCGGAAAAGCCGACAAACTACTGTACAGCTATTTCATCCTTACTGGCAATCCGCAACATTGCATGCGTTACGAAATCACGGTGTTTCACCCCCCGTGACCAGTTAGAGGTTTGGACACTTAAGCATTCAGCCACGAGTGGCTGCTTAACAGTGTGAATTATTCACATTTGGATACAAGACAGCGCCGCTATTCCTTCCATCACTAAATTCATTCCAAGTAGTCATGCGTGTTGAGTGGGCCCTCGAGCAATCGCTTCTCATATGGAAGTTTCACTCATCCGGTGAATTTTATTCTTTCTGTGAGCTACTTATGGATTGTTAGTAGTGTGATGAGAAATTTAATACAGCTTTCCTCTTGTAAATGAAGTCTATGCCGAAATGCAGAGAAGCATCCTACAGCTGCTTCATCGTTGTGAGCTTGGTATACTCACCTCCTGGTATCTCATCTGATTACAGCATTCGTTTATTCAAATACAGAGAAGAACAGTTATTCAATTTGGACGTCATTCCGATGTATACCTTCCTTGTCACCCAAAGGAAACAGAACGGTCGAGATGCTTTCAGCATGCTTAAGTCTAGAAAGGGGAAGTTGAAATATCGGGTTTGGATTCGAACCATGGAGTTTCTGGTCAATAATTCAGCGTCTTATCCACTAAGCCATCTCAAGCTCTTCTGGTTTACCCGTTAGTAGTCAAATAAGGTGGGAGAATACATGACAGTATTAGAGTTGGACACCATCGGTCTCTTCTGATCTCCTTCTTGAACACCCTGTTGTTCTCGAATACCTTTTGATAATCCCAACCAACGAATGTCAGGTCAACTAAGCTTCAGGTATCACTTTGCCATCTGTTTGACATTCGTTACTGGCCTTTGTTTGATGATCACCGTCGTTTTGGAAGTAACCAGCTAGAAGTACAGACTGAATGAAGGAGGAATCTCGTTTGAGGGATGATTTACATAGGTGATTCACTGAATCTCCAGACGAGCAGCCAATAGAAAGTGGACTGGTGATTACTTCTCAGTATTTGCACAAAGACACTGAATCCTTTGCCTCTGTGATAGCATTTTGTCCATTGGCATTTTCCAGGCAAATTAACTTCTGACGTCCGTAGAAATATTGCTTCTTTCAAGTCAAGTCTTTTTCAGCGTTCTCAGTGTTTATCCCCTCTGCAGGTAAAACCATACAACCGCTAGCGCACCGCTACGGTACGGCGGACTTGGCAGATGTCGGAAATTAGCTGACCTACCGATTTGTTCCTCATAATTGCTCGTCGACAGCCTGTAATTCTGTTGACTACTTCAACCATGCAAAACGCTTAGTGCGGCGAAATCGCAATAGTTTTCCAAAGCTGCTCCCTGCCTAACAAAGACGAGCTTCTTCAGGGCGTACATTCGGTGTTAGAGTCTTCATTCAAGGCAATAATTGAATCCAACACAATAAGTGTAGGAGTGATACTTATACGTGGAACATTGAGCCCCTCAATCAAGTTCATCAAACCATGATAAGACATAATTGAATAGATGTTAGAATTTCTTCTGCTCTCGTTACTCGACCGGGTAAAACACATTTATAAACGTGTCACTTGGCGACTCCTGTTTGAAAAAAAGACGTAAAGACTGTCGGGAAAACCGAGCTTAATCGGAGACTAGTGCCAATTCGGAGTGAAGACTTATGTGTGCGTGGAACCGGCTGTCTCAGTTTGGTCAGCATCGCCCCGCCGAAAGCTGGTGCTTGGCCACTCATCGGGATGGTGTTCGAGTGAGTATACACAATGACCTGTGACCAGCAGCTGTCCTGCAATCGATTGTTCTCAGGTTGTTCAGGTTGTAGAAGAATCACTAACTGACTGTTGTTTAATGTGGCACATCAAATTTTTTAAAGTGCCCTGCGATTCTTTTGGTGACACAGCTGCTTGTCCAGTCGATGGGCGTGTCGTCTCAACTGCGAATGTGGAGCTGCAGAAAGACTACTCCATTGAGGTCTGGAGTCGCAAGGCCAACTTCAGCTAACTTATCCTTAGTTGTACGAACTAGAAAGCGCGATAGCATGTGGCTGTTAGCTTCCATTCAAAGCTTGCGAATATGTAAACCTCCTTAAATGATAGTAGCAAGAAAAGTTGTTTGTCCTCTGCGGTAGCGACTGGGTGTTTTCCAACTTCAAGTAGGCCGTGTTCGGACAAAATATTCCAGGTTTTCATTCTCTAGTTGAGTTTGTTTCAGAAACTCCTCATTGTTTTGAGTCAAAGAGCCCAAATGATAGTGTCCTGCACACAAGCCAGAGTCGCAACACCGACTGACCAGTCCAGTTTGTTCTACGGCGGATAGCGCGGGTGCTGGATGCCTTTCGAGGAGAACATCTAGCAAACCTAACCTGCCACTTGACTCCTTCTCGTAGGACACAGGTGTGATAGAATACATGCTATTGAAAAGAACAAGCAGACGAAATTTTTCTTCGGCGGTGAAAATTAGGATATCATGAACACAGTTTTTGTGATGTTTGCGGCCCGCAGTATTGCCTCACAGCTGCTTTCCTAAAGAGAATTCGGCAAGAGTAGGGTCTAATCCAAGGCGATGCGGTCAATTACACTTTAGGGTAAGGCTGTCACTAAGGAACGCGTACTGGTTTACTTTGGTTGGCACAAAAAATCAACATTTTGATGTAGTGAAGGTTAGTTAAAAATGGACTCCAAATGCGTGGAAAACATCTTGCCAGAACTCACTGACATTCGAACGCCCATCTGACAAATTTCGACAGAAAACAATGGAGCACGAAACATCTCCGGATAGGATGAAATTCATTACAACAATTTATGATGCAGCGAATTTTGGGTTGTCGAAATTCGGTGTTAGTAACTCCATAAGAGTTTAACGTCAGCGTCTACTGAGATCAAATTAAATGTTAAAAACTTAGGGGTGGTTTCTCATGGTTTTGATGCTCACGTGACAAAATACGTGTATGTAGGTTCACTTCAAAATCAAACTAGAACAATCAGGCCCCCGGGGGCTCAAAGATATTTTTCGGAAAAACCTTCCCCTATGGGTGTTTAAAAGGAGACGGACTAATATCTGTCTAGTCACTGATACCATGTGGTATAATTTACGATACAGAATATGCTGCGACCACAAGTGGGATCATTCCCCCTTGATGGCGTACAGAAATAGTTACCACGCAAGAAAATTCAGGGCACAAAAGATAGATCAAACGCTAAAAATACTACACAGGTAAGGCCCGTTTGCAAAGTCGGACGGCGCAGAGGCATTCAGCGGTGTAGTTAGGGTTGAGGAGTGCGGTATGACGACAGACGGATGGAGAGAATGCCCTAGACTCTGGCTGATAGGTCTGACCCAGTCAATGGATGGTGGTTTGGTCAATTTAAATTCACGTGTGTCTCTTTTAAACAGCCTTCAACCTGTCCTGGTGCAATTGCTCACCAAATGGGGGAATCACTGCACTTTTATTAGGGTTAATCAACAGGCCGTTTCCTGATCTGTGGCTGGATTTGCACTCCGGACAAACGACCTGTGAGGCGAACATGAATTATTAGGCGTGCACAGAAGGAACTACTGACGCTTGAGAGGAACTTCGGATCATACGTCCATACTAAAAATGACCATTTTACAAGTGGTTGGCACCAGAATATCAGTATTTCAGTTGCAATCGGATGGCTTCAACCGAGTAGAGACTCTGTTTGATATTGGGAAAATATCCTGAATGATTCACCGTGTGCGATATCTGAAAACGAACCCACTGCACTACGACATTGAAACGTTACTCAGGTCCTTCATTGATCCGATAGTTTCCTTAACCGGGTGGAGAATGTGAGGAGAATTTCACCTCAAGATCTTGCTACTATCGGCTTCATAAGTAGTCATTTTCCATGGAGGTTCCTGAGATGACGAATTCAAGGTAAAATGAATAGGCAGTCTTCGAATCGGTACGTCGTAATAAAATGTAATTGTTCCAGGATACAGCTGATTGGCACAGCGTCTCCGGTAATGAATAGCCAGTAGCATCCCAGTAATTCTACTTTTGCCATTCCATTCCTTGGGATAATCTATCAAGCAGTCATTTAAAAAAAGTACACACTTTTATTGTAACAAATTTCAAATGAGGTTGCTGAAGAACATCAAAAACCAGATTTATTAGGGTTCCTTGTGAGCCTCCCGTGAAAATCAAGTTTATATGCAAATGGGCGGATTTCTCTTATCCCAATTCCAGCTGTTTGCGATTAGCAGATGAGTCTGTGAGTACTCGAGCGACCCAAAAAAGCCGAGCACACCAGGCCCTTTCCGGACGACAGCACTGAGACAGGCCGCATGCCAATTCCTGTAGCGCCTTTGTAATTAACCGTTCTACAGGACAATCTCTGTCTACCTTTAGCACTTCAATGAACCAAACTGGAAGTCATCGCTTTTTCCAAAATTACTCGAAGGCTATCCTAATAACGCGATTTCTGGCTTCTCAGATTTCGAACTCCATTTTTCAGTTGCCTTGAAATGCAAGTCTTGGATAGTCAGTGTCGTACTCTCAAGTTGTATATCCCCTGTTTTACTGCCGGTTTGAACGTCTTTACTTGGAAATTTCAGCCACGGAAGCCAAACGTTTGTGAACAATGAGAAATATCACATCAGGGCACCTTCTGACGCAAGTCACATTCCATCATAATCCATTTTCACTGGAAGTTTGAAGCCCACTGGATGGCTTCTGATGTGACACAGTGATATCAAGATAGTGGTAAAACATTTCAGGCACCAAAGCACTTGAAGCCCCCAAGGAGCCTAAAATGAAGCACAACAATCTACGAAACGAAGTGGGTTTAAGGAAACCGAAAAGCAATGTAAAGAAAGGCAAGTTTCCTCAGATCTAGCATAGAATCCGCAGCTAAACAATAATCATGTTATTACTGTATAAACAGTCTGGTCGATATTGACACTAAGCACTGATTGAGATTTAGTTGTGCTCCACAATTCTTCTAGTTCTTGCATTGGACCCCTGGCACACAAGTCTGTCAAATGTTGCATCTTAAAAAGTCGCAAACGTGGCCAAACTCTGCTAGGCCCGGCCGTATTCTGAACTATTCTGCGAATCTCGTTTTCTTGGTGCTGTGCTTATTTGGAGAATGGTCGAAGCTATTCTACAGACCACTTCTTAGTGACCTTATATATAGTATTGCCTTGTAGTATGCCTTGATTAGGTGATCGCTGTGCTGCATGTTCAGTTAAAGAATAGTGTGAACGAGAGTTTGAGCAATGATTCATCGCAGTCTTCCATTGAACCTATTTCACCAATTTGAGTTGGTATCCTAAATCGTGCTGTTAAGATTCCTCATACGCAGTCTTCCGCCTGATGTGCCTGTTCATCAGCTGGACTCCTTGCTTCTGGATTACTAATTCATCTGGTTATCCACAGAAATTGGTACCAGATTGATTGGAAAAATTTCAACCTTCAAAGAAGTCAGCGATTCCCCCTCTAAACTTTTTTTAGAGAATATGACTATGAAAACTCATCGAGTTCGAAAACAATTTCTCACCTTTGGTTTTGCGAGAGACTCACCTGCAACCCAGCTGAATCTCCCGTTTTTGATGTTTCCAGGGTTCGAGTAGAACATAAGGTTGACGGGAACTCGGGGACTGCGCCTACCTGATGAGCCCCAAGAAGGACGAAACCGGTGGTGGGCTGTGGAAGAATTTTCAGCAACCTTATGAGTAGGGCATTACGTATAATTTCTCACCTTGTTCGTTACTTCCTGTTCACATTCTTGACCCTGTCCTGTGGACCTGTCAGCTGGCTCGCGTGTGATACTACAATCCGAGAGATGAGCGCTGAGTTCAAGCTCTAGTTCTTCCTTTCCTCGCTATTCCAAAATGCATTTTCAGCTCCGTTGTGATGTGAAGTTGTGAAGTTGTGATGTGAAGTTGATTATCCAGTGGAGTTGCCCAGGTATCCAAACGATCACATCTTGCGCAATAAGATGTTCAGGTTGATTTGTGAAGGCTGTTCACTCCAGTCAAAATGACTTCATGGAGCACTCACCGAAAGTTTGCTGTTTTTCTTGAGTCTCACTTCGGGAACTGTCCCCGAATACCATTCTAAGCCTGGTATTAAATTTCATATATGCTCTGTCTCTCAACATTTATTTCAAGACAATATCGGGGCATAATGCACAGTCCAAGAACATTCGTCTTCTGGTTTTCCTTATGTCCTGCTGATTTTCCTGTGAATCCACGATGATCGGCAGTTATTTTTCTTTTGTGTTCTGACTACTCATGAGTACTGTGATTATCACTGGTTTATTATAACGCCGTTTCGTTTCCTTGCTGCTAGTTTCGCCCTGTTTTTGCCCCTACGTAAGGTCTGCTTATGCCCTAGTAACTGATGTCAATATTTTGTCGCCTGTCCGTTTTCGGTTGCCGGTTCGTTTCAGCTCTGTTTATTTTCGGGTGTCCGTTCTGACGGGAAACAGACCCACCAAATATCGAACTCTGAGTTCATCGGACGGTTGGCGATCATGTTGTCCATTTCACCGACTCGGCGACCGGAGAGGCCCTATTTTTGTATTGCCTTTATACCGCAGCTACCATATAGCCTTTGTTGACATTTGTTTTAAACGGAGCCAAGCGCGCAATTCGATTTGACACGTGACACGAGCTGCTGCCTCGCGCCATCAGCCAAAGACAATCCCTTCCGAAAGTATTGATTGTTTTCTATGCCGTTATCTCTCCATACAGCCTATTTACACTGTCTGACTGCCCGTATATGTACGTTTGTAAATCATTTACTAATTCCTTCCTGTTACCTCCAGAGAGTCATGCTGCCTCAGTGACCATTTTTCTGCTCCTGCCGATTGAGTTATTATTGATTGTACGTTTTGCCTAATCCACGATGTTTATTAACCTGTTTGTCCATAGAACCAATTCTCGACAGTTCTCAAGAGAGCATCTACTGCCCTCGTTTGTCTGTTCTACTGCCCACTGAATACGAACCGAGTAGAGTCCGATAGCTGCAATCATCCTGTGAGATCCTTAAAAGCCCGGATCTTACATGTCCCTCAGGATTAAACTGAACATCATTTTAGCATTCATTACCTCCTGTTACGTGGCTTTATTAAAACTAAGCATTTCACTTGTGTATCGCTTGGCTTCCCTTTCCTTCGAATAAGTATTGCCCCCAAAGAGGAGCACATTTGGCTGGGTCCCACGGGTAACCCTCAGGAAAGTACCAAAGCTCTACTCATAACGAGGAACTGGTCGTGCTTGCTGTCCTTCCTGTGTTACCTCAACTAATTTCGGCCAATGATTTACTCATTGCACAGTTGCTCATGCTCACTATGGAGTTCTTCCTCTAGCACATCGCCCTATTAGACATTTGTGCTTATTGTACGTGGTTGGATATAAATCGGACACACAAGTAGCGTGAACAATCCACATCTCACGAATGTTCCCTACGCTGAGGAACAATTCATCAGGTTAAAATTTGTGCAGACAAGGTGCAAGAAGGGTTGCAAATCATGATCAGTCTACATTTGACATATTTTGGTGGAAACAGGCCGGTAAAATTGAAGTCTGTGGAAGTTCACATGTGAGGATCTTTCAGAAGCAATCTACTCTGATGTATCGGGTTGGTGCGTTGTTGAGTTGTATCGTTGAGACGTCTTAAACGGGTTTCGGACCGAAGTTTCCGGTCATATCCACCCTAGAAATTAAGGTGCGCGCCATGTTCTGGTTTAAGACACTAAACTTCCGCTCACCTATTGTTGCAGTGTGAATCTAACAGCAGAATTTTCAGCGCTTGAAGAGAGTAAAATCTGTGATTCCTAAACGTCGTAAATGAGACGAACAGAATAAACGAATCAATTTTTCAACAAGGAAATATGAGGCATCATTGATTCTGTACAGACTTGTACTTACCAAAATGATCATACATACAAACAAGTAAAATGGTCTCTTCAACTGGCTCGTTAACACCCAAGAAACTGAATTTGGCTGGCGCTGCACTCCCTTAGGTAACCTGCCTTGCCTAGCGTCTTCATCGTGAACCTCCTGGTGACTGGTGATGACTGGTTTACTTAGGGGAGTTAGTTTGAATGACTCTTGAAAACAGCCAACTTCAGGGAGTACTCTTTAAGGCACTTTGTATGGCACTATGACCTTCTTGGTCGGGAAACACAACGACTTATGGCCTTATGTTTGCCAAAACCATAGTATAGGTGTCCATGTTCGTCCGTGTTAGTGGCTATGCAACAGTAGTGGTTCCAATTTATTTACCAGGTGGAACTTCTTCTAGAAGATATTTTTTCGTGAACACAGCAATCTGCTAGGCGCTGGAATATCCCAAGTATTGAGTGCTGGAAAGGCAGTTGCTTAAGCCTTCTTTTCTGACCGCGTAAAGTCATCGGGTTTCATAGAATAAGCACAATTATGACAATTGATTTCTTTTGCTCGCCGAACTTGGATTGCAGAAATCCGTCACTAGACGAAGAGGCGCGATCACTGCTCTGTAAGACGAAACCACTCCACGGCGTCAGCTGATTAGAATGGGCCAGAGTAAATAAAACACTGTGAAGAGATGGTTTTCAAACTTTCCAGCCCATTATCATCAAATTCACATGTCCAGAATATACCACCTTCTTCAGTTCCTCGGATATTAAACGCACAAATTTTTATCAGGTAACCAACAGACCAATAAAATCTATGCATAGGCCTTAAATTGGATTCAGTCTATGCATCGATTGCCATGACGAACTTCAGTCGTCTTAATGGAATGAGTATACACTCCCACGCATAATTTCTTGCTTGCGTCAGAAAAATTGTACTTACTGCATGTGCTGGCGGTTATTCTTCTACCAACGAATCACGTGCCAAACCACCTTCCTGAAAAACGTATGAATAAGATCTCGACCTTCTCTGTAGCACTTCTGTAATGTACTATTCTCTTTTGTGTACGAATTACAGCGAGTGCTATGCAAATTTATGTTACTGTTGTTTCCAGTCTTGTGGCAATTATGCAAGTACGGGGTTGGTTTTTATCCGAGAAAGAATGGATATCCAGTCTGTGATTGGTGTTTCCTCTCCCTGTATCCTAATTGATTACAAGGAAAAAGATCGGCAAAACGCAGTGAGCTATAAGGCAGTAGGATTATACGCGCGTGAAAGCGTGCGAGCGACTTGGCGATGGCTGTCACTGTTTCCAAAAGTGCTCTGTCCTGGCTTGGGGTCCCTAAACAGACAGAGGGCAATAACCAGATAAGCTGAGTTTACTGGTAATGACTGTGATATTCGCTGCCAAGTCAATAATTGACCTCCTCTTGTTTATCAACAACCTCCGCACGTTTGGACAGTATAAGAAATTCGATCGACTAACATAAGAAGCACGTGACCAAGTCACTGCAATGTATGGCGTTTGCTCACTTGACTTATAGCATACAATAAACTCCTCCCCCCACAACTGATGGTTCTACCAGACCTGGACAATCCTGTGGATGAAACACTAGAAATTTTTAATTCATTTTCCCGCAGCGGCCAGGTTCTCATCCATTAACAGCACGGAGCGAACCACAGCATTGCAGACTTCCACCTCGACGAGTAAACCTAGGTTATGCCCACGCTGCAGGTAACACAGACTTACCAACGCCGTTCTGTCTGCATACTTGACCGGTTTGGGCTTGATCCCAGCCAATCCTGCACCAGCCCTACATGCTTCGCAGGTGTGAACAACATACCAAACCGTGAGGCAGAATTTTTAGGGTTATATATCATTGTTTGCATTTCGGTGGACCAAACCAACGAAAAACCATGTCGTCTGTGTATCCTTATCGGTGACCAAACTTCCTGGAAGACATTTCGACCCCAAAGGCTTTAGAGGCCGACAGTTGATCTTCGCTGATTATATTGATCAAGAATTTGAAAATCATAGGGGAAAGAAGAAATTCTTGCTTGACATCACTGAATGTAATGAACTGAGACGAGAGTATACCGCTGATCCTCACGCGTCCACGGTAGTTGTCACCAGGATTCTATGGGAGACACCTTTGTCCCACAGATGCTGTCAAGAGCTACCAGCTACTATTGCGGTGATGGTTTTCAGGCAATGACCGCATATCCTTACTCAAGATAGGATTGGTTTGGATCTTATTTCACGGATACTTACTGATCGCTACACACAGGGCCAAACAATTTGCAATGTGAGTAACCAGAGATGCTGTCTTTTTTTGAAGGAGGCTGGATGCAAAATGTCTGTTCTCGTGTTTTACAAAGGAGCGTCTCCTACCTCAATTCTTCTCCTTCAGGGGAGATCTTGCAGAAGACTAGCTAAACTGTACCTCTAAATGCCCGATCACCAATTCCAACCAGTTATTTTGTGAATGGATTACCGACACCGCTTGTTCACTTATCGTTTCATCTGACACTACCTTCCAATCAGTTAGTGGCTGTTTCCTGTGACAGAAGCCTTCTACAGCTCCTGAACTTTCTTGTTTCATCAAAGCTCCCCGTCTTTACTTAGGTTCTTCCATATTTGGCGTTTGAAGGATTTGCATTCGCCGTCGTTCTCCTTGCCTGCTGGTATGTATTTCTTGGCATCAGTCGGGACTAACAACCTCGACGATATTCACTGATCACCTGATCGTATCGGAGAAGCCGGATAGACAACAGTGAACGTCTCTAGCATAGCTGTTTTTAAATGTTGCCGTGCTTCATCCACGTTATCGTTCCCAGAACAGTTTTAGTTTAACGCCAAGAGTAGCTGAGCAAGCTGAGATCGATACTGTTGAACCATGGAAGTTCTCCGGCTGAAGGAACCCCAGATTGAAGTTTCACTCAACGTGTGGAGTATTATATTATTCCTCTGAAGGGTTTCAAAACCCCCTGGAATTTCCTGAGATGCCCACTTCTGGTGATTCACCATCAGGAAAAGTTTTTTTAAGCACAGATTAGCTTTATTTACGGAACAGTTACTAAGCTACATGTTACTAATGTGTGACTCCTTCCGCACTTAGCTCACCTAATTTCCCTTATCGGTGCATTTGATTGCGCCTGTGAGTGGCCCGTTTTTCACGCTGTCGATTGGAATCACGTGGCCAACAATCAACTATCGCGAGCATCTGACAGTGAACGTTCCTGCGTGCAGCCAACCACCGTGGCGCAAACCTGATCTGTTCAGCTGATTGGCTGACATAATCTTATCGACATCATATGAGTGAACCTGATGATCGCGCGCCCGTTTATCCTAAATCTGGTTCGAAAAAGGCGTGATAAAAATGTACTACCTGGATAAACTCGTGTCTGGAGCAAAGGAATACTATCGGAGCGTAAATCGCGCCAATATGTCGGGAGCTATTGACATCGTTGTGATCCAGCAACCAGATGGAACTTTTAAGAGCACACCATTCCACGTGCGCTTCGGAAAATCCGGTGTCCTTGTTCCAAGATCTAATCTGGTAAGTAATCTAATTAACTAGTTTCATTTAATAATCGAGCAACTTTCAAGCAAGTGTGAAAGGTTCTGATAAAAGTGGTGGGAAGCCAGTTTGGTTTTTGCAGTTATCAGAGCGAAATCAGTGGAAAAGTTATACGAAACAAGAAGGTACACCCTAGTTAGTCTTTTGCCGAGAGGACTTCTACATATCTGCGGAAGTGCACTCGCATGTGGCAATGAACAATCATTCACAAAGTAACATCTTAAAACCTGGAAACTCCCATACGAGTCACTCGAATCTGCACACTGATGCGGGAGAAATTGATGTCAGAGTTTGGTTGTTGGTCTGCTCGCCGAGCTCGGCAGTTTGTTGCAAATGTTTCATCACCAATCGGGACGATATCGCCAGTGCGGGGTCAACCCCGCAACAACAAAGCAGCACACCCGATCTACTTAAATCCCGCATTAACGATGTCAAAGCTATCTGTCAAGGATGCCAAATGGGGGCTCTTGCAAACCGGCGCCACTAGCAGGAACAAAAGGCAACCAAGTTTCGGGATGGAGCGTAACTGAGTTGCAAACCAGTCGCGATCTAGGTACCATAATCCGAAACCACTTAAAAGTTCAAGCTGATTGACAATAACGCGCTCAGTGGGTCCCGTTGTTCTATGGATGCTTAAGCAAACTGCTCTAAAGTGAGATCCAGTTCTGTATCAGTGCTGAACGTGGTATTTGTGAAACAAGCCGTGAACTACATACAACCAAGGTAATCCTGGTCCAGCAAGTAGAACAGATGTAACCTGTGTAGAGACTCGAGTTCAGAGTAGTTAATGAAACATGGGGACTGATCTGTGAGCGATGAGGATGGGAAACAAGAAATTACCATTGCAATGTGCATTCCACAAAGGGGAAGTATGAGACGCTAGGATTCACGGCAGATGAAGGCAGTCAGTGTTATTTTAAGTTGTGGCAAGTTCATTTCCCATCGACAATACCGCCTGAGTATGTTCGTTAGCCCATTTTATCCTCTCTGTCCATATCAAATTCACTAGCGTGCGCGAATTGTAAAATTTTACGGGTTAGACAGGGTGCGCATGGCGGTACAGCGTCGCTTTACATATCATTCTTCAGATTCGCGTTGAAAGTCAGTTATGTAAGGCAAAAGAAACACTGTGAATCACGAGCCCGCTTCCTCTGTTTGAATGAGATATCATCGGAAGAATGTCAAGCCGTTTCACTTTCATTGACTGAAACACCACCAGTCAATTCATGAAAATAATGTATGAAAATGAAGACGATATTGAAACCCTTTCAACACGTGACATTCTATTTAAAACGATCACTTTTGTGGAGGCTTATCAGTTCAATCAGTTAGTTAGACGGATTTGCCTGAATTCACCCGCAGCAATCCGTGTGCTTTTAAATCTTTCAGTCAGTGCTACATCAGTGAGCCCTAGTCGCAACCATTTTGATACTATTGATTTTCGTGTGTGACAAAAATCTGAATTGATTAGTGCTTCTCGGGCTATGAGGCCCACGAGAAAAAGGCTGTTATGGTGTTAGTTCAGTGTGTGTTTTTTTGTTTTCAAAGGTTGAAATACGTATGAACGACAAAGTGGTTGAAAATCTAACCATGCGGATTGGATCAAGCGGCGAATGCTTCTTTGACGAACCGGTAAGTTTGAATACATGGTTAAAACGTTTAGGAAATATCTCATTGACTATCACATGTTGTGATAATTGCTTGCCAAATAAACAACCCCATACTATTGACGGTGAAAGATTAAGTGATGCAAAATGGATTGAATCTATCCGATAAACATTCGACGTTTTCGAGAAATACACTCATTTGCAAATCAATTTGGGAACCCAGCTGAATCTCCCGTTTGCGATGTTTTCAGGCAACTGAATGTGCTGCACCAGGCCGCCTCATGTTCCAGTTGCTACGATATTCGACATATCGCCATACATGTTTTCACTTGTAATGGACTACTGATAAGGTTGCTGAAAACTCTTCGACAGCCCACGACCGGTTTCGCAAACGGGAGATTCAGCTGGGTTCCAGGTGAGTCTCTCGCAAAACCAAATTGATTTGTAAATTAGTGTATTTATCGAAAACAGTCCAATTTGGGTTCAAGTAGAACATAAGGTTGACGGAAACTCGGGGACTGCGCCTACCTGATGAGCCCCAAGAAGGGCGAAACCGGTCGTGGGCTGTCGACGAATTTTCAGCAACCTTATGAGTAGCGCATTACGTATATACATGTATTCGACGTTTTGTTTGTCGCCAGCGTGTTTCACCATTTTGACGAACCAAGTCATTTTCGGACTGTTTGCATACTGATAACTTCATTTGCCGGTGAACGCAGCGCTTGACCTTTTTGAAAGTCAAAACTTACGTTGAATGCGAACCCAGGTTCCCTTCACAGAAAGAGCGTCCAAGAACAGAAAAGGTTCTTCAGAGGAAATGAACCCTCCAGAACCGGGTGAGACAAATTTTGTATTCAGGGATAGCTGAGCTGCAAAAAATCGCCACAACGGATATGCCATAGGCTATCCCTTTGGGTTTACTTGTCAAATGTAAACTATTGATTTTGTAGGCTTTGCTTGTGAACTGTCACTCCACATTAGGGGACTTTGCTTGCCTGGTCGGGCTGGGGTCAAATCTGGGACACTGTGCCATTCACCAGAGCTTCATACAGGCCTTGATGCCAACGATGTTTGAGCGTTGGACGGGGTGACGCACAGTGAACTGATAAGTATCGTCTAGGTGATAGAAAGCATACCTGGTTTATGGAATACCACACACGTTTACTGTGTTTACTAAGGTGATTGCGTAAAATGTAGGCAAAATCCTGGAAGATTAGGTGCGTACATCCCACAAGAAGCAAGATATCCCGTCCAACACTAGCAAAAGCTGCTTAGGACACCTGGACACAATTGAATCCTCATTAATATCGTCCAAATAGGATGTAGTAGGATTATTTCCTGGGAAAGGGCTCTAGGAATGGAGTGCTGCGTTACTGGGCCTCTGGTTGAAAGGTTGTATTTGACTGTGTCAGGAATGCTTTACTTCGTCAATTGTCAGAAGGGGTTGCATGACAAGCCTAGTTGCTTCGGCCGCAACATTCACATGTCATGACTGAAGGTGCTGAGAAGGCATTGGCTTGAGTACGCCATTATCATGCATCTGGACCATTCAGAGCGCGCCCCTCTTATGCTGATGCAGGCGCCTTACTTGGCAGATGGAGTTTGTTAAACATAGAGGACTACCGATCTAACCACCCGCTCTACACAGCCTCGATAACTGCATAACGAGCTAATATATTGTGGTCCAAAAGCACCGCTTCCAGTAGTTGTTCTCACCTCTGATCCAACTAGATCAATTAACTTCGTATTTTTAGAATGTGCTTTTTACAAGCTCCACTGTATGATGCTGTCTCACCAGTCATCCTCATGTCCAGCGATTTGTCTACTATGCTAGCTTTGCCTCATGATCCCTACTGAACAGACGGCAACAGTCTCATATAGCATTCGAGGACATCATCATCATCATCATCAAAGACAGCAACATCAGTGTTGACACTGATGCTTCACTGCCGTACAACCATAAAGTTCGTCTAATTACTTATACATATATAATCGATTAGCCCCCATTTCTTGTATTCGAGGACAAAGGGCCTTCGTAGCCCGAAGGTAAATTTGGCTGTATATCATTGATTAATACTTTACGAACCGAGACCTTGATCTTGATGTTATATTTTTGAAAGGGGAGTTTGCCGTATAGTTCAGTAACCTTTGAAGAGTCTACCGGCCCACGACGGATGAGCTAGTCACATTTCGACAGCGTATCCTAGTTAGTTCACCTACTTCGAATGCCAGTTGACAGTGTGCCTCGTCGTCTTTTCACAGACCCATGTGCGGGATGGGAACGATTAAACTGTGGTCTGAATGCGAAATAATGACAAAATATAGACAACCTCAACCACTTGGATAACTGCTGTCGCTCCGGTCTACGGTTCCGAGAAAAAGCACATAATTGCCTAATGACAACGGCATAATCGGTGCAGCTGTTCATATCCTGGACTATATTTACCATAGTTATTGTCCTCAGTGCGCGGCCGTTCCAGTTTCCCAATAAACAATGACAATGCGGTGTCCCTGAGGTGGATAAACCCTCCGACTTACTTTTTTGTCAAAAAATGAGCGAATCTGCTGCAACGTGAAATACGCTCGCACATCAAATTGGTTTTAACACGGAGTTCATCTGAATCCCACTTGAATCCCTCGCTTATCATATTCTTCAACCGAATATGCTGCGCAGTCGATGCCTCATATTTCAGCGGGTGCGATATTCGAGATATCCCGGTGTTAATTCTTGAAAGAATCAACGTTTTTTATCATACGAATTTCAACTGAATGAATGAACTAGACTGATACCTGCGGGGCGTTCAATTTCAACACGCAAATAGGTGGATGAATAAATTCGACTCGGCAGGTTTCTCCTTGCATGGTTAAATTACTCGATAAATGTGTGTCTGAAAGTCCTAACTTTCTGTTTTCGGACAACACTGGTGGTTGGATGAAGTCAGTGTGCGACAAATTCTACAATGGAGGGTCACGTGACATTCTCGGGAATTTCTTCGCGTTAGAGCAAGGCAACATTACCGTTCTGCGTGCACATGCAATTAGTCCGTTTATGAATTTGAATAAATGATATAGTGTATATATTTGCATACGTATATAAATATAAATATGTATAAAATGGACATTATCTTCAAACGACCCAAAGTAATCCAGGTTTATTGTGAAACCAACGCTATTATGAAGGACCATGGTGATATGTCGATTCGTCTTGAATAGCATGTTTAAAGAAGCAAATGTTTTCATAGAGGAAAATAATCACAAGGTTACTGAAAACTCTTTGACAGCCCATGTCCGGTTTCACCCTTCTTGGGGTTCATTAGGTTAGTGCAGTCCACAACCTTGTTTTGTTTTCTGTGTCCAAAATTTTCACACTTGTGTTTGTCTTCGTGCAAATAACCTTTGCATAAACTGGCATTATAGAAAGCAGGCTGCAAAACAACTGACACCTATAAATTCAAACGCGCCGTTGTTAACCTAATAATATTTTTTCAACTTAATGTTATTCCAGTTTTGTCCACTGATTCCCGAAAGAGGTTGATCGAAAGCGGCGTTATCTGAATCTGTGTGGAGTTTCGTATTAGGTTCCGTGGTTTGGTGCTGTTTTGTGTTCACAACACACAGGGTCAAATCGGTCCTCACCCTGTTTCTGTTGCTTTCTAGCCCTACTACAAAGCCCGTGCCCGGGGAACCCCCGGTGATCGTGAACGGATTACCCGAGGTCGTGGAAAACGGTAGTCGAAAACGGCAAACCCCTCCGGTGAATCCAGCGGAGCTGAATAATCATGCTTTCGGTAAGTCTTGACCAGTGACTGACTTGGAAAAATCTGGCCACTGATTAGTGTGCAAGTCGTTTGTCCAACAGGTCTCCAATACTCAAATACTGCCACGTCACATAACGTCATCACACGTCATCTAACACCCGACTAACTCCCAATGTACCCCTTAAGTGTTGATTTAAAATATCTGCTACATTCATCTGTAGTCAGATGGTAGCTAAGACTAAGCCACTAGTTGGTTGAAACTAGGGATCCCATCTTATTTCTGCAACATAGTTGGCGTACAGTCCTACGGTTAAAAGATCAATCAAACTGTGACCCAAAACTGATTGTGAAAAAATCATTCGACAAGCCCTGTATCCACCTGATAAATTACGATAAAAATAAAAATCCCCGTGTGGTTTGAACCTTTCAAGATCTGATCACAACCCTACTAGAATACGATGTTGCTGAGGATAAAAACTGCGGAACAGCAAGCATCATGGTGTTTGTAGCTTTATTCACGTGGACTGAAGCCACCCACGACAGTAGACAACCAGTAGAAATATTCCACACGTGTCACGAACTCCCCAAGCTTTCATCCGATACGCACTAATACGAATGAGAGAATTTTCACTCCAGCAATCTAACTCATCCCCATATTGACTGCCTGATCGCTCCATGTTCTCGGAAGGTTCTGCTTGTCTCGGGTTTCACATCGATTCGCACATGACAAACAGACTAGTGATTCGGAGAATTATTCAGTCTTATTAGGCATGAGGTTAACAGGGTACTTTCACCTATCACGATATCTTTTATCCCAGTTTATGTCGAAATCATATCGAAAACCATGAAGTTCGATCACATTTTACTGTATGAAAATGGATTAGGGATAAAAAACACGTCACAGGGCAAGGTGCTAGCTGGAAATTCAGTTTTTGTGGTTGCCGTGCGTGTCATGTTTGACCAGTGGCCCCTCTATATAGCTCAGGTAGGGTAGATGGTCGTTGATTTGTTCGCTGAGCTGGTACAAGCAACAACCCATCGCTGGACATTACTACGCTCTCTAAGAACGCACTGATGATGTCACCTCGGTTGGTGACGAAACGTTTACAATCAAATTGCGTAGCTCAGCGAGCAAGCCAACGATCATAAGTAGCCCCTCTTTTCAAGCTGTCTATGATTTCGCTGTGCAGAGGATAAATCCAGCTGAATGAGTTTTCACAGTCTCCATCCGATCCTAATATGAACAACGATGCACACTGGAAGTACATTTCTCAGTGCTCCAGCTTTATGAGTATGCAGTGGAGGCAGGTTGATTCCCCATTAGGCTACTATGTTTTTCGTAACGATATCAACATTTCCTATCAAATACATGTTTGTTTTCACCAGGCGAAGAACGAGAGCGTTTGTTGTATACGGAAGGACGATGTGGTTTTTTCTTACCACTATCCCTTATCCTCGCAGCTGGCTAGATGTTCACATTTCCATATAAAACAACGCTAGGAAGGAACCGTTTTGAGGTGCACTTCTACACACATATATGGAGCCTACTTGATATTCTTTATATCTCATCGTTTTCTTCATTCGGCTGTTGCACTGAAGCATTCTTTCTAGTTCGGCTTCATTACATTTCCGCATTCCTCAACATTCTTTGTCTCAGAGGTGCTGAGTTCCTCTGTATCTTCCAACTGTGTTTTCTTAATCTCACAAATGCCCTTATTATTTCATAGAAAAGGGTGCCAATTGAGACGAAATCAAGCTAACTTAGAGATCAACGTCTCAGTTTGCTTTCGATATTCACAAATAGCAAGAGTCTTTGTAAAATGAAACACGTATTGGATTAAGTGAACGAACTCCACCAGTTCGAAGTCGCTCCATTTGGTGTACCCGGCTGAAGCATCAAGTGTCCTAAAGCAATAGCACGCGGAATCCACCTTTCGGACAGTATCAACAAGTTCACCAAGCGCCTACTAGTTGGACCCTTGCACTTTCGAGCGGTGAGAAGTTTTGAACCTACTGATCTTTGTTTGAAATGTCTTTGATCCCGTAGGTGGATGTGCGGTTCTATCGGCACGTTTACTAGACGGCTTGTTTCAAAAGTTCCTATTGTTCACGACCCACCTCGATACCCCTGGGCTTCTACGTCTTTTGCACTCTGTACTGCTTCAAGCAGCAGCTTCTCGATATTCTCCTGGCTCGCTAGAATATAATATTTCATTCTCGAATGGTGCCGCTCTGAAAACCTTGGACACTGCAAAGGATGTCAATAAACCAAAGTACTCTCGGTTATAGTCGTGGACTCTCTATGGTACTTTTGTCCCCAAATAAGTGCACAGTATCCATTTATGAGAAGAATTCGAATGTATGCCTTTCAGAAACCCTATCAAAATGTCCAGGACTAAAACATATTTCCACTGAGCGAATTTTTTCTAGCCAATAGTGCCCCAAAGTTCGTGAAACCAACTCCCAAAAGTATTCTGATTCTTGACCTACGGAAAACTATAAGAAACAAATTAACATAAAAAGCCCTCAAAAGTATGGTGGCAGACGAAAAAACCATGCTGTCAACCGCGACTCTGATTCGGATAGCCAGATAATGTAGTATCTCGAAACAGGTATGCCCATGCCTTCTAGTGGTTGGGAAGCATTGTGTCGAAGGAAACCGTCTTTGGAATGTAGCATGACCAATCACGGTAAATAATCTCAGACTTATGTTCACCATTTCTAAAAACCCACTTTAGAACTGAAAAACGTTTTTCATCCTGACAATCCTGGTTTGGTAATTTTTCGTTTCATGCAATGTACCATCCATCATTTCTATTTGCGCAAGATTTGATTGGCTGCTTGACGTGAGGCACACAAAAGTTCCCCAATTATGTTTATACGAAAATAATCAGCGTGATTTCGGTTAGGGACGGTTTACCAATTCAGATTGAAATCCAGTCGGATCCTGGCCCTTTGGCTTGTATCTTTCGAATTCAACTGAAAGTTCTGTGCTTCAGAACTGCTCTGTTCTATTCAACCTGCAGTCTACAGGCTGCACACCACGTGACTGTCGAGATGGTAAACGGGATTCGATCGATCACACCACAAGGGCCAGCCGGAAAAAATATTCACAACCACAAACGGGTAACGCGTGTCCAAATTTGGTACAAATATCTGTCCCGGATCGCGTCGATTGTCACAGCATCTAGGGGCATCACTAATTCTTCAAAAAAGTAATTCATGTCGAATTTGTTTGGCTAGGGTAATTGTAGACTTTTGAAAGAACAAGCCTGTTCCGTTCAGTTACTTTTGACTGAACATACATTCCATTGATAACGGCGTTCATCAGACTAAGAGCAAAATTTTAGTGGAACAGAAAGTCTGTCGACATTGCGAGGAGATTCGGGAATTTTCAGACGAAACTTCATCCTGACAATAAAGCCAGTTTATACTCAAAAGCTGAGTAGCAGTGTGTGATTGCTTCATTCTGATTGGGACTTATCAGCAGTGAACATCTGACGAAATCATGTGAGGTTCGTACTCGTAACCTCCCAGATAGAAGTCTGAACACATGACCGTTCGGCCACGAACGGCTGATCAGCAGCGATATTTACTCGCAATTAGACAGGATATAGTCATTGGCTGTAATGTTTACCTGCGGGTTAGTTCATATCACCGTCACCGTAGCACCCTCACGTTGCTATTTTCGTACGTCTGGATGGGTTCAAAAAGGTCCACGTGAGAGGTGGATTTACGAATCCGACATTGTTGAACAGGCTGACATCGTCAAGATAAGATTTGCACACTTGAATAGACAAGTGACCTTTGGCCTCGTTTTGCGATCTAGTCTGCCCAATCGACAGGACCAATGTCCTCAAGACGGTTGTTGTTGTAAATTGGACCGTTTTCCTGTTTTGGAGTTCCGCTTACTAGACCACCTCTTCAGGAAAATAAGCTTCTTCTTCGGTGCAGCAGTATGGATGAAACCACTGAGTTAACATGCGCGACGATGCAGGTTGTGTAAGCAAACTCAACAAAAGGACAAAGGGTTTTTTAAGTCTGTATGTTTACGAGATACATAGGATGGACGGCTTCTCTCCTAGCATAAGAAGGAGTAGTTAACAGCATAAGTCATTGAAATCAGAGAAGTCCGTGGAAAAGACAATTTCTCCGCTAAATAATGGCAACCCACCACCAAAAATGACTGCGACCTCCTGGCGGTAATACACTGAAAACCACGTCTTGCTGCGCGAACGGCCTATGATAACACACAACTGATCACGTATGGTAGGATAGTCATTTTCTTTTCAATCGAAAATTCTAGTTTTATGATTGTGCGTACCAGTACGATTAGCCCAATATTTGGTTAAGAAACGTTCCCGAGGATTTGTATGGGGCTTTTCCAATGCTGAAATTCTTTATGATTTAAACCACCTTGAAAATGAGAGCTTAGTAAACCGGATTCTGAAAAACCTGACCGACTTACACATCTGTTTTAAGCATCCAAAATGATAAATATTGCAAGTGCCTTTCACTCCCTCTGAACAGGCTGAGTACATTTTGCAAAACCGCACGTGGTGGTCACGCGCTGCATGTTTTCGGTTGTGTAGACGATGGATAAATTATCTTCCTTATTACCAGCGCCTTTTCCGAGTCCACTCCGTATATCGATTGATTGGACTTGGGACTGAACAGGCGAACATGGTAATCCACGGTTCCAGCGATCACGTGATTGAAAGGACGTACAATCGATGAGTAATATGTCCAGGCACGAAGGCGATCAATACGAGCTGACACAGCCTCCTTGGCAAGTGGATGCAAGTAATGTGATCGCATGATTTGTTTTGATTTATAACGCTGGCTAAAACAGATGCTGCTTGCAAAAAGTCGACAGAAACGTGTATTAGGAAAAAGAACCCCCGATAAACGAAAAACGTTTTTGTCCAGTCCAGCGTAGATATTCTTGTTACAATATTGATGAGGTAGGGTCTTGGCTACGGTGGTAAGTGGGCGGTCGGGAATCTAGAGTTACAACAACAAAGCCCGCTCACATATAACGTGCACGGTCGATGTTCTCAACCTTCCATCACTTAGCATTCGGTCATGAGTTTGGTAGCTTGTCTCAAAAATCAAATCGCAAGGTCGGAACGAGTTTCCAAGGCTCTGGAATTATGTGTGGAAATGGCCAGGAAGGTTAACCAAGTATTTTTTGAGGATCGCCACAGTAGCAGAAAACAAGAGAAAAAATAGCTTTCAAAGAAAACCACAGGAGAAATAGACTCATTTGCAAATCAATTTGGTTTTTGCGAGAGACTCACCTGGAATCCAGCTGAATCTCCCGTTTGTGATGTTTTCAGGCAACTGAATGTGCTGCACCAGGCCGCTTCATGTTCCAGTTGCTACCATATTCGTTATATCGCGATACATGTATATACGTAATGCACTACTCATAAGGTTGCTGAAAATTCTTCGACAGCCCACGACCGGTTTCGCCCTTCTTATGAGTAGTGCATTACGTATAAAACCACAGGAGCTTCGGGCATTCGGTAAGATACCTTGTAATTATGCCTTGGAGAAAGCACACTTACATCATGCCAGTGATATTCCTTAGACTTCCATCGTTTTGCGTCCATTTGCTTGTACGTCAGAATCTCTCCGTACGTCGGCCAGACGTTACGGAAAACGACTAGAACACTTGTTAGAGGATGTTTGACCTTATTGTGGCTAGCTTCTGGTCACTACCCAAGACGGATTTGCGTCGTCATCCCAAACCGACAGTTTAATCGTCGTCCTCCTAATTCGCTCGACCTGCTCCCATTAGACTGACTGAGTCAAATATGTGTGAATATTTGGACTTCCTGTCCAGTTTCTCTCTCTGGTTTAACGAGTCTGGCCCCACCGGAAACACATTTATCACTCACTTCACTGGTTGACTGTGACTTCCGCGTGATATCGATTGGATTGTCTTGCCCGATGCTGTCATAATTTGCCTAAACGGTATGGCTGTATTTCACAGACTCTTGTCAACCGTCTGATATTCTCAAAATTGAAGGAAGGTGGCCAACAAATGGCGGATGAAAAAAGCGAACTCACATAGTATCTCCGGGAGAATAGACATTTAAGATAAACGAGACACTGAAGTGCCACCAGAACTAGAGTTCTTTTGAGAAGTTTTGACGGTGTCGAGCTCTAACCGACCGCTTAGAGTTTAAATCTTACCGTTAAATTCAACTTCCCTAACGATGAAACGACTGTCGGTTAAGGGAAGCTGATCCTTTCGGAACGCTTTGGGCTACAGAACTAGTGTGGATAATTTTGAAAGTTTGGGAAAAAAATGAAGGCGTGTGCTACGTCGTGAGTGCCCGAATGAGGAGTCCGCCTACGAAGAAACGATCGTTCGTTCAAAGCGTCAGTGTGTTTCTCCTCGTGGAGTTCGCCTGCTTACTCTACCAGTAATCTGGACAAAAGTGATATCGCCATTGGATTACGTGAAAATAAACAAGTACATTTACATGTCATCAGAAATTCCGTCACGTTGCTAAAGCTGTTGAGCATCAGTAAAATAAACTTTGTAAGTAGGGACTTTAAAACAACTCTAAAAGCACCATATGGGCGTAAGTAATGGTCTATTTCTCGAGGATCTGTGCACACCGCGAATAATTTGGAGACAAACGAAAACAGGTCACGCTGGGAAGGGGCAGAGTGGTCAAGTCTCAAGGCCACCTGGCACCCATCGGTCGGAAGATAGAGAATACTCACCAAAACGACCAGTGATCGTTCGAGGTCGAACTGAACGAGTAGACCCTCTATCAGTCTACCCTCTATCAATGTACACACCACAACCGCGCATTTCTGAGCTGGACGCGATTCTCCTAACAACGCACCGAATGTGACACCTTCATTGGTGGCGAAACGTTTGCCACCAAACTGATGAGCTCAGTGAACAAGCCAGCGACCATCAGTAATGCTTTCTACATCATCACAAAAGGCTGAAGCCTAGCTCAACTTTTGATTCGTGAAACGCTTCCTGTATTTCCGATTGTCGGCAGGCTTTCCTCCGCGTTAACAACTACAAAAGACAACTTCAAATCCTGGACCACGAAAACCTAAATGCAATACTTGAGTTCCGAACAAACTGTCAAAAAGTCCGTGTTGACTTTGCCAAGATATAGTACAACAATGGCACCTTAACGTCTAGACTGTGCAGTGAAGAACAGATGGCGTTTTGGTCCGCATTTTCTTCATGACTCTATATCAACAATGTGTTGGTTAGTAGCAAGTTCTGATCTCTCGCAAAGTGGATAGAAAAAGAATCTGCAAATCCGGTAACCATCCGCAACCAATCACAATTTGACTGGCGAGTCTCAAGCGTCCGTGGAGCTACCTGAATAGAAAGTCTTGACAGGCACAACCAGGACAAGTATCAGATCATCGTTCGAATATTCAAGCAAAACAAATCCCATCACCCAAGCATTTACGGTCCCATCTGCCTTGACAATAGTTATGAGTGCCCAGCGTGCCCTGGTTGAGTGAAACTCAAGTTCAGTTCGTCGCCCGTTTGGTTTGGCCTAACCCGAAAAGTTTCTCTGAGAGAGGCAGAGGACTGTTCAATCTAGAGTGGAGAGAACGCGAATCCTCCCCAACTATCTTCGGTCAGTTCTACTTCCAGCTCAATCTCTGTATTGAATTGGTACTTTCGCACTGTTTTACCAACCTTAACGCCGATTTTCGTTTATGTTGTGTTCGATTTTCGGGAATTTCTGTGAACTAAACATGGATATTTCCTAGAGTTGTAAGTGGACTTTTGGTTAGAAAAATTTCCATCCCGGTCTTTTTCTCTACAGGGAGCTATGAGTAGGCAAACACATTCGGTGTTTTAGTGTCATTTGACTCCGCATCGGTACTTATTCGTCAAACGCCCCGCAAAAATTCAAGGTTAACGTGTCCTACTGAAACACACGATGCCTAATTATGTCACTATTGAACATTGAGAATCCGCAGATAACCGATCGAAACGGAAACATCTGTCAATCAAACCCGAGTCGGTAAAAGGCACTGTGCGAGATGCGCCATCGAAGAAAAATCAATAGAGACCAGTTCGCCAAATGACTGATCGGCCGTATCTTTCCACAATAGAAAAAATCGTTCTGTTAGCCCAGGTATTTTTTGTGTGTCCTAGATCCTGAATCCAAGGTTGATACTGACACTGTTGTGTCTTTACATTCACCTTCCACTCTTCCATCCCCCCGACGAAGGTGGGTGTACGCTACTGTTATCAGTGCAGTAACGATAATTTAAAACGGTGGTATCATTAAGCTGAAACTTCACTAAGGAATGAGCGGATGAATGCATCCGAAATTTGGATGAACAGCAATCTGCTAGCCGAAAGCAGAGTATTGAAGCTGCAAACGACGACAGTCTCATGAAACACAGACGAAATAACAATTTGTAAGTGGAAGCCGTCGGAAGTTGATATCGGGAAAGTAAAGGTTGGAAGCGTTTGTTTACTCGACTTATGTTTGTATTCCTTTCCTACTGGTCGATTTCAAAGTCCGATTCCAGCATTGAATGTGGCACAGCGATTCACTTTTTGAAAATTGTTGGATGGACCTATCTGTGTGTTCCGGTGGCACTTTGGTTTACTCGTTTGTGGATGACTGCTGTAGGAGGGCAGGCCATCTCCGTGATTTTCGTGCGGTGAACCATTTCCGATGACTGTTTCCGGCTTGTTTCCACTGTAGAACGAGTGGACATGCTAGTAGCCCATTCGACTGCAATCAACTAGGTCTGTACTAACCTCTCTCGGCTAGAGAGCCAAAGCTGTTAGAACACGAAAACCAAGAAAACGAACGCATTTCGTTTTTAACTCATCAGTATCAAATTATCAATGAAACGAAAACGACGTTTTTGCAAAGGATGGAAGTCACGCGGTTAAGGGTTGGTCAGTCAGTAAAGGAAAATGGTGTAGCTGCTAATCCCAGGCCAACCTAAAGGCCATATCGATTTTTCTTTGGATGTATAATGAAGATTTAGATCGATTAAGTGCAGCGGTCTCAGTGAGTTTTTGAACATATGAGCTCCATATGAGCTGAACAGGATGATAAACTCTCAGGCCACATTAACTCGGTGACCTGTGATTAAAAGAAGCTTGTCAGCAGCCGAGCACGTTAGATTACAACGATCAGCTTACCATTCAGTGGTCGTGAGCTTTGGCTTGTTATCAGGTTCTTGACCCAAAGAGGGATGCGTTCCTTTATTCTGGCATTGAAGCAGCTATCGGTTTTGCTTATTTAACTTTCCCGATATAACAAACGTGAAAGACATAAGAACATCACATTTGGAGTTTCCTGGGAGCCAGTCAGGCTTTCGTAACTTGGCAGGACAGCGTGCATCAGCTGTTCCGTCACTGAAGGTCATCCTAACAGATACGTGTTTACGCTGCTGAACAGGTGCACGTGCATTCACACCCAGGTGATGTCGATGGTGAACAACTTACACATTCCATGGTGATGACGGTGGGTGGTGGCGCTGTTTCCGTTGGATACGTGAGACCATACAAACTCACTGCACTGTTCAGACACGGGTGCATGTACTTAGGCCAACTCAGGTCGAAATTCAGGATTGCTCAAAAACTCAACTATTCTACGTAAATGTACTTCTAGTGTTCAACTTTAGCCAAGCGTTCAGTATACCTAAAAGATACTTCCTCATCCTATGGAGTTTAACTACTTGGACGCCTAAGAGTAACTCTCCAGCAATTTGGCACTTATGATTTCTCTCTTTTAAGAATAAAAACGTTCATCTACAACGAGATTCAATCAGAGCCAAGCCTGACTTGTCAGTTAGCTGCATTTTGTCAGTAATACTTATACCGCCCGACATTGAAGTTGTTTCCATTTCACGGTCTAAAGCAAACCATGTTTTATAGACCCGTATATGCCACAGTCTTCGCCAGTCAAAATGACACTGGTGACCCACGAAAAGCATCTCAACCACCCGAATTTATCAATGGCCTAAATGTGTCTAGCTGTCACGCATGCACCACCAACCGCTGGTTCATATGTTGTTCTCTCATTCATCGTTTGTTTGGGTATTGTTTGTTGGTTTGAGCGCCACTCACCCATCATGAGTATTTTATTGAGTCTGTGCCATTCCGCCTACCCAACGTACCAAACCTGGGACAACCAGTAGTCCAGGCTCCCGAGAAGCAGACAAGGTCAAGATCGAGTCAACTTACTGTTTAAAATGCTCGGCCAGTTAATTCAAAAATGTACCCAAAGGCATGGCACCTTGAACCTCCATTTTTATCGTGCACAGCAAAATAGCGAATGCATTTCTTGAAAAGTGCCCACTATGATGCAGAATTATCCAACTTTCCAAGGTTAGTGCACTTTAAGAGTATTCACCGTGGTTGGATTGAAGCATTTTATCACGTCGTAACTATGAGTGTTGAAAGTATGTTCAGATAACTGAAATTTTCTCAACCGGGTACGACGAGTGCTAGAGGCGGTTCACTTTAGTTACCTCTAATAAAAAGGAACTCCGTTGTGGAACAGGTATTTTAGTGTACCTTAGAAAAGGTGGGATATTAAATCGCATTCAGCCGCCAGATGTTTAGAACGATGAACCGTTTTCAACCAAGTTATCGATTTTGTGTAGAAACCATGCCTATTTTCTAGACAAGCGTGTGAACATAACAAGCAAACAGGTATCACCATGTAGTCCGACTAAATCGTCGCATTATTGATCACTGAGATTCAAAGTGAAAAGTACAGAAAACACTCCTGTAGTGCATTTTCGCTGTTACTAACCTGTCGTCCTCACAGCTAACATGAAGCCTTAGATCACGATTCACCAGTGCAACTCCCCTGAAATATTCCTCATCTCACGTGTTTTAGTACGATAGCCAACACCATCACAGTCCAATCAGACTATCCTCAAATATCGGAACGGAAGGCCTGTTTGACAAGCAAATGAGCCTTGGAGAAGAGGATTCAAGGACCGATACATTTGACTTTGGTCCATCAAGCCCTTCAGGTGAGTATTTTTAAACGTCTCCTGGTACAGTGTGCTTAATTTAGAGTTTGGACAATTTTTGCTGCACAAGTCTTGGTAAATCGGGTACTTTAGGTGTATTGGTGGTACTCTCGGGACACCATAAATAGAAGAGAATATTCCATCACGAAGGTAATGTGTCCAAATGAGTATCAAGTGTTTTTTATTGTTGCACTTAGAGCAGAGACTTCCGACCTTGGGTCAGCGTAGCTCCTGATTGTGTAAGACTAACAGTGCAAGCTGATTGCCACCAAAGGCTAACAAACATGACTCGGACTTCACGTGATACCGAGTTTTATTGATAGAAGCACGTAATTTATCCCAAAAATGTGACACATTAAACGTTTTCTCTCATGCGTCCTTTTTTGCGTCTGTGACTTAAACATATTCTTGCCCTGGTATTAAACTTTACTCCACCCTGTGTTATCAGTATTTGGGTAGAAACCCCTAGAAAAACACAATCACCACAGACGAAGGAATGTTTTGCGACGTTTTTTGAACAGCACTTTGAATTATTTCTTTTCCCACATGAAGAAGTCTAGAACGATTAAAAGATAAAAACTGACGTTGAAGACATGATGGCTGATAAGGGACTACAAAAAGTCAACTATTTTTGTTCAAAACAACCAGTGAGGACAACACATTCGGAGAAGCAGATATCCTATTGATTTTTAATTCATGCAAGTTGTGAACTAACAATTTTGTTGCGTATTGAAAACCAAAACTCCTGTGATGAACTTGTGGTGCACGAGCGTGATAATAGTTGATACATTCTCGACAGCGTCACTGGATTTTGTTATACGGGTGACGGTTAGAAAGAAGTCTGGGAACTACCGCCTTTAGAGGACTAGAGCGTACGATGACCTCTCTAGATTTATCTGTGGAAGTTGTTCTGTCTACTTGGATTCGGTACTTTGTTCTGCATATGCACGCTTTTGAACAAGCTATTTACTAATCCCGAAAAGCACCTACCTGTAAAAAACGTATGAAACTTACGTGGTGTACAGTTAATACCAGATATCCTTAGCAAAGGTATGAGCAGCCATGGAATTCCATGCAGGTTTAATTATCACGCATCAAGGTGTGAGCATTTGCTAGCTACCTGTCACTTCAAAATATAGGTTATCGATTTCCTTCACGTTCGGCTGTTTAAAGTTTTGGACGCTGGAATAAACGATTTCGTCAGACTTTACTGAGATACATCGACCATTAAACTTCAGCCTGACCCAGTCACATTCAAAAGGCATATAGGAAGTTTTATGGCACTAAGAGAAGCGAGTCACCTGACCATAAAACAACCTTTATCACAAAAGTAGAAAGAAGTGAGTGAAATATTTCCTTGGAAATTAAAATGAAGTTTACTTTTCAGGAACGAAGAAGTCGCTAGAGGTTGTTTTGTTATTGCCGCTCAACTACACATGAAAAACATTGGGTTTTCGTGTTCTCATAGCCCTAGAGCACATCTGCGATAGCCTAATCTATGAGGCACCTGTCTGGTAGTCACTCGGCACAGGTTCGAGTCCCTTCACACACTGTAAGGCCTTTCGTTTGAGTACTTGGATTGCTATTCAACAAAGAAAACTCTTAAAGCTTGGATGAACTTGGCACTTGTCTCAAAACTGTGCAAATTTTTTAAACGATATCTCAAATTTCGATAATTATTTCGAGTATACTTCACTCCCAGATAAGACAAATACAGACCGGAAAAAGCCGTTAAATCAAGCGGAACAGTCGTCCAAAATTAGTCACCACTGTTATAAAATGCTCACATCAAGCCATATGTGATGCACACAAAAACCTTATTTTGGCGGTGAAACACCAGAATCAATAGGATTACCAGAGCGGGTAACTAGTAATGTGAGAAAAATGCTTACGTTGACCAATCGACCAAAGCATTCGGCTCACAACCTGAGTTCAACTAGAACGTAAGTTTGGCGGAAACTGGGGAACCGTGTCTATCTGAGGAGCCTCAGGAGGGGCAACATCGATCATGCCATGGTGAAGAGTTTTCAGCAACTTTATGAGTAGTGTGTTGCGTCCAAAACCCTACTTATTCAGTCAATACATCATATTCTATGGACGTCAGTATAAATACAGACGGATAAAGGTAGATGAAAACCCAGACTAATGTAACACAACGTCTCAGTTAGCTGGCTCCAATACTGAACAATAAACAGTTTACACCTGATGACAGATAGTTTTGTACTGTATGAAACAGAGTCTTTTAGTGAACCTTTTAGTGAACCTATTCACTTCAAGGTTTGCGAAGGTGAACTTTGTGACTGAAAGCTCAAACCAAATATCCGCACTTGAACCGGGTTCCCCAGCCGTTATGATTACTAGTTGATGTCAGGTAGCAACAACTGAGCTGATACTGACATTTCGAATTTCGAGCCGATGAGTTTAGAAACAAAGACGTATTGTTAAACACACGTATGAACCTTGTGATTCTCACACATCGTCTTTTTGCGCAGAAGGAATAAGCCATTGATGACATACTACTGATGAGCACGATCGATGGTGAATTTTTAGCTCCCTTCAAGAAACCGAAAATAATGGCAGCATTAAAAATAATAAGCCAACACCACAGAACAAGCGGACAGGCATAGTTTGTGCCATTCTAATATGCGCTCGGTCCGTGAGCATGGGTGTAGGTCAGTTGTTCTTTTGCTACCTTGAACTTGGCCAAGTGGCCCAACGCACTCCTCTGCAGCGATCCGAGTGAGACTTCCTAAATGAGTTCCTTGATGCATGATAAAGTGCCTGACAGGAATGGACGCTCACGACTTGCTGTGGAGAGGTGATGAAGTTGCGGACAGTACCTCGCCACCAGTCATCGGTGTGATTATAATCTGTAGCTGAATGGCTATTCTGAAGAGTCAGCTGTGCTACCGTCTTACCCTTTTTGGAGTTCGTCAGCAGTGTCCATTTAACAAATTTCTGGAGCGATTCAAACTACTGATCTTTCGTCTAAGAGCTGAATGCCACGTGTAAACGGTCAACCGTGTGGTCACCGTCCGTATCCCGCCAACACACCTTTCACACTATAGAATCCATCCGAGAAATCCGTGTGCGAAGAGCCTGTCAGTACTGGATCACACACCAAGGATGGTGACCAAGGGACCTCCACGCTCCACCCTAACTGAGAGTTAATCAGACTGTTGAAAATCCACTAGGAGTCAAACAGAACAGTACTCCAAAGCCAACCAGGAAAAGAATGGCCTATAGACTCGGATTATCTATGAGTTTATGGAGTGTTTTTCACAATAACCCACCCTGCTGAAGTTACACATACAATTCCCAGTAGCCATCAAGTTTTGTTCAGGATATATTATTTGCGTAATCTAATACCTAACCCTCTACCTGTTCCAAATCCTCCCTGATTTTTGGCAGATAATCCGACAACAAGTCTTTCAATCCAATCTCCTATAAGCACGACCTGCGATGACTTCGAATGGAATAGTTCAACGTCCGAAGACCAGGATTCGTTTGATTTACTCTCCAGGTGGGTCATTTGCTCCTCCTGTTTGCTGGTTTGTGAAGCTAGGTAACAAAATATCTGGAAGCGACACATTTACTGGAAAGCGCGGGATGTTGGATATTGACCTCCGTCATTGAGAATACGTAAACGGAAGTTCGTCTTCCATCTGTCGTTTGTACTTTGGGATATGATCGACTTAGATCGACGCAGTATCTATCATCCAAGAAAACATGCCTACTGTATCCGAGCGGAAACCGCACGCTTCTTACCAGTTGCCTAGAATATAGAACTAAGTGTTCAATCACTCTGTTATGTAACGGTTAATCGCTCCTTCAACTCTCCAAAGATGAATTGTTGGTCGAGGATTTACCGGTGATTGCTTGTGCTTTTACTTACCAGCTGCATGCAAACTGTGTTGTTCACAGAACTCTAAGCCTAGCTAAAGCAATTCTAGAGCATATGGCAGGCTATCTGAAGACTGTCTTCGACAAGCATTTGGTTCTTACGATCCTCACTTGTCTGCCCGTAGTAACCCATCAAGTCAACAAACCCGCCTCGATTAGGCTCTTCATCAGACACTCGGAACTTTGTTGGCTGGTACCGTTACTCCGTTTGAAACTCCGATGTTTGTATCCATCATATTCTCTTCTGAACAGTCCTCCATCCAGCATATGGCAGTTATCCTGGTTAGTTCACACCGACAGGCGCTGAGTGGAGTAACCCTAACTTGAAACACTGGGATGACGAATATCATGAAGGCGTGAGCAATGAGGTGTCAGTATTTCATTAACGTTCTTCGCCTGCAAACGTCGAACTCAAGGTAACATCCATCTTAACTGAGCTGACATCTTTTGAAGGAGGTTGGACGGCAAACCTCGTTATGCGGCAAATGCTCCTTCTTAACAACGGAACTGTGACGACCTATTGATTTTTGCCTTTAATGATAAACTTAGTTTCTCTTGACATTTTGAATATCCGCTTCCACCACTTGCCCAAAATCTCTGTGAAACTAAGTTCATTAAGTTAATTTGTCCACAAATTTGATGCAAAACGAAGATCCCAAAGTGTCAGCCCTTGAGAAACGATTTTACTTGGAACACAGTAACCACCGATAAACATGAAGTGTGGTAACTCAGACCATCCGTCGGTCCCGAAGCTTATCTCCCGACTTGGTGTGACGCTGTCAGCTCGATTCCTTTGAAAGGTGGAGGCTTGTGTTTAAGACTGAAAAAATGTCTTGACTATTCTTTAAGTTATTTTGATGGAATACTCTGAGTGTCAGCTGGAAACTATAAACATGACCAGCCGATCAAAACAACACCCCTAGAGACTCGGGCTAGCTCATCTGCCGAGGATCAAAGTCTACCCTTCGAATCAATATCATCTGATTTAAATACCCTGTTTTGACCGGCTTTCTCATATTCCGATGCAATAGCTTTCTTCACTGCATATCGTAAAGCAAAACACTACCTCCCCTACTAAGTCTGAATTTTTGGGGTTCGCAATAATATGAATTGAACAATATCGCAAATTTCCAGCCGTAACAGGGTTTATGCTGTCTAACTAGTGGCGTCGATCAGAACTAAGAAGCCCTAACGTCTCCTTTATGATGTGTCTTCCCATGTCTGCAATTCGACAGGTGGTGTGTTCAGATACATTATCGGTTATAGTCGTTTGTTCTGCAACTGATGCACACTGAACTTCGTTTCTATTATTTCGTTGGTCGCTGGTGACTTTTCGCTTGTAGGCAGATGGCCGACCACCTGAGTTGTATCGAAAACTGGCCGAAAGACTTTTCCATCCTGAAAATGCCTGGAAAGTGGCAACGCAGAGCCGCGTCCTCGTTAACTAACAAGTCTTTTTCTGACAACAGCCTTGAGCAACACGAAGACGACCGAGGAGCACTAAACGTTCCCTGGTCACCTTGGAGCGTGAAAGCTGCTATGGAAAAGGGCTGCGTCACGAAACTCAACGCCACAGATGTCGAGAAACTCACAGCTGAAGATTTTCCGCTACTATGGACTGAGTGGGAAGGTCAGCTTATGTCATGGAAGCAAGCTGTAAATAAGCTCAGTCAAAACTTCTCCCAGGTATGTAATTTACGCAGCTCGTACTTCCAGTGCGGCAAACTAAATATGTCGCTTTTCTTCGGTTTTAGTGGTACCTCTAATAGGGAAAGCTTTGAGCATCCAAGCATCTTGATTCTTCTTGAGAAACGACTCCTTTTCTGAATATTATGCCCGGTTTTGTGAATAGCTTTGAATAACCTCTGAGTCATTTAGGTAATATTCGAAACTAATCTGTCACGTATGTTTGTAATTCAATTGTTTAGTAATTATTAGGGCTAATTTGACATGACGTGCCCTCATGATAGGTAATTACCCAGGGATGCTGCGTGAGGCCAGGTTGTCTGTTTCATTTCACGTAGGTCCACTTACTGTCATTTGATTGGCCAGTGCTAGATCCGTCTATCACGGAATAATGTTGAATATACGATTATGATACATAGTAATGTGAGGAGATTTGATAATGCTCAAGACAGAACTCATCCTGTCAGTAAATCCTATTTGTGCTGAAAAACCGAGAAGCACTGTGCAACTGTTTCATCCTTTTTGTGAACTATTAGCAGTACACAGCTCACGAATCTCGTGACCTTAGGGGCCAGTAGTGAGAAACTTAACCGTTTGGCCACGGGTGCCTGCTCAGTAGTTCTATTAGCCCTCACTTATATCGGACAGAGTGTCACTCATCCGCCAATCACAGAATCCACATCACGTGGTCACATGTTGACTGAAAGAAGGTTCACGCAGTGTGAATTTTTCTTCCCTCTGAGCTACTTACGGGTTATTCGTATCACCACGCACCTCTTCATACCACCAAATTAATCCTTGCCCCTACTCTCGAATTTGCATATCATCACTCATCGTAGCACGCGAAATCCACGAAACCAGTCTTTTTACCGTAAACTCCGTTGAACTTCTGAGTAACGGAAAGTGTAAACAGGGCACCCGATTTGAGATATTGGAGCACCATCGCAACTGCACAGTAGTGGTACCTGATCATTCCAGAAGTACTTTAGGGTACTTGATCAGGTCGACATTCAGCGCCTAGGGGGAATATTCCGGACAAAATAGAGCAAGTACTACTAAAACCGAACGCAGTCTGACACAAAGCCTGTTCCACTGGTTAGGCCATTTACATGAATGGACAAAACGAGAACATCTCGGAACAACTTGCTGCGGTCAGTTAGAGAATAGAGTACGAAAGGCAGACATCGGGACGACTTTCAGCGAAGACCGAAAAACTGTTTGCTGATAACGAAAGGACATGACACTCGATATATAAGTTTGTAGATCAGTTGTTTACACAGACGTGAGAAGCTTTGGCACACCATGCACCATAATACTGCAAACGAAGCAAACCAGGCCAAAGGTTGATCAATTTTCCCAGTCACAGCGAAGCATGCGAACGACCAAACTATATGGGGCACTAGTGTAAACAACTGGAGGTTTGTTCCGTTTTCAAATACTATTTGCCTAATGGAAAACTGTCGGATTAGCAAATGCCATCTTAATGGCGAGCTATCAGCTGGTCCCCGGGGACATTCGTAACGGGGATGGTGTGTTCGTACACCGAAGTGTTAAGGAACTAACTGGATTCTGTGCTTACTGTTATGCCATCATTTTTAGGCCGAATGTATGTCTGCAGCAGGCCTCCGCATGTTCATCGGCCAATCATACTCCGTCAGGTTTAGGTTGGTAACAAGGGCTTGCACACATCTACGCGTAAACTGTTGGTGGTTATCCAAACATGCGCAGGCTGCTAGTGGCTCAAAACCACTTGCCAAGCTAATCCGAGTCAGATGCCAGCTATTCACACTCACAGAGCTGCTCGGGGTCTGAATGATACTGACTGACATCACAATCTAAACACATTTCTTCCCTCCCTTCACCAGTCTAACCAGGGTCTTCCAGAAATTTAGGGGACAAACAGCCTGCTTAATGACTGACTTAATGACTAATTGGTCGAAAACAACTATGCTTAGGACTGAAGAAAGACCAGATTACATTACCAGTAAACCACAGTCAGGGATGCACTGGACACTGTGTAGCTGGCATTCACTAAGAGGTGACGCATTGTAACCCATGGTGCATTTCAGTTTTCGTCTACACTACAAACTGATTTTCTATGCATATGCGGAGCACTCAAAGCATATTCTGCACTATAAGCGTGTTCTTATGTTTCGGAATTCGCAAATTGATGGTCGTGTTATGAGCAGCGCGCTAGTCGAACTCTTCTCCTCATTGCTGACTTACTACGATGACACACTGATCACTACTCAGGAAAAGAAAGCAGACACAGGGGTTTGCCCGTATTTTAAAGCTAACTCAACGATATTCCCTCATATTTGAAAATGCTCATTACACTTAAGTTCAATGGATGGCATTACAAAAACAACCATCTGGTCATTATGTGTGTTTCGCCGATTTCCACCCTTTGAGGTACAAACTTGTCGTATTTCACACCTGCAAGGTTTAGTCGCACACTGGGTTTGGCCTCAGACGAACTAGAAAGGCCCACAAACATAATGGTGAGAAAAAGATACTTGCTGCAGTTGATAAGACGACATAACCAGTGGAAATCGAAACCCTCTAGCAATGACATGGCACCTAAAAGAGCGGCCTCTATGAGCCGACCAATAAAAAAATCGTTCAGCTGTAACACCTTTTCGGTGTCTAGTTGCCACGCCACCCGAAGGAAGCACGAGAGTTGAGATACTACCAGGTTGCCCAAGCCTAGACAGGAGAAGTCGAGAGAGGTCGGGTTCGAACCACGGACCTTTAAGTCAGTAAATTAGCTCTCTGACCGCTTGAGCCAAGTTGCTCCTCAAACACTATGACTTTCCGAATACCGGTAATTGCATACTATAGAGTGTAATTCCCCTGCTGCACTATTTTATAAGCTACACTCTAATTATGCACTCACAGACAATCGTTCTGGATCTTCCAGGTCAGCCCGTTAAAGTCGAGTGTGGATGACGGCAAAGTTGAAGATTTACAATCACCCAGTCAGCTTCCGAGTTGGGGGTCTTTTCCAAACCTATCAGAAGATGAACCTGATTCCTACGATATAAGGTGAGTATAATGGGATACACTACACCACTATTTGCCTCCTTGATCCATTCCCTTCATAAGCAGAAACAAGCCAAGAACACACGCGATGGACAAGCCGACAATTGACAAGATGGCCTTACGGAGAATGTGAACGACAGTCGTCGGGGAACTTCTTTTGAATTCTTTCACGCGTAGTGTATTTACCCTATAAGCATACCATAATCACGCGTATGTCAGACACGTCAATATGGTTCCAACGGAAGTGTCATGGTCCCGCATGCCTGTCACCTACAGGGTAGTACTATACGATCTTGTACCTAAATCCGCTGAGAGTGTACTAACAATACCCGGCTCAGAAACAGCAACAAATCAATAAATAAGTGCTTCGTCGATCGAAAGACAGGAATTTTATAGCACAAACATGCCGGGGAATGCGCTTTCTGACCACGAAAACGTGCATCATAGGAATCATAAAAATCTTCCCTAAAAAATTTCACAAAAGTCGCTGATGCAACAATTATGATTCTTGAAGAACTACGCGATTAGCGAGCGGTCTAGAATCACCAAATCTAGGTGAGTTGCAATTGGTCATGGGTCACGAGAACTGAGGAACGGTCGATGATACGGATGGCCAATTGCGTTCAGCGCTAACAAACGTGGACGTTTGTCAAGATTTGTCATTATTCGGCATGTCAAAGAAAAGAAAGCGAAAGAAGAAAAGTGATGATACTATACAAGAAACAACATTCGGGGGCAACAAAACTGTCTCCTACGTTTAGCTGCAGCTTGCATTGCACAACCACAACCAAAGGCTATAAGCTCAGGAGTTACGTCTAACTTCTAACTTCGTGATACTCGACGGAGATAGTGTGTTTCTGGGGCTTTTCATCATAAAAGAATCAAACTATCAGAAACGCTCTCCTTCATTTGATATAAACAGAAAGTTCTGTGTCTACAACTTAACAAAAATGATAACCACCAAAAGCGCCTTTATGCATTTGAGGTATTTTTTGTTCAAAGTTTTTATGGGGGGAGACTACTGTATAATATTATTCCAGATTACGGTGTGATGTTTACCTGGAGACCGACAGGCTCCAAACCATACTTCATTCTAGAAAGTAGCTATATTCCCTCGTTTGGCATTCGCTTCAGTGGTTTTTGGGTCACGGACCTTACCTGACCCATCCCTTTTGTCTAGCTGTAAAACATAGTATGTAATCAGAACAATCACTCAGTTAAAAAAATGTTCAGCTGTAACACCCTTCCGGTGCCTAGGTGCCATGCCACCCGAAAGAAGCATGAGGGTTGGGATACTGCCACGCTGCCCAAGCTTAGACACGAGAAGTCGAGATGCATAGGTCGGGTCGCACCAAGGACTCTCCGGTCATTAAATTCGCGCTCTTTACCACTTGCGCCATCGCGCCCCAATCACTTAATTACTTGAAAACGAACCTGGAACAATGCCTGCCCGAATATGTTATGCCTTCACTGGAAAGATGCGATCGAATATTTGAAATCGTAACCATACGAGAATCAGTGGGTGGAACGAATACGGACAAAAGGCCTCATATATCTAAGGTTACCTTGCTATTTGTGCAGGCAAATCGGCTCCACTCTGCAACTCACCATGTTTGACGACCTGCAACGAGATGTGTACGGATGGCGAAGCTTCCAGTGTCAGATATTGCAGGTGAACTCGAGGCCAACATGTTCGATTAGACAGAAGAAAACGCCAACCGAAATAAACTTGTGGGTTGAGCGCCCTTTTATTTACGAAGCGAGTGTCAGTATCATCAAAGTAGACGGTGAGGAACGTACGTAACCAAACACTGGAGATCAGAACGACCCACCTTGTTTCAGATGTGATCCTCAGGCACAAGTGATCAATTAACACCATGGTTCGTAATGCCCTCAACCTGTAGCGTCCAGTTTTCGGAAGAACCAACAGACGGAGGAAAGATAAAGGCTTGATGAACCAAGACTTGCGTTCGGAGGATGATCTCCTAATTCATAAATTTCACTTTGGCGTGATCTATGTGCATCTTCACCACAACCTAAGCCATCTCCTGGGAGAGCTACCTTTCAGGTTTCACCTATTAGTGAAGAAAACTTTCGTTTTGGAACAGCTGACTCTGAGAATGAGTGGTGTGTATCCTTCGACAGGGTTGATGAATAGTTAGATGAAAACAGACCATGCACCAGTCAGTATATTCCTCAAACGTCGAAAAAGGTGACCAAGATAAAGTCCATCAGTGTACCACGTCTTTTCAGGCATCTTCGCCGTCCGCTACTGCTGAAATTTTTGTCTAGGGAGTTTCACGGAGCTACACGCACGGAATCACAAACGTGTAGCACTTTGAGACCAGCACATATGTGTTGAGAAACGGAAATCACTAACCATAAAAATCTACGCACTTCACCTGTCATCAGCAACCATCAAATTACCTGTACAGATCATCAGTCCCGCTAATATAAGTATGGATTGCCGGTGATACAAGATTTCCTCTAAAAACCTCTTCCTTGTGGATGGATTTCGAATCAAATGTTGCGACCGGCTCTCAGGATTTTTCTGCAACATCCCAACACTCCGAAAAGTCCGAGAAAACGTGGAGTTCCGTCTATTCGAGTACTACCGGGGAAGCCAAGTTTATCAACATCCCTGGTATGCTTTTATCGTAAGGTCTACTTTAGTTGATACCCCACTAGTTGTTGCTGCCGAGAGCGGTGATATATTCCTGTCTAATTCATTGCTTCGACGTAAGTTGTTGTTCTGTTGCATCCTACCTTATTTTACATCCGATTTCGAATCTAGATTATTTTCTGGAGCAGCGACGCTACACTGACTAATC
This sequence comes from Clonorchis sinensis, assembly GCA_003604175.2. NCBI lineage: Eukaryota > Metazoa > Platyhelminthes > Trematoda > Opisthorchiida > Opisthorchiidae > Clonorchis > Clonorchis sinensis. The sequence goes on from CM030369.1 coordinate 214,787,172, forward strand.
TGTCCGTTCTCGCATACAGATCCATGTCTTCTACTGATTCAGGAAGAAACTCTCCGGGTAAACGAAGGAACGCATTCTCAAACTCATCCATGGAAAATGATTTCGCCTGCTTCTCGGACGGTGAGTCCAAACGGAAGGGGTTGAAGGAGACGCCAGTGGAGGAGTACCGCCCTCCCATAATTCAGAGAAAGATACTAATGTCAGAGGAGCTAGTGAGTGAATCATATGTCATGGTGCGTGTCCACCTACTGTGAACTGAAACCGCATTCACCGATGTTAAAACGGACCAGCCGTTTCGTTTCCATTAAAGTACGCTTTATAAGAATGTATTTTACCCCACTTAGGACACACAGTTACCAAGTTCCGTAGCATGTAGCTGTCACGCTTCCTCGTCAAACTGATTGGACTGGCCCTTGAAAGCCACTAAGGCAAACTCTTCGAGTGTTTTACCATTACTACAATGCCCCCAATAAGAGATTAATGAGGACCACACACATTATCGCTCCATCTTGGTGATCTATTCAGAGACTTGTTAGCTAAAATCAAGCGCTTTAACAACTGAACCACGGTAAACCTCGTCATCCTAAAGAAAACACTCGCGATCAGATACGGCTGAAACAGAACTTCAGCAAAAAAATCTACGGTAGCTGCGAAGTAACTCAACTTTCTTGCAAGTTGCAAGAAGGGCAATGCCGGAAACCTATCATTGTAAGATGTCAAAGCATCTTGCAATAACACCGACTACTGGGCGGACAATGCTGTGGACAGTGCACAAACTCGATACAGCCGGAAAACGCTGATCCACCCCTCTTAGTTACTCGTGGCCAAACGGTATGGCATTAAACTATTGTCCAGAAAATCACGAGTTTATATCTTCCTGGAAATTCGTAAGACGTGTATTGTTAATGCTTACACGCAAGGATGAAACAGCTATTCCTGGTTTTCGGCACGAACTGTTTTCAATCCCAAGAAGACGTCTCTGCCGCAAGTTGCATCGGCGTTCCAGCTGGTAAGAGCAATTCTAAATCGGGTAGGGTGATATGAACAGTGACTGAAGGATGATGGCATCATAGCCCACTTTAATATAAGCCAACCAAAATCGAGGAATAATCACCAGTGTGCGATTGGATAGGTGTACTATTCAGTTAACAGATCGTAGTTTGAAGTCTCCAAAAAGTTCGTCATTTGCATCAAAGCATCACTGCTGAACTCTGACGTTGAGCTATCGATAACGGTGATGATGATCGTCAGGTGCACGCTATTGGTGATTCCCAACAAGAATGAAACCGCTTCTCGGCATGTCAGAATAAACTGCTTCGACTTGCACGATGACATCTGTGTTGAGATATTGTCCAATCAAAGTGAAGGTGGAATAACGGCAGGATTGTATAGCAAAAGCTGGGCGGTTGGGCATATTTCACGAGACGACAGCACTCAGTGCATGGAGCTGGACGAGAACAAGTGACTTTCAGTCAAGATTTAATCAGAGTGTAGAATGAAACTTGAAGTAAATGAAGAATGTGTTTGGCCGTAAAAGTACAGACATTGTAAAAACTACGGCACCTTTGAGTATAGTGTCCTTAGAAGCTCTACGGGTCAGTTGGTCGAAAGATGGAATGAATCTCGGAAAAATTCTAAGGAAGGGTTTGAAGAAATAATATGGAACCTAAGTGCCCATGTGCGAAACGTGACAAAGTCCATGACAGCCCAGTTGCCAGAGCATTCGCGCGGTAAGCAGGAAGCTGCGTGTTTGATTTCACCAAAAGATCCTGGCTTTTCCTTTGTATGATCTGTGCCTGCGTCCATATTCAGGATTTTCGAAATTCCTGTCTTTCTTAAATATCACTGAATAACACCTGTACACATTAATAGCTGGGGAAGAATCCGCAATGAGCCGATTGGCTCGGTCATACTTTGAGGTTGCCATCTTGGCATTATGCCAATCAGCTCATTGTCACACGACTCCCTAGTCCATCGTTTCACCCGATTCACATCCAACCAAGAAGACCTAACCAAATCCGGCATTGTGGTGGTTGTGCATGCAGGGTTTACGGTAGCCTGGTGGTCAGAACGTACTAACTCCAAGTGCAACCATTGCATACCTTTCTGACTTCAACCAACGCAGAGTACAATTCAAGTCGAATTGCGTACCCCCTCTGGTTACCACCACGGTTTTTATATTTAAGCTCCTAAAGTTACGAAAAAGTGGATAGGAGAGATACCTAATGCTTGCTTCCCACAGCCACTCTGAGAGTCCATCCTCCTCTAAACGCCAAATCAGACTATCTGGAGAGAAAGTGAAAAACAAGAACGACACCGGCGTCCTTTGGCCACCACATCTTGTGCAAAAGGAATCAAAGAAAGTCCATACACGAAGGTTGACCGCATCACTAATACCAAATACCTTTCACACCTTGCCACCAAATCATACGCTGTCCACCCCGATTTTTGCGCCGTTCTGAAGGAAGCACGGCAAACAACACTCGTCCCGGTAGACGATTTGGCATGCGCAACACATCGCCGAGTCACCGCAGTGGATGGTGCTGGATCTCTCTCGCAGCCGATTTATCTGCTGCACAACCGAACACCTGTCTTCTAACTACCTTGTTAAGAATTCGTCGACGTCATCCGATACTGGCAACACTTCTGAGGTATACCAGGAGACGCTCCAGATCAGCTGCCCCAGAAGCGATTTCTCGAGGCCACAAAACAACACGCCCGTTACTGTAGCCTGGTACAAGCGACCTTTAAGACCCAGTGGTACGCCTTTTTGATGTCACAAGTGACGCAAATTAGCAAAAGTGATTCTGGCCTTTAAGATTCGTGCACTGACTCGATCAGACACACTTCCTTCAGAGGTATAAGAAATTCTCCACAACTTCCAATGACTTCAATCGTAACGGATACGCTCAGAGATGACACGCTCTGAAACATAACTTTAAACTTTGAAGGTTCTAGGCGAATGCAAAAAGATGGTACAATGGTGGTCAGTCTATTTAACAGAGTTTGCGCTGCACCTTCAAGGATGAGGACTATGTAATGTGGATGCTCCGGATCTACAAGGTCCTCACGGGAACACCAGAGTGTTGAAGACCTCCCATCGTTTGCCTCATTATTTCATCGACGGCGAAGTTGAACAACAATGGAGAGAACGGACATCCTTGTCGGACACCACTTCTGTAGAGGCTTTTGGAGAGCTCAACATACGCTCTCACACACCCGTAAGCATGTGAATATGTGGACTAGATTATGCTCACAAGCTTCTGGGGTATATCCTGTTGAGCAAGTATAGTAAAAAAACAGCACTGGCCGATCGACAGAATCGAACGCAGCCTTGAAGTCAAAGAACCACAAAATTGTGGGCTCTAGCAGTTGTGAATGTGCGATCGGTGCAGCTCTTACCTGGTCACTCATGATCGATCAGAATTCGCTGGCTAGTCATTGCCGAAGCAGTTTGCATCTGAATCTGCTATGCTGAGCTGCGTGTGCAGAAACAGTTTGTACGGGTTTCGACAAACCAAATGAATCACATGACCACAGTCGTATGACGCCACTCATCCATAGCTATTTTCAGCCGTTAAGTCAGTCACAGTCACAGAATTAAGTAATTTGACCTTCAGTTTCAATGACTAACCGTTATGTTGTGGCGATTTGACGATCAATAATCGAAACCCAGCCGTGTAGTCCAGATGTTTTTATGACCTCACCGGACATGATTGCACGAGTATTATGATGTGAACGGCTGACCACAACTGAAACGTTTCCATCGGAATTCGTGACAACTGTCTATGTGCGCATACTCACTTGACTGTTGAGCGTGGGCTGATACCCCATGCTGCCAAGAAAAGGATACAGATTTACCAAAGCCCGCGATTCGATACCAAACTATACTTTCAGAAATCCATGGTTCTGTAATCTACTAAACGGCTTATGAAAAGTACTCAACGCCTCAACAGTACAAGTCATTGGTTCCTCAGAAATCCATATTCTCAGATTCAAATGTCCAGTTGTTAATACAGGCTTTTGAACGAAATGTTCGAGATAATAGGCCATTGTGGGTGTTAGAAACGACTCACCATGACCATCACCATACAGGCCAAAGCGTAATAAACCATAGCCAGACATAAAATATCACCGAGGGTGACGTTGTGAAGTAGGTTATCAGTGCACGCGAAGCGGACACCACTGAGTTACTACTCTTGAGTCTCCGGATTTTTAGGTCCACAGTGGTGCTATATCTGTGCCCACGACCGTGTGGGTCAAACTGAGCATTAGCTAGCACTATCTCCGTAGTGATGGTCACCCTCCGGCTATACAGTGAACTTTAGCCGTTAATCTCACCCTATATGATTTGACAAATATGGGTTAGGTATGCTGGTAATTGTAGAACAGTTGAACAGTCTTCGGCAACCTTATAGGCAGCCAAGAAGTCCCATCCTGTTTGATCCCTGCTTTTATCCACCCAGATTCACAAAATTACAGGCTCTTAGATGGTTCCATACGCAGGGCTGCGAAAAACACACGTGGAACTGAGCAGGTTCTGTCGGTTTAAACTGATGAAAGAAAAATCTGGAGACAGATTTCAACTCACCGTGCTTCGCGATATGGGAAACCAGGTTGCGCGAAGTGTACACTACTGGGTTCAACCATTTACCTGTTCCCACTTTGGTCTGTAACGGACGCTAGCCCGCCGCGTGTGTATGAGTATAGAAATGAAGGACAACGAAATATGAACTCCCCGTTGTGTGGCTGGTTTTCTAGCATAAATCAAGCCAATTCGCATCAGCTAGGCTGTCTCCCGACAAAGATGCCGCATAAACAGAAAATATGTGCACGCTTGCTGCGGGTGCCGTTACTCGGTGGAGTATAAAAGAGGGTGGTTACCTCACAACTGGTACTCTTATCTGCTCGCCGGTGTGAGCAACTTGGTTGCAAATGCTCCATCACCTGGTTGGGTGACATCATCAACGTGCAATGACGATGCCACCTCGCCTGGCTGTGAAACGTTTGCTATGGAGTGGACGTCAGCAAATTACCAATATTCGACTTGACAGTAAACACATGGGATCGTTAATATGTAGAAAACTGAGATCACCAGTGAGTGGATGAAATATACCACTTAGAAAGTATTTTTTCCACAACTATTTCAGAAATCTCTCCATTTGCACTACGGCTCGAATCGGGCAGTGTTCTCCGTCACAACAAAATACCAGGGAACGTGTCAATGTGGCTGTTTCATCTATCTTTGGAAATGGACCGAAAAGCTCGTTATTTCAGACATTGATGGAACTATTACAAAGTAAGTGCAAAATTTGTGTGCCAATCGTGACCGCAACCTATGCGATACGGGTTTTCTGCTTAGTTGGAACCGGTTCCAATCGTGGGAGGCTGTGAACGAGTGACTGAATCGCAACGGGACTCGATCCTCGCAGGGATAGGGACACCGCTCGTATCTTGGATACGATTCAAACGATTAAACCCCGCAAATAAGCGTAATGAATAAGACATACAGGAAGAACAGCTACCCAAGGGGGCCAGGTGACGTGGTTTTACTGCTTGCCAAATTTACAGCGAGGCGAGTAGATTCGCATGCGTGAAAGTGAAAGGTATCCTTATCACCGTCACTGACCAGATGGGTATACGATGCATCAGTTTGGGTGTGCTGGGTAACTTTAGAAAGCCAGCATGGTGCCAACTCTAGTTCCACACTTTCAACTTGATTAGATGGAACTGCATACGGTTTGACACGAGTATTACAGAGTCATTCAGTTATACTTCTTCTACCATAACGGTATTCACAAGTTCTAATGAAATCACATCACTTTGTCCAGTTAAGACTCATTGAAAAACGACACTTTGCTGCCTGTGGGGCAGACAGGCAAGTAATTTCAGCGTCCTTTCTCAGTCGGGAAATCACTACAGCATGATGGAATTCACCAACAGTAGTGCTTCCATGCTCTGAAAACATTTCAGAAAAGCGTGTTGTAAAACTCTCATCGCTCTATAAGTGATGCTGTCTTTCCGATTTCACCCGAATAACAAATTTCAGATCTGATGTTCGAGGTCATTTGATGCCACTGGTGGGTTTGGAATGGGTGCACAACGACGTGGTCTCACTCTACCACAAAATCGCGGCAAACGGTTATCGGTTTTTGTATCTTTCTTCGAGATCAGTCGGACAGGCTCGCAGTACGAGGGGCATGCTGTGCTCGCTTGAACAAAACGGTCATCGTCTCCCAGATGGTCCGATTCTATTGGCGCCATTCTCCTTATGGCGGGCGATTCATAAGTAAGTTCTCATCCGTTACTTTATTCCCCAATAAGACCAACACGTTAGACAGGAGTTTACTGAGGATCTAGCTACTCAACTGACATCCCACAGAGAGATGAAGTACCACACTACTGACAACCTCATGTTCTCTCTGAGGAAGTCAGCTAGAGGTACTTCTGAGCTTACGGCATCAAATGACCACTCGTTTACCTATTAGCATCAATTTATATGATGTCTCTGATAGGTAGGTCCGAGTTGTTTGCACGTTATGAATATGATGAACCTGAGTTCGCAGAATCCTCACTTTGTCGCACTACTGTCAACCTCATGTTCTCTCTGAGGAAGTCAGTTAGAGGTACTTCTGAGCTTAGGGCATCCAATGACCACTCATTTACCTATTAGCACCAATTTATATGATGTCTCTGATAGGTAGGTCCGAGTTGTTTGCACGTTATGAATATGATGAACCTGAGTTCGCAGAATCCTCACTTTGTCTCGGTAAACGCAATCATGCAGCAGTGATCGATTTATTTATAAGATTGTCATCCGTATCAGCCGGAAAACCAAATAGGATGGGTTCATCTATTTGGTTGTTTCACTAAGTTCAAAAACATAGCTACATCAGTCGAGGGTGGACCAACAACGGTAGGCTCTTGTCGTGAACAGAAAACAACAATGATCCAATGACTCCACTTCGCGTTACTTTCAGGGAGGTCATTCAACGAAAAGCAGATGAATTTAAAATTGCCTGCCTACAACAAGTACGCAATTTGTTCCCACAGGAGGCATACAACAGCACATCGGGCCAACTTCCACCACTCGTTGCTGGATTCGGTAATCGGGCCACAGACATAAAGACGTACAAGGCAGTGGGTCTTCAGGGAAGTCACATATTCACAGTGAATCGGCTTGGTGAGGTTGTCTGCGGTAATGACGAATCAGTCCTAGCCACTGGGAAAAACCGAGCGGCACAAGCGTCACCTTTAACCTACAGGAGTTTGACATCAATGGTGAACGACTATTTCCCACAACGAAAGGTCGCAAGTTTCCGATCATGAACGCAATCTGTGACAGAATGCGTCGTCGCACCGAGATCCCTCTACACTGTTGACTTTGTTTCTACCACCAAATGTAAAAGAAGGCAGCGCTGTATCTCAAAGTTGTATTTTCATTTTGTACAGTGAAGTTCATCATTGCTGAACCTCTTCAATTTTTCCTCAGTTCACATTCTGTTTCCATGCTAAAAGACAAGAAAGAACATGCGCTAGTGCAACTGGTTAATTGACTTTAGCTAACGTAATTAAACTAACATCAACAGTAACGCATCGTCAAACTTCAAATCTTCGCCTTCATCGACTGTTTATTCAGGATGAGTGATTGGGGCCAAACCGGGACATCTGTGATTTGCTCTGCTTGTATTCTTAACTTTGATGAGAGGCAACCCCCAGAATAGCTGTCGAATTCCGATTGTCTGTCTCTGTGAGACACCTATGACAAAAGAACTACCTCCAATTCGGCCGGAGAGGCAAAGGTTTTTCTGGAAATCCTGTGTCTGGAAAGCACCGAGAGAATACTAAATCGCGTACCAATTCAGTCTACATAGAAACTACAGTTGTCTGAATGTGTAAGCCTTGTGTAAAACACATGTAAACTTTGGTCAATCTGCCTGTGAAATCAATTACTACTGTCCAACGTACAAAAAGGCTTCTCTTAGGTATTTGCGGGATTTTTAGAATTCAGATTTACATCATGATCGTTTGACCAATCGTCCTCCTATCCTGCTACAATTATTCTGGTGAGTGCACAACAAAAGGGGGAACATTGGTTTCAAATTTCGCTCTTGTTAGAACTCCTTAGCCGTGTCGGAGTAGGGATTTCTGGACATCTGACATGCGACACGAGCATGCTATGACTACTACCCCAGTGCACGCTGGACGCATCCGACCAACCGCATCAGAACAGGCGAAGTATTCACGCCTGAGCGGTATAATATATTGGCCCGAATGACGACCCAGCAATTGTCTTGTTTGTGTCAGTCGATTGACCCCCCCCCTCCCCTCTGTTAGGATTTATATGTCAGATAGCTCCAGGGACGTTTAAAACCTGCTGGACAATTTTTGATTAGTTGATGGTTTCGGAATTTGTAGAATGCACACCCACACCCCTGTCGTTTGAGTGATTTATTTATGGACTACAGTGAGTAGGATGAAAACTATGTCATATTATCGGAGCGTTCAACGTGAGGATTTTCACACGTTTGTTTTCTATCCCAAAAAATGAAGATGCCCATCGTAAATGCACCACACTTTTTTAGATTGTTGAACCCTTGGCTGTTGATCTGTCTGCCGAGCTTGGTAATTGGCTTACAGGATGAAGTAACACAAGATAACTTAATATTCACTGAGTGAGTGTGTCTGTCGTGATGCGATAACATGCATTGTTTCCAATTTCGCCGGGCGGCTAGTTCCCAATGAACCGGAAGACGGGGGCTGACGATCAATATGAAGGATTACCAGGCCTCAATCGAGGATCTGAGAGAGCATCGAATAGTTTGCATTTCTAGCCGTGCAAAGCGCAAGAATCCACTGAAGGCTCGGATTCAACCGGTGCTTATTAGCCCAATGCAAGAGTATGCGGTATCGAAAAGGCTACGTACAGTAAGTAACAAGTGGGTAGGATTTCGCCTCACTAAACGGGCAAGGTCAACGCGGACGGTCACTCAGACAACGTTGGATTAATTGAACATCTGCGACCAGTTAAACTGATCCGCAGCAGTTTTTTTACTACCCCGAAACATCTTGATTCAGTTGGTTTGGTGGGGAAAAAAGTAATATCAAGCTTAAGTTGAAAAACCGGGACAGAAAGAACATTACTCGACAGAGGTGCTTAAAGAAACTACCAGTTGGAAAACACCAAGTACATCACCGATGCGTCCATAGAATGACTACCAGACAGGTTTTGGCGAGTCTATCTACCCCATACGTCCGTACGGTTCGCAGGAGCCAATCACAACTGCTAGAAAAAGAGATGCTCAACCCACCTCAGATTGAGATCCACCACGTCCGGTGTCTGAGCTGGATCGCTGGACTCGACGATGTCGCCAACCTGATGCTCATCGGCAACGTCGCACAAGTAGTCTAAAATGGCCAGTTGTTCCTCCAAACGAGAAACACGTTGGTAATGTCGCACTACAGTATCAAGAATGAGAGACAGATAGCATAATTCACAATCTGAGTTTGAGAACGCTCAGAGCAATGTGGTTGACAGAGAAACCCGATCGTTGTGCAGCGATATAGCTCAGAGCATCAGCCCCATAGTGAGATAAGGTAATTCGTGGTGACTCACGAAAAGACCACTCGATAGTGAAGCAATGACTGAATCAGAGGGTCAAACTAACAGCCAGAGATGGCGAGATTTTTTACTGCGGTGTCACCAAGGAACGAGGCTAGTGATGTTCCTCAAACAGCGGTGATGCTCAATTCCGATTTGAAGTGTCCGCAGTCCGGAGGAATTCTTGTGTATGCTAGGCATCTTTGACTAAAGTGAGTTGCACTTGTTCACCATTTCTGAGGCAAATTTGATCGCATACCGACGTCTTATCCGGCATAACTAAGGTCACGATAACTTCATTACTGCTGAACGGCCGAATAGTCTTCATATAATTTACTTTACCCACGAAAACTGATAAGTATATTATGAATGGGTGACAAAACGGTTCATTACATGTACATTATGAATGGGTGACAAAACGGTTCATTATCTTTGGACGCGAAAATATACCTTTGCGATTTCAGGCAATTTAATTTATCAGCTATAAACCGTGTACCATGGGCACATGGGTCCCAGCGGCTACAATTTCGATCACCGGAAAGTGGGAGAGCTAGGGATATACAGCCAAGCCTCGGGGGCGATGGCATGTTTAGTTAGTTCGGGAACTGGGTAGCTACGTATTGAAGACGACAGCTTTGATGCATGAGCGCCACTGACTGTGGATTCGGGCACGATTTCTGCCACTGTCATTAACCATTGGTGAATTGAGTCCCCATCCAGCGCTCCCGAAAAAGACGCTAATCGCTAGCGGTTCGTTAGAGTTCTAGTGCCACAAATGACTGCAGTGCAAGGAGTAGAGAAGATCTCCATCAAGTTGAAGAATGATCGGCTGAGAAGCAATAACAAACACTGACTGATTTCAGCTCTCGTGTATACAGCAGTGTCCAGGTTCGATTTATCCACACAACTAGATAAATCGTAGTAACGAGGCGTGAAACTAGTTCACCTGCTGCAAACATGCCACTGAAGTAAATTGTGACCATTAGTGGCGCTATGCTGATCAAAGCTCATCGTCCGATTCTACGTGCACAAAACGTTTCGGAGTAAGGCACGTGATTGCTCTGGTCCTGATCACACATGACACTAGTGTTTGCTGTTACACGTTTGTCTGTTCAGGTTTGTTGATAGCACACGGTTTCCAAGTTATGGAAAAACTGGCCGGCAAAAGCAATCCCCTGGGGCTGTATTCTTTACGCGAGGAGGGGGGGTCTCATAATGAGGGAATGCTGTATTAACAGTATGAAAAAAGTCGATAAACCTTAAACAGTGCTCTTTCTTTAAAGAGATGAATGCAATAAGTATAGATCTCACGTCAAGATAGACAAATCCAGACCTATCACTGTCACGTGACAAGTGATTTGAAATGAGCGCATAGAAATCAGGACAAGAAACAACTGTGACAAGTGCCGCATACATGTAGAGTGAACTGAATGCTACAACGAGCAGGAAACGAGAACTTTGGGGGACACTGTCGTTCAGAGTATTTGGAGAACCCCCAACAGTTGAAGAGTAGCAAATCATATAACATGAAAACACCCGAAATTACCCCAATAAAAGTAATAACTGGATCACACGAGTACAGTAATGTTACATTCGCACTGAAGACTTTGAACGACTTCAAAAGGGTATCACGGTTACAAGCATTTCCAAGTGTCCTGCATTCCGAATGAAATGAACTCCTAGCATCAAGGACACCGAAGAACAACGCTGTTCTACAACATCAATCAACAAGTCAGCATAAGCTTGCCGCCGAGGAGGAAAGCAATCGCTCCACAGAGGATGCAGCGTATATTCCCCCCCCCCACAAACTCTATGCCTCTTGGTTGACTAAACTGAACCAAACCACAGGTCAGTCAAGAAGTGTAACTGAGTTACTGTGTTTATACGTTGTGCTGTAAAGTGACTGAGGACCACACAGAAAGACAACACTTATTTTCTGTCTCACTATTCTCGTTATTCTGATGTCACTCGAGGAGTCAACTAACCCAGCTATCAATGATTCGAAACGAATAAAGTATAACTTGAGAAAAGAATCTTCGGGAAATGGTGTTAACCGAAACATTGAATCCACTTTTGTAGTTGTTCAGCAAAAACTATTTTTCACCGTATCTGGTGCAGTTGCTGTGATGTAGAACGAATAAAAAAGACAAAAGTAATCGATGCTAGTTGTCGATTTGCCCATTTCGTCCGGTGTCTTTTTCCCACATTTGTCAGTTACTGAATGAGGACATTGATAGTGACGTCAGGTGAGGAAAGTACACGGGTTGGGTGTACTAAGGTGGAAGCTTGGTAATAACAGGTTCGTTTCAAAAACCAGCGACGAACATTGCAAAGGTTTCACTATATCAACATACAGCGACACTGTCCCTCACTTCAAACAGATCAACGCTCAAACACTTGTCCGGCCCTCAGGTGAGGATAGCTCAGATGTTAGATCATACGTGCATGCTCCTAACTTTTCTACGGCGCCAGTCTATGCTTTGAAAACCTGGTGGTGTTCCAGACACAGTAACTCCTCACCATTTCTGAAAATGGAGCTATCAGAGAAGGAATTTTATTCCGTGTCAGTAGCAGGACGGTTGGCACAGTGTACACTTATTGCAATCGAAAATAACTTCCAAGAACAAACGAAAAAAATAACTAAGTGAACAAACAAGCACAGCAGATAGCTCGCGAGTCACAGACTTACCAGTATAGGGTAACAACGATTCAACAGTTCTTGCAATTCCCGGCCACCGCAGTAATTGCTCAGGAGTCCACGTAGTTACTATCCAATTCAAGACAGCTTGTGCAATCACAGAAGTCCGGACGCGAGTATTCCAATTTACCGCATAAGTTAGAAGTCGCTGAACCAGGTGTTCACTTGATGTGTAATTGTCTTCGTGGAAAGCTTTGCTTGAAGCTGTTGGGCGCAATAGTCCATTGAGAGCGGTCTCCAGCTTCGCAACGTGCCCAGAGTAACGAACCGATTTCACTTTGTCATTTGCTTTTTGTGACATGTCCTCGTCCATGAGCAGTAAGTCTACGAGGGGGGGGGCGAAATGGAAATGTAAGAGGATTCATAACGGCTATAGTTGAATAAATATGGAAAAAAGATATGGGCATTTCCTTCATAGTGTTCCCTCTTGGAGAGCGAATCTTCCAGTTGAAAAACCGAGAAGAGTTTCCTGTTTGTAAATCCTCAGTTCGTTTCGCGGTGGGAGGTGCAATAGAAAACGATTCCATACTCTAAAATCGCCACTTGAGAAGGGCTCCTCCGAGGGGAATGCTCTATGAGGAATGCAGCGCAGACTGCTCTAAAGATACCCCACCAAAATCGCGTCAAGAGTGGACCGAGGGACTTCTACACAACAGCATGGAAAGTCGTTTACATCAGTCACCTCAAATCTATATATCCCGTAAGTCACTGGGTTCGTTGTACAAATGACGGTGGAAACGGTTCGACCTACATACCGATTTGGTCTTGACGGGGGAATCACCTGGAACCCAGCTGAATCTCTCGTTTACGATGTTTTTTTCCTCTGGTTAGAGGACGAGGGAGTCGCTTATGTAATAAAAAGTAAGCTAGCACGTTTATCTAATGTGCCCACTGAGTGTTCAAATGGGTGCACTCTGGGTTGACTGAGTCTATCTAATGATTCCCAAGAAGTGCGAAAAAGGTCGTTGTCTGTCTTAGAGTTTTCAGCAACCTTGGATTAGGTCACCAACAGACTTGTTACTGCCGAACCATTGAGATTAGGATATTGATCAATCAATTAGACAGTGCTATGACAACCTATAAAAAAAACTGTTCAGCTGTAACACCCTTTCGGTGCCTAGCTGCCATGCCACCCGAGGGAAGCACGAGGGCTGGGATACTGCCAGGTTGCCCAAGCCTAGACAGGGGAAGTCGAGAGGCAGTGGTCGGGTTCGAACCACGGACCTTTCGGTCAGTAAATTCGCGCTCTAACCACTTGAGCTATGACAACCTATGCCAGCGACCAGATCACTTGAATGCTTCCTGGCAGCGATAAAGCGTGAACTATGGCAAATGATTAAAAGGCACCTTTGATAATAAAAGAACTAGATACAGAAAGCCGGGACAGCTTCAGTAGGGCTAGTCACATTACGGTGAATCAACCAAACGATTCCGGTTAGCTTACTCACCTTGAAGTAGATCCAACGTTCGTTTGGGTTGATCAAGTTTGACGGATAGTCGGAGGGCCTCGGCAAATTGTTTCTGTTGTATCAGATTATCAAGAATTTGTCGCCTGTAGGGGTCCGAAAAATTATGAGGTAGAATATTGGTATTATCGGTACCAATAAAAACACGTAGATGGTAAAAATTGGTGTTCAATTGCTGCACCAAAACGTCAATATACGCTAAGAATGTCCCTTGGGAAAAGTTAAACTGAGTAGTAAGATGATGAGGCCCAAAGATTCAAACAGTCGAGATGCATGTGACGCCTAGAGCAAGTAAAACTAACTAGAAATTCACTGACATATCGTGCCCGATATGATACTACTTATAAAGGTGACGGAACATTTTCGACAGCCCACTATCGATTTCGCACACCTCTTGCCAGTTCCTAAGTTTTGATCAATCATATTTTACACCTAAATGTCGATTCATACGTAAGCGAAGTGCGTTTGTGTGCAAATAAACATAGTGTGAACGCAAGATTATACAGAATCTCCCGTACTCCAAGCGATTGTGCTGCGCACAGCCGCCACCCCCAAACTCCCTGGGATTCATGTGAGTCTCTCGTTACACCCGAATTGGTGTGCAGATGAATGTAGTTCGCGAATCTCGTACAATGTGGGTTGAGGTAAAACATAAGGTTGACGGATGTTCGGCGACTACGCCTATCTGTTGCGCCCTTCGTGAAACCGGTCGTGGACTGTCGAAGAGTTTTCAACAACCTTATGAATAGTGTCTGCCCTTCAAGAAGTACCACCTCCCCACTACGGTTCAACACTCCATGGATGAGTTGGGATGTCGACAGTCTGCTCAAAAATCTTAACCCAAATACAAAAGCCACAGGGAAAACTCGTTCTGATTGCCTGGGCAACAACTACACGCGGTTTGAACCACAACCATACCACGATTCACCAGTTTCTACCACCCATCATAGCCCCTCTGCTGTTGCACTGTGAATCCGGTGGCTTGAGCCATCTTCACTGTGTAGGTAGTGGGAAGTTTTGGGGGGATCGATCGAGATTTAGGTCTCAAACTGACATCAATCGATGCCGAAAAGGCTGTTTGTTTCTTGCATAGAATCGCTGGATAGATTCCAACAAGCAACTTACTCACTGGCAGGTGACCGAGACTCCATTTTTTCGACAGGCTTTATACGTTTCATAAACCCTTGGGAATTTATATGAAGGACGACAGATAACGAACAGGCTTGGTTTCCGCGACACTTACCTGTACGGTAGCGAACGCTGATGTCATGCTGTCGATGATGATGATGCTCAACTGCCTAACTAAGGTCGCTCTTCTATCATACTCGGTTACGGAAGTAAGAAAAAGTGCGCCAAACAAACATGCATACATGGATAACAGATTCGCTGCCACTTTTTTTCAAAAAGAGCGGATTTTTAAAACTATTTTTCAGTCTACATTTTCCCTAGTTCGTATAACACCACTCTATCCAAATAGCCTGCCGTAGTTCTGACAGTGTTTACAGGGATTCTGCTTTCACGATATACCATGTTACGCATAGGCCCGCTACAGGTTTCAGCGTTTTTAGCACTCAGTAAGTTCTCGTAGTCCCCGAGTTGTCATCCACTATATGTTTGACTTAAACTGTACGCAGTTAGTGGGATAGGATCATCTGCAATTAAGGTTGATTCTGACAAATACACTCATTTGCATCTGGTTTTCATGTAAGACTGGCCTGAATCCCAGCTGAATCCGTTGTTTACTGTGTTCTCAAGGAGGACAAAATCGGTCATGGGCTGTCGGAGAGCTTCCAGCAATCTTATGAGCATTATGTTACGTCTATACATTTATTATGGTTTCATTGTATTTGACAAGTGTGTAATGGGAAAGTCGGGTGCATAAGAAAAGCTGCTTCAGCTTTCTGCACCAGCAAGACATTGCAAAACGGTTCTATTGACCGTTTCGCAGACAAATGCAAGAGTATGGAACTTCACGCCAACTAGCCATCCTCACACTAATCGGCTGAGATGTAGTGTGAGCAACTATTGATGCAGACCGCACAGGAAAAGGCGTAGCCAAAATCAAATAAGGACTGACCAATTTCCAAAACCTACTGTCATGATGAACTTGGTTCAGACATTAAAAATAGATTCTAGGGAGAACAATGTTCTAGAGGTCTGTTCAAGAACTCACGTTTGGATAAATTCCTCCTGTTTCTTGCTGCGCTCCTCCACTATTTGTTGCGTCACGTCCTATCGGAATCAGGTGAGACAAAAGAAAACGCGTCATGGGTAGCACCGGAACAAATGAATCGAGATCAACATGAACAATAGGTAACAAGTGGAGACGAAATAACGGTGAAAATCACAGATAGCCGTATGCCAAAACTGAGGCCGCACGCATGATTTTGGTCAGTGGCCGTCGTTGCTGGTTCTATGTGACAAATGAAGACACCTTGAGAACACCTTCAAAAGTGTTAAAATACCCTATATATGAAACCGCCCTCCATTTATCCTCCGCCCCTTTAATGCCACTGCATGACTGTCTATAATGCGACCGAATTCGCCATTTTTTGATGTAGTATTTGCGTTACCGTGTGAAAAGACTCTCTTCACATTTCAACCAATTTGCACTTCAGTTTTGTTCAAATGACAAACAAACGGACAATTCGCGAAAAGCCCGGAAAAGCACCAAATCTTTGCACACACGAGCATAACATGTGATGAAGGGGGCCATTCTCTTCGTGGCTCGTCGGTCGGTCTTTAGCTTTGCGAATGAGTTGAACAATCCGTAATCTGCCATCCCGGTCGTTTCCTGATTCTGGTCAGCAAGTGCTACCCGTTTGTGAGTAGTTGATCTAAAACCAGAGAAAGCTTCCAGTTCCTTAGAGGTCAATACTCATCTAATTAGCCCAGTGGTAAACTATGCGAATCCGGACAAGATTAGTCCCCTGTGGGAGAGGGATCCTGTTCAAATGGAGAACACCCAGGGGAAGGGTACGCGGTACCACTAAGAGTCAAACCATGAACCAAACCCAGGATCACAACTAGCAACAGTCTGTACTAACCCACCGTAAAAGGCACTGAAACTGTGAGAATGACAGTGGTATCCTTGCAACATCAGTTCTCGGTACTAGATCCGATCGTCTTGTAACATTCCTAAAGTAACCGATCTGGCATCATCCATTATCAGAATGCATCGCTTGCATCAACTAGCAGATAGATCCTAGATATTTGCTTTAAAGGTGCGAGGATATTGCCGCGGAAAACCGCATCCTAATCAAATCTCTCTTTTTCAGAGGTTATATTCACACGGAACACATGCGATGAAATTGTTGTTAGTAACTTGACTTGGGGGAGGGCGGGAACCTCCGCGTCAAAGAGCTATTTTGTTATCCTAAAAGGTAACTCCATCGCAGTGGCACGAAAAGTTCAGCACGTGTCAACAGAATGCGAAAAAAAAACAAAAATATCTTAATTCACTCTGACCAATTAAAGAAAGCAATGGGGATGTTTCTTATCATCCCAACTGTTTTCCAATCTACAAACTATATTAAATCAGGGTCCACGGAGACTGAATTACCTTCTCCCAATGTGAAACATAACTTTGGAGGGGAGAAGTTGGCAGTCTGTGATAAAAATTCCCTCGACAGATGAACTTACGTGCTCCTTGCTCATTCATTAGCGCAAAACGATTCTAGGAAACAACTTCGGAAAGCTAATAGACAAACGAAGGCATGAAATGCCATAAAATCGCCATAACAGTTGAGATCGTCCCGAAAAATCAGATTTACCTTGAAATAGCAGAGCGTTTCGTCCTCTCCGCCAGTGTAAAAACCGGACTCATCTGGACACACAGCAATCGACCATATTCGACCTTCATGCGCCTCAAAAACTTTACATCCAGTTGAACTGTCGCTTGTCTCAGTCATGCCAGGTATTTATCCTCCGCCCCTTTAATGCCACTGCATGACTGTCTATAATGCGACCGAATTCGCCATTTTTTGATGCAGTATTTGCGTTACCGTGTGAAAAGACTCTCTTCACATTTCAACCAATTTGCACTTCAGTTTTGTTCAAATGACAAACAAACGGACAATTCGCGAAAAGCCCGGAAAAGCACCAAATCTTTGCACACACGAGCATAACATGTGATGAAGGGGGCCATTCTCTTCGTGGCTCGTCGGTCGGTCTTTAGCTTTGCGAATGAGTTGAACAATCCGTAATCTGCCATCCCGGTCGTTTCCTGATTCTGGTCAGCAAGTGCTACCCGTTTGTGAGTAGTTGATCTAAAACCAGAGAAAGCTTCCAGTTCCTTAGAGGTCAATACTCATCTAATTAGCCCAGTGGTAAACTATGCGAATCCGGACAAGATTAGTCCCCTGTGGGAGAGGGATCCTGTTCAAATGGAGAACACCCGGGGGAAGGGTACGCGGTACCACTAAGAGTCAAACCATGAACCAAACCCAGGATCACAACTAGCAACAGTCTGTACTAACCCACCGTAAAAGGCACTGAAACTGTGAGAATGACAGTGGTATCCTTGCAACATCAGTTCTCGGTACTAGATCCGATCGTCTTGTAACATTCCTAAAGTAACCGATCTGGCATCATCCATTATCAGAATGCATCGCTTGCATCAACTAGCAGATAGATCCTAGATATTTGCTTTAAAGGTGCGAGGATATTGCCGCGGAAAACCGCATCCTAATCAAATCTCTCTTTTTCAGAGGTTATATTCACACGGAACACATGCGATGAAATTGTTGTTAGTAACTTGACTTGGGGGAGGGCGGGAACCTCCGCGTCAAAGAGCTATTTTGTTATCCTAAAAGGTAACTCCATCGCAGTGGCACGAAAAGTTCAGCACGTGTCAACAGAATGCGAAAAAAAAACAAAAATATCTTAATTCACTCTGACCAATTAAAGAAAGCAATGGGGATGTTTCTTATCATCCCAACTGTTTTCCAATCTACAAACTATATTAAATCAGGGTCCACGGAGACTGAATTACCTTCTCCCAATGTGAAACATAACTTTGGAGGGGAGAAGTTGGCAGTCTGTGATAAAAATTCCCTCGACAGATGAACTTACGTGCTCCTTGCTCATTCATTAGCGCAAAACGATTCTAGGAAACAACTTCGGAAAGCTAATAGACAAACGAAGGCATGAAATGCCATAAAATCGCCATAACAGTTGAGATCGTCCCGAAAAATCAGATTTACCTTGAAATAGCAGAGCGTTTCGTCCTCTCCGCCAGTGTAAAAACCGGACTCATCTGGACACACAGCAATCGACCATATTCGACCTTCATGCGCCTCAAAAACTTTACATCCAGTTGAACTGTCGCTTGTCTCAGTCATGCCAGGTTTGGAAACGTTCCATAGCCGAACAAGTCCCTTCTGGTCGCTTAAATGGAATTGGCGAATAATACCAGGTGAACATAGAAACGGAGTAGATTACGGATACAGCATTTTTAAATCGAGTAAGCCCGTACGTACTTCCTGAAATTAAACCGTACATTTCTTACTACTCACTGATGGACAGTAGCTGCAAAAATATCCACGCGAGCAAAAAAAGAGTACACTCAAACCACTTTACGTCCAGGTCAAATGATCGCTAGAATTTCAGATACAGTTGATGTGACTTCAAATAAATAACCACCCTAATTCTATCTTATATCCTATTGCGCTTTGATACGAGTTTGATCGGAATAACACCGCACAGGCACGAATTTATTTAAATCCTTCAACCACGTGCTGAACTTTGGAAACATGCATTCTAGTGCTTATTTTGCAACGGATGGACAACAACCACGTAATAACGTGATGATTGAAAACTAAAAGAAGTACGTACACGCAACCTACCAAGATAATATCTGACGGTCGTTTGAGAGGAAAACTGCCTTGTAAACGGGTTGCTCGTGACCTTCAAAGGTCTAGAATGAAGGGAGGGATAAACAAAACGATGATATCCAAAGCGCTTTCAAACGTTGGACGCTAAATAAGAGAATGGCTGCGCACGAGTTAAAAACAAGGCCAGTTATTGGATAACACGCTGGCTAAGGTTGGTAGCAAATTCTTCGATAATCCACTATTACTGTCGAATGAAAACAGTTCGATAACTGTATAATAAGGCGGCGTTTGCGCAAACAGGATATACAGTAGAACCTCATGTTCACATCAACCTGGTTTGAAAATAAGATAAAGTGATCAACTGACATGGACACCTCGTATGGCCCTCACCCCGAAGTTAAATCCGAAGTCGGTGATTTTATGGAGCCAGACAAAGGATGCATTGTCAGTCACATGTTCACGCAGAAGCTCATGAGAATATCAGAACGCACATTTTATGCAGCCAGTCCACGCCAAACCCTCAGCGATTCCCCTGCGACCAGAAAACGGTTGGAACTTGGACTATCTCAACAGGCCACTCCGATGTATCCGTCGGTTTTCTTGGTCCTGTGCAGCTCACCGAACGGCGAAAACGTTACGCAAATGAATATCTGAACACATTCCAGTTCGGCTGGCGAAAGGCCTCATGCGGCACGTAAACAATTCCGTTTTTTCTTATCTAGTAGAGACAGGACCCCACCTGGCACTGCCTTTCGGGGTTATCTAAGAGGTCAGTCTATAACTGCCAAAACTGTAAGAAACACAGAAGTTGAATATACCTGGAGCTGTCAAAGTCCGATCCCATAAGCCGGAACTTCGCATCCAGAGGCGTTTTGTCCAGAAGTGGAACTTACCCTGACCAAATCACAACAGTATGGACATCACATGCCAACAGAGAGAACTGGTGCGATTGAGCAATCTTAGTCATCCGTATGGAACACGTGACTCCAATGCCCACCGCCGCTTCAGTCACTTGACCCGTGTTCCATTTTGTACCAATGGTTCCTACTGGCTATCTGTATGTTGATGAATTCTCTGATGACGGGATACCAAAAAAAAGTGTTCTCTCACTCAACTGTCTGTTTTAGACCACTAAACCATTGATTGCAACCACAATTTATGCCACGTCTTCTCTATGAGAAAGAGCAGATGATTCGATTCACATCTTGACCATTTACGGGTCTTTGTAGAGCATTATCACAGAAGATCTAGTTGGTCAGTAGGATTTTTCTACCTGTATGGATATCAAGAAGCTTCTACTTTTGGGATGCTGTCAATTCACAGTAAATATTAGTAACTTTTGAAGACATTGTTTGGTGGGAATACTCCGAAGTCGAGCGCAACGTAGGTATTCTATGTTAGCGATACATTCTGGCAATTTGTCTAAATCAGGAACACGGTATTGTCCTGTCCCTATCCCAAAGCTGTCAGAAAGACCTGCTGGATGCTGGAATGCGTCGCATTTGAGCTGCACAATGAATAACCGCATTCACATGCGGATACAGAGAATACGGAACAAATTCACATCACCAACCATATACCGTGTACACATCGTGGTGTTTATAGCCGTCACAGCTCCGTGCGTCCGGGGGGGAACACAAGTGGATAGCTATGAATGGAAGGCAATAGTGCACATCGTTTACGCGTTAATACAAAGTTGACACCGGACTTTTCATCCGGGAAATCAAAAAGCTACACATTGAAGACAGTAGCTTGGATTCATATACGTCACCGAGTGCGCCACTGGGCCATGTCTGCAAATGTCTCTAAACACTGATGTGTTCAGCCTCGGGAACGGCATTCAAGGAAATGGCAATGACCAGCCCGGCCGAGTGTAATGGCAGTGGCCTTCATACTTCGCTGCCAAGTCGCTCCCTTACCACCTCTGGCTCGTTTTCACACTGTTGTGTCAAGAGAGGTCTTCGAGACAGTCGATCCACTGTCATAAAGCGCGTGATCAAGGCAGCAAAACTAAGAGTGCTATTAGCTGATCTAAATGTGCGATATACTCCCCCCAAAAGCATTCGGCGTACTTTACCGCTACAGATCCATGTTTCCACCGGACTCGGGCAATGCTCCGGAGAAACGGATGACCAAGAGTCCGCAGAAGTATTTGGGCAGTTCATTTCGATGGCACCAGATTCAAATACGTCGTCTGAGTACTCGACATCCGGGATGTTTGAATTCACAGGCGTTACCGGTTTGGAAGGCCTTTCCCATTATAATGTCGACGAAGTTTCGGAGAAAGGGGAAAGAGAACAACCCTGCCTGACACCCCTAAATGTAATGGACGCAGGCAATATCTCTAGCCGTCCACCGCAGTTCAGAAAAAAGGTTAGGAATTGGTGGGGGACATCTCTGCTCCAAAGACAATGCCGTCTAGTTCACCCACTGCGTCCACCGTAGTGCAAATCCGACCATTTATATCACGAGAGGCTAGGAGAAACCAAAATGACTTGACCTCCAGTAAGATTCGTACTATTGGACCACTACTCCTAACGTCATAGATCATACATCACCAGGTGAATACTGGTTCTTAACCTACAACCACGAAGAATGTGGTTGTAGGGAAAGTGGAGAGGAAAAGTGAGAGTGTTTATAGCTTCAAGCAGAATAAAATACACAAGTCCGAATATCCTGTCAAAGCAATGAGCGTACACGGAACCCAGTCAAAATCCCACGGGTCTGAAACAACAAGCTAGACAGAGAATGACTGGTTACTTCAGTTGGGACGCAGGAAGGCTGCCCCTGAAATAAGGAACATGTCACGTCTCGCTGGATTTCAAGAGGAACTCAAACTGAAGCATAAGGAACCCAGCGAAGTCGAGAACCAACCACAACCCAGCTATGGTGTACAATTTTGACGAATCGAATGACGGCAATATGGGGTGGAAAAAATTTGTCAAACCGGGAAGGGGAAAAAGCTGGGAAAAAGAACTGTAGTCGCGAAATGCTACCGTTTCAAAGAACTCTGAGTCAATCAATTCGATATGGCGAAAAATCTAGCATAAAATTACGAAACTCAGCCGAAACTTGATCCCTCAATTGAAGTTAGTCTATGTTGAAAAGCCGAGAAGCATCCGCTTCACCCTTACCGCATCATCATGTCACGAATCTCTAAGATGATTCTAACCCGCGGCCTGACGGTTGGTAATCAGAAACCATAACGTTCAGGAGTGCGACTAATTGTCACTTAGGATACAGCGCAACCCATCCTTCACACCAGGTTGTCCTCAACTGACGACGGAATGTAAGAACTGTAAGAATTATCGTCCTTTTTGAGCTACTTATAGCCTGTTGGTAGTATAAGAAATGTGAGTTAACTGCACCACAAATTGCTTCGCAATCAGAGTGATGGTGATGGGCCCCCGCCTCCATCTTTTTACGAATAATCCTCTGATTAAAGGTAATTTGCTCAGTCCTGACGGAAATGGGCCAGTGTATAGGATTTATGCCACTTGGGGGCAATATTCTGCGCTCAGGCAGATGGCTGATCGTTTGTTCGCTGAATCGAGGCGAGATGTGGATCCAACAGTCAATCATGACGCAGTATCCGCGAAATGCAGGTTGCCAGTGGCGCGTCCGCAAGGGGTCGGAATTTCCGCTATGATGTCGCTGCATACACTGCAAACATCACGCGCTGTACATGGATTTTTGGTCCTATTTTGGACGTTTGCGCGCCCTTGGTGGTTCTTTTGCTGAAAACGCTATCTTGGGAGGATCAAACCGAGAGGTGAACTGAGTTATTGCCGTTATTACAGTAAATGCATATTGCATCTGCCTCATCCAACTAGTTCTGTATTCCGCATGGTTGTTTCGCTGTATGTGAACCCATTGCCATATCTCCGACCACAATGATCATCAAACATGAAGAACGTGAGTTTCTTAATTTAGAAAACGGCGCAGGAGGTGAGATGACGTGATGTGATATATAAAAAAAACCTTACCCGAATACAAGAGAAGTCTTTCAAATTCCACAGCCTGACATCTCCATCGCCTGATGCGGTTAACACAACCTGAAACGTAGATAAAAGTTTCGCTCTGAAGGCGTTCAAATCATTTGCGAAAAACTAAATCACTCACTTATGCAAACCTTTCTTCACACAACTACTTTCCCATGAGAAAGGGGAACACAAAAAATAGGTCTTTCAGCTTCTCAATTACAGAGTTGTCACTCTTTGGAGGGATTACTGCGACTCAACTGAATCACAAGGGTTTAGATGGTATCAAGGGTAATCGAATACCCATGGTGTTCTCGAAACACGCACGCCCCGGACTAACAACTCGCATCCAGACTATGGAACTATCTCAAGCTCAGGTATTCAGCCTAAAAGACGAGCAAAATGCTTTGAAACAAAGAGACATTCGTCAGCCGACTCGCCAAAATAGGAGCGTGGAAAGTCAGCCCAAAGGATGACAAGACATTCATTTGAGGACTTTTAGCCGACAGGATTCACTGAAAGTTTGCCGAACCCAAACAGAAAATATACATCGTGCGACATATGTTTAGTTGAGCTATTAGCAGCTTGATACAGCATTTTGAAAAGGCGCTCGTAAAAGGTATTTTACAGGCGACCACAGGTAGAATAAAACCTCTGCCTTATAGAGAGCATGTAGTGTACCATAAGATGGACAGTACGCTAATCCATGACGTTATCTCCTCCAACCAACTCTAGTTCGCCAATCAGTGAGAGAGGTGCCTCATCCAAATGCCCGTCGAAGAAGAGTTCTGCTAGGAGTCAAACATGTCATCAGCTCGCGGACACATACCTGAGCCGGGAAGTCACAAATCATCCCAAGAACTCCGTGAATCCATAGTTCACAAACGAATGTCTGGTAATCCTCGCAGGAGAAAACAATTTTCTTCCGAGAAACTTAAACTAGTAAGATGAAACAATACAACCCATAAGGTTGCTGAGAACAGCTAGACAGTTCATGACCGATTTCACCTTTCCTGAGACTCAACGACAAGGTGCAGTCACCGGCTGTCCGTCAACTTTGTGTTCTATTTGAGACACAGATTGGGTTAGGGGACGCTAGAGAGTAGTGGCCAAAGAACTACCAATAGAAGATGCCACGTGGTAAGGTGCGGAGTGGCAAAGCCGTTCTTGCTAGCCAACCTCATTTTACCCAGAAAGGATTTGCACAGCTCCAAGTAACCACGTCTTATGGGCTTTCTCTTTCGGGTATTGGCGCGTTCAAGGAAGTTTTCCTAAGAACAACTTGCTTAATGCAGCGCAATTGTTCATAATCGGGGTTTACCCGTACGGGGAACTAGGACATTGCACTACAGTCGGAGGTGCTTTCAGTTCGCAATTATCGCTTCCTTTGGCGACTCAGCAGCACATTCAGTGATCATAATACGGTTTCCCATAAAGTTACTCTTTTTCCTCAATATGTAAATTACTAAAAGCAAACACTTCAGGCATTTTCAAAGCAGTGTTACGACTCAAAGTAAGAAAGAATATTCCACATTCGTACACATGAAAACACCCTTCTTCAAAGAAGAGTTCTACGCACAAGACATTACGTCGCACTTCAAAGCTCGCGGCTGATCACCCACTTGAAAGTCAAGCACACGAAAAACGGAGAATACCCACAGTTATAACTCACCTTCTCTCGAGCAGAAAAGCAAACGGACCAGACACCACGACGATGACCTTGCAGGACACCTAAGCAATCCAAACCGGTCTTCGTAACAGTCCATATCTAAAACAAAATAATGGAAGGCCTGTAGTAAGGTTACAGAGAGGACTGCATTACACAGACAGCTCATCTTCTTGTGCTGATCGACTGATGTCGCAGTGCCTGGCTCACAAGATAGACATAAGTCCGAAACGGTTCGCTCCGTTCCATTAAGGAAATGGAGACGTTTAACTAAGTATAGACGCGTAAAACAGACGGTCCGCAAAAAACTAGGTGAAAACAACATCAAATATCTCGCGGGGGACAACAAACGTGGGGCAAACTAACTTTCACAGTTTTATCTCTGGACGCAGTGGCGACCAGCTGGTCATTAACGGACACGTCGATAGCATTGACGCAGGCTTGATGCGCATTATGGACAACGGACCATTCGGCCAATTCAACGCTGTGCAAATTCGCGTTGTTCTGTACATCTGGTTTGTTAAAATTCACTGTCCATGCCTTTAGCACATTGTCATCCGCACTGGAGATGAGTAGATTTGTGGATCTACAAACCCAAAAACGAAGGATGGTTAATCAGCCAGGGACTTATCGGAAACATGAATCTGCCTGGACAGCAACACTAGTCTCTCAAAAGTTGAAAGGTACGAATCACGACAGCTTCTATAAACACACTCTTCGCAAAACAATAAGCAAGTACTAGAAAACGGACCTTCTAGAGTTACTGGTCAAATGATATTCGAAAGTGTATGAGTCCACTCACTTATTGAAACACACTGCGCTGATATGTGCCGAATGGGCGTTGAGTAAACGCTTGACTAAGATCACTTTGGCCAATGGACCTTTCCCAGATAGTGTAAGATCGCGATCGACCACTTGCCACAAACACAAACTTTGATCCTTTGAACCGCTAACGATCCACTGACCGCAAGTGGAGACGGTCAAATCAGTGATCACATCCTCATGGCCCCCGGGGACGAGATGACAACTCCAAGAACCTTTTCCTTCCTCGTCCATCTCCTTTGAACAGGCAGACAAACCACAGGGATTGACAAACAGCTTCAGATGTGGCGAAGCATCTGCGAGGAGGAGACGGTTGTGTGACTTTCCGACAATGCAGAGCTGATCCACTTGACCGATATCCCCGAGAAACTGTGGAGGAAAGTAGGAGTGACCTCAGAAGCAACAACGAAATTTCGCGTGCAAATCCTCACAAAAGAATCAAACCAGCATTTTTTTTATTAACTGACAATTGCACTAGATAGTTCCATATATACTCAATTGCGGGACACATAAATCGAACAGCAATGCAAAAACGCCAAACACTTGCAGTCAGTGAAGTTTCACATCGACACAATTAGTCCTGCGGACTGTCCGATCAGATCATAAAAAGAAACCTAGATTCCAAAGTAACTTTGAAGTTTACAAGACCTACAGCGTAGTTCTTTTAGACTGATAACGCCAAACCGAGTTCACAACCACCCAGCAAATGGGCTTACAGAACATGGTTGTCATTATCATCATCGACAGCATGACATCAGTGTTCAACACCGATGCTTCGCTGCCGTACAACCATGATTTATTTGAAAGCCTTATTGTGGAGAAAAGAATAAAGATGGACTGGGAGGGGACTTACTGCTGCCTTACTACAATCATTCCGAGGTGCATACACCTCCAAACATTCACTCAGGCAATCTGGATAGAAACTGACAACAAGAACGCCACTGACATCGGTTGGTAGCCATATCTTGCAACGTCTCTAACCAGGCGCAGTGAGGATCACGCGGTCCTCATCCTGGAAGGCGAGTAGAACCGACAGCACCCAAACGTTTCGTGGGTTCTTTCATACCCTTCTGCCAGGTCAAGGGTTGGCCACCTCTCTGCCTACGCCACTCTGAATTGGGCATGGAAAACAGCACTCTCTTCGGCAAACGATGGTTAGGCATGCGCAACACATATCCCAACTAACGCAGCTTCTGGTGCTGAACACATTCTTCAATGGAAGTACCCGTTCCACAACCCAAAACTCGCTTTCTAACGGCCTCGTTACGGATTCGCCCACAACAACCCACACGAGCTATGGTTTTGAGACAACGATTGTCGAACACCTGAAGACGTCTCAGTTCCGCTGCTCGAACAGGCCAAGTCTAACAGCCATACAACAAAACAGCCCACACTAGCTTGATAAACAAGTCCCTTGAGATTAAGGACACACCAATTTGATATCATAGGTGTCTCAAATTAGCAAACGCGACCCAAACCTTGCAGATTCGTGCATTTACCTCATCTGTCACACTACAATCAGAACTAATACAACTTCCAAGATATGCAAAACGCTCCACAACTTTCAGTGCCTCTCCCTGGATTGTAAGTGGCGTGTTCAGTGACTGCATGTCCAGGAGCATGACCTTACACTTTTTGGGTGCAAAGTGCATACCAAAGGACGGGATGACTTTGGTCAGTTCATCTAAAAACACCTGCGCCTTCTCCTCCTCTTCGAAGGCGAGAACGATGTCAGCTGCATATTCCAGATCGACAAAACATGGTAGAAGTTCCCAGCTGAATGCATATAATGGCCACCGCCAACTGCAGTTCGCAATAGGCGAAAAAGTAGCAACAAACACAACGCTCAACAACATTCCCTCGTTAGGACGGACACTTACGAGGAAAACCAAACTCGTCTATTGTTAGGTGATCCGTCTGGTATCAGTTTACCTGCGAAACGGTTAACTGGCACAGTGCCACCGGGTTTCAGTCACATTCTTTACGTCAAACGATCGGGTGTTGACTGTCTCCTCGAGTTCATCACAATTCTGATAAGCCACTCTAATGGTCTAGTGGTATAAAGTTGAAATGCTAACACCAAAATCTCCCAGGAGATCCTTGAGATGTGCAATGCCGATGATTACCAATAGGCACGAAATAACTGTACAGTGCTTTTCGGTTTCTCAGCATGGACCGACTTCAGTTACGGGATGAAATCTTTATTGAAATTTCAGAATCAGACGCTCACATCTGTGTTGCTGACTATGAAAGCATTCGGTCGACAATAAAATATCGAACAAATGTGTGAGTATACTTCGGGTTGGCGACTAGACAAACCTGATCCACCGGGCGCAGCTTACTGAACCGATATCGCGTTGGAAATGTGTTCCTCCTGAAGAAGCGACATCCGACAGAACACCAAATGTGCAGGACAAGATTGTTTCCCGGTAAAAAGTGTCCATTTGCCAGACATACTTCGGATACAGTGACCAGAACATCACAAAAATTACATTAAAAGCTGAATTCAAAACATCTGACGGAACAAACTAATGAGGAGTGCTAATCGGCTCACAATCACGTAAAGCCAGTGATGAAATAATTTTCGTAATCCAAGTAGGCCAAACAAGGTCGTCATCGGACACAAGGTTAAGTTGATTAAAAGTACCAAGACAGTCACGACGGACACCAATAAAGTCACATAGGTGCCCTGAAGAGATCCTAGTAACTGAGCCGCGAGACAAAGAACGGTAAAAAAAATATGGACACAAACCTCTGCAGTGAGCTTCGCTCTCATCGGATCGTAAAATTCCACATGATTACTCTGACGGACAAGGATTAGCTTGGGAAGCAAGTCGGTTGGCGATTCACTGGACGTTGACGAATCAGGGGTGGGGAATACATGGGCGAGCTGCAAGTCGACAATCGAATGAAGGCCGTAATCGATTGATTCGCGGTCTTTCGAGGTCAGGACAGTCCCATCAGCAGTTACGGGCGCACGATCAAGCGGACCCTTCACTTCCAGCAAACATCTCCCAGTGGTTGGATGCCAGACACGTAGACAACCCCATTGCCCACCAGTGAGAAGCAGCTGTTCTGAACGTACAGATTCCCCCAGATGATTTATCAGTGCACCGGTTGGAAGGAAGACACAAGCTTCTAGACTCTGTACATGTAACATAAGTAGATAGATTTGAAAAATACTGTGTAGGTCAAGTCCGCTCAATGAGTATATGTCAAAAGCAACTTAAATATGGGTGAGGGTAAGCTGATATCACATATACATATATATATATATATGTACATAAAAATATATAGGCATATACATAGTTCTCTCCAATAAGCTTGTAAAATAACCGTTCAGCTGTAACACAATTTCGCAACTAAGCTGCTAAGCCACCTGAGGGAAGTACAAAGGCTGAAGTACTGCGAGGCAACCCAAGCCTAGACAGGAGCCCAGACGCCCAGAAGCACGTAACTCCCGATTTGTACATCCGCCCCTTCACCACTCTGTTATCTCGAGCTCCCCATTAACCTTCCCCACGGGGACCACATTCTCAACCATAATCATTTCTGATCGGCTGCCCTGAGATTTGGCTAGAAATCGAGACAGCACCCTCCAACTGTCTGTCCCATGGCTACTGATTCAAGACTCCCACACCTCTTTGGTGGACTGTGTGAACTCTCATAGGCTGCGGGTATTTTGGATACTTAAGACATCCTCCCTCCCATATGACCGTCAACAATTGTACCAAATGACAAGCGAGGTGAAATAAATGTCTCAGCGAGGCCATCCTAGAATATGTATGGTAAGATCACGCGACAAACGTATTTTTTTCAAATCCGGCGATTGTTTCTTACCAGACGACTGAATGGACCTCAACTTCTCTAAACCTAGCATGCTTGTTACTTTATATCCTACCCATCTACAGTTTTTGACGGCCTTCTGAAAGTTGACTCTGCCGTCATCAGACACAAATCGCAAAACTGTCTTCCTCAAAGCCTTTTCTGGTGCAGCTTTGTACAAAAGAACTTGTCTACAAAAACTCCGTAACTCCATATTTTGCTCGACTTAAAACAGGAGTGAATTCCTGGACAGCATGGGGTAAATTACTGCGCTGATTGGCGGAATGGAAAAGTCATTCGCCAGTATAGCACCAGTCCGCAGTATAGAGATATTAAAACGTTGAAATATGATGGAGCATTTTGAAAGAATCATCAAGTGACAACCACATCCGCGAACGCGATAGCCTAGATGGGATATTTGTGGGTATTTGTCCACACTAATTCTTCGATACTCGCTAGTTTGTTTTGTTCAGATTAGGTCAGATTAGGTCACTATAAAGGGACTGTCTCTGAGATGAACAGATATGTACGCATTTCATAAACCTACCTCAAAAGCCGGTATTATGTTGCGTCGTTGAAACTCCGGACAAGACCACACCATGATTACTTTGTCGCGACCACATCTGAAACATGAGTAAGTGATGTAGGAGTAAACGGGGTACTCACGTGACTATGAAATTTCCATCATCATTGAAGCAGAGTCCAGTGACCTGGCTTTGATGTCCATCCAGCGAGCCCAGTTTGGCACCGGTTTCGGTGTTCCACACAACAACATTGTAATCACCCAGAGCGGAGGAGAATAAGTACGGACGGTCTGGATGGAAACGCAGGAGGCTACCGGATGGATAGAAAATAGAGGATGATTGAAGTTATCAGGTGGCAATATGGTGCAGCACGAGCGTGAATAAAGGCCATCTTTCTCCCAACCATTGAGGCATATAGAAGGAGCAGAAGCTAATAAATCTGAAAGCTAGATATTATGGATAAAAACAGTGAGTGATAACGCCACGAATGTCCATTCGAATCTGCATTTGGCAGCCTCCTCAGCTGATCATACAGAAACCTCATTCACGCTGCTCCTGAGTGAGTCTCCCTAAGACCGTCAACTAAGTCCATGCTGTTCGTCTCACGGTCCGCCCCAAATTATACCCCCAACAAAAACCTTCCACCACCCGATTTCTTCTAAACTCAATTCACAGAGACCGTAAGTTGAATGCCCTTTTAACACACAATGACTATCTTGATGCAACCCCAAAATTACAATAAGTAACCACTTAGGCGGCAGAGAAGAATGAACACGAATAAGAAAAGTCTGTGTGATTTTGGCGATATATCGGCCTTCAACTATGATGTCCATGGCATCCTCCTAGTGCCTCGTTGAAGGCCGTGCAAGGTGCAGCCGTAAAGCGATATTAATGGCACCCTTGCTGTCAATTTCGACCCATTTCTTCTGATTAAATTTCCAGAGATGCAGGCCAGAAAGCTCAACGGGTAGAGCGCGAAGTTATTGACCATGAGGTTGGTGGTTCGAATCGGACCTCTGTTCCTTGACTTCTCCTGTCTAGGCTTGGATAACCTGGAAGTATCCCAGCCCTCAGGCTTCCTTTGGATGGCCTGGCAGCTAGGCACCGAAAGGGCGTTACAGCTGAATGATTACCTTAAAATATGCTTCATCAACGTTTAGGGTGTTTGATTCGGTTACTCGTGAATCGCTGTGGACAAACGTCCTAGGTGGCTGTATCCCCGCAGAGCTCGTATATATCATCAAGGCCTATTAGTTACACAACAGTGAAGACTCGCAAAGTTATACGACGAACTGACCACTAAGTTCAATATCGACAAGGTTGATTCCTGTTAACGGTACCCTTAGCTATCCACTGATCAATTGAACGGGCGCTGGGATCGTAATGGCCTACTCAGGGCACGTGCACTGACTAATTATACTTGCTTCGTAATATTGAAAATAAAACATCGAAGACGAAATCCTCCACCCCCGGCATGACCGTTCCAGCCCAGCGTCCCAACGTACAGACTGGAGAAGAAATCCAACAGTGTAGCAACAGTGCCCGGCAATTCCTCATACAGCTGAACGCCATCGTGTGGTGAAGAAATGAGGTTAGTATACGCACGGAAATCCGGGTATTCAACATGACCACTCGCCCTCTCCTGGTTTATGCATGTGAAACATGGTCCATGTCCGAAAGTAAGAATATCTTGTTCGCTGGTACGACAGGCACAGTGATTGTTCGCTATCTAGAGGTGTCCATAGTGACCCGTAAATGCTGTCACGAGCCATCACACCTATCTCCGTACTTCCAAAGACGAAGTTTACAAGGGATTGAGCATCTGATCCGCAAAAACGTTGTCGAAGTTGCCAAACAAACATTGGTATGTCGATAGTGATGTTAGCTTCTCGGAACACAAGAGAAAAATTGGCACCCTCTAAACAACTTGGTCTCCAAGCGGCCTACAGGATCCGTCCCTGGAACACCTACGTTACTGTTTGTGCAGGTATAATGGCTGGTCGCCACGCCTGAGTAGCGTGCATCCGCAGCGATTCTGTGGCAAACTAATCCTGTCTCAAAGTTCAATATAATAAAGTGACAGTTAGGTGAATACGACAGCACATTTAGTTGTTTGTGATAAAAGGTGGCCCAACAGTTAGAGACACGAAGAAACAGTAAGAACAGTACAAGACCCGATTCGTAAGGTGCTTTGGAGTACACATGGGATTGAGTACCTAGCGCGTTTTAAATCGATCCACAGTCGTTCACCAATTGTGTTAACCATATAGAGGAGAATGTTGGTAGCTGAGGTAGTATAGATCATCGTTGGTTTGTTCGCTGAGCTGGGCAATTTGATTGCAAACGTTTCATCACCAATCGAGGTGACATCATCAGTGCGTTGTTAGGGAGCGTGGTGGAGCGTAGCGTAGCTCAGCGAACAAACCAACGACCATCTGTTAACCCTACTTGAAATCCCCCAACTTCTGATCTGAGTTCTAAAATGGAAGTGAGTGAGAATGTTCGTATATATTATATTCCATTGAGAGATACTGCAGTTTCGTCATAATCGGTATGGAGCAGCTCATTTTGTCTTTAGCGACCACATCTAAGTCAGCTTGTTTTCGCTTTCTCCGGGGCTACAGCTGACACTTGCAAATCAAGTCGAGAGATTTTTTTTATAAATTGCGTATGAAGCGGCGGTTAACCAGCAAACGAGTCCACAGCTTGTGACACCCCATGAGGAGTTCCGCACTATTTTCGTCACCACAGTGTGCGCCAAAAACGCCGTCAGATATTCCAATGGCCCAGCGTCAGGTATTCGATGAACGCAGTGTGTGGGTGGACGGAACTCACCAAAATGGTTCGAATCTGTAGCTTTGGTTGCTTTCCTCGGAAATCTTACCTAATTGAATGTTGACAATTCGGCCAAGTTTCGCTAAGCCACCCATTTGCAGCACGATGTGTCTTCATCAGGGCAATTAACATCTGAATGTAATTCTACATCGGTTGAAATTCAGTCGACCAGACGAGTGTGAAGTAACTTACTTCGTTCGATGGCCGTCGCCGAGCAAAGCACTCATAAGTGCCGTTCTCATAGTCCCTACCTGACCGCGTCTTGGGAACTAAGATGGTATGCACTTCTACAATGCCAATTTTAAATTAGACGTTCTCTCGTTTTGGGTATTATTTCTAAAGAAAATACAACAGTAAAAAACATCAAGACCGGAGAGACTGATTCATCTGTGAGGATTAATCACTATGGTGGATCATCTACCACCTTTCTGTGGTCAATCAACTTACGTAGGCATGCTATTGTGTGCCCTACACGTAGCAGAAAAGCCCTCTTTGGGGCCCAAATGCCACAAACGCACAGTGCTGTCGTTTGAACTTGTAGCCAATCTTGTCCCATCAGTACTCACGGCCATTCTGAAAATCGGTCGATGATGAAAGGACTATGACTGTGGGTAACCTATTTCGAATGAGATTACCTGCCAGACCTTGGTGGTCTTCATAGATGGATATTCGATCTTCTTCAGCATGAGATTCTTGAGAGCGACAAAGATAGTCTACTTGATGCGAATTAGTCACAGACCAACAGTACCGTATTATCCGTGGAAACCGCATAACTGGTGATTTTATCATCGTCAAACAGAGAGGCCAATTTGGTGAACGTATGCCCGCTCAGTGCCGTAATCCGAACTGCGTCATCCGTAGTTCGCCCACAGAAAAGGCTGTCATCTTTTGACAACTAAATACAGGTTAAAATAAACCGGAGTAGGACTTACGAAGATGGGGTATTGCGACGAAAAATAGGGTTCAAATTTGTTTTCCAGGTCGAACCTGTAAATACATCGTACTTTGCTTAAGCATGCTCACTTTATTTTTAGAGAGTCCATCGTCAGCGCGGAGGTGCATCAAAACGTTTGTCGCAATAAAAAAAAGTTGGAAACAGAAGCAGAAAAGCTGGAGGCTGTGAAGGGAGAGAAACTTGACATTAGATTTTAGCAACGACGACAAATCATATGAACCTAAAAAGGCAGTTTGAACAACGAGGACAGAGATTGTCTTTAACTAATCCGTTATCGATGGCCTACTCCGACCTAAAAGAGTTAATTAAAGCAGTATTGTTCGATTGCAACTAACTTATCCGTTCGAATCGGTCCGTTTTGGGTTAGAAAGCGGCTCCTTTTTTAGAAATCGTGGGTTACACCATCTGGCGACTGACGGTCACGTCGAAGAGGATACCGGACAACCGGTATGATAAGCATTTCGAGTGAGGCTGATACAGGGTGAGTTCACGAACTTGCTTGAAAATCCGGGATGTTAACTTGACCCATTCACGACAATACGTCCGCAGCGAGAAGTCAGACTTCAGTGGTGAATCGCCTAAGGTAGTCAGGATTACGTGTCCCCTGGGTGAGCACTTATCTGAGGAGTTTCAGACGGTATATACGTAGAACAGCAATGCTTCCTTTCCCCGATGAAGGACGAGCTAAAAGTTGACCGCAAAATCCGCACACTCTGATCGTCTAACGGCTGACCGTGAGCGTCGGCACATTATTTGATACAGTCGAAATACTTTTAAAACCAAAGGGTCTGGAAGAAACCTGTCATGCTCAGTATCATTGGGAGTCAGACAATTATACCTAGCTTCCTGTGGCCTCGTAAACCTGCAACCAAGCGATACCCTCAAGAAAAGCCTAACCACTGCCTTGTGAGTCATTCTTTTGAGTCAGAGAGGAAGTGTCCAGGAACACAATCCCACATTCTCCCACTATCTTTTGGGTTAAAGGGCCGCTGTGAAGTACCTCAACATTCCAACGCATTACCAACAATCCCACATTCTCCCACTATCTTTTGGGTTAAAGGGCCGCTGTGAAGTACCTCAACAAAACCCCCTTCTTCGACCTGGACAACCGGTTCGGTTATACACCTCAAACCGCCCGGAACGAACCCGGGCTTCTAGCACTTCACTCTTCAGATGTCTGACGATACTGATGCAATGGCACGTGGTATCCACAGCTTCAGAGTCATGCTTAGCTCCAGGGCTGAGTGCCCCTTAATGAACTGGATTCCAGCAAATAATCGTCTTTGTGTTGTTCTGTTGACCGATCAACAAATCTCGGAGCGGTAACCGGTGTTTAGTTGTGTCACCACATGTTCCGACAGACAGTAGACTTTAGGCTGAAAAAGACAGCATCTATTGAAAGTGGTGGTCATCCCCTTAGTCAGCGAGTACACATGAAGCGATTCTGGCAGGCGATATGAACGGCCAAGTCGGTCGACTCATCAACACCATCCTCAGCCGTAAAAACCGCGTACATGTTGTACAGCGGCTGTACTTACCACAGTTCTGTTCACCGATGATCCGGGGAGTTATTGGGTAGATAAATTTGCATTGCATGCGGTAACTTCTATAACTGATGCGTAAATACAGGGTTACAGTGGACTTTTAACAGAGGAGATTGGGAGGAGAGCTATGCACTGAAGACAACAGCTTGGATACACGAGCGCAACCGAGCACCCGAATGGATTGTCCGGTGATGTCTCTAACCACTGATGTGTGCCGCCTCTGGGTCTCCATCCAGGGTTTGCGAAAGGAAGTCGGTCGACTGACATACGCAGTGCGTGACCTACCAAGCGCAACATATGGCGTGTGATCAATTCATCTACCTTGGGTGAGTTAGTTCCGAAAACCATTCGACGTACTTCAGCATTACTGATCTGGTGTCCCGACCACACTCAGGCAACGCTCTGAAGACATCGATGATCAAATACTGGAAGCTTTTTGATGACCTCAGCGCGTGGCGGCTAGCGGCAGGTTTCTGACCAACATTGTTAACTCGACCATTGACGGGTAAGCTGATGTCACGCCTACGCCACAGGCGATGCAGGTTCACGAAAGTAGATCTGGCCTTCCCAATCAAGATAGAAACATCATCTTTAGCTAGACAACTAGGAATGATACAGCTGCCCAGGTGGGAACATTTGTCTACTACCTCAATCGCCTCGTCCGCAAGCATGAGGCTAAGGTTCGAGCTCGCCCAGTCTTGCAGACGCACTTTAAAGTTTGCAGGTGTGAGGCGCACGCCAACCCATGGAGCAGAAGTATTCTGGTGGTCGCTTTTTTTCCGGAGCTGGGCAATCTGATTGCAAACGTTTCATCAACAATCGAGGTGACATCATCAGCGCGTTGTTAGGGAGCGTAGCGATAGGTCAGTGGTTGTGCGTTGAGTAATGTTGCTTGTGTTAATAAACGTGCTGCTAGCCAAGGATGACCTTAGATGACGATTAGTTGTTCGGTCGGACGGTTCCATTGGTTGCTCTGTTATCCCGTGCTACATTACAGTGGCATCATATCCAAGAAGAGCTATGCTGTCCATGTACTAGATATCTGTGAGTACTGGGAGCACTTCCGCCCCATAGGTATTAGAGGCTGGTAGTGAGTCTCCCGTAATCGTACCAATGACGAAGCTGAATATGAAAGATGAAAGAGGACAGCCTTGCCCGATAACACTTGATGTAGTGAACTCAGACGAGATCTTCCCGTAGACCTTCAAGAGTCCGTGGGAGCTGGCGCACAGCGCCTTAAAGAGGGTCAAGAATTTATGGGGGCATCTTTGCTCCACGGACACTGCCATATTGCCTGACAGTCCACAGAGTGAAAGACAGCTTTCATATTAACGAAGACTACCATTCTTGGTTGCTGGAAGTAGTGTCGCTGTTCCAGAATCTGTCGGAGGGTGATTAAGCGAGCGATGCACTCTCTTGAAGGACGGAACCCAGCTTAATTTTCACGGGTCTGTCTGTGTCCAGTCAACCTTCAAAGTGAGACCAGAGAGCATTCTCAATGTAAGGCTACCAGACAAAAGCAACGGTGGTTTTCAAAGTTCTAACGTACTCTTTATGAAGAGAGGGATGACTGACGTCCCAATTCTGCGGACGTTTTCTCTTCACTCCATATCACACCAAGTAGCGTTGTAAGATGAGTCACCAGGGAATCTCCGTCTTCCGTCCGGCTGGATAAAAGCCGTCCGGTCCCGGTGCCTTTTTACGTTTCAGCTGTTCCTTCACAACATCTGTTCGGACATAATTTAATTGAGGCTTATATTTAAATGCAGAAGCTAGCTCGGCTGTTCTTTGAAGTGTTCAGGCCATCTCCCAATCTTTCCGTATTTGAAAGTGGTGAGTCGTCGCTTTCACTTATCGTTTCAATCACTGTTGCTTTCTTCTGGACAGGCAAACGCATTGATTGGTATATGGTAATATGGTAGCAAAAGCCTTCTTCATCTCCTGAGCCTTCAATGACTACCAATGCTCTTCATCTTCCCTTATGCTCCTCATTATCTAAAGTATGAGGGGTTAGTCTGCATAGTCGTACTCGTTGTCTTCCAGTATGGATTTCCGGGCACCAATCAGGACTATCGATCTTAACCGGTCTCGACGATATCCAGTGGTCATTTGATCGTACCGGAGAAGTCGAACAGACAGTACTGAACACGACTAGAATAAGTCCTTCTACGTTTCGCCGTGCTCCGTCCACATGCTCAGTACCCAGAGAGTGTTGGCTTACTTCGAAGTAGGTAAGCCAGCCCAGATCGATACTACTGAGCTATGGAAGTACTCCCAAGATAGTGTATTGGCATCCTTGAGTCGCGAGGGCCTAAGGCGAACTATCAGGCGTGCTCGCACTACGGCATGGTCGGACTCAAGTTGTGTGCCCCATGGAACGGCAGTCTTGAACTGAGGTTCTTCACCGGACATCGACTCCGAACCAACCGCCCAGGAGCTATTCAAAGGAGATCATATGGCCGACTTGGTAATTCATATCGCCCGCAAACATCCCAATGTCAGTGCTTATTACTTGGCGAATAAGCAAGGATAAC
Organism: Clonorchis sinensis; assembly: GCA_003604175.2. Lineage (NCBI taxonomy): Eukaryota > Metazoa > Platyhelminthes > Trematoda > Opisthorchiida > Opisthorchiidae > Clonorchis > Clonorchis sinensis. Next base: position 214,825,456 of record CM030369.1, read on the forward strand.
TCTCAATAGAAAGTATCCTTCTGAGCGCCAGAGCTGCAATCCGTTGTATAATAATAATAATAATGATAATCGTTCAGCTAGAACGGTGCCTAGCTGCCATACCACCCGATTAAAAACACGACGGATTAGATACTGCCAGGTTGCCCAAGCCTAAACAGGAGCAGTTGAGATGCCAGGGTCGAGTTCAAACCAAGGAACTTATGGTCAGTAAGTTCGCGCCCCTGACCACTAAGCTACCTCCACCTACCTCCGTTAGAGAATATGCCCATATACAAACATATTAACCTAATACAGCTGTGCACAGGACTCATCTTTTTAGAATCACCAGACTCTTTGGTTTCAAAGGCACTTCGACTGTGTTGAATATTGCTCCGGTGGTCAATGTTAATCGTTCGGCGGTCGGAGCGCGCGGTTTTCAGGATCCACCTTCTCTAACTTCTCTTTCCTCGAGGAGAGGCAGCGTCATTCATTAATATGGATATGCTGGCCGCCTGGATGAAATACCTACTGCCTTCAAGCTCCCATTGTAAACAGTAGGACTATGCCCCCCAAAGAGCCTCCTAGTACGGGCTTTGACTGGTCACAGTCTGACTGCTCCCTTTTGGACTTCCTGGAGTGGTTGCACCTAACCCGACCTTAAGCCATCATCTTGTCGTGGTGGTTGGGCTTCTGTGCTGCAATGATTCTGCGAGCTAAACTTGCCGGGACTCAGTTCCCAAAGGTCCGACCATGTCAGGAAAGCCAACAGGGAGCAGCCCGACGAAGAACAGCGAGTAATCGTATTACGAGGCAGTCTCGAGGTAAAGTCGTACTGTCCTCTGCGATAGGAGTGTGAAGGCAGTAAGGCGTTTCCCCCAGGCGACCAGCATCTCCATATTTATGGAAGCAGCGATGCTGTCTTCCCCCGAGAAAGGATGGCTTAAAAAGGTCGACCTTAAAAATCTCACATTTCGATCGCCCAACGGTTGACCGTGACTGCCGGCATATTATTCAATACGGTCGAAATACTTTTAAAACCAAAGAGTCCGGTGCTGCTCAAAAGGCACCTGCTGTGCGCAGCTGCACTAGGAATGAGACAGTGGTGCCTTACCTCCTGAGTCCTCATGTCAGTCCTGTCCAGTGCAGCCAAGTGAGTCAGACTATTGAGTCATGGGCTCTGGAAAGGGTCTCCCAAGAAAACCCCAACAACCTCTGCCTCGCGGTTCAGACGTTTTAGTCAGAGACTGGAGACAGGGTCCTCGAACAAAAGCTTACATCCTCCCACTACCTTGTGGATCAGAACTTTGAGTCAAAGACTCAAGGTGGAGTACCTCAACCAAATACTCTTCCTCGGCTTGGGTATCCGGGAAGTAGCATTCGCACTTGCATCTCTTTGTTCACCAGTCCTCCTTACCCTTCCTAGCCAGTGAATGGCGCAACGCGATTAACCCATCTGCCAGTACGCTTCCCATTGTCCCGTGACTAAACCATCGCCCAAGAAAATAAACCAAAATGATCACCTTCAAACCTGAAAGGATCTGATCCACGTCGCCGCCTTTAATATCTGTACTCTGTGTCGAGTTGGATAACAGGCATATCTTGATGAAGCCTTGCTTTCCCTCTCTACCGATGTATATTGTGTCTCCAAAACACACATACAAGACCCCCCTTCGGTCGTGTACCTCAAACCGATTAGGACGAGTTCATATGTTCTACATTTCACTCTTCGAGTATCTGGAGTCAAGGCTCAGCGTACGAATAATCGAGAGCGACTGCTTCGGTTTACTGCTAATCACTGCCTGTTCCTGGTCAGTACAAACTTCCAGCACAAACGCTCCCATCGAGTTACTTGGAGGCCAGTGAAGAGCCTCAATTAAGCATTGTCGTTGATCACCATCTGTTTCTGGCCAGTACGTATTTCCAACACAAAAGCTCACATCGATTAACCTGGAGGCCTGCAACCGCAAGACAGTCATGGACTCAAATGGATCATGTGGATATCACTTACCGAAGGAGCATCATCATCATCAGATGGAAGAACCGCATACTTGCTATAGTGGTCCTAGTTGCCTGTTTCGCTCACCGATGGTTTGGGGAGGTGAGGTAGATAGCTGCGCATTGGAGGCGTTAGCTGATATAATTGGTGTGTAAACACAGGGTTATGATTCGAGTCTGTTCAACTACCAGCGGGCTGGTGCCGTTATCACACCAGACCTCTCTGTTTGGGTAGACTCCAACAACAAGACTAATTGCTCCAGCATCACTGATGGCGCAACCGGGCCATGCCTGGCAGTGTTTCTAACCACTAATGCGTCTCGTCTCGGGCTCCCCATCTAGGGAGATGGCAATGACCAACGCAAATGAGTTTGCCCGTAATGAATTTCATACTTCACTGCCAAGTGATTGCTTGATTTCCTTTGGCACGTTTCACCCTTCACGTGGTTGTGCGAAAAGAGCCTTCGAGGAATTCAGTCAACTGGCATGCGGAGCACGTGGCCAAAAGAGCGCAACCTGTGGGTTGTCGTTCCATCTGGAGCACGCAACTTGATTCCGACCATGCTATTATGCGGTCGCGGTTATCACCCGGACACACCCTAGTATAACTAAATGGGTCGCCGAGGTACACAAACGACAAGGCACGGTAAGGCCCAGTCTCTTCGTGACGGTTCTTCCCACACAAACGTTCCCATTTTTGTGCAATAGTACGCAAATATAGCCCTCTCGCTTTCTTTCCCGCAACAGTTTGACAAGATCGTAACTGACCAGGAACATGCGTCGGGGTTTTGGTGTTCTAATCAGCCTTACACTCTGGGAGGGCAAAGTGCATACCAAAGGACGAGATAAATTTGGTCAGTTTATCCATAAACACTAGCGAAAAACGACTGTGGTCGTGCGCACAGACCCCCCAAACGAATGAGGAGGCTGAGGAGTGATACAGAGCGCCGGTGGAGAGCAAATGCCCGGGAAACGGAGAACATTTTGCAATGGGAAACAAATGCACTCTATTTCAGCGAATCTGACCGATGGTGGGTGTTAGTGGGACGACCTCTGAGGAAGTCATTTTACTCACAGAAACAGTCTCAAATAATGGGCCAACCACTTTGAAAAGCAGTTTAGCTGGTCCCTATCAATTCAACCTCTGAAGAACCACAGGAATCCGAATGGAACGCCCACAGCAGTCCTACATCCGCAATGGGAAGCCAGTGTACAATTCCACTGCTTCAGAGCAACTCTGATCAAGATGACTTGCATGTAATAATCTAAACAGTAGCAAGCCCATTGTGGCAAGCCTGATGGCTTACTCCCAAATATTCGGCATGAAAGCAGAATGGCGACTGAATGAAACGCCTCTGCAGTGATCCCCACATTCAAAGAGTATCCAACAGCAGCGTCCGAAAACCATCGCGGCATCGATCAATGTGCTCTATGGTATTATCCTACGCGCGATGATCCACCATCGGGACGAATTCACAGAGAACTCGCGAGAATCTGGCTGGGCTTTCCACATGACCGGAGTTGCATCGACCATATCTTTGCTTCACGACAAGTGCCAATCTTAGGACAACCAACAATGGTCACTTTTCTACATTTTAAAGTCACTTTTTAATCCTTCGATCGTCAGAAACTACGGCATTTTCTGGTAATAAATAAAAAGACATCCCTCCTAAATTGTTGTTTTTGATAAAGGCTTTAGGTGCTTCCTCCCGCGAACACATACGTGTCCACGTCAAACCCTCTCCTGAGTTCACTACGTCTAGTGATGTACGGCAACGATGTTCCCTGTCGCCCATGATCTTCGGCTTCGTAATCGATGTGCTGCATGAGGCTTCTTTACCTGCCTCTAACATCTAGGAGATCGAAATACTGAGAGAAATTAAGTATTTGACGATATCCACTCTCAGACCAAACCCTTTTGAAATGTGAATCATTTTAGGTATCATTATTGATTCTTCTACACGGTTCAAATGGCGCTCTATACATGAGAAGCGCAGTGTTACTGCAAGACTGGGCGAGGCTAAACACAAAGTTCATGCCTGTAGATGTACCCGTCGACTTAGTAAATAAGCTCGTCTGTCTGTGTAGCTGCTTAAGTGTCAGCGGACCGGCAAAAGACGAAATCAATTCCAGAAGTGAGAAGCCCAGGCCAATACACATCAGTGTAGAAAGAATCCAGCGTACCAGTAGAAACCACATGTTGCCCTGCTTGCTTCAGTGTGTGAACATTAAATATAGCTCAGTGGTGACTTTGAGGGTTTGAAAACACTTTTGTGTGTTTTTACCAAAGTCGGACACACGGAAGATGCAGCTGGGTGTGAAGCACGGTAAGCGAAACGATCAGTTCTACTGCTGGGAGCTGCGGAGAGAGTATTTAGGTTGGAGTGGGATATGGTAGAAGAGGGAATAGGTGAAACTGCATGCAGCTGTATGCATCATGTACGCTGGCAAGGCTAGTGACACCATGCGACGGCAAACGTGGCATGAGTAGTGTTAGTTGTATCGTTGTTGTACGTGGACTGTGGTACAAACAAGGAGCTCAGACAGACAGGAGTACGATCAGGGTCCTCGATCACAAGCTTTGGCTCAAAAGCTTGACCGCAAAGAAGCGGTGTTTGGTGGGAAGTGTACAGTCGTGTTTTTGAAGAACAAGACGGCACACATATTCCAACCACGGATCTGGAGCCTGAAATAGTTCGGTAGTCAAAGCACGAACTTAATGAACAGAAAGTCCGTCGTCCGAAAAAACAGCGGCATCCCGACCGCTCCTGTCTAGGCTTGGGAAAAGTGGTAGTATCTCAACCCCCAAGATAACCTCGTATGGCTTGGAAGCTATGCACCGAAAGGGTTTACAGCTAATGGTTATGTTACGCTACTCATTATAGTTCAATGGGTCACGCAGGCACAAATTGTGCCTCCGGGGACTTAATTCTTACTTACGCCCTGTTTGAACAAGGCTTGACAACAAGTTTTTCACCGTTGGCCCCAGCAAACACACGGTGGGGACATGGTAAGATTTTTAAGCTCAGAGCGCACACCTTTGTTAGACAAACTCTTTTTCTCATTTCGGGGTAATTACTGCGTGTATTAACCTTCCCCAGACGGTTGTCCACGCTCCCTCTAGAACTCAGTTCAAAACACTTAGACACTTATTTACGCGAGTCCTCGCACTGGCAAGCATACTGCCCAGCGCTGAGAACTTAAAGAGCAGTGATACACGCTTTTTCACTTTTGCCTTTCAGGTGAACGACAGCCGCTGAACGACAAGAACAAAACCGACCCGGGAAACTTGGGCGAAAGCCTCGATCCTGTGTATCAATCCGTTAATATTTCAAATAGTTTCGATATTTTCGTGAAGGTAAAGACGATTTGTTCCTCACAAAACCCCTGAGCAACTCTCCTCTGACTATCACTTTGCGCACCTCTTCTATTCACAGAAATTGTTGTGAACCCCTACCTTCGGACAGTCACTGTCTACTGGTGCTTCCATAGCGTGCATACTACACTAGGCCCTGTTACGGCCAGGAGGCCAAGCGGGCACGTGGTTCCCCCGATGGTCGGTTGCCTGAGCCTCCAGTATCAAAGCCAGCTCTGATTGGTCGAAGGTGCGGACCCAATAGGCAACCATGATTTGGTGTCCGCTGATTAATGGAGTCACGGATTGATACACGGGATCGAGACTTCCGCCCAAACTTCCCTGGTCGAGTTTGTCCTTGTCGTTCAGCGACTTTTGTTCACCTGAAAAGCACAAGCGAAAAAAGGGTATATCACTGCTCTCTAAGTTCTCAGTGCGGGGCAGTAATTTTGCGAGCAAGAGGACTCAAGTAAAAGGGCGTCTAAAAGTGCTTTGAACTGGGTACTAGATGCAGCGCGAACAACCATCGCAAGAAGGCTATTCCGCACACCAAATACCTGAAATGAGAAAAACTGTTGCCCAACGAAAGTGTGCTTTGTCAGCCTGAAAATCTTACCATCTCCCCGCCGTGTGTTGGCTGGATCTACAGTGGAAAGCCTGTTGGCGGGACCTTGCTCAAAAAGGGCAAAAGTAAGTATTAGGCCTCCGCGGATTCAACAATACTCCAGGGGAAGCAGGTCAAGCACCGCGAGACGCGTTTCATAGTCTATGGACTTATGGCTGGCAGTCATTTTCGTAACAGCTTGTTGGACACCCTCAGTGAGGTTTACGTTCGTCTCGCGTCCTGAGTAGATAACTTGGTTGGTGCATTCAGTAAGCGATCTGACGTAGGCTCCATAGAGCGTCTGGATGTCCGTGTGAGCAATGCGAGTGCACAGAATCCTCCGTAGAACAGCGAATGCCTTTGGGCCGAATTTTAATGGTGCAGTGGGAAGACAGTCAGATGCCCAAAATCTTTTTTAGCATCTATCCTCGTAATGTCTTTTGGTCTATTCTCACCGTGCACGACTAAAAGCATTCGCTGAGTCTTCTCTCAATGACAAATGCATGCAATTTCCGTCATTCAGAAGAACGTGCCAGTCCAGTGACCACTGCTTTGCAGCGTCTACGTCGATTTGGAGGGCACGGCCAGTTGAACCCCATGATTTCAAGTCGTCCGCGAAAAGTAGACATGGACTTGCAAGAACATCCGGAAGGTCGTCGACGTGGATCAGAAACAGTTGTCCCAAAACAGAGCCTTGAGGGACTCCAATGGAGACCAGCGCAGAGGAAGAATAGGTTGAACCTACTTTCACTCCGAATGGTCCATCTGATAGATACGCCAAAATCCAGAGTGGAGTTTCCCCTTGAACCCCGTAAGGCTCGAGTTTGTGCAGCAGCAGGACGTGTGGGACTCGATCAAATGTCTTTAAATAGCACATTTTTGTTTTTTTTTAGGCGAAATTTTGCATCGCGGCTTGTTTTCATATATTTCTTTGGCGGATTTCTGATTTACAACGGTTACGCCTTTCACAAAGCTCGTCATCTGTGTCACCCGTAGTTATCTTTTGGAAAAATATTTGAGGCGTCTTTCCCAGAAGATGCCGAATTCTTTTAGGTAGCTTTTCGTCCATCCGGCTGCGCGCTGGTTTTTTGGGATAGATATCGTGCTAGCTACGTGAATTATCTGATCATTGGATTTGTATGACCCGTTCACTGAAACTGGTTCCGGTTATAATTGCTCAAGGAAGCTACTCATTTCTGGGAAGTTTGCATGGCAGAAGTTCCAAATCCAAGCCTGTGGTTCCGAATTTCTGGCCCAGTAGCAAGGTCATCACACAGTGGTTATAATGTCCTAGTGGAGCCTTAGTTGACACTTGCTCAACCAAGTGTCTTTCGTTTGTGGTAACCAAATCCAGCAGGGATGGCGGCTTGCCTGCACGGTATCTAATGGGTGCGACAACATTTTGAGTCCGGGCGTTCTGTAAAACGGCTTCAGTCAGCGCCGACGCAGACCGTCTACTAGACCCGGTGAACTGGAGTTCCGTCCAGGAGGCCATTGGAGCGTTAAAATCACCTATCGGCTGGTGATGTGTGAAGTGGTGGATGGAGCTGAGTTCCTCAGGCGTTCGTACGAGGAACTGACTGTATTACAGTGAACTCAAGAGGCTACGGTAGATCACGCTGAGAAGATAATCGTTCCCATGCAGCAGGATTTGAATCCATTGTGGCCACATAAAGATGCACGATTGTTATCGGAGGGGACAATCAGGATGCCGGTTGCTTGCGCCGCCCCCAGGACGCGTCAATATTTCTCTAATGCTGTCTTTATATAAACCTTAGTTACGACGAAATGCGCCTGGTAGGTAGGCTACCTTCGTTAAGCTACTGGCACATCGTCAGGCAGAAATGCCGAGCTGAGCGACGCTTCTTTCGGGATCCTTGAATGGAATTCCTCTGGCTCCTCTGAGGCTCGTCTCGTGAGAATTTCTTACAGCATCCTTCTCCGTGAAGACCAAGTTGTTCAGAGGTTGTTCGCAGTTCTGCTTTGCGCAGATTGAGTTTACTGAGATCATTAGTGCAGAATAAAAACCCACAGATTTTTTTCGTGGCATCATATAACACCATTGGGTGGACAGTGTGCTCCAGTTCCTGATGGACGAGTTCAAGTTCAATCCCCTGTATGCGGCATTTGGATGGGAAGGTGTGAGAAGAAGTCCGAAGATTAGCTCGCTCTTCCTTCCGCGTAACCATTCTGCGTGAATGGACTTCTATTCAGCTTTTGTTAGAACACCACTAAGGGACCATTCAGCCAGTGTCCTCGTCGCGATCATTTCACAAAAATGGGTCCCAGATGAACAAACTTGACGCTCTCAAGCGCCTGTTCACTACTGAAAGCGTGGTGGTCTTGATTGTCACGTCCTTGCGGCCAACGGGTGCTCATTCATAGGGTGGTTTGTTGTTGACTTTCATCCAGGCTGTTGAGCTTTTCGCTTCTGTTTCCCCAATACCCTTCGAAAGGAATGCATCTTTATCCTCCAGTTTCCCGATTTTAAGGAAGAATTTTAACCGGTCCTTCGGATTTGAGAATAAGGACTTGGTTTTGCTATCGACAAGTGTCTTGTCATTTGCAGAGTGCACGCTGAAATGCACCCCAAGACAGACGCAGCTGGGGCGGATACAGGGTTCGGAAATTCCGTGACATCGGTCTCTCTGGTAATCCGGCAAACCCGCACACTTAAAACCCCACCAGACCGTAAGAGGGGATATTGCATCCCATGTTTCTCGTTTGATGGACATTTGACCTGTCCTTATATACAATGGTTCACCGATAGCTTTAGAGGAGGACGGCCTCTTGTTATCTGGATCATACATACGAAAAAGTTTGTAGACAGAAAGAGGGGTATTGCAAACTGGCGATGTTTCTACACGTAGGCTAAACCTAGGTTAAGTGAGGTGTTGTAACCTAGTAAACGGGTTAAACAGAGAAGGAATGGGTTACCCAATCCGCACGAGCGAACAACCAAACCAATTTTGAACGCGCCTTCCCATTCCAGCTAAACGATGTCCAGTTTCATGAAGCTGCCTAACCTTTCCACATTTCCCACCCAACACCACCCATCACCAGCGATATTTGTGCCATTACCACTGTTTGTACCACAGTTTTAAAACACATTGGTCAACCTTTCATCACCAGAGAATAAACACTATCGTCATTAGAAAAAATTAGTAGCCCCGTGTTGCTAGATTCAACGTTCACTGTGTTGCTTTGTACAAAAGCGCCGAAAAGTCTCAGAAAACCAGTAAAATCTTTGCAAAATAAGGTTCCCCACTTCGGCCTGACAGGTTGCTATGGGCCACTTGCTGGGGTCGATTTGCCATAATTGCACCAACGTGGCCCCGTCATAATTTGTCATTATGCAATTCACAACCTCCTTAAACAGTAATCGTTTGCCCTGCATTTTTTCGGTCTGACTATGCTGTTCCATTGGTCTGACCTTTCCTATTGGCTTGGTAAAACATCCATCAGCTACAGACCCTCAGTAATGAAGGGGACATGTTTACGAGTGCTACTTTTAATATGCTTCGTTTTTAGAAACCGCGTGTGCTGGTTGGTTATATCACTGAAAGTAAGGTGATACCTCACACCAAAGCGGTCATACTACTGACTCATCCCAAGTACCAGGGTATTTTCAACCTGAGCCTGGACGGTTAACTCAGAGGAATGAAAAATGTTGCTCAAATTTTCTGTCCGCTGCTGTTGTGTCCGGAGGTCTTTGCCAGCAGCTGTTCGGAGCTGCAAATATAAGACCGTTTTTGTTATTGTATTCCCCTTATTGTTGGTGGTCGCCTGGAAACAAATACTGAGACGCTCTTGGTGTACCTTGGCCTGGGGAGCATGCAACCGTACGATCTTAGCCGAGACCTTTCAACCAGGACTATTTCGTCTTGACGATTATTTTGAATTTGCATCACGGTTGTCCGGGCGATGAGTACAAATAAATAGTGTCCATCACGATTACAACTGCTCGTGTCTGATGGTCCCGTTATCTATGCAACGCATTTGTTCATGAACAGGCAAAGCTTGTCAGAAGAACGTCATGCCGTGATTAGCCTTGTTCATCTGTCTGCATCTTCCATTGTGTATCCAGCTCGTATCCCCGATCCGATACACTGACCACATTCAGTGGACTCGGTGGGCTTGCTTTTGAGTACGAAGGCGAACCCGTACTAATTGATGTTTGGTAGGGCCGGGGAGAAACTATAAGACCTGGGACACGCCAGGTAGTTCTGGTGGCCAGGCGGTTGGTGATGAGGGTGTGAAACTTATTCATGCTGAGGTTGGAACGTACCTCTGAGGTAAAAATTTGACACCATGTAGCCCACCACATTTAAAACAAAACAAGCTTAAGCCTTCCTTTCTGGGCTGGCTTGTAAGCTTACTAATCAAGGGGAGCCCGTCGTAGCTTTGCTCCGAGTTTTTTAAGCAGCTTCCTCTAGTACGTCGGTCATTTCAGCCACAAAACACTACAATATTCTAGCAGTGAACGCACAAAAATGCGGCACAGGTAGTGAAATTTTGCGCGTTCAAGCTGATGACGATGCGTTAGTGCCTGGCTACTCTACTATTTTCCATGAAAAAATAAAGCACCATCGATAGAAGAGAAATGTAGGAGGTTGTTTGCTCCCCATATCCCTGTTCTAGCTGACAATTTAACTAACTGTGACAGCGACGTGGAGAAGCAGCAGGTAACGAAGGGTGAATGAGTTTCTGGATAGACTTCTGAGCTTTGGCTGAAAGAAGGCTGCGACCGATGGGTACGAAATTTAAAGGGGCAGATAGGTGTTGGATTCAGGTATTCAACAGATACAATGAGAAAGTGGTCCCGCCCGGTGCGTTGCTGAGAGAATTAAAAAGTAGGGTATTATCTGTCTGAGCACTGATCTTAATGGGACATCACTTGCGAGGTCAGTGTGCGGCGACACAATCCTCCGAAGCACGCTGAAACCAGTGGGTTTAACATAAAAGCTGAGATCCAGAAATGCTGGAGGTCTTAGAGTATCAGCTGTCCCGAAAGACATGGTTAGTGCGGGATATGTGCCTGATTGTATCCTACTTTTGCGCACAAAACATGCTATATTGATGGCGCGGGGCGTGCTCGAGTGCACGTGCACATCTCGAGGCCTCCAAATCCATCCATTTGTAGTCAAATATTAACGCAGTCCAGGGATGAAAACAAGACCGTACATTTGCACACAACTTAAGTCCTAAAATTTGAGCTCACAAGACAGCCATGCCTGATCACTGAAAAATCACTTCACCAATCCCAAAAGTTGACTAATCAAGGCTTACAAACATAACGCTATTCACCTTTCCTATCAACGTAAACCAAAGTTTTCTTTTTGGTTCATTTGCAGACTTCCTTCATTACCTCTCTGGATAACCATTCAAACCAGATCGGCATTGGCATACGTGAGTTTAGCAGCTTTAGAACCCTGTCACAAACCAACGAGCCGCCGATTTACCGGCCAATTATGCTTCCAAACCAATCCGTCTCAGGCCATCAACCACCCGTGAGGGCAGTGAAGTTGCAATAGCATTCTCACTAGCTTTATACGCTGGCCCCACCCCCTACCCTAACATCACACAAACAATTCTGCCCGCTCCCATTCCCGCATATCCCCGGTCCAAATTTCCTGTTCCAACCCAGGTCAATCATATCGATGAAAAACACCAGTTACCTGGGGCCGCATAAGATCTGGCCTTTGAGCAGTAGGACGAATATGCATCGTATGTGCATCCGTATTTGAAAATTAGGGATATTTCATTCCAAACTGTCGATATCCCCAATCAAATGTAGACAGAGTCCCATATATCGTCCTACCTAAATCCGCAGCACTATGAATGTCCATTACTTAGGCCGTTGTTTGCATGGTTTCATCATATTCTGTACGTCCTGACGTTGCCCATTGACCCACTTTAAATATTCTCTGCGCTTCATCCTCCCAGCTGCGAAGACACTGAGCCTTCTATAGCTCCTACAAATTAGCACCATGCTTTGCTACCCCTGACACTAGCGAATGTAGCTGTCACCCTAGTAGATTCTGAGGGGTAAATAAAGCCACAAAACTCCCGCCCGGAACAGGGGCTGCACCAGAGTCTGCTAGTACTCGCCCCTGCCACAGATCCCTTATCATAGCATTCCTCCGACTCTGTTTCTGTCGAAGTGCCCCATAAAAATGGGGCACATGCACCCAGAAACCAGTTACTCAAAACTTCTCCGTTGAGGTCCCGAAGTCTTCCAGTCCTTGTGTAGATAATCCGATTTTAATCCAACTTCTCTACAGATGTACCACAAATACGTAAATCGGGGCGTTTCAAGTGCTTAGAAAAGCTCCGCAACACGATTACCAGAAGCTAGCCTTGTCCCTTTCTGTTTCCGTCCCGCACTCTACTCTTATTCGTCCGGCTTGAACCTCCATTTTAGCAACCACCCATCCGTCTGCATCCACCACCTTTCTATACTATGGTCGCACCGTAATCAGCAGTTGCCTCCGATTATGCAAGTGACTCCACGGTTGACAACTCACAGAGATGGGCTCTGTACTGCTCCTGTTGCACCTTACTTCGGCACCTCCCCTTCAGTCTCTCATCTATCTCCATTGTCAGTGGCACCTTGGTCGACTCATATCACGCGTACTCAACCCTACACCATTAACCCTAACCACTCTTATTCAAAAGCTTTGATTACAGCATGCAATCGTGAGCGAGGTAAGCATGGCCCCTTACAGATGGGACCTTCCCAAAGTCGGCAACATCTAAATGCAACAGGCTCATGGACGGTGGAGCGCAAGCGGCTTGAGGGTGGCATGGAAGGAATGAAAGGAATGTGGGGAGATGCCAGGTTGGGGTGATAGGCTTAGTTTCAACAAATGCTTACACTTTTTGATTGGAACTAATAGGCACTGAGAGTGGCATGACGCTGAGCAGTTGACGTATAAGCTGAAGCCATATGCAGCAGAACGAGGATAACGAACCCCACCTAAGCCAGATGAGGAAGAAATGGGCTATGCATCTATAGATGGAAATCCGGGGAACTCTGACTCCGAGAAGTGTGAGCAGTCGCTATTCGGTCTTATCAGGAAAGGTGACTCGGATGACCACACAGGCGCGAGGCATCGGGTAGAACCGGATGATCGTCATGAGAATGGAAGTAACAACGCCTCCCAATACCCGCTTGTCGGCAACAACAGTCTTCGATCTCCGTGTTATCAGCGGCATAGCACAATCAAGCCTGACTTGTGTGACTAGACGCTAGACTGGTACCCATGACAGGGACACTTCGCCCTGGCGGCAGCTCACACCGCCCTGATAAGACGAATTCTGGGATGAGGGATGCGACATCAACCTCAAAAGGTGACTCCATACAACCTCGGACATCGTATCCAACCTTTTTTACCAGATGAATCCCGAATATTCTCTCAACCCAGAACTCCGAATGTGGAAATCTAGTTAGGGCACAGCCAAGCACAAGCTCGACCTTGGGGTTGAAGCGGGTATGCGAAATCCGCCATGAGTCTTCGCTATGAGCGATCCTCGATCCGGCCTCTTTAAGTTTGATGATAGTAGTGGCAAATCTGTGAGTTTAGAGTCACCTTAAATTAGGACTGTTCTAAGTTAATTGCTGTGACTACCTGGTCCACAAAAAACCCGAGCGCACTATTGAGAGCAACCGTAAGTTAATTGTTGTGACTACCTGGTCCACAAAAACCCGAGCGCACTATTGAGAGCAACCCGAATCCTCCCAAAAAGTGCTGGCGATTCCGCCAGAGTTTGGTTTAAATGGCTAAACCGCTGAGAGCTAAGCGAGACACCTTTTCTGAAAAAGTAACCGAAGCCAGAACATTCTAACACCTGTACTCATCGATTGTCTAACTGCTAGTACAAACAGAGTGGGTTTAAAGGTATAATCCGGCAGATCTCTGTCTACACATTGTGTTACATGTCACTTCAGATTTTATTTGCCCATCATCACCAAAAGGACTTGATAAAATTCCCGTTTATCGTCTCTTCTTAGCTTTGCGAATAATAACCGAAGTAATAATCACACTGCACAATAATTTGGTGAATTGGATTCAGTTTCCAGTTCGAGGATTAACTGAACTCGAAATTCCAGCGATGAAAACACCTATTCAGATTCGAGACTTCTTCGGGACATACTATCGTTGATTGCGTTTAGGTTGGCAGAGATCTGTTATCCGAGAAATGAGAATAAATGCAATTCACAAATGGTATGTTTGATCAAATACTTCGCCCTTGGACCAAACAGTGATGAGACTTCCTTGAGGTATCTCTTCTGGATACAGTCCACTGTACGAGCCCAAGTGACTGGCGCCTGTGAGGTAACTACTACGCACCGAATGAGGTCAGACGCCAGACAGTCACCCAATATCGCACACAAAACGTAACTGGGGGTCTCAGTCTGAACGTTGGTCTCATTCGAGCCCACAAATAGACCCCGGTTTCTGAGGTGAACAATCCCATGACAGATTACAATGCCGTCCAGTTCTCTCAAGTTCCTTCACTTGCTTTCTGACCTCAGAAGTGCCACACAGCATCTCAACTTTTCACGCACAACGTTTCTGCTACAGCTTAGGGTCTCAGAGGAACAACTCCAACGCTTGTGTGGGCCATTCATCAACACAACGGTGTCACTGCTGAACTGTGCAGAAGTTCTCCGTCGCACCAAGCTTCGTTTGTGGAAACAAAGCCGCTTCCGGTAAAGATAAAGGCAACATTGTCTATCCGGCAACAGGCCCCTGAAAACAATTATGCATATTCTTCAGCAAAATCAGTTTGTTAACATTTAGTCCCACGTTGTGTACCTTAACCTCCTTCTGTGCAGCACAAGTGGAACTTCACCTCATAAGGATGCAAAGCAGAACTTCAGGCGCTTGAAATGGCCACTTCCAACGTAGACACACCACACCACAAACACCGTGGAAACCACTATCAGTTACGACTGACGCACGAATACAGCTGTAGGGGTGGCGCTACGGCGATCTATCAGCGGTAAACGGACAAGTTTGGCATTTTCTCCATAAGTTTGCAATCCAGAGAGATCTGCCACAATGCTTCCGGCTATTTCAAGTACCAATTTGAAGGCTAGCCATTCCCGGCCATCGATCAACCATCTATGCTGGTCGTTCCATGCCTACTAGACATTTACCACATGACAAGACACCGCGGTTGACGACCGACACAGCATGTCTCAAACTGGTTGGGCAGTTCTTCTGGTGCCATTCTCCAGTTTCCACACAGACATGTTAAGCAAAGATTGGCACACGGCAGTCTTTCATCGAGACTCCAAGCCGCCCTGTCGGTTCAGCTGTTTTCCGTCGCGCGATTTTCAAAGAACTCTACGGTCCACATCATCTCGGTACACCTGCTTCACTTAGGGCCTAATGTGAAGAAAAACATCAAAAACTGGGCTCATGCTAGTATACAACGCCAACGCCCAAAGGTGCATGGTCATACTAAAACCCCCTAAGATAGTCCGCGTCATCCGACGCATGGTTTCATCAAGAGGACACCGACCTGGTTGGTGTCCTACCACGACTGAAAAGCGTCACCTACATTTAACCCACACTGGCCGTGGTTCAAGGTGACCGAGGGTCATCATGCTACCATAATTTTCCTCCAAGGCGTTGCACGGGGATTCTCAAAGACCTGCGTGGCTCAGTTCAGTTGCCAAGTCATGGAAACAATGGACCATAGTTTGCATTTTTGACAGTGTAATGAACAGCATGAATTGCGAGCACACTTGTGATTTACCCTGAAGCCCGGCAGTCAGTGGAGTCGTCGAAAGCTCTCGTCGATAGCGCATGATGGCACCCACATACATAATAAACCCGAGTGGATAAATGTTTTGCCTTTGACCTTCTTCGACCTCTGAAACACTGTACAAGCCTGTCTTAAACGTCCTCCAGCGTAACTGTTACATAAAACGCTACCTCAGACTGCAGGGTGAACCACTGGCGCACATATCGAACGGTCGTTGTGATCACGACAACTAAGTTATTCACTTGGCAGCTGAAATCTGCACAAAACAGGACATATTATTTCCATGACAAATTCCATACTAGTCCTCATATAGTTATGAGAACAGAGTTTTAAGCAACATATTCAGTCTTTGCATGTGAACCACACCGTGTCAGGGAATGTTCCAGAAACACCTCCATTGAAAAACCGGTAAAGGTCATTCGGTTGCGATCGACAGGCTAAAATCAGTATTCTGACATGTGCCCGGTACAATTACGTTCACAACTGTTCCGCATCCTGACATTTGAAAACTCGAGTATATTACTTTTGAACTAGCAAAACCCAAAAGCACATGTGGATGCGGTCTCGGAACCCAACAAACTGTGAGATACACAGGTTATTCATTCTGTTCGATTGGTGCCGTTTTCGTCCCAGTGTTAATTAAAATCACTACCAACTAGTATTTTCTCATTATTTAAATAATATCTTGTTTACACCTTCAGAAGTCTTACTTTTTGATTGGACAACTGCCTCACGTCCCGTGATTTTATCTCCACATGTTGCAGTTAAATCAGTTCCTAGCGGGTGCGACACACCTAGCTAGACACCCATACTAAGGCTTGCCACTTTGGTACATTTTTAACCTAAAAAAGAGCGTAGCATTTCATCACAGATCAGTACACGCTTGAGATGCAGACGTCATCATGCTACCGGCTATATTAATGCGAATCCAACGGAACCGTTCATTTTCACATCCAGATGGTGCACGGGGCACCACGTCACGCAAAGGAACCAAGCTTCGACAGTGCAACTCCCGCTTCTAAGCCACCCACTCCTTACTTCCTACTCCTGGTTCCTCTTTTCATCTTCACATGGACTCCATTTCCATCATCCATTTTGTTTTTCCACAACGCTTTTCGAGCAGTGCAGGTTAGCAAGGAACGCAGAAAACTCACTGATATATGGAAAACTTCATTGGCCATACAATCTTTTCTTATTCTGCGCCTCTGAGGGTCATCACACTTGCATAAAAACGATGAAGCCACAACCATCGTCCCTATCTATCAAACGGGTTATCCAGTGCACCGCTGCAGCTGTACCTAATGGTAGTTCCATTTTCCGATGTCACACAATTCCCAAACCTTCAATCCTAGTTCCACCATTTCGGGGATCTACCACTGTGAAGCCGTTGAGCATATGTGAATCTGCAGATAGAAATGTGATCCAACATGGCACACGGAAAAAGAACTTGCGAAAACAAGTTCCCGATCGTGGGAAAAGAACTTGCGAAAACAAGTTCCCGATCTACGGGATTACGGTGCGCCCCTGAACATTCCATTAACCTCGTGCCTGGGTGGACCCGAGCAGACCTTGTGGCTTTGGCATCAACAGTTAATGTTTGATGGGTCGAAAGACCAATGTCACCGAGCTTGTTGGCGTCTTTTACGGTTTCCCTCTGCTTATGACAAGATTCCAAGCTCTGTATCCACATCCACATTCACATTTTTTTCAAGTCCTACTATATTCTGGCGCGTGGGCCAACTCAAGAGCTGAAAAGATCCCAGCAACCGAAGTTCAGTTGAACATTTGTCCATTTCCGTTCGAAATATTTACTTCCAGACCTAGTTTGCTCAAATTGTGTTTTCAAATTACGGCGAATATTACCAGTTTTTGGTTTGAACTGTGCACCGATGGTCGAGCTGATATACTCATTAAAAAGGTCCGACCTTCCGCACGCTTTGCCTCTCGGCAGGACGGACAAACAAAACAGTTCTTACAATACAGGGGTATGTTCCGCAACTCCAAATAGTCTGTCTGGTTGTAACTACGCAAAATGAGCACCCGTGCTTTTGCGACCTGGTCCTACAATTGGTCGCCCACATTTCTGCCAAAGGTAAGCATTCGGGATTGAAAAATGAGACAATTCAATCTGTTACAGTATTTAGTAGACAGTAATACTGAAACCAAATGGAAATCCTCTACCGTCTTTCCACTTCTAGACCTCAGAATTAAAGATGCAAAGAAGAAATGGCGTACCGCGCAATCAGACAAGCTCTTGATTGAGGGATGTCGCCAGTGTATCACCCAGTCCCAAAATGATGCAACCTTTAGGGTTCTCCAAAACTGGGAAGGGGCACCAAGATCAAAACAACGCTGTGTAATGTAATGGAAAGCAGAGGTTGCTCCGGGGCAACACGAAGTCGATATCCTGCCATCGGAGACCACGGACAAACAAAGTTGACCTATCTGACAGTGTACCAACCGACTGATCCCTATTGCAAATTCTTCTCGAGCCGTATTGGAATATATAAGAGCAGCACACTGAACGCTACGAGATTCCGCTGCACTTCAGACAAGACATAAATCTCATGGATAAAAATCTCAGAAGAGCCACGATACGTTCCTAAAAATCTATGATTGGTGACTTTAACGCATGGGAAAATGACCGCAACACCAAATCTGATTGGAATAGAGAAACTTAGTTGGGGAAATCTTGTTCTGCAGCGGTCAATAATGCTTGAATGGATGCCATACAAAATCCTGCCTTGATTTCTGTTCAATGAGTCATTCGAGAGCACCTTATTTAATCAAGTAGGACACAGGCACCAAAAAGACCATTCGGGAAAAGGTGCTTCGCGTAAATGAGTCTACGGTTAAGCTGATCGCCCTTACTCAATTCATGATGAACCAGGTTTCCGTATATGTTTCAAGCGGAATACCACGGGTTCGTCACTATATTTCATCTTATCTCCTAACCATCTATCAGAAGTTCCCATGAAGCAGCCAAATACGTCGGATGAGCAGTTTGTCCAAGACAGTCCGTAAGATGCAGCGGTTCTGGTGTTCGCTAGAGCGACAGATTAACGCATGACGAATAGCATGGGCAAACACGACAGCGATTCGCAGTTGTATAAGTACCAGTGAAGTAAACTTAAATCCTCATGAGGAATAGCCGCCGGGACTGTGGCTAGTTCATCTTCATTAAGGACAAAAGAACCCAGAGAGTTTATGGCTACATTGATCAGTACTTTCACCTTTTGGATGAATTTCCGACCCGCATCGATGAGGACGGTGTAGTAGAGGATGGCTAGCAGATTATTTCACTTCACTTTTACCAAAAGACGGATGCCACCGCTGTCCACTCAGAATCTCTCTGTGTGCAGCGAATATGCTGTCTGTTTTATGACGACCGAACGTGTGCGAAATTTGGGATTTTGACAGCATACATCCATTCGATGTCATCTCGCAACAGTGTTGGCTGTAAATCCAGCCATTCCATTCACAGTGTCCGTGAGCACAGGTAGTTTAACTTGTCATTATGAGATGGCTGATTTCAAGCCATCTAATGAAAAATGGTTTTAAGTGTTAGCCGCTGAATTGTAAACCAGTAAACTTAGATAAGCGAGAGCCACACTCACGTAGAAGTGAACTGACATTTTTCTGCTTGAAAAAACACTCTGTGACACCCGGCACGAGTTCGTTAATTCATCCTCTGTAAAAAAAACCTATGAGGTCCAACAGATAAACAGGAGCTGTTGACAGAAACTGTTACACCGATTCCAACCCCATAAGTTCTAGTAAGGTTTCTGACAAGGTAAATCAAAATCGCTTGATTCAAGTGTTCCAGTACACTTCAGCGACTCTGGTAGCATAAAAAAACGAGCATCCTGGGAAATCGACGCCCCAAATTTAAGGTGACTGGGACCTATTCACTACCGTTGTCGCAAGGTGAGCTACCCGTTTCGTGCATTAACACAGCGCCATATGGAGTTAACTTATCCTATTTACTATTTGCTGACAATCTCAAGATGTGACAGTCGGTTGGCGTTCCTGCAGACTCCATCCCGTCCCAAAAGTGCGCCACACTATTCAAAAAGAAGACAGCCGAATTCAGCTCACAGTCAACTGGAGGAAGTGCAAACGCATTCATTTTTGGGTCAAGATATATCATCACTGGTTTACTAGCACCTATGGGAGCGATTATATGAGGTCCTGGAGATTGGATCTGTGATGACCTTAAAACTGTTGACTAGAAAACACGTCCGAAAGCGTAACTGTATCGAACCGTATACGCACCGGGACGTAGCTTTACAAGCTTGACTGGCGATAAAGTGTGGAGGCTGGTATCCGCCTTCATACGGCCGCTCTCGGACTCTCTGTCTAAAACGGGGAACATTCAGCCGAAGCGCATTTAGGAGCCAGTCACCAAGAGACTACGGAAATAAACAGCTTCAGTTCCATCGACAGGTACTTATTCCTGACCTTTGCACTCTTGTAGACGGGCTGATGCATATGGACCTGGTGTTCACCCTCAAGACTTCATCATGGGTTGTTTCTTGTATTGAAGAGAACAATTCAAACCACAGAATAACCCTTTGAAATGAAGGTTACCAAATGTAAGCGGTTTTCATCTTCACGACGTCCGCAAACACAGAATGGATTATGAGTGAACTCGACCATATGGAGGTGCCGGCACACCTGAAGATCCACACTATCAAATTGCGAGGTCGACTCGCCTCAAGTGACAAATCCACTGCACTAGACTCACAGAAAAGAGCTGACACGAGCCAAGTTGTCTACTCTTATCAATATGAACCTAATCAATATAAGAACAACAGAGCTTCTGAAAGGTGAATCAAGCAATACAAGGTCAATGGATTAAACTTCAGGGAAAAAACTAACGAATGGAACGAAGCGTGAAAGCCAGCGCAGTGCAAAGCCCTTAAATAGCAGCGGATTGAGAAACGTAATGACACAAGTCTATGAGGTGACGGTAGGTGGCACTCATGAGACGGAACAATTGCAGTAAATCCAGCAACGGAGAGGACAACGTATCTACGAAAACATATTGTGGGCGAGGAAACACACGCAGGACTGTGAAGATGAAGACGCGCAGCTAGACATATGGTGTGGGCCGATAGTCTCAAACAAGAAGTGCAGAACATGAGAGAATATGAAAAAACCCTTGTGATCCTTCATGGACGAAGGACGAGTAGGCAATTTAATAATTAATAGTCGATCTGGAATAAAAATCGAGACTTGGCTCGAACTATTGGGCTGGTATTGGGATTTACGGCGCCACAAAACCATTCTGCATTCGTTGGACGGCTAGGATGAAAATTCCGCTGAGGATAAATCAGAATCCAGTAACGTGTTCGTCTTCTACATCGAAGTCCTTGTCAACTGAAGAGGGCGACAAATCCGCGCTCAGAAGTCCGGCAGCGCATAAGGGCCAGAACTCAAGAAACGCATCCCAAATAATTAGAGGGATCTTATCACTGTGAATTTTCGGGTAGTTAAAAAGCGGTGGCCACTTTGGCAGGCACTATCAATTAGGATAAGTGGAGTTACAGTCAGACCCTGCCGTCAACAAACCATGAGAGACGGAGAACTGACGGTGGATATGGTCACTGTATTGAACAAGAGCGACGAACTGAAGGTAAGCGTTGTTGAGCGCCGCATCAAGCAGCTATAGCAAAAGAAAAAATGGTTGAAGGCGTCTTAAAACTGGCTTGCAGCGTAGTGTGTAGAGATGCGACCGGTAAGGAGAGGTTACCAGGATCATGCACAACGTAGAAAAACCTACTACGATCAGCAACAGTTGCGAACTATGAGCAGACAGACACAAACACTCAGATGCTGGCATTCTACGTAACGGTCTCCAGTTTCAAAAAAACAAACAACGCAAGCCAGAAATGGGTGTACACCATCGGCCAATACATGCACCACCTCCCGGTAGTCATAACAGACGTAAACTTTCGGATGAAGAAAGTATAACAAGCGGAGCTCAATGAATATTCAGGAATCCTCATTCCTAAAGCAGGTGGAGGACGTAGGACTACTAGAACCTGTTAACCAGGTAGCAAGGTATCCAGGTTAGTGCCTGTTGTTGGTCTCCACCAAACTACCCGAACAGGCTGCAGCAACAGTCGTTGAGAAGACCTTTGCCCACAACAATTGCAAAAACGTTTCAACCAGAAAGCGAGGTGCCGCGCAACCTACAACAGACGGGACCTGCACCATATCCAGAAAGGCGGACTACACGAAAACAGAGGGATCTGCAGTCGTGGAGAGTTAGTAGATGAGAAAACTACGTAAATTAGACGGTGGGTGGCGGGGAGTTTTTGACACACAGACGAAGCTGATTGAGAGATCCGTCCCGCACAGACCACAAGGTGCTCTGTCGCCGAGGATGAGCCGAAACGTGTTGAGACTACGGTATGAATGAGCTTGGACATACTGGAGATGCAAATATTCAGCGCAACGCTTGCAGTGGAGAGACAAAATTGAAGAGACAGTCTACGAGGAACAGGCAGTAAAGTCGGACATAAAAGAACTAAAAACAGTACGTGGGTGCAGCAAGCAAAAAACTGAAGGATGACGGCCGACTACCAAGGGAAGCCCAGAAAGAGGACATGATAACCGTAGACGGTATAGCTCGTGCAGACTTGTTTGTGTTGCGCTTCGTTGTAATGTATCCCACCATGATTCAATTATTCAGTAGAACTATACGACAGCCCAGAAATAGAAACACCACATCGACGAAGAAGTGTACAGGAAGCGGACCTGGACAATTGTAAGGTGCAGGGATCGGAGTAACTGCATCTTCGAACGCTTAGGGGGTTAGTTTGAAGTCTAGCATAAGTCAGGCTAGTTACGTGCAATCAATCATTCAGATTGGAGGTAATAAATAGTGATCTTGGCAACAGTATGGGGCAACCATTACCAAAAAAAGCTACTGCAAGATCAGTGACCGCAGACTGATACACCATATGTATGTGGCACCGAAGATACTTCAATGAAGTGTCCAGAGGTGTTGACCAGGTATCTGTTAACACATACGATACCCCAAGCAAAAGATGAGTTTGCAGTGGCAGACCGTCCGTCGCAAATCTGATGACAACATGCAAATCATGGTGCCAGATCAAACGATACCAAATGACCAATAGCCAATGCAGAAGACGTTCGACTTTATGCATCACACTATACTGTTTCGGAAGCCCCACAGGATGGACATCACTCTACGAGTGAGTGAACGTCTTTAACTGCCAGCGAGTAAAGTAGGTCAAAATGGATGACATTTTCACTCAAAAAATGGCAAATTGCCGCTGGTGTACCATAGTATGTGGTTCTTGGTGCGTGATCAGAAACTTACCACAGTGAGAACTGCCTCAGATGCTGATCTCACATGGCTTACCGTTCGCTGATGACTGGTTGTTAGTGAAAATCGGCGGACTGCAAGACTAGGAAAAAATACGCGCAGATCCGGGCAGACTGGCAAGATAACATACAACACACAAACCATCCATCTACGCCACTTATCTCATGTTACTTTGCACCACAACCGAGAAAAACAAAGGCTTTCTTTTGACACTCGCGACCTAGGTGTCGGGAATCACAGCCGCAGCAGTGCTTCTGCAACGGGGATTATGGTTTTACGGACGCTGGAGCGAATCTCTAGGCTCAGGCCCACAAACAACGTTAAACTCGGTACCAGTTTGAACAGGCACTGAATATGGATAACCAGCGCACTTCTCATCTACCAGGGCAAAAGCACAACGTCTTTAACATTCGCAATGACTTGGATCCACAAGGTTTAATGATGTGTGAAGGCTAATGGATGAGCGAAAGTGTCAGGCAATAATACTTCACAGGTTTAAATACGACCACATTAAGCAGTAGCTGATTTTCCTTCTGGCAACAATTAAGGACAAACGATAACCGGAGCTGCTGTAGGTGTTCCAATCAACCTACGTTAGCATATTAGTGTACATTGAGGCCCAAATGGATAGATGGTTTGATTTGCGTGTATCGACTCTCGAGACGATCACCGTTAATCTGGAGCACAGACAGTGGCCAGCTCAAAATTTTACTGGACAAGCGGTGTGAATGAAGACATCTCAGGTAACATCGAAGATGAGACTTCCGTGGTTGGTACTCCAAGGGTTATGATGGGACGAGTGAGGGAAGATACACGGCTGTCTTAGAACCAAGAATACAGATCCATGCGTTGATTCATTACACTTAAACAATAAAGGCAGGTTTCTTCAAATTAACTGCTTATACACGATGGAACGGTTATGGATTAGGATAGTCCAGGTCTGTCCGAATACTCTCAGATTCGGCGCGGAGATCAAACTCTCAAAAGGCATATGTAGTCAGAGAAGGCAGAGAGAGTCAATGTAAATGTGTTGGTGATCGTGTAGGAAGAAGTGACCTTTTTTGCAAAGTCCATGAGTCCAGAAGAGAGTTGAATGATCGAACAGGAAATGGAATAACCAAGCAAATTAGTTTTAGATAAGCATTTACCAGGGTAGATATTAGCTGAGAAGTTGAAGGGATATGGAAGAAATCCAGACGCGCAACTTCATGGGAAAACACTGGTTGACAACTTTAGCATACGTGACACCGTGACAATGAGGCAGTCCGCTAGAAAATTGGCTGATGACTGATTTGTCGGGCATTGGGAGTTCCCATAAGAGAGTTTGCTTGTTTCTTCGACTGAATAACGGTTTTCCGCGTTACGAATTCTCATATATGGAATTCACTTCTGAATGGCATTCAGTAGTCCGTTTAGCGTGTTTTGATCCTATTAATAGGGTAACTGGGGTCCGTTTAGCGTGTGTTTTGATCCTATTAATAGGGTAACTGGCCGGGCAACAGTCGTAGTTCAGCAATGTGAACCGACGCGTATCCCCTTCCTTCCCAGAAAAACTTTCTTTTGTCCGCAAGCGAAAAATTCCTAGAACTTGGGAACGAGTGTAAATCAGAGCATGCAGTAACGAGATAGAACTGATATGCCGCATAAGGAATCTTGCAAAGACCAGTGTTGCCAAGCTAGTCGCAACCTCATCTAAATGGAAATCTATTTGGCGACAAGAGAGGGAGACTAGGCAGTATCGTTGCACACTAAGAATAGCCTGAACAGAACATGCGTTTGAATTTCGCCAAGCTTCCCAGCGTGACCAAGAACGTGACTGCCACCTTGGTGGATGGTCGGGGGGAGAATGGGTCTCCACGCTCAATACCTACCGCAGTCAATCACAACCGTATTAAGATGACCCTGTATGTAGCTTTGCATTAAACTAGGCGATAAAAAAACAACCACTCGCCATTGAGCTGTCCGGAGTGACAGGAGAATGAACTAGTTCCCCGACCTGAAAGACCACCTAACCCATCGTTCAGCTGTAGCACCCTTTCGGTGCCTAGCTGCCATGCAACCCGAAGGAAGCACGAGGGCTGGGATACTGCCAGGTTGCCCAAGCCTAGACAGGGGAAGTCGAGAGGCAGAGGCAGGGTTCGAAGCACGGACCTTCCGGTCAGTACGCTCGCGCTCTAACCGCTGAGTTATCTCGCCCCACCTAACCCAACATACCTACGAAACCGTGTTAGGCCAACAGTTGGACTGGAGTGTGGAATTGGCGCTTTCAGCAGTCTAACTACTCGACTGTTGGTAGTCTGCAAAAGGTTGACATAAAGCTTAGAATAAGTGTCCATGCATCATCAAATACATTCGTTCCTCTTATGCCGGTAAGCTTTGCCGCTGAGATGCGTGTGATGTGAACCAGTCAATAAGCAATTTTAAGAGTGACCTGTTTATTCTAAGCAGTGAGCTGTTTGTTACTTTACAAGGTTTTCAGAGCTATATGAGAAGTATTTTGCTTTACCGTCCGTTACGAATAAATGCTTCCCACAGTAAACATAGTGTTCACACTTATGAAATACTTTATGAATTATGATGTTCATATGGTTCATGAGGACGTGCTCGTATTTTCCGGTTGTACAGGAAGACGAAAAATCGACGGACAGTGACGATGAATGTGGCGTTTCAGATCAGCTTCTACAGTACGATCTGAAGGAAGTCCGCGTTCTGTACTCAGTATGACCATGGGCCTTCTGTGATCAGTTTGCAGGGACGATATTCTATTATCGAACTGGTGGAGAATATTAAGTTGAACGAGCTTCAAGTAAGTCCTGAAGTTTTGAGAAAATCATAGAGGGAGGAAGCACGTTTATGACGAGTCCGTATTACTAAAGAGGAAGATAGATACTATTTAACAGCTCAACTTCACACACATCAAGAGGTAGTTAGTGATCATCAATCGTAACTACACCGTTAGATCAGATTTTGATTCATATACAACCTATATACCACTTCGCCAAGTAGTCTATATCGTAACCAACAAGATGTACAACATAAGGTTGCAGTATTACGTCACAATCAACAAACAACGTATAAAGAGACCGCTATTAAGTAGTACGTAAGTGTGTACTGGGACTGTCAGTACAGCAGAACTGGATACCTGTGGGACTGGCTACTGCCCTGTTGACCTAAAAGTCCAGCTGTCACGAAAACAGCAGAGATGAGAATGCGCGGGAAGCAGGAACTAACTATACTACGAAGAGAAGGGTATCCGCCTAGAGATGTAAATAGCGGTTTGCCGCTGATGCTTGGTACAGTGATCCCAGGTTGACACTGACCACTGAAAAACCAGTAATCCAAACGACATAACTCTACGCACCCGACTAGATGCGATATTTTCCGACCCACCTTAGATGTTCGAGCATAAGACCATCTGGGGTGAAATGACACTGAAGGGAAATCTTGCAGGGAAAAGTCATACGTAGCCAACAGTCTTATCCCTTAAAGTACTAAGGGACCTACAAAACTATAGGTCTGAAAAGAGTGTAGTGCAGTCAGGGGCACCTTATTCAACCCACTTAAAGCACCAGCGCTTCCCTAAACTGACACTGTGCCAGAATCGCAGGGTCAGGTACTAATGCTGCTTTCAGGAATGCTGAGGTCAGAAAAATGCCAAACGTGTTATCAGCAAAAGTAAACGTTTGGTAACTATGGGAGATGGTTGTACGCAAACCCGTGCTACGCTCTTTGCTCCGCAACTCGAAGGAAAGACTAGGGATGATACACAGCCAAACTGTCTAAAACTGAACCAGGCCAATGAAATACCGTAACCCTTTCAACTCCACCTGTATGTCATTTCAAGCTAACCATCCACAACATAAGAGACATGCAAAAAGTCACCATGCAACAATTTATAAAAAACTGCGGATGAAAACTGCCGAATCTAGAAGACCACAAAGCTAACCAGGCCACCAAAATTACTCCCAACCAGTTGGATATTGTACACGGAGCCTGCGTGAATGTGGACCCCAGAATAGAGTCACATAGCCAGCTGGGGTATCGAAATTAGCGAAAGTAAGATGATGTGCAAAGTGCTTGTAGAGGGTCCTTATTCGAGCATCACCTGATAGTTAGCGTGTTCTTTTGCACACTACTTTGTGGGCAACCGAGTGGAATTTTCAAAATCAACCGCATGTTGCAAGTGAATTTGCTACGGTCTTCATGCTTGTTTAGTACGCTTTGTTTGAGAAACCTGGTTGGTTCGGATTACCAGGCATCTCCGTAACAATTCGCTATAGTCCTCGGAAAGAGGATTTAGTAGACACATTACCTGCAAAGCATATAACCTGTAAATATCTCGGTGAGCACCAAACTCACTTTCCCTCACGTGAGGCGAGTCGAATCAGTTCACAGTCCTGCTCTTAGAGCATCCTTTATGCCATCGCAAGTTTATCTGAACTTGTGTCGTACAAATACATACAGTGAGTATGCACTAATATGCCAAAATGGGTCTAATGAAAGGAGTACATTCGTCCGATCAAGATGACGACGTTTTTTTCATTTTTCACTTGTTATTTTGCAGGTTATCAAATGGATACCACAAGACGAAACCTACCGACAGTACAGAATACCAGAGGAAAGATCGAATGGTTCTATTCTCGCAAAGTCATCCACGCTTGAACACATGAAGCATCCAAACGTTAAGAAATTATCCAGGGAATGTAGAATTATTCAGCAGTTAAAACACTCAAACGTCGTGACTTTTATTCGAACGATAACGGATGATAAACGCATGAAGATCGGAATTGGTGAGTGTCACTGCCATAAACGTGTAGAAGTGTGAATTACCAGCGTCGAGTGAAACTACTATGTATTCAAATACATTCAGACTGTTTGTATGCTCTAGTTACTTCCACATTATCCGTTTGTCCCAAAGCCGAAGGTCAGGGCGACACTCAAACTGGAAAATCCACTGAATTTATTGAAAACTAATCGAAACTAATCGAATAATAATTATTCAGCTCTAACACCCCGTCAGTTCCTAACTGTCATGCCACGTGAAAGAGCCACGAGAGCTGAGAAACCGCCAGGCCACCCAAGCCCACGCAGAAGTCGAAATGCCGGGTTTGGATTCGAACCACGAAGCATCCCCCAGCTGTGCTGTATTTGGAATTGTAGAGAACGGCCTTAATATTTAAAATAGTGTGGTGTCGTACCATACACTAGCAGTATATCAATTATCACGCATCGTAGTAGTTCTTGGAATTTTGTGTAAAACCCGTTTCGAACGATGGAAAATTTATTACCCACCGCTTGAGTGGTTAATAACATTCATTTACTGTTTCAGTGACTGAGTACTTGGAAAAAGGGTGAGTCCGTGGTCATTGGCTACATCATTTGGCGCAGCTCTCTTGGGGATGTGCCTGAGTCGGAATGTTTTAGCGACGGACAAATATGGAAATACTTCGTCACGTGCCTGGAAGGACTAGATTACTGTAATCCGACCTTTGACTCAGCTACTAAAACGCTGTGCTTCAGTACATCGTGTTCAAGTTGTTCATCGAGATATCAACCCGAACAACCTACTGCGTACTACAGAAGAGCAGATTAAGGTGAGTCAGAGTTTAATGACAATATTAACAGTTATAATCATAACGATAACAACGACGATCGTTCAGCTCTGACATTTGGTACCTAGCTACCATGCCACCCGAAGGAAGCACGAGGGCTGGGATACTGCCAGGTTGCCCAAGCCTAGACAGGGGAAGTCGAGAGGCAGAGGTCGGGTTCGAACCAGACCTTCCGGTCAGTAAATTCGCGCTCTAACCACTTGGGCCATCTCGCCCCCGGACTCGCTATACGTCTAGAATAATAATAGCATTGCGAAACCTGAACCGTTGTTCAGCTTGACTTATGCCCATCAAAACACAACTTGTCACATTTAGAGTACTAAGTATTTCTGTGGGCCATCCTTTGGAGTCACTGAGTAAACTTTATCCGGTTTATTCAGTAACTTCCACATCATCAGCATCATCATCACTGTCAGCTGTAAGAACCGCGTCTTGTCGTACAGTGTTTGTAGCTGCCACAATTTCGTTCACCGATGATTGGGGAAGGTGGGGTGGGTAGATGCGCATTGGAGGCGGGAGCTGAGCAGTTGGTGCGTAAATACAGCATTGTCAGTGGACTGTTAAGTGGGGGAATTGGGAATGGAGCTATGCACTGAAGGCAATAGCTTGGATGCACGAGCGCCACTGAGGTTAGTTTTCACTGATTTTTCCTTAATGCCTGAAGTGGGCTGTTATGAAATGCCAGGACTCATGTCCGCATCACCTTACCTGATAAAGATATTCGTCACCGGTTTGGGGTACTTGCCAAGACTACGGTTTGCCAATTCCGTAGGGCAAGGTATGGAGGGTTTTCTTCGTCACTTTTAGGGGGTTGCTATACCTGGGTGGAGAACGCAGGACATGTTGCATAACGATAGCAGTGGCGTTCATGCCGTCAATTTCTATCCAAGTTGACTGGCTGATTGTCAGTATGGACATCGTGAATGTTTGTTGTACGCTAGCCTGAGGTTCCCCCTACCCCATTTCTTTCATCTTTCTATTACAAGGCTATTCAAATAAACTGAAATGGTTGTACGGCAGTGAAGCATCAGTCTTCTCTGGTGACGTTGTCAATGATGATGATGATGATGGGGTTGCTCTGGAGTAAATTAGCGCAGGATTCATCACCTACAGTGCCAAACACTTGCCAGGGTTTTGCTGTGGCTGAACTCAACTCGCTTATCCTCAGATATTCCCATATAGTTCGGCGATCAGAATGGCTATAGATAGAAAACAGACCATTTGTTGGATGCGTTTTTCGCAATGTTTCATATAATCCTACAACCCCAGGCAGGCAAACCATACTAGATGGGCTTCATCCCTCGTTTAGCCTGCTATTCACTTTTGACCTCGACGAGGCATCATTCAGGAGACCGATTTACCACTTCTTCTTGACCCATCATATTGAGGAATTCCACCGCAGTAGGCATGTGACGTAACACTTTTTAGATGTGAAACGGCTAACCAATTGCTCCGAGTGGTGGGATGTCTTAGAACATGTCCAACGGACCGAAATGGCATCAAATAGCTAGAAACAAGGAAAACTCTTAATGGAATGTGTTCTCTCTGTCATGCCGAATGATATTCAAAAGTGAGTCTATTTCCTGAGCCTATAAAAGTAAACTACTCGCATCCCTAAGGAGTGCATCCACTCCGATTAACAGACATCATCCTCGAACGCAGTGCGCATTGGACGGCCTAGTGGCAATACTGAAGCTACCTCAACCCCTTAAGCTTTCGTTCCGTTCCAGATAACAGATTTTGGTCTGAGCGAGGAATATGCTGAAGACCGACCGCTTAGAGGGACGATCGGAACCCCACAGTACCTGGCACCAGAATGTGTGAAGGAACCTGGTGAACCGTACGACGGGAAGGTAAGCCAACGGTTTTCGAACATTCAACATTTATTCTAGCCAGTGGACGTTTGGGCCTTAGGAATGACTTTGTACTGGATGATACAACGAGAAGTGAGTGATCCAAATATGGTCTATACCGAACTGCGTCAGAACTACTACGACGGGGAGAACAAATACGATATCTTTGAAAAAATACAGAGAGAACCCGCAGTTGTGGAGAGGCAAGATGAATATGTCATTATTAGGATAACTTATGCAGCAAGATAACAACTCCACAGTTCTTGCAGATTCTACAACAGATATTTCGAACAGACCCCCTTCTAAGGGCAACAACGACCGCCTTGAAATTGAAAATAGAGGTGAGATCGAAAACACCGATTGCCTTACAATAACTCAAACTATATTTGCACTGGTACAGACAGACAAAGATTGGTACAATAGCGAGCCATCAGACACTGCTCAAGAGCACCAATAATGTCGAGGATGAAAGTCCCATACGCAAACAAGATGGCATATAAAAACGTGTAGAGGGGCTTTCAACGCAAGAATATTGTGTTATTGGAATTATGTTTTACATGAGAGGAGGATGGGGGCTGCTTTGGGGAGACCGTTGCCCCAACAACGGTCTTGAGGGCTATGCAGATACCTTGGTTTTGGCCTCTTGAGCTTGCTTTTGTTCTTGCTGAAGTCGCTTGTTTTGAATTCGTTGGACGATCCGTTCTAGAAGGCGTTTGGCTTCACATTCGGGGAAATTAGACATGTCGTAATACTGGGGAGCGATCCTGACAAGCCTGCAACATAGAAGAGCATAAATTAAACAAGGGGAAATGGGGAGTGGGGATTAGGAAAGAGATGTAATTGACACCGCTTCGAACAACTATTTACTGGTGGGCTATAGGTCTGTCGTCCTGATCCAATCGAGTCCCCTCAGACACTTGGACCCAAGCCAACAACCATTCAAACGTAAGACAAACGGCAGTTTGATCCAGTAGTTAGAAGAAACAGCGGAACCGATGACAGACTCTACTAAGAATGGCTCGATGGTCCTCTAAACTGGTAGGTGGACTTTTTGCAACGTATTCCACAAGCTACCACCAAAAGTCAACTCTTGATAACTACTCGCCTGTAACAGCTCAGCTGTTGGGAATAAACGACCCCATACTAACTAGCCAAAAACCGATTAGGTAACAAGGCTGATACGGCAAAATAAACTTACCAATCAGGTTTGACTTCAGTCACCGTGCGGATGTAATTTTTAGTGGTTAGCACAAATTCGTTGTATAAAACCCATTCCGGTTTGTGATCTAGTACGGTTGAAGGATGGAGTTGCACAACTTGATTGTCCTTCACAGTTAGATAATGTCCAGTCCTTTCGAGGTGGGCCACCTAAAAGTGGAATTTCAGTGAATCAGATGGACGCATATCACAACATCTCACTAAAGAGCAATAGGATAGAGAAACGTGCGCCAAACTGTGGCTCAGGTAGAGCGGAACAAACAACAGTTCATGCAGTAATTGTGTGATCATCTGAGAAGTATGAAAATCCTCCCCTGGAACAATTATTATCGTATGTCATCTGCATCAAGCAAAAGAACCAACCAAACCGACGCAGCAGCCTGATGCTGTCCATTTATCGGGCGGAATTCCGATACTGCTCGTAATTAGGCTCTGCTACGATCAAGAGGCCTATCCCACACGCAGTTGGCCGAAAGATCGGGCCGGTTGCCGGTCCAACATCAAGGCGAGTTTTGATTAGTGGAAAGTTTGGACCCAACAGCCGATCATGATCCGACTGTAGGTTGTCAATGGCGCATCAAGAAGGCATCAGAATTTCCAGAATATGTCGCTACAAAAATTTAATAAACGACGTGCAGTAGAAGTGTTTTTGACCTGGTTTTGGACGTTAATACACGTCGCGCACCTTTGGTGGTTGTTTTGACGGGAACTCTAGCTTGGAAGGTTCAGACCGAGAACTAAATTCAGAAAATACCGTTACTACACCATTTGATTCAATTATGTGTGCACACAACTATTCAAATCAAATTGGCATCTACTGGTGTAGAGAGTACTAAGACAACCAAGTGCAGCTAAACTGCTTTCCAAGTGTTTCAGTTCAAAGTGCTTTAACGAAGTCGGAAGATCTGATTGGCCCAGTTCCCAGGAGAAAATTCTTGTGATGGAGTAGTACTCTAAGGCAAACATCTGTCGTCCGGATGTACGCAAACCAAAAAGACGCTACACCTAGGACAGTGCAAACGTTATGCTCGTTGTGTGAAACTGTACAACAAAGGTGTAGCTATTCCCACTGGAAAAAGACTAACAAGCATGTTGTTGCATAAGTAGGAAAAATGCGAACCTTAATTGAAACAAACTTATCCAGGCTACATGTGTGAAGACCTGAAAGGTGAATTCTCATAAGCAGCAAGCCTGTTTTGCCTTAACTGGGTTACTGGGAGCAGAAGAACGAGAATTCGTTCCCAAAAACTGGAACTGATAAGTCGTCCTTACTTCATTCAAGAAAGTATCTCTTTCAACCACAGGGATTAAGCCTCGATATAGTTGTAGCCCCAGCTGCTGTGAAGCCTAACCTACGTACATGAGATGTCCGTCAGTCAGATAGAATTTCGACTAGGTAGGGGTATCATATAATCGCATCGTACGAGGTTTACCATGCACTCCACCGAGTGACAATCACTGTTACCGTTAACTGCAAAGGCGCTTTCAAATTCGTACCTATGTCTCGACAAAGGAGAACGTTTTTAAAAACTCATTATCTTGCTTATTCTTCCAATTCAGTACGCGTTGAGGTTTACCAAAAAAGGTTCTCTCACATGGTCGTGTTCTCTTGGCTCTCCGATTCAATTTTGTCCTCGGTATCCCAGGATATCCATAAAGAAGTGTTGGTTGGAGCTTGATAATGTGCCGGGAACTCTAAGTCACCAAACGAAGCTTGCTAGATTAGGACGTGCTGCGTACGTCTAAACACCGTCCGCAAAGAATTCTCTGCTTTCAGCCTGTGGAAGGTTTGCAGCAAACGGACCATGACATCGCAGGGTGAATGGAAATCAGGACCTGCTAAACCAAGCTAGGCCGAATCTTAACATCTTTCTGGCTGGGGTCCTCACACATGGTTTATAACCCACAATACCAGCACATAACTCATCCCGACTGCGAGGATTCTGCCACTTCTTAGCCGGACTACTAGGCATAAATCTCTCTGTTGTTTTATGACTTCTTTGTGCCGAAAGAGGTTCACCAAAGATGCTGGGTCATGCGCACTGATGGTACCTCATTTTGACAAGATTCTCAGTTAAAATTCTCTGCCAGCTTTTTCCCCAGTGAGAATTGACTTTCTGCCATAGACAGCCCATTTCTTTTTGCTCTTCAATAGAGCATTCTTCCTCCACAGTTGTGTGGCCGCCAGACAATAGTCCAATGGTGTATAGCTGCCACTGATAACGATGGCCTGAGGATAAGCAAAATGGTCATTTACCTGAAACGACGGCTTGCACTAAATCAATGAGGATTGTAAAACAGTGTCGAGTTGGAGTCAAGAACTGCACAACGTTGAAAGCCAGATGGTCTTAGGAGGTTGCAACTCTCCCATGATGGATGAATTACCCAACGACTTACCAGTAAACGCAAAGTACGCGTCCCAACCTATGGAGTATGAATAGTTTTTTTTACTGCGGATGAATAGCTCCTGCCAAAAACCATCCGCCTCTCGTCAGGATTGTTGATCCAATATCCCGAGCAAACTTGATAACGCTTCTGGGAAGGCGACGGTTAAAGCGGTTGGAAAAGCAATATCAGGGGTACAGTATACAATACCGCAATGGATTCGACTGTTGGGAAGAGAGCCACTATGACATGCACGAAAACTCCCCGACGTTGGCAGTCATTGTCTCCCACCTAATAGGATCATCAGATCGGTAAACCCACCTATCATCCACGATAGGTAAGCTAGTCACACTTCATAGGCAACGTCGATCAAGTCTGACAATGTGCCGGAACACACTACGATAGCACCGATATTATCGGTTTGCATTCAAATAGCGCAACCTCGAAATGAGATAACGTTTTGTATAAGAAACACACTCGCTAATTCAAAACTCTAGCATAGATGAGAAAGATCTACTATGAGGAGCAACAAACTCGTGAAAAGGTAACAGGAGGAAGAGAATGAAGAGACAATAAACGAGAGATCCAGCTGGGACTCAAGTGAGTCTCCCGCGAAAATCAAAGTGGCATGCAAATGAGTGTATTTGTCGAATTCTGTGCAACTGGATTCAGGCAGAACATAAGGACGACGGGAACTATTGGATTGCACCTACATGAGGAGCCTCAAAAAAGGCGAAACCGGTCATGGGCTGTCGAAGAGCTTGCAGCAACCTTATGAATAGTGTGTTACGTTCACAAAATGATAATTTATTTGGACGAGTAAGGAAATGTATTCTCACTCAGTGGTATACTTGCAGATTAGTATACAGGTAGGAAGAACAACCCGATTCCTCCAAAGAGCCCACTGAAGTTTGCAATCGAGTGAATTTCACCACAAAAATAGGCCACAAAAGAGGTGTAACAATGATTGCAAAGGGTTATCCTTTTAGATGACGTGGTGACGAGAACAAAACGAAACAGAAATCAATATAATACACCAATACAATAGATTAGGCTATACACACCCATTTATGTAAACTTGGAGAATAAAAAAGGGCGATTTCCAGGGAGGCAACCTACCTGCATGAAGAAACCAGATACTAATGCTTTTCGGATGTTAAGGTAGTAATCACGAGAGCTGAAGTCCGTGCTGGATCGCCGTAGACAAAACCTGTCCATAATTCGCGACAGCTGGACACGTACGTTGTCTGCGGATTTCAATGAGCGGAAATTGACGAAATTGTCATAACACCATTGCGGATCTTCGTGATCTGGAAAACAGACATGATAAAAAAAAGTGACTGGGGTAGCCCTCTCGACCGTCCACATCTAGGGGAAGCAGTAGTGTTCAACGCCGACGTTCCCTCAGTGACGACAACTGTACCGTTGGGTTGTGACAGCAACCCAGTGGGTCAGTGTGGGATGATAAACGGCTGATGGTGGTAAAATCTTCGACCAGCCGTATGTCGAGATCTCATATGCAGAAAAGACTCCGTTCACAAGTGGAGAAGGATGAGGTACGCATGAAAGAAATCAGCTTGCAATAAAAACGGGATATCGATATGTGTTTTCGAAGGGTTGATCAGGTCTGGATTGGTAACCCTGAAGTGCGTCAGATGGTTTTTGGAAGAAGTAGGCTAGCTAGTCATACTCTATGGGCTACGTTGGTTACGATACACAGTTCACATGTCAGAGGACTATCCCTTCGCAGAGCTCTTAGGCCCAGTCAATTGCAAGGTGAGGATAAGCAAAAGGTGGTCAAACTATAACCTGGCAACCCCTGGCCAGGAAACTCAGTCATTTCGACATTATCGCCTTCCAAATAGGAATCATGGGATGGAGCTAGTGACGCAACTAGCGGCACCAGGACGAGTTACATCGATTTCATTTCCATAAGTAAGGTGGGACGATGTGATATCAATAATTTCTTTAGGCAATTGCTTCCAATGCGTGCCTTCCCTACGGCCATTCCCTCTACCCTCGGTGGGCTAGGCTGTGACAGCTCGGAGCAACGAGCCTTGGTAAATGGTTGATAGTCAACCAACTGGACAGAGTGATTGATAGGTTCCACCAGTCACACAAATAAGGTCAACAAACAAAGTGGGACTTCGGAATTAAATGATTGGTTCTCGAACAATTTCCAAGTTTTCAAAGTTCAAAAGCACGTGGTATGAACGGAAAAACAAATCTAGAGTGGACTGAAACCACCGACTTCTCACTGAACGGACGAGCAAATAAACGAGAGACAGAGAGTTAATGAGAGCATCTGTTTCATGTTGGTAGAGCGATCTTCTAATGAGTAGGCCGATAGTCCAAGTTCATATTCCCATTTGCTAGTTACTAAATCCATGTCAGCTCTACAACAACTTACACGAGCACTAGCTGGGTATCTGAGCGACGTGAATATCTGCCCCATTGTGAGGGTCACCCACGTCGCTCATGAATAAGGCCCACGGACAACTGCTGCCAAACTGCTGGACACAGGCGTGACACATCACGTGGGAAGTTCAATTGCATAAGTGTGACGTAAAGAAAACGTCTTCAGTAGCCCAGTTAGAACAAAACTCATCCGGTAAGTGTGAGGTCCACGGATTGCACCCAACCTAGGTGCGCCTCTTCGTTCACACTGCATGCGTGAACAAAGACCAAGTCCAACAAGGGTCTGGAGCGCTCCTAACAGTTTATTCACAGGTCTTTCTTGTCAGATGAATTCATTAACCTTTTTGATCTATAGGTGACACGAATTTTGGAAAAAAAGCATGTTGAACTCACTCTGTTTGAATGCGTGATAGACGTTGAGCATTGTCAGGTGATCACCGTCAATGTGTGCAAACCTCATTTTCGCCTCATCCGCCGACTTCTTTGCATCTGCTGGCCGAACGAAACATTGGGGAACTGAAACAGGAAGACAACACATATACAAGAACGATCGGTATTGATTGTCCATGAGGTAGCTTCCAAGGAGGGTTACTGTAACGGTAGTACCGTTTGAACGTCGGGCATGAGAAGTTCTCTGCAACCTGAATCGTTTGTGTCTACGTTAAAGAAACGTGACAACAGTAGGCAATGCAAACTTGTGCGAGATATTTGGGTAGACATGATTCCGTTGAATACATTGGTTACCAGGTTTGTGTATGATAAAACAGAACATTACTGACCTCACTCTTTGCGCCAGTAGTCGTGTGACAGACAAATTAACCAATGCGTCTGCATTCTGAGTCGAATAGTCTATACATTACAATCAACACTAACCTGACAGCATGGCAGTTATGCTGAGTACTTCGTTTGAACAGTTGAAATCACAAGAGGCAATCACCATTTTGGCCAACTGGGGGTCCAGGGGGAATTCTGCCATCATACTGCCTAAGTCAGTAAGGTTACCGTCATCATCAAGAGCAGCGAGGTAGTTCAACAACTCCAGCGCACGCATCAGAGTTTCCGGAGCTACGAGAAAAACGTGTGAGGAAGGGACATGGATTGAGTCTAATGGCATGGGAAAACTGGTATTAAACTGTATTTGCGGACGAACCTAAAGGGAATCATCTATAGAACATCTGGAACCAAAACAATAAAAAGCCTATTCCCAACCGCTGTTACTGCTCGCCGCAACGCACCGCTGTGGCACAGTGTGCAGACTCTTTGTGACAAACTTTATAAAATGTACCTAGCAACTATCAAGCAATCCGCTGACATAACATCATCGGAGTGCTTACAGAAAATACAGTACTTCAATTGTGCTGAAAATGAAGACAGTTGTCCCCGTACAATAAACCAACAAGGGGGAGAACACCAGCTTGCGGATTACGAAGACTGTTGTAGACTATCCAATGGAGTGTCCTGTCGGATGGATTGCTGCAAACTGCCTACTCATCTGAATAAAGCACGAGATTCGTGGTAGTGGCACTAGAACACTGCGTGTACTTATTGGGTCAGAGAACGAGAGGAAGTCACTAGCAGGCAAACAATACCGGTTGAGGAAGTTTTGGATGCATTGCCGCGAGAGAGAACAGACTGAAGACTACAGGACCTCCAAGACATTAGCTAGTTCCCACGGCGAAAACTCGGTGCTACACTACTTAAAAAAACAGACTAGACCTTGACAAGGCTAAAATGAAATGGCAGGAACAAAGAACAGTGAACCAGCCAGGAAATGATTTGGAATACCTGGGCGATATCACATACCAAATCACAAACACACAGATGCATGGATGCAACCAATCGAAAAGCGTTAAACACAGTCGACTGAACCCAGCGAAGATCACAAAAAGCACGTACGATGAAGGGAAAAACAGTGAAAGAGAAGACAATATGTGATACATCGCACACACACCAGGGGGATCCATAAAGTCAAAATGGACTAGGTCATCAATGCCTAGTTTCTTCAACTGCAGTACGACTGTGCCTAAGTTGGATCGTAAGATCTCTGGATATGTGTTTTCTTGCATCTCATTCGCATAGGCTTTCTCGGTGTACAATCGGAAACATTTTCCCGGTTTCGTTCTACCGGCACGACCCGCACGCTGTTGTGCTGAAGCTTTACTGATCGCTGTTACCAGCAGAGATTCCACACGAATACGAGGGTTGTAGACTTTTTGTTTGGCGAATCCCGGATCGATCACGAACACGACACCGTCGATTGTGAGTGACGTTTCCGCAATGTTTGTTGATACGACCACCTGGAAATTAAAGAAAATAAGAAGAACCTTCAGAAATGTACAAGTTCCACAAACGAGATATAGAAACACATAGTTAAGGAATTTTGGATTAACGTAAGGGGACTATTGTTTGTAGGGGGAGGGTATTGTTTGAATGTGCTCCCCATCGAGTGCCTGTAATCCACAGGTCAAGTGGGTGAGTGCTGCATTCTAAGATCACCGGTCGACCGCCTATATGTGCTGTATCATGGTGCCGTTTCATTGGCAAAGAGCCGATCCTTCGCTCACAGCCTGTATTGCATGTGCCGGGCTTGGGGGTCGTTCAGTTGTCAAGGCACATTACCTTAACTGGCTGTGACAGTGCACTCGAGGGCTATTCAGACAGTAGCTGAATATGAATAAATCAATCATCTTTTTTTAATTAGAAACACTTGATAGCAGGGCGGTTTCCGCTGAACTTGTGAGGGATACCTGGTGGCAAGTTGTGAACATTCACAGCGTACTATAGAACGAGATCTCGATAAATAACTCATTTACAAATCAATTTGGCTTTGCGAGAGACTCACCTGGAATCCAGCTGAATCCCTCGTTTGTGATATTTCCAGGCAACTGAATGAAAAACCAAACTGATTTGCAAGTGAGTGTATTTATCGAAATCAGTCCAACTTGGGATCAAGTAGAACATAAGGTTGACGGAACCTCAGGTGCTGCGCCTACCTGATCAGCCCCAAGAAGGGCGAAACCGGTCGTGGACTGTCGAACAATTTTCAGCAACCTTATGAATAGCGCATTACGTCTATAGAGATATTAGGTCGTTTTGCCTGAATAGCGAAATGTGATTGCTATAGGGCAACATAGAGGGATTCTTTTGAATTCCACTTAACAAACAGTACCCCCAAGTAGGCACTGTTATGTAGAGCTCAGTACCCTCTTAGTAAAAAAAGCTCTATATTGATAAAATTGCAAAAACGTGGCTCTACTTTGTGTGTGACTGTGGGCTGGTTGAACATAGGAAATAATGAAATTACAAAAAGACTTCGGTCTGGACTTCCAATTGCGTGAAACATGTGTGTGAGGCAAACATCAAAGTACACAGAAAAACATCTGTTCTGGTGAATAGTTCTAACCAGACATGTGCGATAAAGTTGGGCCTGGATACAAAGGATACATGTTACCCGATTCCGAGATAGACATTTTTTATCAACAAACTCTGCAAGATGTGAAGAAATTTCCATGAAGGTAGGTGGACCAATAGAATGAAAAGACTCCTTTCTCGAAACTCCCGCAACCAACTCTACCATCGTACCATCAAATTATTTCGTTAATCCGGCAGTGAGCAAAATAGTTTGGCATACCTTTTGTTTCAACATACTGATTGCATATTGATTCGCAGACCAAAATGGTACAACAGAATGATAATGTTATCCTCGTTTAACCGAGTGAATTTGCGGGCACGGCAGCGAAGCATCGGTGTTGAACACTGATGTCATGCTGTCGATGATGATGAATTTGCGGATACGACATCGGCCGACAAAAGCACTACTGATATGCTCGACTTACACCAGAATCTGAACGGTATATGAAAATATGTTGCTTAGGGTCAATCTGCTGGAAGTGGAAATTCCAGGGAGACTCCATTTTCTGCATTCCGAGGAAGTGACACTGATCCATCTCGTCAATGGCAGGTTGTCATACAAGTTCCTATTTCGGTGCAGACGTCGATACATGCAGACTTGATCGGCTGCACCAACCCAGGAATGCAACATGCATGGGCCTGAGCGTCGAGTCACGTAAACCGGTTTAACTGTTCGCTGTCCTTACCCGGAAAGAAGCATTCGGATAGATAAATCATGTAGACACGAGATCTATTTCTGCTCGTTTGATAATTGTGAAAGATGGGGTTTTCTCCTAGCGTGTGGATTTTGGGAAGCATCCTACGAGTATCAAACTTTACGTCGGTGTTCACACACGGTTGATGAAACGATGGAGAATTGAGCTTAATCCCAATTAGTAACCGTCATAAATGAAAATAGTTTGAATATCGCTTGCTACGTAAGGAAGGCAGATGGCGAAAACCTTCATAAGAGTTAGGGGGTCCAGCATCTTACTCAATCAAGCCATTAAAAAAATCATTCAGCTGTAGCTCCCTTTCGGTGCCTAGCTGCCATGCCATCCGAGGGA
The DNA here is from genome assembly GCA_003604175.2 of Clonorchis sinensis. Taxonomy (NCBI): domain Eukaryota; kingdom Metazoa; phylum Platyhelminthes; class Trematoda; order Opisthorchiida; family Opisthorchiidae; genus Clonorchis; species Clonorchis sinensis. The sequence goes on from CM030369.1 coordinate 214,866,472, forward strand.
AGCACGAGGGCTGGGATACTGCCAGGTTGCCCAAGCCTAGACAGGCGAAGTCGAGAGGCAAAGGTCGGGTTCGAACCACGGACCCTCAGGTCAGTAAATTTGCGCTCTAACCTTGGGCCATCTCGCCCAAGCCATGCCTACCTACATATGGACCTGTTATATTCAATCCTCTAAATCATCAAAGAAAGTTTGCCTTGTTTGGCGGGAGATATTTTTCAGCCTATTCAAGGTTTCCGAGATGGGCTGACTGACGTCTTCAATAGTCAGGAAACAGTTTGTAACAATGTTAAGGATGTTGCGGAATACGGGTGGCTCGGGTGCGCTGCTTGGTTGTTGGTCTGTTCGCCGGCGATTGGACTGAAAATGTTTCACCACCAATGGAGGTACCATCGCCGTCACTTAACCGCGCACCTCGATTGGAGACGAAACGTTTGCAATCCAACTGCGAAGCTCGGCGAAGAGACCAACAACCAATATTAACCATGCTTAATTTAAAGGTAGGATAATGTCGCAACGACTTGACTGTCGTTGGAGATACCACCTCAAAAACTTCAAGGAGTGACAGGTACTGAGAGTGGTGCATATAGACAGATATTCGCACCCAGGTAGGGCTTAAATCGAGACTCAGGCTCGTCTACACCATACTCTGAACAGAATATCCTTTGTCAGAGTAGAACTGGTTACATGCCTGATAAACATGCTAGGCATGTACTTACGGTTGACTGGTTACGACCCCACGCTTCTGATCACCCTGGCAACCAACGCTGCATAAAGTGGAACTGATACGGCCTTACTGGATCAGTGTCCAAGCTGTTCAAGAACGACTGTCTCTTATGTACTTTGCTTACCTACCAACCCACCCACCACCCACTTAACGGAGAAAAAGTGCACACCCAAAGTAGGTGTCAACTGTGATGTTCGCTATGAAAAAATACAGAAAACCACACGGCCGACATCTTTTACTCCACACGGGCCAAACAGCTGCTGGCCATCTTAGAGTCTCCATAGGTCATCCCTTCCATGTTATCATTTGCCTCCAAATCTAGACTACTATGTTTCCTGATTAAAATCTTACCAAATTACAACACCTGCGTCAGCTTTTTACCGTACCACTGCACTATCGCGCGAATATCTCAACAAGTAAAAAGGCAGAAAACACAGTAACTGGACCAGTTTCAACCGATAGCGAGATTCGACAAACTGTTCCCGAATCCGTTCACCACACTCCTCTGTCCGAGCAACTGCTCAAGAAACTGTGCAGAACTGTCTGCTGTTTCGGTAATGGAGAAATGGATGGCCAACGGAATCAAAGAATGTCAACGGTCGTTTCTTCACAAAGACTTTAGGAATCGTCGATAAAAGCCAGATGTTGGGTGACCGTATTGCCATACCACACAGACGTAGGCATGAAACAATGAAACAACTTCTCAAAGATCGTCTTGGAATTATGGCTACTGACCCTTGATCCATGCAGACGCTGAAGAACACAGCGATAAGACTAATCATTTTCTCTGCCACAGCTTGGAAAGCCATTGAATTTCACCGATTCAGTGAGAGGGTATATGTTCCCGTTCGTATCAAAGTGGTCAGAGGTGTTCACGCAGTACTGAACTTCGACTGCAGGAATTATATCTATCCTGAGCGGACTATTTGCGTAGTTGCAGTTCCGGGGCACATTTTACGAGTTTGTTTAGTTTTTTTCGCCTCAGTAACATTAGACCATCTTGCTATCCGCAATTCAACGATCAAGCCAAACGCTTTTTTGACACCTTTACGCTTGGAAGCATAGGAAGTATCAAGCAGAAGGTATACACTTTATGAAACGCACACAAGTGCAAACTACACTGGTTTTAACGAGACCCAACAGAATCTATCGTCTATGGGAGAAAATGGCTCACTGGCTGCGGGGGGGGGGGCAACTTTACTGACCAGAAGGTCCGTGGTTCGAACCAGACCTCTGCATCTCGACTTCCCTTGTCTAGGCTCAGGTAACCTGGCAATTTCTCAGCCTTCGTGCTTGACAATGCAGCTAGGCACCAAAAGGGTGCTATAGCCGAACGATTTCTCTCGTTCATGGGCAGTACGTTGTATAAGTAAAAAAAAATGCACGACTTTTTGAGGCCACACTGAGCGGAACCCGGCAGTTTGGTACTCAATCAGTAGTCTCCAGGTGAAATATGCCTCTGCAGTGACGCATAGGATTCCTCTCGGAAGTGACGTTTGCCCAAGCAATGTACTTTTAGGAGAAAACACATCGAATGACAAAACAACAATCGTTTAGCCGTAACGCCTTTTCGGTGCCTAGCTGCCATGCCATTTAAGGAGGCACGAGGGCGAGGTACATCTATATTGCCCAAGCCTAGACGGGAGCAGTCGATATGCTGAGGTTGGGTTCAAAAGACGGACCTTCCGTTGGCGCATTAACCACTGAGCTATCTCCAACAAGGGGCAATATCACACTCCTTCAGTCCCGGGATTCGTATTAGACTATCGGGGAAGTCGGAAAGATCGAACAGCTGGAGTAATTGTGCAATGCGTCGGAAATGCATTATATAAGGTTGGGAAATTCATCTGGTAGCGCCATTCCATTCGAGTGCGTAAATCCTAGAGTCACCTAACAACACTATTTCACATCGTAATGGTCCAACGTTCCCCAACATCTCAGATGCGATATCACTTGGGTTGTAAGTCACCTATTGAGAGGCTTACTAGCAGACCCACATCTAATAAGACATTTTATGGAGTTCTTTTGAAGAGAAAAACCGTTTTGTGGTAACCGTATGACCAATAGGCCTACACTTCTGTTTACCGTACTATTGGGGTGTGTTCCGATGCCAAAATTGTTTTTGAACGTATCGCATGTGTTCACGAGTATATCCAGTACTGAGCTAGCAACACCGCACTTGGCTCTTCTTCCTTAGACTGGCTGGGTAACAGCTGTGCACAAGCAACATCTACATAGGAAGTACTTCAATGAGACTTGAGGCACTTTGAAGTACAAGGTAAAACGTTTGACGCAATTCCACAAACAAGATTCTAGGTTTAACTGGACTACCGCTTGCTGTCACCAGACGCCTTATCAACTATCACCACCAAGTTGACATTTCTCAGCCAGTGAAATCGTTACAAAAAGCGCGAGACTAATCTTGAAGTTTTGCCGATTACACGACTCAGATCATGTCTTTGTTCACAGAAGGGCGAGATGGCCCAAGTGGTTAGAGCGCGAATTTACTGACCGGAAGGTCCATGGTTCGAACCCGACCTCTGCCTCTCGACTTCCCCAGTCTAGGCTTGGGCAACCCGGCAGTATCGCAGCCCTCGTGCAACCTTCGGGTGGCATGGCAGTCAGGCACCTAAAGGGTGCTACAGCTGAACGAGTTTTTTGACAGAAGAACTTCAGTCACGTGTTGCATCCACCTCGGTTCACATGACCCGGTTGAAAATTTTCGGCCTCAAAATAGGATCTGAATTTTTACTTCCTAACGCTGATGTATACGTTCCTTTATTCGTTAATTATCTGACGAGTACTACGGTTGAGGAAAGTGCTCAAAATGGTACCAGCCCGCACAAACCGTCTTCTTTCTCAAACGCCAATACGATATCCATAATTTTTCCACCCGATCTAATCCCAAGTAATAACGTCAAAAGGTCACACAAAAATCGATACACTAACATATACTATCTTACACTTCACACAGTATAGTGTCCGCTACTCAGGCGGTTCCGTGTATACCACTCCTATACTTGCTCACAAAAAAGAGTCTCCTCACACTTGCACAAACTCCTTTGATCATATACTTCTGTGTCTCAGGACCAGATAAACAGGCCCAATCGGACAACTTGTCCCATTGTCTTGATCGTCATTTTGGAAGCTCATCTAATCGGGCTGCAGTTTCGTTGTTACATGGAGAGTTAGTGGAACTGATTTAACGAGGACCAATGATAGTGCCACTGCAAACCATGCTATTCGGGCATTTCGACTGAAGTTCAGCATACATACTTGCCTTGCCCTACACGACTAACCGCTTCCCGCTTCCACAGATACCCACGAATGGTGATGTGAATATAGATAAGCAAGATATCTATCCAGCGGTTCCATAGTGTAGCGTCATCGGCATTGCCTAATGATACCCAGGATGCCTAGTAAACATTCCTACTCCAGGACCGACGCCTGAGTACTATACAGTGGCATAGAGACGACGCAATTAAATCGGTGTGACTGCATTGCCATGTCTTATGGTTTGGGCCCCATCGACTGCCTCATTCTCATGCGAGTGACCTATATACTAGACTCCGAAAGAAAACAACACGAATCCCATCCCCGCGGGTTTTACATGGCGAAGACCAACTAGTTGACCAGGCGTAAGAGTAGCGCGACTGGATTTGCTTTGCTTGAAAGTATACTTCCCTTATGTAAAATCGAAATGGTCTAGAGCTTAGAAAATATGCCCAGAGTTAAATCGTAATTCCAAATCTAGGTGGAAAAAGCATACTGACTAACCACAAGCCGTGAAAAACTGAAAGTGCTCTCCACACAAGTAAAATGGAAAGCACCTATCTGACGATATGTCAAGTCTATTGGAAATATCACTTGTCGCATTGTGCTCATCAGTTGTCTCCAGTACACCCTACTGGAATGCAACAGAAAACGACAAATGAGGCCTTGCTTAAAAAGAAGCTAAGCGGTTGAAAAAGAACCAAACAAAATGCGGCAGAACAAGGGACTCCCAACAGGTCAGAAAGAAACAAAGTGTTTTGAAGCTAAGTTTGTGCTCTGATTCTACCGAGTGAGACATGTTACGATCCACCCCCGTGATAATAGCCTTGATCACAGAATGAACACCTGCATATCGAATCCAGTTATGGTAAAAGCACTCACTTTTCTTCCTATTGCTCCATTGGCACGTTTGGGTGGAGGCGGGTCGAAAATGCGTTGTTGTAAGTTTGGGGGAAGGGTGGAATAAAGAGGTATACACCGAAGTTCACCAACATCCGGACCCAATCCCTCGACTTCCCGCTGTATCCGTTTGCAAGCCTCCTCGATCTCCTCTTGGCCTGTCAGAAATAGCAGAATATCTCCCTCAACCTCCTCACACATGTGAATTTGTATCACAGTTCGAATAGCAGCCTCCAAATAATCTCGTTCTGGTTCGGGGGTGTAGAAGATCTCCACCGGATGTGTACGTCCGGGAACTGTCATAAGCGGGGCTTTGAGGAAGTAGTCCTAGGTCATGTCGGAAAGGGAAGAGGGACACATCTTCATCCGAAAAAACACACACGAAAGAAAGCGAATAAAACGTACACACAAGGAAACACAACGCGCGTCTAAGGAAATAAACTAGGTCCCAAAGTCCGTCCGCGATTGGACAACAAATCGGAGAAACTAACTTGAAACTTTCCGGCATCCAGCGTGGCACTCATGACTACTATTTTCAAATCCAACCGTTGCTTGATAATTTCTTTGAGCAGACCCATCAGGATGTCAGTTGCCAATGTGCGTTCGTGAGCCTCGTCCAACAAGACAACGCCGTAGGCTTCGAGGAGAGGATCTGACATGCCTTCACGTAACAGCATACCATCGGTCATATACCTAGACAGATGTCGTTAGCAAGCGGACATAGACCTACTTCATCACGGTACGGGAGGAGGTGCAATCTTCGAACCGAATACTGTAACCCACCTCCTGACCAAGCTCAACGTCCATTTCTTCTGAAACACGTTGAGCCACGGACATGGCGGCCACACGCCTTGGCTGAGTACAAGCAACTGCTTTTTTGGTTGGATAACGGCCAGTGATCCACTCTAAACACCACTGTGGTATTTGTGTGGTCTTTCCTGAACCGGTTTCACCCACCAAAACTGTGACCTAGGTGGAACACAACTTATGCAGAATGTGGGCATTCACCTACCTGATTTTCCGAAATTACTTTGAAAAAATTTTCCTTGTATTCCCATACTGGTAGCTGAATGCGCTTTCGAAACAGGTCAAAATACCTGACCGAAAAGGGCTTTCCTGTGGGGAGGAAAAATGACAATTTTAGGCATGTGACTCCGGAACGAAAACATTGAATAGCTGAACAAACAATAGAGGGAAGGATATTTGCACGACCCAGTCGAGCAATCGGTTGTGATCACCAAAGTGGAACCTAGTATGAGAATTTGTGCAAGTATACAAGAATGCATGTATAAATTCTATAGGCATGAAGGTCTGCGGGTCATCTCTAGTTTCGAAGCACTATTAGAGTGAGCTTGTAGCTGCGGATTAGGAAAGATCATGTGTTGTATAAAGCACTTCCATAAGTAGTGCTACGGGTAAAAGGGTTCTGGCCTCTCCTGGATGGTGAACTCTTACGATTGATCGTACGCTAAACTGTAGTTGGCGGGGAAGACCGCTGTGGGCTCACCAGAAAACTACCTTTGGGATAGAATAGGATATACGATCTTCATGCCCTTGTATTCGAGATCTCGTTAGCTCGCTGCTTCAGGTAACAAACATGGTATGGCCCGAATAAGTTACTGTCTAGCGGCAGGCATTGTTTCACTTCCTGGTCAGTCTGCGTAGCTGTATTTGTCGTATTATCGGGTGGGGCTCGTAGAGATGCTGAGTTGGTGAATACCTAACGAAAATTACCATGCTGATCATATCATCTCAATTTGACACGATGGGTAGCTAATTCACTATTTTTTCTGGAGCCTTTTCGTTTTAACTGACACAGCGACCCTCATAGTCGTGTAGCAGCTGAGTATGTTGTGGATGAGGATGTGGATGTCGTTTGTGACAGGAAGATCCAGTAAAGTGTGCTAGGCCGCATTTAAAATAAGTCCAGCTGCGGCACCTGAGACCTTTGACAACAAATGGTCCTACGAACAAGAGTACAGTATCGAAAGGGCATTGAGTTATGTTTGAGCAAGGTCCATCCATTATTAGGGACGAGCTGTCGCACAGATGACAGCGATTAAATAACGTTCCTTTGGAAAACGGATTTCGAAATACTCTTGTGACGCGATCCTTTCCCATAAGCGTCTGGTAGTCGGTGACCGTCAAGCTATGGGGTGGATCGTATCCACCCCGTTCATCTGAGTAGAATTCGCTATTGTTTCAGATACAGATCTATTTGATAAGCTATACATACAAAAGGTTTATTCTGTCCCATTCCGATAGCTTTTTATGTTTTATCTTAGTTATATTATCTAAACTACTGAAGGTAACATTTATTGGCTGTCGGAACCCTGCCAAGTGGTTAGCAGGTTGTCTGATGAAACTTCCCTTTTGCACGTTTAATATAAGGGGGTAAGATATGCTTAAAATATCCTAATACTAAAATTGCCAACATTAACCAATATCGAAGCTGGCTTCCAGATTCAGATGCTCAATAGTTGCCGGTCAACCGTAGACCGATGGTGGCTCGAGGAGATCCGATAGTTTTCAACACATTTCACCCTGTCAGTGAAGCCAATCTATACCGTGCTTCTCGGTTTTTCAGCAAGGATTGGCTTCACTGAAATGAAATGAAAATTCTATTGACAACCCTAGATTGAGGGGAAACATTGGACAGTGTAATCTCGAGACCCGAGGTAAAACCGATAGGACCACAAAGTTTTGGTAGGATGACTATGTCTTTATTCCTCAGGTTCCATGGAATATTAGCTAACAAAAGCTACCGTATCAGCAAATTGGCAGAGTGAAATATAGTTTGGCGTAAGGCTCGAACCCAAATAGACAGAGGAAAGGAGGCATTTGGCTTATTCTGCGAAGTGTCTAGTTGGATGGAGCAGCACGATCTCGGCAAAAAACTGGCTGGGTGAGTGGCCTGAAGTGAGCGGCCATCAGGTAGATCTCCAGCAGCGTTTTACTTCCGAAAATAACGACTTGTTGAACAGTGGGGAGATTGTCATCAGCAGTGTGTGACCGGCACAGTGCTAGCATAGCATAACGACCAACTTTAATTGCTAATCTATATCCGGGGTATGGCTTATGTCCCTTTTGGAATTGATTGTGAAGTCTATCTACTTAGTTGTTTCATCTGATGACTACACTATAGGTTACCACATTTCATGCTTATCAGTCTTTAATTTCTACCGAAGCTTCATCTCCAACACCGTATCAACGACTGCTTCAAGTGCCAGTCATCATGATAAACACCCCGAGGTGCCCGATAACTGGAACAGAGAGTGTTAACAAGGGTTCCATTGAAACTGGCCAAAGTCCACATAAGGCCGTATCAACGCGTGTGACCTACATAGAGGAAGATGAGTACTGCTTAATGCCGCGTAGGCTGAGAGCGCAACTCCTTTCATACGTTTTTTCGAGCCAAACAGCGACCTACTTCACATTCTCAACACTGGCCGCGGCATGAAAGGCGGTTCAAACCCATCAATGGTCTCCGTCAAGAACTACACAATCTGATATTTTCTAAGTCCTCGTGTTACCTTCAGATTGCATGACCGATATGCGCTAAAACAGCACAACAGCCGAATAACCTTTTTGGATTCTCCGCAGCACCTAGACCACAGCTTGACACAGGATCAAATCAGCATACAGTGTTTAGCTTTGGTAAAATGTCTGAAACCTCTGCATGTCAGTAAAGGCTGCAAGCCTAGTTGAATCGCTTTATAATTCCCAAAAACTGACCATTGTATGGATTGACCTGTACGGAATAAGAGGTGGGAATTGGCATATGGGCTTTAGAATTATTCCTCTCAGGCGACCGCGACCGATCACGATTGGAATATCCATCCGGGCCATCGGTAAACCTGGAGGAAGAGAGGTCAAAACACGGCAGAAAGTTATGAAGTTCCGAGGGGAAAACAAGTGATTTACTGTTGGTCAGCTACATAGGCTTTAATAAAATAAACACTTGTAACTCTACGGAAAGGCTCATCGTGAATTTACGGAAGATCTACACAGAAAGAAAAAACTGTTTAAACAGATCATCATCATCATCATCATCATCATCATCAAAGACAGCAACATCGGTGTTGACACTGATGCTTCACTGCCGTACTTTAACAGATCCCAGATCGGGAGAAAAAAGAGCCAGAAAAATCAAAAACAGGAGATTCAGCTGGGTTCCAGGTGAGTCTCTCGCAAAACCAAATTGATTTGCAAATTAGTGGATTTCTCGAGAGCCAGAATATGTTCATGGTTTCGGCACATCAAACGAACGACAACTGGGACCAGAGATAAGTGCAGCATTTTCTTGTCAAATTCTGAAAAGATATCGTATTCACATAGAATATGCAGACTTCAATAGCCGACTACTACGTATACGCACGATTTTGTTATTTTTGTAATGCATCTTCCAGCTGTAGTACGGGTGGTACGGGAATGTTGAGAATTATTTAAAGCCCTATGTTTTACTTAGAAAGAGGACACCAGTAATGGCTCTGACAGATGCCGTTCAGTGCACTAAGTAACCCAGGAGGCTTAGTCTGAGGCAGTAATAAAAAGTGATGTTCGGAGTAACTCGATACAGCTTTCATCACATGCATTGGGACATCGTTCAGCTGTAGCACCCTTTCGGTGCCCAACTGCCATGCCATCAGAAGGAAGCACGAAAGTTGGGATACTGCCAGGTTGCCCAAGCCTAGACGGGGGAAGTCGAGATGCAGAGGTCAGGTTCGAATCGCGGACCTTCCGGTCAGTGAACTAGCGCTCTAACCACTAAGCCATCTCGCCCCTATTCGGACATCAATGTACTACTGAGTGATTTGTAAGAGGTCACATGTGCGAGTGTTCACAAAATTCGTGTAATTTACCACCACCTGCTACACTGGTATTCGCTTAAAGACATGCACCCAAAGAGACAAAAACTATCTTTCTTCGTGGTAGCCTCTCTCCGCGAAGTAATTGGATTCAATGGATATTGGTGGAATCTTGTTTAAACGGGTGCTGGTGGTTAATCCAGGCGGCTACGACATGTAGCTTTTGAGAATGCAAGGTGCGTCGCTACTTGAAACTCATGGGAGAATCAGTAACAACGACTTCGAAAGTGAAGGGATTCCAGTGATAGTACACACGAAGCAACAATTAAACTCGGAGAATCAAGCAACTTTTACAGCTTGCGCTTCATAAAAATGATCTGAGGAATTCATCATCATCATCATCATCAAAGACAGCAACATCGGTGTTGACACTGATGCTTCACTGCCGTACTTTAACAGATCCCAGATCGGGAGAAAAAAGAGCCAGAAAAATCAAAAACAGGAGATTCAGCTGGGTTCCAGGTGAGTCTCTCGCAAAACCAAATTGATTTGCAAATTAGTGGATTTCTCGAGAGCCAGAATATGTTCATGGTTTCGGCACATCAAACGAACGACAACTGGGACCAGAGATAAGTGCAGCATTTTCTTGTCAAATTCTGAAAAGATATCGTATTCACATAGAATATGCAGACTTCAATAGCCGACTACTACGTATACGCACGATTTTGTTATTTTTGTAATGCATCTTCCAGCTGTAGTACGGGTGGTACGGGAATGTTGAGAATTATTTAAAGCCCTATGTTTTACTTAGAAAGAGGACACCAGTAATGGCTCTGACAGATGCCGTTCAGTGCACTAAGTAACCCAGGAGGCTTAGTCTGAGGCAGTAATAAAAAGTGATGTTCGGAGTAACTCGATACAGCTTTCATCACATGCATTGGGACATCGTTCAGCTGTAGCACCCTTTCGGTGCCCAACTGCCATGCCATCAGAAGGAAGCACGAAAGTTGGGATACTGCCAGGTTGCCCAAGCCTAGACGGGGGAAGTCGAGATGCAGAGGTCAGGTTCGAATCGCGGACCTTCCGGTCAGTGAACTAGCGCTCTAACCACTAAGCCATCTCGCCCCTATTCGGACATCAATGTACTACTGAGTGATTTGTAAGAGGTCACATGTGCGAGTGTTCACAAAATTCGTGTAATTTACCACCACCTGCTACACTGGTATTCGCTTAAAGACATGCACCCAAAGAGACAAAAACTATCTTTCTTCGTGGTAGCCTCTCTCCGCGAAGTAATTGGATTCAATGGATATTGGTGGAATCTTGTTTAAACGGGTGCTGGTGGTTAATCCAGGCGGCTACGACATGTAGCTTTTGAGAATGCAAGGTGCGTCGCTACTTGAAACTCATGGGAGAATCAGTAACAACGACTTCGAAAGTGAAGGGATTCCAGTGATAGTACACACGAAGCAACAATTAAACTCGGAGAATCAAGCAACTTTTACAGCTTGCGCTTCATAAAAATGATCTGAGGAATTAGTAGTATTCGAATGAGTGAGCAGTATGCTCTAGTGAAGGAGTGCCAGGGACTCATCGCAAAAAGTCCTACATCCCAAAGTGGTTAGCAGCAAGACGCCCTCAACCTTCAAAACACACCAGAGCGAGATGGTACTTGTGGGATGATCGGGTCTTTTTGCGAACCTGACTCAGCGAAGGTCCAGTACATGACAATTACGCGTTAGGCAGGTAGACCGGCCAGGACACCAACCTCTCCACTGGGATGGGTTAGGGGCTGTTGGATCCTGATGACCAGCCCGTTCTACTACACACCCTCGTACAACAGGGCACAGGAATTTCCTTGTGATTACAAACACATGCAATTAGAAGCACATGCGAGGCTTTCAGAGGGTTTCCCTACGAGTTTTGGGGTCCGATTCTCACTCCCTCATCTTGTTCAACTAAGACAATGGGACGGATGCTAGATACCGCGAATTCCGGTGTCTACAGTGCTGCAGAAGAATCTCATCGACGCGAAATATGCACAGATGTTGCCTTCATCTTCGAAAGGGAAGAAGTACAGGCACATCCAGATGACCGAGTTTACTAGGATCATTCTACCCTGCGGTGTGCTTTGAAACCCCAAATCCTGATTGAAGACGTACAGACCTGCAACATGTCATTTAAAATTCAAGGGCAGGTAGTGGATTTGTGGAGTGCCTGAATTAAGCCGAAAACCGTCGCAGCTGGGGTGGTAGTACACAGTCGCAATCATCGCGCGAATCTAGGAGGCTAGCTCTCTTAAGAATACGCGCTACTTCTGTTATCAAAAAGATATCTTCAAGGGTCTCAGTTGTAAGCACTAAATTACAGTGGGAGCCATGTTGTTGTAGGGTAGAGTCGTGACCTATGGGATTGGTGGATTTGAAACCTTTTGAGTCTTCGATCGTCCAGGCCATCATCATGACTGACATGGATACACCACTGACATATGCTTGTTTTTGACTCCCTTAAAGCTATGAGGGGAAAAATCCTTAATAAAGAGCGGAAACAAAAAGGAAAGTTTGTGAGGTTTGTGAACCTCCATGATCCATTCAGCTATACTGAGAGACTTCCGTGCGACACCCTCAGACTCTCATACCATGTTGGTCAATGGTTAAAGGTATGAACAACAAAATCACCTGATCATCCAGGTTAGGAGTTGGAACATGCGTGGTGCCGCCTTGTGGTCAGGCTTTTGAGACAAAGACTTTGGCCGAGGAACCTAATCGTCCTCCTGCCTAGGTCTAGGCATCCTGGGAGTATCTCGGCCCACGTAAAACCATGATACCTACAACAAACAATATTCTCACGCCACACGGGCCACCGCGGGGTGTCACCAGTCGGGTAACCTTACCTGATGCAAACAGCAGGGCGGGAAAGCGAAAAAAAGACCACTACTAACGACCCTTCAATCTCCTTCACATACTTTTCCCCCCACCCCTCCCAATCCATTAATAACTCACTCCTTGCAGACCTATCCATTAGGACTAACGACCCGCTTCGTCCTGCACAGGTTTTCGCCGCATCGTCATGATATAAGTGTTCAACATCGATGCTTCACCGCCGTACAACCATGATTTACTTGAAAGCCTAATTGTAAAGAAAGAATACAGGTGGACGGGGAAGGGACTTGGTGCTAGCTTAACACAATCATTCTGAGGTGCCTACACCTCCAAACACTCATTCAGGCAGTCTGGATAGAAACTGACAACAAGAACGCCACTGACATCGGTTGGCAGTAATTGTAGTGTCTCCAAAAAGGAGGAACATCTGCGTGCCAGCTTGCGCTGACATCCTCAGGTATCTCGAAATCAATATTTAAACCCAGACGTCCAGTTTACCTGGCTGCTTTCAACGCTCGCACTTTAAGGCAACCAGGACAACAAGGAGCTCTCGCGTTCGTCTTGGACTCGCTTGGCATTAGTAAAAAATCTTTCAGCTGTAGTACCCTTTCTGCGCCTAACTGCCATGCCACCCGAAGGAAGCACGACAGTTGGGATACTGCCACGTTGCCCAAGCCCAGACAGGGGAGGTCGAGATACAGAAGTCGGGTTAGAGGCAAGGACTTTCCGGTCAGTGAACTAGTACTCTAACCACTGAGCCATCTCACTGTATCAGAAACAAGAATTCAGGATACAAGCACAGTGATTGAGCTAACTGCCCCTTCATACTCCACTCGCTTCCTGCTGCGTCTGCCGATCCAAAGGCTGCTGCCGAAATATACTTGCTTGACTGGATGCCCATTAACAGTCGGCTTCATGCAGTCCGTCTGGCAACGTCTGTGGAACCTCACAGGCGAGAAGTTGGTCGCTGCCTAATTATCATATCTGCTTATGCCCCAACCGACTGTAGTGCGAACACCATCAAACAGAAGCTTTAATGCCCTGTTCCGGCAAACTGAAGGCGGAGATCGGAATGCACAAGAAGACAGACTTACGCACCTGAGACTTGGACTCGGATCATACTCCGTATAAACGGAAAATGGCGAACAACTGCTTTTGCAGTGCGCTGGCCGCAGGCCACTTTTATGCAATATTAACTACCAAAATAACCGAAATCGGCTGGTCACTAGAGTCCTCCGACGGTGCGCCAGCCACGGACCCAAACTGATCACATCGCAATCAGTTACTGGTGGTGCGGATCAGTGAATGACTACCGCTCGTTTTGGAAGAACTTTGTGAAGTCCCACCATGATCTCATCGGAAGTTGCTTTCCCCTTCGTCATTCAGGGCCGCTTAAGGGGCGGACAAATAACCTGGCAACCAAGATGCTGACTGATCCCGAAGTTAGACGAATCTATCGTCTTTCGAACTTTCTCCCAACTGTTCAACTCATGCTGGAACAGAACTGCCACATCTTTGCACAGTGCCGAGGCTTTTGCCTACAGCACGGCGCTACCAGTTCCGGTTGAACACTGGACATCAGACAGAACAGTGACATTGTTTGAATCTCGGAGAACTGTTCCAACTGAAATCAACATAATTCAGCCCGACGAATCATCGGGCGCCAAGTGAAACAGCGTCGCACCGATAGCAAAGCGTGGTGGACACGGAAGGCCCACGGAATAGACCAGGAGTGCCAGAAGAATACTCCAGTTGATCCTTGTGACCGCTCCGCAGTGAGCGAGACCATCAAGGACCAGAGTCGATCGACAATCTTCAATAAAGAGCGCATCGACCACTGGCTCCATCATTTTGAACAACAATACTCGTGGCCACCTGCTGCTACTCAGTTGGATCCCGTAACCGAAGCACAACCCTGGAAGTTGAGCCTGGAACCCTCTACGGCTTCAGAGGTGTATGACTGCATGTTCTCTCAAATACCAACAAGCTCCTGGTCCGGATGACCTCCTACAAGCAATGTTCAAGGATAGAGTTGAAGCCCTCGCCCGGCGCTTGTCTGATTTAACTGGCTCCATTTTGGAACAGGAAAGTGTCCCATACAACTGAAGAGAATCGGTGATGGAACCGATTTTCAAAATAGGGATCGCAATAATTGCGGTAATCACAGGGGGTCAGCTTGACCCCCATTGTAACAAGACCCCTGGCGCCACTCGTCGTTCGTCGCCTCATGGCGGCTGGTGAAACACTGACTCGAGAGCAGCAGGCGCGATTCCGGTCCAATAGGAGGTGCGTTGACCAGTGTCACACTCCTTCAGATGCTAGAACGTCATACGTACAAACGACCCACAATTTTAGCATTCCTGAATCTCCAAGGCGCATTCCACTCAGTTGACCGATCCATTCTCTTCGACAAGCTTGCCCATCAAGGAATGCTCCGGAAGTTTGTGAGCACAATAAGTTTCTTGTATTCTCAGGATGAGATTATGCAACCAACTTCCAAAAAGCCTTCTCAGTCCTATTCAATTTTGTGATCGGCGGGATGAAGATATAAACGCTGGTGTTCAACTGGCTACAGACGCATACCTCGCCGATCTGGAGATGTAGACGATATCGTTCTCGTCTTTGAAGAGAAGATGCAGGTGCTTTTAGATGAACTGACCAAAGTCATTCCATCCTTTAGAACGCACTTTTCTGAAACGCAATCACTGAACACACCACTTACAATCCAAGGAGAGGCAATCAAAGCTGTGGAGCGCTTTATGAATTTTTGAAGTTCTATTGGTTCCGATTGCACAGTGACAGATGAAATCAATGCATGAGTCTCTAAGGCTCGAGTCGCGCTTAATGATTTGATACACCTGTGGCAACAAAGAAGCATGTCCCTGAATCTCAAGGGACGTGTGTATCAGGCTATAGTACGGATTGTTTTGTTGTTCTAGTCAATCCCAGCTACGATTCTGAGACATCGGTGATCAGAAACTTGGACACTTCTCTCATCCTCCATCAGAAGTGACCAACTATCGCAGCCATACAACAACACAACCCGCACTATAGTCTGACGCACACCGTCTTTGAGACCCAGTGATACGCCTTTTCGATGCCACAAGCAGCACGGACTGGCAGACGCAATTCAGGCCCTTGATATTATGTTGTCTTCGTCAGTCACACTGCCGTCAATACCGTCACAAATCCTCAAGCGCCCATGGAAGTTATCACACAACGCCTGTACTATAGCCGTTCCAGAATCCGTCTGGGAGTAGGCTGTGAATAACGTATACTCGGGCAGGAAACGAGGTTGATGCCATGGCGGTTTTCCTAGTGTTTTCGTACTCTTTATTGAGGGCTCGGGGAGTTTCTCACTCAGAAGACGCTTCTTCTCCATTCCATGTAACACCAATAAATGTTATCAGGTTGGTTACTGGAGTTTCTCCGCTCTGTTTCAAGATACAAAAACCATCGAAACATAGCGCTTTTCGCATTTCAAAAAGCTTTATGCAACATCTCCAAGGGGTGTGTTGCAGCTAGCAATCTGAAGTGTCCTTCGAAGTGTTCGGTCCGTTTTGCAACCGATGTTGTCGGTTTCCAATCCATCGTTTCCCCTGCAGGTGCCTCCCTCTGACCTGTCGGTCAAGTACAGGAGCGCAGAATTCAGTAATGCGGAGGAAAACGTGAACAAAACTGGTCTAGTTTCTTCTATTTGCAGGAAAATGCAGCGGAAGAGCAACGTTACGAAGAGAAAATTAGTCACACAAGTACACAAAAAATTTTCAACAATCGACGTGAATATTGTAATGGTGGTGAAAACCTTAAAGGTCAGATGCGTCAGTAACCAGTGTTCGCAATGGGTGGGTAGTGACTGGTACTTAGAAAGCGTGTGAATTCCCTATTCTGTAAACACGAATCACAGAACCATTTCCAAGTCTAACACTGCAGGTAGGTGGTGGGTGTTCAGGATCAGGCAACATTAACACCCTGTTCAATAGCTCTTTCATAATGGAGCAGTGCGCAATGGCGCGTCGTTTAGTCAGCCTGCGCACAGGCTGATCCAGTCACCTGCCTCCTTGCATGGCGCTAGTTTATACAAGTGGATGTGATGCTTCCCTTTGAAGTCCAACACACCGATTTCCGCGGAACACCATCATGAGGAATAACAACCCGATTCCTTTGGATGTTACCAAACCCTTGAACTTGATGGAAACCCTCTATATGTCCTATGCTCTCAAGGGTAAACTAAGCAAGCATTTGGATTTCTTCTGCATCTACCTGGATCGACAGGGCAAGATTCTTTCCGTTCCACCGCTATATACTTAGGAAACCAGCAGGCTTCCTCACAAATACAAGCCGAGCTCACTAGGACGACACTATCAGTCTTTGAAAATGACCAAGAGAAATCCGATTTAGAAGAAACCAGTTTTAGTTGTATAGGGACATTCTACTTATACTACCACGTGCGGCTTTGCATGCGTTTCCAGGTCTAGTTCGTCGTACAGTATGCCATTCAAATTAAAAACAGATCTTACGCACCCGAGCGTGTTTATTTACTGAGATTACATACCTGGACTTGCGCGATTTCGCTTCGCCAATGTCAATCCGATGCCGAGACGACATTGTGCTGAAGTTTCAAAAAGAGCGCCAATTGCTTAGGTCAAATCGCTGCGCCAGGTAGGCTAAATGGGCTTCCACACAGACAGAAAGCCAAGTACTGCTAAGCTCGGATGAAGAGTTTATCGCTTCCAACCACTATTCGGGTTGCATAGGAGAGGAAGGTAAGTGGACTTCACTAGTTGTGGCAGCAATAACGATTTCATTGCCCTCGATGACCAAATGGGAAGACGATTGGTCTGTTTTCACTAACCTGCTGCCAGCTACACAAAACTAAGACATTCGCCCAGGCTTCCTGAATTGCACCTGTTCTTCTCGCTCAATGGCTCTCGTGCGCCTGAGAGATATAAGCGAAAGAGTTTGTACCGCCGCTTATTATGGTCTGAACTTTGGGAAACAGGCCTCCAATGCTGTAAGTTCGAAAATGATTTCCTTTTCAGATATACCGACACTTCACTGCTTTAACGCAAATCATCTGGTTGGGATTTTATACACACAAGTACAACCGATGCGTGAGAAACTTTGTGCCAGTTTACACTTCTTATTTGATGCGCGCACACGTATATAAAAACAACCCGATTCCTTTGGATGTTACCAAACCCTTGAACTTGATGGAAACCCTCTATATGTCCTATGCTCTCAAGGGTAAACTAAGCAAGCATTTGGATTTCTTCTGCATCTACCTGGATCGACAGGGCAAGATTCTTTCCGTTCCACCGCTATATACTTAGGAAACCAGCAGGCTTCCTCACAAATACAAGCCGAGCTCACTAGGACGACACTATCAGTCTTTGAAAATGACCAAGAGAAATCCGATTTAGAAGAAACCAGTTTTAGTTGTATAGGGACATTCTACTTATACTACCACGTGCGGCTTTGCATGCGTTTCCAGGTCTAGTTCGTCGTACAGTATGCCATTCAAATTAAAAACAGATCTTACGCACCCGAGCGTGTTTATTTACTGAGATTACATACCTGGACTTGCGCGATTTCGCTTCGCCAATGTCAATCCGATGCCGAGACGACATTGTGCTGAAGTTTCAAAAAGAGCGCCAATTGCTTAGGTCAAATCGCTGCGCCAGGTAGGCTAAATGGGCTTCCACACAGACAGAAAGCCAAGTACTGCTAAGCTCGGATGAAGAGTTTATCGCTTCCAACCACTATTCGGGTTGCATAGGAGAGGAAGGTAAGTGGACTTCACTAGTTGTGGCAGCAATAACGATTTCATTGCCCTCGATGACCAAATGGGAAGACGATTGGTCTGTTTTCACTAACCTGCTGCCAGCTACACTAAACTAAGACATTCGCCCAGGCTTCCTGAATTGCACCTGTTCTTCTCGCTCAATGGCTCTCGTGCGCCTGAGAGATATAAGCGAAAGAGTTTGTACCGCCGCTTATTATGGTCTGAACTTTGGGAAACAGGCCTCCAATGCTGTAAGTTCGAAAATGATTTCCTTTTCAGATATACCGACACTTCACTGCTTTAACGCAAATCATCTGGTTGGGATTTTATACACACAAGTACAACCGATGCGTGAGAAACTTTGTGCCAGTTTACACTTCTTATTTGATGCGCGCACACGTATATAAAAATGTGAGCCAGGCAATACAGTACTTTGCGCATTCCGCAAGCGAGAGCTTTGTAAATCTACTTCTTTCTCCTCTATCTGTCAACGTAGATCAATGTGCTGAAGACCTGGCTATTCAGTGACTCCTTCAAAAGAATTTTTCTTTACATGATGATCGGGCAAGCGCTGTTTAGAGCCAAGAAGATTAGGGATCTGATTGACCGTTAAGTTAGAATTGCTTCTTTGGGTGCGAGTGTGGAACCAACGTCAAGATAAGTAGAACCGACTGCGGTAAGCCAGCGAAAGAACTTCCATGTATGAAAACCAAATGCTTCACCCGACCCATGCATGCCAACTGTGCATTCCGAATTACAGAACAAGAGGCAAAATACAAAATTAGGACGAAGAGCGGTGGTTTTGTGGTGGCATCTCACAGATTCGCAAATTGATACACAGTACTGGGGCTTTGAACCATACATCCCAGGTCGGCTTTGTTCATGTCGTATAGCGGCTCGCGTTCGCTTGAAAGGTACAAACGAAAAAGGGTACAACAATGCTGCTGAAGTTTTCAGCGAGGCGCGGTGAGAGTGTCAGCACAGGGACTCACAGTATAAATGGTCCAGACGTGCTTTGAACCGGGTACTAGATGTAGCATGGGCTACCTTCGCACGAGGGTTATCCCACGCACCAACTGCCGGAAGTGGGAAAAATGGTTGCCCAATAACTGTGTGCGCTCTGAGTTTGGAAGTCTTCTTACCATGCCCCCGTCGTGTGTTAATTGGGTCAACAGTAAACAACCTGTTGCTCAAGCCTTGTTCAAACAGAGCATAAGCATTCGTTAGGTATGCTCGGAAGCGAGGATGCTCTGGGGGAAAGATGCCATGCACGACTAGACGCGTTTTATAGTCCACGGCTTTAAGGCTGGCAAAAATTTCAATAGCAGTTCGTTGGACACGCTCAAGGATTAAGTCCTTCTTGCATCCTGAGTGGACAAATTGTTCGGCATATTCAAGAAGCGGTCTTACATAGGCCCCACTATCTAGAAGTCCATTTGGGTAATGCAGAGGGAGGTGCGTTTAATCGTTCGTGGAACGGCGAATGCTTTTTCAGCCGATTTTTTATGGTGCGGTGAGGAGGACAAGCATGAAGAGTGCCAGATACCTATATCCTTTTTTATATCTCTCCTCGTAAGGTCTTTTGGTCTATTCTCACCGTGCATGACAAAGGCGTTCGCCGAGCTTCCATCCATTTCGATGGCGCTGACTTTGGAGCCCCAGGGTTTCAAGTTTTCCTAGTCTTCTTCTCTTCTAGTCAACTTTTTCTCCCCGACTTCAATAAAGAGGATATTGGCACGGGCTGTCAGCATTCAAAAGGACCTCCCAAAGAGCAAGCATATAATCCGGGGATCGCCCTCTAGAGACGCGAAAGCTATGCCACAGAAGTTCTAGGGGAGAGGTGCAAAAAAGCTTCCGGATGGCGCCATTCCGGCCGACCCCAAACTTATGGCCAAACCGATTGTAGTTATAGTCCCTTGTACTCCTGAAAGCACGCCGAGGCAACCGCATGCGGCCCAGGATAGAAGTTTCTACTCAACCATCGCAGACTGATTGGCTTCCAAAGACAGCGATGCTCTGGAGGAGGCAAGCCTCAGGCGGACGGAGCCCCCAAAGTACGTAGAGCCATTTGCGCTTCTTTCTGTAATAGACGACGAGACATATAGGCCTGTAGCTGCCGGACAATAGTTGTCAACAGTAGTGTAGATTGGTGTGACAATCAGTTTCCTCCAAGCAGTTGGGAGGTTGGCTTGATGGAGCGATTGACGAAACACCAAGTAAAGATTACTATTATAGACGCTCCGCTTCAGGCAAACAGGGTACATCTACTTTTCAAATACATGACTACAGGTGACACAACATGAGCTGGCATTTTGTGAAATGCGGAATTCTAAGAAGATACCGAATCGTTCCAGGTTGCTTCTGATCCACCCGACTGTGCACTGGTTTTGTTTGTGTCCCAGCCACATCAGTTCACAGGAAAACGTTCCTGTATAACTTCCACTGAAGCTGGTTTCAATTTAAATTGAACAACGAAGCTGCTCATTTCTGTGAGGTTTTCACTGCAGAATCCTCGAATCCAAGTTTGAGGATGGGGAGTTCTGAACCACTAGCAGATGAAATCGAAGGTCAGCACTCAGTGAAAACCATATCCCAATGGAACTTTAACTAACCCCTGTTCAACGGATTTTCTTTCATTGTCGATAACCAAATCAAGTGGGCATTCTATTTGACTTGCGCGGCATCCGGTGGATGTGACGAAATCTGATGTCCGAGCGTTCAGTTGAACGACTTCAGTCAGGGACGAAGCAAAACGTTCCATAGACCCGATGTGCTGCCATTGTGGACAGCTGCTCAATGCAAGCTGACCGTTTAATATCGTGAAGTCTCTTGTAAACAATGAGACAGTTCGTGGATCATTACCTCAACACTACCTTTGTTACGTCTGAAGTAGTACTGTCAAGAGGTGTACTATCAGAGAGGTTAGGATATTTGATTTCCCTACGTCATGCCTGAGTCTACAGCCCCAAATAAGCCTCTGCCTAACGGCTTTGGCGTTTCCGACAACTGCCCTTCCTTTGCAGAGATTTCTACCCCATGAGAGTCCAGTTTGCGCACGCCTTCTGCCTTCGAAACCGTAACTTTTCTCCTCATGGTTGATAAAGTTCGATGGCTGCTCTTTCATCGAAGAAAATGTTAGTAGCTCACTTAGAGTAGATGATCATTGGCAATGGTCGTCATGCAATCAAATTGCCTAGCACAGCGAACAAGCCAACGACCATTGAAGGCCGCTACTTTCAGCTAGTGTAATAACAACCTTTGGACGACTGGATTCGTTATTGTTCAAAGATTTTTGGCGAACATGCTTTAGCTTGATTTCTCGGACTTTTCGGCGCGTTTTGGCCGGCAAAGTGTATCTGTAAGGCATTGTCGGGTTTCTCGCTAGTTGAACGGCACCTCAAAAGTATACCTTTTGCTGGTACACAAAAGAGGGGCGTTGTCACGCGACAATGCATCATGGATCCAGCATGCAACTTCACTATCGGGAGACGTTTGTGTCGTTTATTTGACCGCGGTTTCTCTTCTTTTGTGTCTGCGTGCACCCCCAGTTCGTTCGTGTCCAAAGTGGCCAACTCGATGTACGTGAGAATATCTGGTACATTGCCGTCGAGTTTGTGGCTTTGGAGATTGAGTGACGATTGAGTCCACAGCCAAGCGACTTTTGACGAAGGGGAGCCGCAGGCTGACAGTTTCGCATTTTTGGTGGTAGTCGTTGGTCGGCTGTGTCGGCGTGCTTTTAAGTCCACAGAGTTCCATGAAAAACATTGGGTTGGTCATAAGCTTGGGTTTGGCTGAACTGTCCCCAAGCAGAAGTTTGATTTGCGCCTCCCTTTAAAGACTGCTGTGGTCCGGTTTTCGAGTCTCTAGAGGGCGATCCCCGGATTATATGCTTGCTCTTTGGGAGGTCCTTTTGAATGCTGACAGCCCGTGCCAATATCCTCTTTATTGAAGTCGTGGAGAAAAAGTTGACTAGAAGAGAAGAAGACTAGGAAAACTTGAAACCCTGGGGCTCCAAAGTCAGCGCCATCGAAATGGATGGAAGCTCGGCGAACGCCTTTGTCATGCACGGTGAGAATAGACCAAAAGACCTTACGAGGAGAGATATAAAAAAGGATATAGGTATCTGGCACTCTTCATGCTTGTCCTCCTCACCGCACCATAAAAAATCGGCTGAAGAGGCATTCGCCGTTCCGCGAACGATTAAACGCACCTCCCTCTGCATTACCCAAATGGACTTCTAGATAGTGGGGCCTATGTAAGACCGCTTCTTGAATATGCCGAACAATTTGTCCACTCAGGATGCAAGAAGGACTTAATCCTTGAGCGTGTCCAACGAACTGCTATTGAAATTTTTGCCAGCCTTAAAGCCGTGGACTATAAAACGCGTCTAGTCGTGCATGGCATCTTTCCCCCAGAGCATCCTCGCTTCCGAGCATACCTAACGAATGCTTATGCTCTGTTTGAACAAGGCTTGAGCAACAGGTTGTTTACTGTTGACCCAATTAACACACGACGGGGGCATGGTAAGAAGACTTCCAAACTCAGAGCGCACACAGTTATTGGGCAACCATTTTTCCCACTTCCGGCAGTTGGTGCGTGGGATAACCCTCGTGCGAAGGTAGCCCATGCTACATCTAGTACCCGGTTCAAAGCACGTCTGGACCATTTATACTGTGAGTCCCTGTGCTGACACTCTCACCGCGTCTCGCTGAAAACTTCAGCAGCGTTGCTGCACCTTTGCCCGGAGCTTTTTTTGAGTGAGCTAAGCTTCACGGTCATCGATAACCGCCGATTCGCATATGATTAGCACTCTACGGGCTGAAGCGATATTAGTTTAATACACAAACCTGCATTCTAGTAAGTCGGTTTTTTATATCCTGGAAGAGCGTGCATTTCTTGCATTCGGTACCAGCCAAGTTAAGAACGATCTAAATGCCCAAACTGCATGATTTGAGGAAATATATATCGTTGAAGAAAGAGAAAAAAAATGATACGAGACAATTTTCGAAGAATTTATTCCCTGAATTCTTTGCGTGCTACGCGTGGGACCGTGCAAGTTAAACTTAATCAGGAGAAAAGCTACCTTAACCTGGCCAAACACGTCCGTGTGATTTAAGGTGCTGTTCAGTGAGCCCTTTTTCCTGCAAAGTCTTATGGCCACGCACAACACTTACTTTAGTGATGGCGGTAAATCGACACTTATGTTTTCAGACGTTGAGAAATAGTGTTCTGTGAAGAAACGTGCCACTGAACTGATAGAATTTCCAAGAAATAACGTTGGTGTTGTGGTGCTATACATCTTGAGCGTGTAGTAGATATCGTTTGCAGGAAGGGACAACAGCAACAAGGCTGGAAAAATATCTTGTCTGAACAAAGTCATTTATCTCCTTAACGGATAAAGTATTATAGAGTCCCTGTGCAAGCCTATCTCGCTACGCCTTCCAGCCGCGCATTGCTGTTGGAGGAAACATTTATTATGTGGTTAAGTCTTTTGGGACCAGTGGTGTTTTCGGGTTCGGCTTGCGCACGGAGGGCCTCTCACATAAAGCACGAACTTAACTCGTTGCATATTTTAACAACACATGGTGTTCTTAAAGTGGAAGCATATTTACAAAATTTTCAGTATAAATTTCCTCCAAATGAATACGAAAATGACATGTGTTTCCGTAATACGCGTTAGGCGAAGCAAATTAGTCGAACAAATTGGTTTATTTGCCAAATTTTGGCACAAAGTGTTTTCGGAAGCTTGCCGCGTGGGCAGCATAATAAGTAAATAAACCTGATGCACTGTGCATTACTTGTGTAGGTGTGCATTTCTGTGAGTTGGGCTATGCGCAAGTAAACACTGCAACGTTTTCGAGCATCTGCATGCTAATCAACACATCCCTGAGAGAGATGTTTTTTATTCAAAAGACGACATCACTGAGTTCAATTAGTTCGTAAAGCGCATCAGACTTGCCGGAAAATAAGCCAACCGTTTATCTATATGATGACAGGTGTACGCGTGGTTGCTTATCAGACTATTTGCCGTAACTGCTGAGCCCTTGACAATGCGCACTGCAGATGTTGCTGGGGTATCAACTACACATGCTGGCCTTATCCGACGTTGGTTCTCCATCTTCATAACCGTGCGCATTGTTGCTTTGCCGTGCCGCACTTGAAAATGATAAACCCACCATTGGTCACGTGCGTTTATCTATTTAATGGACTGCTACAACCATAACGGATTGTCCTTCCGTTCCATTTTTCGTAAACTAGTTTCAATCGATGATGAATTTGAAATGAAGAGTGTATATTCAATTTACTCTCGTTTATTTATTCTGTAAATTTTTTCAGACACCTTACTGATACAAAGGCATCATCGATAACAGAGGATCCGCGTGTAGATCGATGTTACTACATCGAGATTTAACTAACATCCACGTTATTGGAGTCAGCAAAGTTGAGGCTAAAGAGGGGTGTGTAAGATCAAGTAATATCCACTTGATCCCTGAAATTAAAGGACCTCATGAATCTTCAAAAGCGTACCCATGGATGCAGCCACAGCAAAGACCCAATGGGCTGGCGGGTACTTGGTGACGAATCTGCTCCTTTAGGGCACCAAATCCTAGCCTTCTGCTCCCAGACACTTATATGCCGTATCTTTATTGAACTAATAGTTTCCCGCCCTCAACTGTGCCAACCCGTGCTTACCCGAAGTAGTACACTCATCGAATGGGGTCTCCAGTGGGCAGCGTCGCCTCATTATATTAGTAAGAAGTTTCTGCCTGCTATTTTGAGCTGCAGTATCACTTACATGCCAGCGCTGTTCAGCAGTCCTGTTCCTTTTTCAAACCTCCGATCTAGATACGGCCGACTTGTCGCCGCGTTTTAATAGCAGCAATGAACCACCTTTTGCCTACCGCGTAACCAAGAATACCCGTGATGTAAGCTGGCCTCAACTTCTCATGATTCCTTGACAAAACCTGACTACCCTAACGGCCACAGTTGACTCACTCAAAATGTTCATGTAGGGCTCGTTCACGGACACAACGCCGCAGTGCAACTGCCACACCCAGTTCTATGGCTTTTCCTTTGTCATCCACATTTCTCTACACGTGGTGTGTGCCCACAAGTCCGTCTTAGTCCCCTGAATTTGGTCCAGAACTTCAAAATACCACCATCCTCTTATACCACTATATTCTACTGTCTGCTGGTGCGGCTCACAATCCGGGGACTTCTTCCTACGACACCATCGAGAAGTCAGTTGCCTTTGAATATATAGCCTTGCCGTACACCCAATAAGGGGTGTTCCACAGAAAAAGTCCACTGAACTTACTAGTCGTAATGAAGTACTTGGATTTATCCGACTGGAATCCCGGTGCGACAGTAAGAAACTTCTTTTTGCACAGGCCGCGAATGGTTGTACCATTCTGAGTTTGCGCGAGAAAAGACAACGTAATTACGGTTCTTGTAACATTTCAGAATATTTTCAAACACAATACAGGAGGAAACAAATAGGCAAACTGACTTCCGCAGCGCTTGCAAAGAGGTGCCATTCTGAATTCTGACAGCCATTGAAAATGTGAATTCCTCGCCCAAATTACCCTAAAAAAATGTGGGCAAAAATGTGACTACCTGGGGAAATTGCAAGGTTTTGAGTAAGTACCTCCAAATACTAAAGCACAGTGTAAAAGATTTTTTCATCCAAATTATGGCCTCAGAAAAATTTTTGGTGGGCGTCTAAGGATAGACTTGTACCACGTTGAGTAAGACATCAACCGAGACTTATTGCGACTTTTTCTTGAAACTTGCTGACCGCAAACCTTTTATTCTTTACAGCCTTTGAGTGGGCTTTGAAAAGTCGCCTTAAGGATAAATATATGTGATTTGTGTGCGTAGATAATAAAAAGAAAATAGACTGCCTTTCACCGTGAGCAGCTATATCACTAATGTAGCAAGTAACCTGGGTGTATTTTTTGGAGCAACCAGTGCGCGCAACGTAGGCTGCTTAGTATGTTTTGTATAAAAGGGCACAAAATCCAGCTTTTTTCACTTGATGCCACCCCGCTTACAGCCATGAAGTGACCATTTTTTGTACGAATGTACGTTTGTAACCTGACGGCCAACCAAGTCGGACAAGTGTGGCGCTGTCTTAAATAGGGAACGTCGTTGTCGGGGATTCGACAGGAAGCAATCCAACAACTTCTGAAAAGTTCTTACTACTCGGGCTATACACAACTACTGACGGGACGTCTTGTAAGTGCCTGATAGTTTGGTTTCACTATAACATAATGATGACCAAGCTTCGCGCGCGGATTCGTGCCAGTGCTGGAATCGGGACAAGCACTCTACAACTGTATGTGCTCCGCCAAAAAGAGACGGACTACATTAGCCCGTCATTTCTCAGGTCTATTAAATATCGGTGTAACGTGCACAACTAGCCTTTTCAGGTAAGCTTATTTAAAGTACCTCATCAGCGGGGTCAAGTTGCGAGATCTAAGCCTTGCTGCTTGCAGATGCCATGAGCACTGCGCATCCGGTCATGCATACCTTTATGGGAAACGAGCAGTTCTCATTTATGTATGAACGGTTTACCTTATTTAGAAAGATGGCGGGTGAGCAGTACTCGGTGGAAACGTTCACAATGAATAAACTGGTGGTACAGATGCATGCCGCTGCAGCGTGACCGCCTTGCTTCAGTGCATTCCTCGGTATCGTCAACAGACCACAATCGTGCCTTAATTCTGAATACCTTTAAGGTCATGCCTGGGGATGGGCCTTCACTAACTGTGGGGAAACATTATTATTATGGTACTGGCTGTGACATTATATTGCGTCATTTGTAAACTAGTGAAACTATCCGAAAGCACCATATGGTACTGGCTCTGACATTATATTGCGTCATTAGTAAACTAGTGAAACTATCCGAAAGCACCACGTGTCGATGTTTGTATGCTTTGACCGCGGGCATATCCTGACGACAGTTGGCATATTCCATCACGAGGTTCGTCAGCAGATATTGTGTAGTAGGTTTCCTCTTTATCACTCTACCAGCGCACAGATTATACCAACATTTTGACATAGCGTGCCCACGGACCCAAGCTTACATCCCAATCCGCGCCCCGTTGGCCAACCTATTTTTGACCGCTTGTGGAACGCAAACGGCTGCACGGGAAAGCGACTGCTTCCGTCTGAGAGACTCGAACACACTGAGTAGCTCGTGCAAGAATTTGGGACGAGCACGCAGTGCCACTGCAACCACAGGGACGATGTGGCTCCGGTGTACTTACGTTACTTTGGGGTTCAGGGGCCTTTATGTCCCCACATCACCTGAAATCCTATCCAAAATAGTTTTCTTAGGTTGCTTTTTCATCCCCAAAATCTTTTTGGCTGGGTGCAATTTGCCGCAGTAAGGAATAAAACCGGCAGTTTTTTTCTAACCACCGCCATCGCCCACTAATGACCTAAGGAAAGAGATTAAACTCGAAGTGAGCAAACTGCAGGTGTCGTGAACCCGGGAAACCACGGCTGCCATAAAGCAGCTGATTGTCTAGTAGCAAATCCTGCGGCGTCACCAATCAGCGCTCGTAACTTTCGACCTGCCAATGCAGTCCGAGTATAGTGGGTTGAGACCCACGTGGTGGTCTCAGCACGTAGTTCTTAGCTTTTTGTGGTTTTGTGTCTGACCTGTCCTGCTGGCAAACTGCCAAACTACCCAACTGACCGCTTAAATTTTCATATAGATTGCTTGATAATAAACATTGTCTGCTGTGCAGTGAGGATATGGAATCTTGTGCCGATGGAGAACATGCAAAGGACTCAATAAAGCTGCTTCCGAGCCGCCATTCCCTGCAAAATGCGTACAGGTTTTGGTGTAACAAAACGGGGACTAATTTTGTCAAAATGGCCCCGATTATAATAACAAGAAGAAAAAGGTTTATTCCCAGCTGGTGGGGGCAAACCGTTAGGCGTGATACTAATGGCACAGTCAAAATAAAGGCTTGACTGAGTTAGGAGGTAATCACACGAATAATGGGGATGTCATCATGCCTAAAATGACGCGGGCTAAATGTGGAGGGAGAAAAACATAGTATTTTGGGGGGTTTTGTCTCTTAGAAAGCACTTCAAATCAAAGCAGTAGCAGATCGGTACAATTCGACAATGGCGGATAACAGCGCGATGGAGAGAGGTAAAACAAGCGAACCTGCCTGGCACGGGACAAGAGAGAGTAAATCACGGAAAATAAGAAACCAGGACAACGGATCCGGAAAAGTGGAAATTGTTCGGTGGCCCGGGCTGCCGACTTGAACCAAAAACGAAAACCACTGTTGGAGCCGCACGGCTTTGAACAGTTGAGCTGAGATTACTGAAAGAGAAGGTGGAAAGAATAAAGTGGAGAAATTAGCATTGCGGAGAAATGGTTGCTTGAACCTCAGAATCACGGTATGCAGTGTGTCAAGGATATCTGCCTTTCGAGTTTGAGTGACGCGTGTCACTTCATGAAAAAGGACCAAGAAATCCGATTTCTGGAATCATGGTACTATTACGAGATAATAATATATACATTTTCAACAACCCCCCAACAGATTCTCCTCTGCAGATACCGCAAGAGTTGGAAAATAAGGCGGTACAACCAGCAGCCTGAGGATAAATCATAGTTCACCTCGCCACAAACTCGATATCGTCACAGGGCAACAGATATAAACGGCGAGTGATCACAAAAAACAATGTCCGACCACAATCCGTAAAGTTATAAAGATAGTTCATTAAAACAATACGGATTCAGTTCATCGGGTGAAGTGAATAACTATGGGGATTGGCTGTCACATATGGCGGGGAACGGGAGCACATTCTTAGTAAGTTTTCTTCTACACAGTGAAATCATATAGGCTCATTGGTGTAACTGCTGCAGCGAAAACGAGTGTACAAGTCCCTTGGAAGAGTAAGTTAATGCTAACGCACAGGACGGAACACGAATTGGAAAGAAAGTCAGTGACTTTGTGGGGGTAGAGGACAAACCGAAATTGCACCAAGATGTTCAGTTCCAAAAAGACGGTTCAGTGGATCAGGACAAGCTCGTCCAAGATGCGGTTTGGTTCAGGTAAGAAGCTTGTTCGTGTGCGCAGTTAGGTTTTTGACAGGAGATAAAGAAACATTCCGGAGTATGGAGAAAACAGTTACGGATGTGCCATCAGACTGATTATGACAACGCCGTGCCATCATTGCAATGACATGACATACAACGGTTCCCAGACAGCCCCGTAACAGATATCATAGTTGTGGTGATCAGATCGGGGATATGAACTTCTGTGGGCGGCGGGATTTTTGGTTAGCCAGGGGGGTTACACAGGTAGAGCAGATCTAGTGCTGCTTCACAGGTAATTTCGGTTCAGCCGGAGGATCATGTGGATTTAAAGCGGGTTACGGAGGATTGGACACGGGGCGATTGAGGCAGCTACAGCCGAAGATCTAAACGTAGAACGAGGAGGGAATTGGATGAAATCGGTAAAGCCCGATGAGTGTGAGGGTGTCTCAGACACAGCGAAGTCCATTACTAAAGAATAACTTAAAGTTAATTACTTTTGGGGTGGTGTCAGCCAGTGTTTAAACTGGCCAAGTTAGGAGTTGACTGAGATGAGTAACCTAGCATGAAGGACTGACTAAACTTTCCAATATAATGTCAATATAATACAAAGGGTGTTGAACAAACTGGCCGCTGTTCAGTGGCCATGGAGTTCACGCAAGTCGCGATGTTATAAACCAGCATTGGTGGTGAACGCGCGCCTCTCGTTTTTATCACCGAGTGCTAGTCGACCAGTAGGCGCAATGCCAGAGCGGGAGTATTTGCTTTAAAATAGTTTTGGAAGGGTGAGTATTTAGCCGGTGTGTTAACGAGCAAGGGGGATAGCCGCCTGCCTATTTTGTATGGACACTTACAAAGTGAGTTGGCCAGGGGTATGCGGTATTCTCTAGCTCTTTTAGAGTCTTAGCAGAAAGATTCCATTACGTGGAGAGGTGGTGTGAAAAGGAACAACAGGCACGTAAAGAACGATGGAGACAGAACTTCAGAGATGACGGACAAAATAAGTTTGACTGGATGTCCCCATGTGAGCTGAAAAGTACCATAATTTAAGAGAAGGTGAGAATATATGTACATATGTATCACTGAATTCACCTTCAACCAACAAGTGGATTGTGGCGAAATGGTCCATAGGCGCCAGCTTTGAGTGGTGATAGCGAAGGCTCAGGAATTCCATTATTATTAGTTTGTGTATGACTACTTCCGGTAGCATTAGATAAGAGCACATACGCTATGTTTGGTGGAATTTGTGTAGGAAGTTGGAAACAGCATCGCACGTCGATGCAAGCCATGAGGATATCAGAGTATCCTCAAGCTTTCCCATGCATTTTCATTGGACGAAAGGTCAGTTTTTCATCATGTATTATTCTTAGGGCTACCAGATAAATGAAAAAACAGGGACAAGTACAATCCATGAGCTACAAACATACAACAAGAATGCTATTTGATGGATTTTCAGAATTAAAGGCCGGCCTCAGCACCACTGCTGATGATGAGCGAAGCACATACGTTACTGGGGGTGTGGCGGGAATACGAACGTGACATGTTGACCTTACCCGTAGGACGTACCCGACCACCACACCGGGTTTTCATCCTTCGTGCATACTGCCAGATCTGCAGAACTGGAAGCCACCAACAGTCCTAGTTGCGGTTTGTGTAATAACAGACAATTCCAGCTGCCAGATATTTCATCCGGTGGGAGGGAAAGCCGGGCCATTAAAACGGCTCAGTCAGTTCGAACAAATAAACAGGAAGTAACCGCTGGGCGGTCATGTCGTGGAGGTAACTGAAATGGCCGGCTTCCATTTGGGCTATGGGAGTAGAACGGAAAGGTTCAGAGCGTGTGCACCGCAGCTAGACGATGGCGAAGCGTCGGCGTGAACCGCTATTTCAAGCAGAGACGCACAGAAGCACCGCTTGGGATGTCCCGGGAATAAATGTGGGTTCTATTTTGCTTCAGAGGAGGAACAGTTGAAAAGCGATGAGTTTAAAGTACGATTTTAGTGCCAATGTTTTAGAGTCGCGGTTACGAGCAATAGAAGACAACGAATTCATCTGACACATGTGAATGAGAGCACTCTCCGACATTGTTAACGAAACTTACCCGAATTTTCCGCAGTCTCGACGTGGCACCCAGGCCTGCGAGCTTTCATGAGACTGCGGACTACACTGGTTGCAACGCACTTCTACGTGAGCTAAGTGCGTTTAGCTACGTTGTACGAGTCAAGCATGTTGAATCTGATAAGTTGAGTTGGCATCTTGAATTTCGCGAATCATGTTGGCGGTACACGCGAAACTTGGTCGTTTGGATGCACCTAACCAACAGAGGTAACTGGGTGATTTCAACCAATGGTTTGAAGCTTTTCTTTGAACCGCGTTCGTGGCAGATGGTTGGTGTTGTACTTATATGCTCAATTTACAAGTCAGTAGCGTTATTTCTGATGACTACTCTCCGAGCACTGACGGTGGAATGCTCATTAATTAACGCCCTCAGCAAAAGTTGAAGTTGTCGCCGTTAACTACGGCTTACCGCTTCCAAGGTGATAGCAAACAGTTAGCCACGGAAAAAATAAACCTACGTACTTCGGTCATATACCATTTTTGGTGATGTTCCTATCTCCTGCCGGTTTGTTGGAATCTCGGGAATAAGGGATGTATCCTGCTAACATTACCTACTCGCACTTCTTTTTACAAATCAGCAGAGGTTTATGAGTGTTTCCATGATGATGGTTTATAATAATAATAATAATAATAATAATAATAATAATAATAATAATAATGTTTATTCCCAACTTTTGAATACTGTCTCTCAATTTAGAAGGGTAAGTGGTTCCATATTTTCCTATTTTGACAGAAGCTACACATCCATATGCAGTAGCATCTCTTCTGCAGATTTTTCGTCAACGAGTTTATTGTAGCCTGTAACAAATTCCATGCACGGCTCTAGTTAAATACATACTTCATATTTTGAGCGGATCAAAGTTGCCCGTAAGTTGAGATATTATATTTTATCAAACGTTGTCGAAAAACTCGAGGTATTCGTCGACCTCGAAAAATCGCTCACCTAAATACACCAGCCACACCAAGGAGTCGAAGAAATACACGCTAAGCATTGATATATACACCCAAGATTTGATAGCCTCAAAGACACCACGGTTTCCGTGACATCATCCTCATTCGCCAGATACCAGTCAAAGATCCCAAGCTTGAAAGTTAGCAGCGTGAAAGTTGCCAACTTTTGGATGCTGCGGACATCAATTCAACGGGAGTACACAACCGAGTGGGCGTCGAAAATCGAAGCCTATCTTTTAACGTACCGTCAGGTTCCGCTCACTTGTGGAATAAACACTGAACGAAACATCAGTGGCGTTTTCACAGTTCGAAGCCAACGGGAGAAGTGATGCTCAATCATGTCCAAGTACTTCACCTTTTAAGCGAAGCAGTCAGTAAAATCTAATCCGTGTATCAACCGATGGAAACGATTGACGATTTCCAAGGTCGCGACGCGCGCATTTTCGACATTGTATTCTGTGTATTATGCAGCAACACAAGATGTTTTCTGGAGTTGCCTAAAAAACAAAATGCAAAAACTGATCAAAGAATACGTATACTCCCATTTCTTTCGCGAGAAGTACCAAGCTACGTACACTGTAGTTGGCAACCTACATACCCTAAATCGAACCCCAAATGTTTTGTACAAACACAAGTGCTAAGCTGTTGAAAAAGTACATTCCATTGAAAATAGGACAAAAATGAACAACTCACGGGGATTCTGAGAAGAGTTTGTGTCAGTCAAATCAGAAAGCACAAAATTCTTATATATTCCAAAGATTTTATCTATTCTGTAGCCTTCCGCATTACTCAGAAGAGCGACACTGACCTTGTGACATTTAGGAATACGAGTGTATGTGATGGAAATGTGCACGTTGGCTTCCGTCTCTACCGTCTGCGACAGTCCGCAAAAAAAGGACCGGACTGGTAACACCAATCTCCAGCATTTGTCCCGTCACACCTAGGCGAATGCCAGGCCCGTAACTGAAAGGGGGAGACTTGATCACGCTTTTTACTAGCTGCTGTAGTGGCCTGACACGAATATAATGAATGAAGATAGGTTTCTAATCGTGGGACAGTAGTTGATCCCCCCGCATCAGAACTATCTAGAGTGCCCATGGTTGTCTCCCTTGATTTATCACAAACGGTGTGAGATGGAACTACAGGCACACATTCGCCATCATTTTGCAGCAGCTAAACTAAGCTAGTGGGGCGTGTGTACCAGTAATGTGATGGCTAGCAATTTACCGGATGGTGTTAAGATGAAGTCTCCGACTGCGATGAAGCCTGAATTGCCTTCATTGCGACCTCTAGCTCACGCACTATCGCGGCCACGGATGAAACCGAAACTAACACGTTCCACTGAAGAACCAAGCGGAAACATTACGTGGACCCTTTGGATATCAGAGGATCAAGGGCAAAGCTTCAATGCAATTTATTACACCCGAAAATTGGGATAGGATGAAGAGAACGGAAGCAGTCATATTCGTGTTGGAATAAACTACAAGAAGCCGCTGGTATAATCCACGAAAACGGTACCTCAATGAGTTTGTGCTCCAGTAATTTCACGGGAACAGTCATCACAAGACCTGACATCTCCGTAATCGTGGATGGAAAAAATCGCTGAAGTCTACCGATAAAATCGGCGCCACTTCCGACGATAATCTGGTCGAGAAGAAAACTAAACAGACCATCTGAAAGGCATGCAGCGGTCCGTGCTATAAATGGAACCCATCTGGACCGGACTTAACCCATCCAAGCCATCCGGACCAAACGGACCGCACTAACTTGTGATTATTATTATTGCGTCCGTTTGGACATCACTGGTTTACCATCACAGCTAGTCCTCGCAGCCAAAAGAACATCTAGGCGATTGGAGCAGACAGTTAGAAAGACCATTTCCGAAGGGTCCCAGTCCATTCTAAATATATTAGTTTAACTTTCGTTCACTAGAGGGTTTTGGACTGGCACAGCTTATTCCTGGAATGTTCAGTTTCTAGTGGCCTATAATTTCAATATCCTACAAGAACAACCAGTAAAACTCAAAGCTAAGCTCCTAGGAGTTGGTCCGAGCATTCCAAGTATGCCGTGCCAGTATGCGGAGTATTGAACGTGTGGCTTGCCTGAAATCAAGACGCTAGAAAGGATGGTGGAGAAATTTTTTTCATCTCCTTCCTGCATCACACTCGTTTCCTCAATGAAGCAAGGAGGCCACCTTAGACTGGGTTTACAGTACAAGTTGAGGGCCTTTATCTACATGGTGCTGGCACAGCTAAGGAGTTTTAGGCTCCTTGAATGTTAACTAACCCATTGTCGTGGCAGCCATATAAACAGAGATCATGAACTGTATACCTTCCCCCCAGCTCGAGTAAAGCTAAAGCTGGAAGGACTCCGTTTTTGTTTCCAAGATGGTAAATCAAAACTGGTACTCAGAAGTACCTTCATTTCCTTGCTAAAATGCAAGACGCTACACGAAGTAGTTTCAGTACGTGCTATAAGTACAATGAGTGGACGGACTGTCTTACACCTACCGACTTTTCATGCGCAAAATAGCCTCCTGGAACAGGCTTCTGGGATCGGTAGTCCAGACTAAAAACTAAAGGCTCCAAATATCTGCTCAGTCAATTTTTGGAAACGGCTGCTACCAGAGCGTGGCCAAGGTTTAGATTTCGGACGATATGACGCGACTGTAATCAAGTGAAGAACATAGGACAAACTTCCCCGCTATCTGTGGAGGAAGCAAGGACATGATCTGTTAATTTGATTTATGCCCGTTGTTGTATCGCTGCTGCCCATGCAGCTCGAGCAGCACTAAGGCTTCATTACTGTTTGGCTCCATAGACTTTTGACAGGTTATGTAGCTTAGTGCCAGCCTTGAATGTAGCTAGCTGGGCTCTTAATTTTCCACCAATATGACGTCATTCTGAGCGAAACACTCCTTTTACAATCGTCTATACACCTGTACGTGATCAATGGTTATTACGGTGGTATCAGACAGTTCATTTGCCTAATTAGCAAATCAGCCGATGAACAACGTTGGGATCTTCTGTGTGAAGTACAGTTACTTATGCTTTCCGGGTTTCCGTCTGATGTGACCTCCATCGATTTCACGCACATATATAAGAGTTGCACTGAGTTGACATGCGACCGGTTTGAGTACCTTTTGCACCGAGTTGACATGCGACCGGTTTGAGTACCTTCCGTTTTCTTATTCTAGAACAAAGTCTATTGTGAGTCGTTTAGAGCGCATCTTCACCAACATGTTTAGGATTCCTTCAATGGCCCAGTTCGACTAATTGTCATTGAGTGTCCTCCTTGAGTTTAGTCGAAAGTGAATTATCAGGGAAATTCTTCCAACTTGTTTGAGAGGTAGGTTAAAATTTCGAATACAGCTGTTTACTCCTGTTGATCAACAAACTATTAAGCCAGTCAAATATTATCGTATAGACCACACATCCAAACTCTTGTGGACAAACCACACGCCATGAAAGGCTAGAGATGTATATCGTCCATCCATGCCAACCAGAAGCCTTCCACCTGTTATATACGTTACCGCATTCAGCTTTGAAAACTAGCCGTATTTTTAATCTGCTTTTTCCAAACCGTCACCTGAGAAAGCAAGATTATGTAAGTCAAGAAAAACGAAAATTCATCCGATGCCGAGCCAATCTTTTGAGGGTACCATGAGATACCAATCTGGATCCCTTCCTCTTTCTGACCCCAGCTAGTCACCACCGCAACAACATGACTTATAAAACATTTCTAGTAAGTAGTCGAAGTTTGATGCTCATAGATAAGTCGATACGACTGACGGCTTTGCCATGCCTACCAACGAGCAACAAAGCTTCTAACTGACTCACAACATTCAATCTTACAAACCGTCCTACATATCGCATTCCAGATAGTAACCAACCCCTAACCACACCCAGTCCTCCTTCTTATAAGGAAATCGTTATCCTCTGATTATATGCACTAGATGCTGGACAAACACCTGATAAACATACTTCCCATAATGCTTTTCCCACATTTGTAGTCCACTTTTATTAGAATTTTCCTGGATGTGTTCAGCTCATGCCACAAACAGCTAGTGGTTACAACTGTTTAGTTAATTTAACATCCATCCAAACTTTGCCGCATACTGTATGTCAGAACGTTGTCATTCAGCCTGAATGATTTGATTTAATTCTTTAACGCGGTTTCGCCGGCATACCCCCATCTTAGCGGACTTTCAAGAGATTTAGCCTTGTTCCAATACGGTCGTTAACCTCTAGCCTTTAAACAAAAATATCATTTGGTGAATGCCATCAGCTTTTTATGTCTTCACCAACCAAACTTTTGAAAACCTGAAAATTGTCTCAATCAAACCTACAGCTAACCTGAAGATCATTTAGAGTCAAGCATATTGGGGTCATTGAGCTTTATTCGAATACAGCAATATGGCTCTGAGGCGGTTAAGCACCAGTGCCTCCTTTGGTGTTGCAGTCATTGAGCTTTATTCGAATACACCAATATGGCTCTGAGGCAGTTAAGCACCAGTGCCTCCTTTGGTGTTGCTATCAGCGCTTCTTGGTGATGATGAGGTCAACAACCTTAATTATGGATTAAGCCATGGTATGCCTCTAGCGTGAGGTTGCTTTCATACATTTGGCTTCGAAACGTATTTGGGATACATTAACTGATTGTGACTTGCAAGTTGTGGAGATCTTTTGGCTTTCTGAGCCAATCTTAGGAAGCAGGTCTGCGGTTCACGGGTTTTTGAAGGTGGATTATACCTTTTACGACAATTTTTAAGAGTAGTTTTGCACGGCAGTTGTTTCATCTTCAACAGTCTTCAGACAAGCCTAAAACGTACCCTTATACTGTGAAAGAGAGGTATAAATTCTTAATAGACGTTTAGAAAGCACCACACACAAAGCATGAAGCCGTCTATTTTTACAAATTTTAATTATCCAGATACATATTAGTAAGGATAACCGGTGAGAAACGGCAGACCAATCAAGTCCAAAGCCTGAATTTTTGAGCTTCATCAGGAATGCAGTCCCAAGAGTGGCGAAGCCAAACAATTAGGTGCTACAAATAGACAAGCGGCGTAAATCTGAGCTGATAAATCTGCTCAGAACTGTCAGGAGAATGTAGCACGTAAAGCTGTTGCGGTTGTTAATAACAGAAGCCCATTTGATAGACTGCCTGTTTCATGCCTCTCTGTGAAAAGACGATTAGGGCTTGAAGGCGAATTCCGCCAGAAATATCTAGTTTTACGAGAGTGAATTAGTTAAGGCTGCCGGTAAATTAACATCCCATAAATTCAAACACGAAGATGTGAGGAGAGAAAGCTCTACATTAATTATTGATGAGAAAGGAACAGCAAAGCAAGTCGATTATCGTCAAGTAATCATAACCAGATAATTACACCTGCTAGTTGTCATTGGAAATGAAGTAGGTAGACGGTGGACGCTGGCTTGTATCAATATAGGAGATTCAGGAATCCACGCAACCGGTACGCAAGCAGGTAATGCTAAAAGAAAGTACCCTATTGTTAGTCGACCGAAATATCAAAAAGAGCCAATGTACAAAGCTACACTTTTGTTTAAATAGTGATAACCATTAAGCTGATGCATTATGCATCCAAAGAAGGGTATTGTGTTATGGCACGTCGTTAAAAATACTCTTCAGTTAGATTCTTTGCCAGTTAGGACCAATACATTTCCCAACCATCCTCCATGAACAATGTATCTATTGCTGCAGTTTTCCTAGATATGTTACCTAATAAGAATTGAGCACTAGTAACGTCGTACAACGTATGCGGCTCAACAAATGACTAAGGCATTAAGTGCTATTTAGTATCCATTTCTTGAGCTGGTTGGTATAAGCAGGATTTAGTCTGTTTAGCTCAATTCAACGGATGCAGTGAACTCAGCGCCACAACTTTCAACTCTCCAACAATCGTTGATTGGAAATAGCGTTTTTGTCTCAATGACCGGATGGTGTTATACACAAGGAGAAATCATTTTATGAGGCTACTTATTGGCGAAATGTTTTGACTTCAGCGTTTTTCTTATATCTAGGCCTCTAGTAGAAGGCGAGGATGCTTAATATGCAATGCAAGAATTGAGAAGTTTGAACTGCATTCCTTTCTCCCAAGCGTTCTTTGGATAAAGACTCCCAGAAAGTGTAGAATTCTTGTAATTAAATGTTGCAAACTCACCCTGATTAACCACTGGAAGGCTAGTGGACCCAGAAATCAAACGAATTCATCAGAACCTCTTTTTTGAACGCCTGGAGGACGGTCCAATGTCGGATATAAACAGCCACTTGGAAAATACATCCAAAGCACTGCTCGAAGCCGAAACCAACCTCATCCAAATGTTGGATCTCTGATGGAACCATGGCTTTGCTGGAGACCCGACGACAGATTCCCATTGGCCGCATCCAGAACTCCACCCGACGCATTATTAGCCGCCAGGTAAAACTGAGTGTCCGTGCAGACCAAGAAGTTTGGTGGATCCGAAGGACAGAAGAAGTGGAAGATGAGAAATGCTGGAAATATTTTGCAGACTGTTCCACTTGATTCGTTTGATTTGTCCTCGGAAGCCTCTTGTCAGCGAAATAATCAGAGGCGAAAATGGCTCCCTGGTATGCAACAGAGCAGAGCGTTTGGACCGCTGGGCATAGTAATTTGAACAGCAATTCAGCTGGCCACCTGCTACCTCACAAGGATGGACTGCGAATAAGGGGCCGCAGAGAACGTTGTTTAGTTAGTTTGAATCCTGTTGTAACAAGGTTTCTGGCGCCACTTATTATTTCTCCTCTTACGGTGGCACGCGAAACCTTGATCCATGAGAATCAAGTGGGATTTCGACCGGGTAGAGGCTGTGTTGACCAAATCTTCACACTCCGTCAGTTGTTAGAGCAAGGCCACATGTACGGACGACTCACAATCCTTGTGTTCCTTCACCTCAAGTGTGCGTTCAATTCTGTCAGTTGGTCACTGCTATTAAATACACTTGCTCAACAGGGTATGCCCCAGAAGTTTGTAAACATGATCCGATTCCTAATTCACATTTTTCTGGGCTTTTGAGAGTGTATGGTGAGATCACCAAAATTTTCTCTACAAATAGTGTCGTACGATAAGACTATCCGCTCTCTCCGCTTATGTTTGATTTTGTCATTGATGAAATAATGAAGCGAACACTGGAATGCCTTCAAAACCCTGGCGTTCAAATTGCTGCTGGTGAGAGCCTTGTCGATCCGGAGTAGCAGACGACATCGCCCTCATCTTTGAAGACCAAGGCGAAGCAAAAATCCTGTTTAATGAACTCACCACCGTCCTACCAATTTCTGGCTTGTGCCTTGCAACTTCAAAGTGCAAAGTCCTGCTTCAGGACGTACAGTCTCCGGACATATCCCCTAAAATTCAAGGAGAATCACTGGAGATTGTGGAAAACTTTACATACCTCGGTAGTTGTATTAGCTCTGACGGAAGTGTGTCTGATGAAGTCAGTGCAAGAATCTCAAAGGCTCGAATCACGTTTGCTAATTTGCGTCACTTGTGGCGTCAAAAAGGCATCTCACTAGATCTTAAGAGTCGTGTGTACCAGGCTACAGTAAGGGCTGTATTGTTGTATGGGTGCGAGACATGGCCTCTACGGAGAGATGATGTGAGGCGTCTCCAGGTTTTCGACCACCGATGCCTCAGAAGCGTTGCTGGTTTTGGATGGCGTCAACGGATTAGTAAAGAGGTGATTAGAAAACGGGTATTTGGTTGTGCTGCAGGTACTTCAATTGGGGAAATCATCCAGCACCACCGACTACGATGGCTCGGTCATGTGCTACGGATGCCGAACCACCGTCTACCGAGATGAGTGTTGTTCTCCGTGCCTCCTTCAGCATGGCGCAAACCGCGAGGTGGACAGCGCATGACTTGGCAGAAAGGCGTGAAAGAGATCACGAATAGTTTGGGTGTTGTTGGTGTTGTACGCCTTCCAGGATGGGGTCCCCGTGACCCCGCCTGTGCTTGGCTGGAGACGTTGCAAGAAATGGCGGCTAATCGATGTCAGTGGCGTTCATGCTATCAGTTTCTTTCAGATTGTCTGATTGAGCGGTTTGGAGGTGTAGGCACCTCAGAGTGCTTGACATAGGCCAGCATTAGATCCACTCCCCCGCCCACTCTTTTTCTTCTTTTAACTCTAGGGCTTTGAATATATATATATATATATATATATATGACTAGACGAACCTTACGGTTGTACGGTTGGTTAAACATACCCCTAACAATTCGAGGAGAATTTTACGTACCTCGACAGTTGTATTAACTCTGGCGGAAATGTGTCCGATGAAGTCAGTGCACGAATCTCGAAGGCCCAAATCACTTTAGCTAATGTGCGTCACTTGTGTCATCAAAAAACATACTACTGGGTTTTGAGGGCCTTTGGTAACAGGCTACAGAAAGAGACGTGTTGTTGTATGGCTCCGAGACGTGGCCTCTGCGGACAGATGATGTGGGGCGTCTTTAGGCTTTTGACCATTGATGCCTCAGATGGTGTCAACGGATTAGTGACAAGGTGATTATAAAAAAGGGTATTTGGTTGTGCCGCAAGTACTTCAATCGCGAAAAACAACCACCATTTGTAACGGTAAGGCTGTCGGCCTTTACTAAATTGTTCGCCTTCTTGTTGGTTTCCACGCAAGTTATCCCATTTTTGGGCACATAGACTTGTTAGGGAATATATTGCTATACTAAAGCCTGTCCAGAATTCAAAATATGAATTATCTGGAGTCAGAAGCAACTTTCCATTTGAGGGGTTCTAGTTGGGCTGTCATCGCTGCGTCCGGTAATCTGGAAAAGCCAAGTACGTTTAATGCGATCTCTTATACTCTGATGGCTGGACAGTGTTTTCTGGCTGCTGGAGCTGAGGGGATGATCTGATAAGATTTAGATTAGGTTTTAGCCTTGAGGTGCGGTGTTACGGTATAGGTTAGCGCACTCCTGTTCATATAGCACAGTGTCAGTTTCTTGCAAATGGTGACTCTCGTCTCCAGTAGACTCACCACAGAAAGCTTCTGTAAAGTGTAACCCTGTATCGACCAAGTGGCGTTAGTAATATTACGGATTTCACTCATAGTTTGTTCGTTACCTGAATGACCGAGGCCTTAGTTCAAGTATGGAGTGGCGCTTGTAGAGAAGGTGCTTTTCAACCAGGCAGTTTCTCTTCTTGAAGGCACCTTTCCTAGAAGGAAGTATGTTTCGTCGTGCAACGTGTTTTGGGACCAGCTCATTAGGCTGTCTTCCTCAGAGCAACCTTGTTCCAAGCACAATATTACGCGAAATAAGCTTTCTATTTTGGACCACTCCTAGCAGACGACTAAACTCTTAAAGTACTGTCGCTGTTTCGTTTTTCCTACGTTTGAACGCTACTCTGTGAATACTTTCTCCTGCCCTTTCTAGCTGTTCCAAACGAGAAATGTCCGAAGCAAAAACTGATGAAATCGACAGTGAAGTTCCACTCAGCTACGTGCTACCACAAATTGGAATGATCCATGAAAGGGCCAGCATAAGTCCGATGCTCTGTATGCCCAAACTTCTACCTGTCAAAGGACCGAAACTTCTTAGGATGGAGTCTCTTGAGGCGCAGAGGCTTGCAAAAGCGAATAGTCGAGATCAATAAGATAAAATGTGTTGACATATACAACCTACTTGTGCTTTATAAATCTGGGTTTTGAGCTGGGAGGCGTTGTTATTTCAACCTGATTTGCAGCTAGCTAGCTAGTCTAGTCCAGACATTTTCATTTCCCAACAAAGATCTTAAGTAGACGACATTTTTTGCCCACTCCTAGGTAATTAGTCATAGTGTGTACATATTGGGCTTTTTTTACCTAAAATCGCGCCAAACTGTGGTATTTTGAGTTTGTACCAGTAAAAATATAATGCCATGAGGTTTGCGCTGAATTTTCCGAAGAAAATCAGCCAATTTTTCGGATCGCACCTAGCTGTCGACCCATCAGCAGGTTCCTATTACAAGGACTACAATTTCTCACTGCTTGCTAAGGTCAACCCGTTGCGAAAGCTTGCCTACGGAAGTTTTACCGAAATGTCTCATCAGTGTGATGAGACACTGCCTTTGCGGACCGGTTAGCAAGCATATCTTTGAGTTCTCTGAACGTACTTTGGTTTGATAAAACAAGGATTTACAAGTCAACTGCGACAAGTGGGACGGAGAAGGGTTCGGTGCTCATGTATTACAGGTCAAAAAAGTGCTTCAGCAGCACAGAAGACAGTGAAACTTATCCACAACCAGCCCAGAACGCGGAGGGGAATACCAACTTTAATATCAACATCATACCATGATAATCAGGCTGCGTGTGTGTTGTAGGCAAATTACCACATCCTGTAAGCACGTGAATCCAAGGCCTATGGTGCAATATTTGAAGGTTGCAATCATAAGGATAGATAACACGTCAGCAGATGAACACATTTTGTTGGACCTATATCGATTGTTTAGCTTTGACGAAGGAGCAATTTC
Source organism: Clonorchis sinensis (assembly GCA_003604175.2). Classification (NCBI taxonomy): domain Eukaryota; kingdom Metazoa; phylum Platyhelminthes; class Trematoda; order Opisthorchiida; family Opisthorchiidae; genus Clonorchis; species Clonorchis sinensis. The sequence continues at coordinate 214,909,477 of CM030369.1, forward strand.
AATGAGGCGAGATGGTCCAAGTGGTTAGAGCGCGAATTTACTGACCGGAAGGTCCGTAGTTCGAACCCGACCTTTGCCTCTCGACTTCCCCTGTCTAGGCTTGCTCAACCTGGCAGTATCCCAGCCTTCGTGCTTCCTTCTGGTGGCATAGCAGCTACAGCTGAACGGAGAATTACAATAAGCACTTATTTCCTTCAACTGAACTTGTCGCTTGGCATCAACTTTTGTAAACAGTATCCTGACTGGTAATTTGTACCCGCAGACACACGAAAAACCGAGAATTACTCTGGAATCACCTCTGCTGAAATAAATGGCCCCTAAAATTGCACGGTTTTAGATGCAGCACTGTTTTCCATGAAGTATGTTTTTCTCAGAAACGTGGCCTCCACAATTACTGTAGGTCGACATCACGATAACCAGCGGGATCAGACCGACGGCACGATTACTCGTCAAAGCAAGTATTGCCAATCAGCACGCTGACCAACGAGGAAGCTTTTGGAACAGAAAGAACAATGAACTGGTCTACGAATGCTTCATTGCCTGTTCACGCCAATTCATGGAGAATTGCCACAGCTAAACTGTGAAACCGATTGTCGTCAAGTCGTCAAGCCATGGTGCGCCAACGACATACAAACGGACAAACGAAAATTGCAGCATCAAGGGGTAAAAATAGCAGCACATTGATGCAACCTATTTTGAAGGCGCTGCTAAACATCCGCATAGCTCGATATGAGCAGCCACGTTGCGGATCGTACCCTATTTTGAAAGTGAACAAGCAAGAGTTCTCGAACAAAAATGTGATTACGTCGAACGTAATATTTACAAAATTTAATCGGACTGCTGTTGTGACTGCTTTAAAAACAGTGGGTTAAAAGTGACTGGACAAGAAAGGAGGCAATGTTGTGCCAACAGTTTTTTTAAAACAAATTTGTGGAGTACTGTTTGGGCATAACAGGCGTAAAATGAACAGCGTGTGTGTGTGTGCTTGTTTTGAATTAACCGGATTGTCCGCTAGCATAATTTTCTTTGGAAGACAGAAGTAGAAACGAACGAAATTTGGCAAGTTTCGCTGAATTCAGATCGAAATTGGACAGTACGAAAAGGGTGGAGGTAGCGCAGCACGCACTCTGAGCTCACAGGTTGTAAGGCACTCAAATGAAGTCTGATATTTTGCTATTGACAGTGGGTTGATGAACTCCACGGGTCTGCTTTAGGTCATCAAACGTTGGTCGTGTGCTCGTTGATCACATAGCTAATTCCGTGTAGTTCTGGCTGAACCCCCAAGGTGATAGACGAGGGTAAATTTACCGTCTGTTGCCGAAACTGCATACTGCCACTGCCAGAGTGCGATGGAGACCGGGCATTGTCCGACAGCTCGCCTTTGCTGTGGTTCGCATAATTTTGTACTTGATCTACTGAACTGGTTCCACTGGCTGCGTCGCCGGAGTAAATACTTGGTGTTGTCAGATGATGTGGCATATGATTGGTTAAGTCTAGGGTGGCAATTTGCGGCACTGTGGTTACCTGGTGTCCGTCTGCAGTGGTGAACAAACATCCACCACCGAGCGAATCCAAGGGCTGTAGACTAATGGTTTCTGGGATAAAATCTGGTTGATTTGCCGAGCCGACCATTGCTGCACCAGAAATGAAAGTTGGACATCCAGTGATGTATGTGGGTTGCGTGGTTTGTAAGAATCGTGCGTCGATGGTGGAAATGTAGCCCCCTCCATTGCACAGCGGTTGAATGAGCTGACAAGAGGACATGTTTGGGCAGTATGCAGAAGAAATCCCAACTGGCATGCTTCTAGGTGGGTTGATAAGGAGAAGAACAGAGAAATTTCATGTCGGTAATTAATTAATTAATTAATTAGTGATTGGTAGTAACTGAAGCATTCTGGAAAAACAATACCAGTTTGTTTTGAATACCCATGGTGCCACAGGTTAACTCTCGCTCAATGTAGGACCAGGTTAGTTATTGTTTCAATTAACTTGTTTATTCAACTCCAGAAAAAATACCGGAAAATTGGTTTGGACCTCTTCGAGTGAAGCTCTGATAAATATTCGAGGTATACCCGATGAATGATACTGAACCTAGGAGTTTGGATTAATTGCGAATTCAACCGTAATTCATTATGAGCGACCTCTTCATGGAGTTGAATCGGTGCCTTTTTCGAGGATATAACGCCCCTAGGTTTAACTTACGGGTTTGGACAAGTATCAACCTTGGAGTCATCATAGAAATATTTCTCCTGACTGAATTTCGGACCATTGGTTACGGAACGCTGAAATTGGAGGAGGGAGAGAAGGAAAATTCGTTAGAACTCGTGACTCAAAAGGTAACGTAACCCATTTACGGATTAAATTCGAAATGGATTTCTCTGGCACATTTGACCGGCTCAGGAGGTCGAGGCAGCGATCCTATAGTATTCGAACTACTGAAATGTGGTTAGTAACATAATTTATTTGCAATGCAGTAAGTACCACAAAATTACCTGCTCATCCGTGTCCGAACCGCAACCAATATATGATGTTTGTGGTTGTACTGTTGCATTTGGGTACCATGGGCTGTAAGACGAGCGGTAAGATCCGTTCTGACTGGACAAGGGAGCTTTAAATTCCGAATTTATCACCCCATATTCGGAGAACGGGGCTTGCACTGGCCGCATCGATGTGCTGCTGTTTTGGTTTTGACGACCTGTTGTTTGACGAAAAGAGAAAAGTTAATGCCACAAGATATGAGCAACTGACTCCCGGAAAAATCGCGGTCTACTGCTTGTGCAATGGGCAATTTCATGGTTGAAGCCTCAGGTAAAATCATGTTGGTCTCGCAGAACAATAGGAAACTCTTCAAGTCACGAGTGGGTATAAATCGCATCCTTATCACCGTCGTTTAAACAGTCCTCATTGTGTTCTAATACCGTTACTTTGATTAGTCCAGCAGAGGAGAGGGTTTAGTTTTTCCCTTACTGTGCTACAAAAGCAAAGTATATTCCTGGCAATACGGACAGTTGGACTCCGACCATCTGAAAGGAGGGGTGAACGCGTTACCACCACTTCAAAATGGCCCATGAAGTACCATGTCTGAGGAGAGGAAACCTGTCCACACATGAACTGTGTGGCTGATTTTCCGAATATTGAGACTAACAACTGAACTTACCGTATAAAGCAGTGGCCCTGTAGCTTATGCGTACTGCAGTAAATCAAGAGATATCGAGAAGTACGGCATCAGCGATGATGTATCTGCATGTCCTCGTAGGTGTTTAGAAAAATTCAAAATATTGATTAGTTGGAAGGACCCAGCAACGAAGCAGTTCCTTGGATGATTACACCATGATAAGTGAAATGTTCCTCTCCTTCGGGGATAACATCCGAATCGGTACATTCACTCGATGGGATGGCAAAAGACACCGACCAACTAGGGCCGTTGAAGATAGGAGGGAAACCTACCACAATCGCACATTAACAAGGCCCTAGTATCGACCAGATGTCAGCTCATGGAGGTGAACCCATAGATCATGGTCGTCACGGATGGCAGATAGCCCATGTAGACCACCTATGTGTCGGGTAACAGTGCTGGCTGCTCAACTCTAGAAAACTCAGTCACAGCACTGTTCTGCGTCTATCAGTGTTTTGAAATCCCACAAGACTGTGGTATACTTCAAAGTACGTTACACGGGGCATCAGACCTAATGAAATCAAAGACGCTGCTTCGAAACTGAACATGCAACCAAATGGGCAATAATAAAGGAAGTATGCTTATGTGACAACAATTCAGAATGGTCCACAGAGTGTGGAGGCTTGAAAGCGCAGTGCAGCTCGTACGAGGCGAAGGCCTAGGGAAAATTTCCCGAAGTGGGAAGTGGGAGCTACCTTAACTCACCTAGTCGACACGCGGCATGTCCTCAAACGAGGGGCTGCACTTTGAACTTTGGAGCAAGTATTACAAGCTACCGGACAACAAAACTTCATGAATTTTGAGGTTATCAGCATCCATCTCCAGATACCCTATGATCGGGTCGGCCGGAAGACGAACGGCTATTTAAAGTTGCCTTCCCCATTGTCTAGCGAGCCTCGTACTGTTGAGTTACACTCGACCACACCGAGCAAAACAGCCAACCAGTTCGATAACATATCGATATTTTAGTAGCTCATGTGAGTTAACTGGTTGTGGATCACGTAGCTGTTGATCTGTTTGCAAAGGGTGACAATTTTCTTGCGAAAGTTTCGCCACCAATCGTGGAGACATCATAAGTTAGCGGTTGAGTGGGTACTTTCTCCTCGCCTATCTGCGCTTATGTAGCCAAGAAGAGAGTAGTTGATACCTCCTGATGTGACCGGCTGGTTGAGAAACAGCTTTGTCGTAATTTCATTGGTCCGTCTACGATTTGTGCTGCCTTGTGGTTAGGATAGCTTGCATCCGGTTGGCTCGTTGGACGGCTTCCTTCTGATTGGCCCGCTCATGCTGTCTTTCTCCGGCCTGATTGGTTACCCCGACGCCTTATTTCTGTGTTCTGATTAGCTTGTTCCAAGTTTGCGTTGCACTGTGGTTTGGTTTCCTTGAACATTCCTTGGGAGCCAAGCCAGTTGGACAGTTTGCCAGTTTTGGTGTAACCGTTTCACCTAAACACATAACTAGTGTATTTTATGTACCGACGAAGACGCAAATCTTCTTCCTGAAAGGAAGCTGGGAGGAGAGTATCGACCCGTAGTAGGCTGACTCCAATACCGCAGAAAAAGTTGCACAGAAACTGTTCCAATATGATGTATACCGCTTAAGATTGGTGAGAGAACAGACCGAAACGGAAAGTGTGCAAATTGCAGACAAAAGTCAAGGTTGTTTTGAAAACGAACTGTTTTGCATCACCATCGCACAAAAGTAGAACTTTGATGCGTGGCCTACCAGAAAGGACAAACTACGACCAGTTTTCAAAAATGGGCTATCAGGCATGATGTGGAAACCTAAAAAGAGGCAGGAGGATCTACCTCATTAGAATCCCCATTGAATCCTGATGGCATCATATATCCTATCTAAATGTGTAGTCTAATTCAATATGAAGCCCAGCCATAAATATGAAGCACATTGGCTCTTTCATTTCGGATTGAGCTTCCACTGACCCTCCTGGACCATCATTTCTTGAAGGGGAAAAACATTCATGCGTGTAGACCAGTCAAGATGAGTGTATCATCTACTGAGGTGGCTGAGCCCAGACGAGTGTTGCGCTGCGTCCCTCCTTCGGAATGGCGCCAGCCGTGAAGTGGGCAACGTATGGCTTGGAAGAATGGTGTGGAAGAGATGACGAAGAGTTAACGTATTGCTGGGGTCGCCAAGACCTTCATGCGATGGGCTAGGGACACTGCATCAAGTGGTAATCAATGAATGCCAGTGGCGTTTGTGCTGTTAGTTACTTTGCAGATTGAGCATTTGGAAGAATGCTGCCGATAAGCTGACCCCCAAACTCTCCATCGCTCATTTTTTCTCGTCTCTTCAAGGTGTAAGTATGATTAAACAAACTCTGCAATTGTACAGCAGTGAAGCGTCAGTGTCAACACTGATATTGCTATCTCTGGCGATGATCACGATAAGTGCACAAAGATACGGAGAGGGCAAGTGGTGAGGATAGACAGTCACAGTTACCTTTTGTGTACTTTCCTCCACAGATCCTTTGACGGCAAGCACAGAGAATAATCAGTCCGACCACAATGAGGATTCCAACAGCAATAGCGGATCCAACAATAAATTGTAGCGGAATGTCCTCTGAGGGTGGGGGGAGAGAGAGAAAGAAAACAGAATTCGACCAATATGGGTGACAACAGTTCGTTGGTATACTTGGAATAATGGCATCTCAAGGACACTCCAGTCCCCTGTTCTCCGTGTTCTTTACTATGATAAGTAACCTATGGCCATCCTGTAAGTTTTCAATGTTTTAACTACCCACGCGACTTAAAGTCTACAAAATTTCACCACAACATCCTAACTACCCAGATGCTTCATTTCTGGATTACAGACTGAAGAACGGAGACAGACGACAGACACCACGTTTGTGGGTGGCAGTGCGCATTTCACTCAGAACACTGTGAATTTGAGTTGAGTAGTCTGCCCATGACCCACAGGCAGTCGACAAGCAGTTTGGCTAAGCCCTGCTAATACGGTGGATAACGTTGTCCATTAATTTCGGCTTGTCAGGAATCGGAAAAATTTCTTCCTTATTAATGAGGGACGCTTGTGAAAGTGCTACAGACAGAGTGATCTATAGCGACGGAAATGAAGATCTCCCATTTCTGCATCGTTCACCTCGGTGTCTAGTGGATACAACCTCGAAGTCTGTCCCACAGAAGCCTCTTAGAACAACACTCCGTCACTTCCACTGGGAGTACACATTCAAAACAAACTGGGCATACGAGAAGCTAACTGGCATCCTTTTTCACTTACAAATCGAGTAGATGAGAGCCAAAGTTCGCGGGAAATTAGAGTTGGTTCATCATGCTTGGAAAGAAAGTAGAGACTCGAGCTTATGGAGTTTAGGGAACCAGTTCAATCTGTTGCGCCCCCAAGGTGGTGAGGAATTCAGAGCTTCCTTCAACCAGATCAATCCAGGTAGCTCAGTGGTTAAACAGCAAACTTACAGACCACAGGGCCCGTGGTTCGAACCCAACGTCTGCCTCTCAACGGGTCATAGCTAGACTTGGACAGTTGGGCAGTATTTCAGTCCTCATGGTTTCTTCGGGTGGACTGGAAGTTATTCACCGATGGGGTGTTACAGCTAAACTATTTTTATTATTTCATTGTTTACGTAGTGTGGAGTCACTAAAACTAGAGGTCATTGGTCCGCAAGCTAAGATATTCAAAAAAAAGAATGCAGTAAATCGCCATTTTTAGCAGACAGCGATTACGCATGCATTAAACTGTTCCCGTATGGTAATACTTCAGTATTTGTGAAACAAAGTACGTGGGAATTTGTTGCAAAGGCTGAAACCGTAGGCGCCTAGCAGCGACCAAATGTATTTGCGTCACCTAGGAACTAAGCAGGGATGGCAGGTTTACATTTTTGACTGACAAGAAAAGTAGGATTCTCTAGGAACTGGCAATCGTACAAAGGCAGTGGGCCAGTTTTAGGTGACTTTTACAAACGGAAACGACTAGTCTCCTGTCACCTTCATATGTGTCTGGGACGTTTTCCAGTCTGTTACTACTCATGTGGAGAACCAAGCGACGGTGTATGATTAGGTGAAAAATTTTCATCTTGTCACTTGCAAATAGGTCGAGACAAATGGGTCAGCAAGGAGCGGAAAACAGTCATAAGGTCGCCGCGATTTATTGGCTTCTACCCTTACGCACTAGGGGATGACACCATTTATCTTTGGACTTTGTGTATCGGATGTTCCGTTGAACTCGGGTGAAACCAAACTAAGGTGTAACGTTTTCATCAACGTAGCAACGCCTCTTGCCGATAAGGTGAACTCGCTCAAAACTGGATTTTGGTTCTACGAAACAGAAAATTGCTGTCAGATCAAGTAAAGTGTGAAGGTTGGATGTCCAGCCAACAGACTGTGGGGAAAGGACGATAAACTGTCGCCAAACGGGTTCAGTAGTTTATAAAACGGTTAAAAATCTCGAAAAAGCATGAGCTAAATCCTATTTGATTGGCTACCAACCCACTTTATACTATTTATAGTAAAGTTGAGAGTTGGAAATCAGTTTGCCATGAGAGGATATCGGCATATATTTAGCCATGTTGAACAGAGGAAGACAGAGCCAAGCTTTGGAGAAGACAGCATTGTCAGTCAGCCCGCATCATATGTTGCTTTGAGGATACGGGAAAGTGGGCAGCTACACACTGAAGGAGTTCTGAGTTCCGAATAAACTCAAATATCAGTGAGCAGGAAAATATCGCTCATGGTTCTTTGTACCTCAGCAACGTGGGCCAGTCCTTGGGTAGCCCTTGTTTAAGGAGATCTTCTAACTAAGTAGTATATGGTGTGACTTGTTGTGGTCTCCCAAGAGGAGCAGTTTCTCTCCGTGAGGTTTCTTCAACAGTCATACGATATCATAACACAACTTAGCCTGGAACCCTATTAAATTGTTTAAATAAACAAAACAATTGAAACAGTATCGTCAGTAAAGTTGGCTTTTAAATGTGCGAACGAACAAAGGAAAACTAGCGTGTATGTTTCGAGATTCTCACAAAACAGTGCATGGGATGTCGGATGATTTACAACACACTTGCTTCGATGCGGTTCGGCCTACAGAACGGACGAATGGAGCGGCCTTATTCTCATATGGCACCAGATTCCCGAATCTGTCATCACAAATGTTTCAGCTAACTGTATGAAGGATTCATAGCAAGCCATGTGGTGGTCGTGCAACCATTTCACGCAGTGTGACATCAGGTCACAGTGAATCAATACCCAACTGTTTGCTGTTGATTCATTCGACCAATCACATCATTCTCACCTTGCTGACTAAGTTCAATCAGTTTCCAATCAGATCCGTATCCATTTCTAACGGTACAGTTGTACCTCCCATAGTCGGTCCTCATCACGTGAGCAATTTGTAATATGAGTACCACTCCACCGAGGAACTCTTCGCGTTCGAATGTGTGACTGAAACAGGAATAGGAGAAGAGTTGTCACTTGCACGCGTTATACTCTGTGGCCAACAAAGTTATCGACCCATTCCAGATTGTAAAAAAAGCAGAAGAAAGATAAATTTTCTGTAATTTTTCAGCATCCATAATGAGGCGCGCCAAACGAATGCTCGACTAAACAAAAAAGAATGACATGATCGATTTACCTCTTTTCAATGGATCGTGAGGTAATGAATACCAAATAAACCTTTGGTAATTAGGTTTTGACATGATTTGTGCGTTAAGATGTCGTTCCGTTAACAGAAACGGTAGCTTCGATAGAGAAAAAGCTGGATTAGTTTTCACTGGACCGCTTGATAGGAATGTCAGACTTCGTAGTCATCAGGATGCGTGATGAATTTGGGAGCAAACATTTTATTCAAATGTGTTTTCTGTGGATATAAGTAGAGACTAGCGACTGGTTGCTTAGAGTGTGCTATTTTCCAAGGTCCGCTTTTTTATCCGATTAGGTTATTGAAGACCAAAATGCAGGAACATCATGGGAATCAACGTAATTTTTAGTGTTCAGCATTAAAGTAGTGCGTCCCAGGAAATTCTGGTTGCTGAAGTCTTTTTTCATTCGAAGATAGAGTATAAAACATCTTGGTACATCCCGCATTTTCACGCAGGAGCGGTGAAAACCCCCTATAGGTAGACCTGTAGAGGTCTGCCCCCTTTCGTTCGTTCATGGAGCAGTCATACCGCAGCAGCTCAAGCAGAACCGATAAGCTATGTCTTTGTATTCGGGTGAATCCCAAGACCACCTTTTCGGTAACACAGGGAAGGAGGTTACTGTAGTCAGTAACGAAGCACCAATCACTGCCGCTCCAACTGCACATGGGATTTTCATTGCGATTTGTTCATTTAGAAACGCTTTTGATGATCAGGGAAGTCAGAAAACTGTTATCCTCATGAATAACTTATCTGTGGATAAGCGGTATTCCCGACAGAGTGACTCCTATCACCAAGAATTTCAGCTTCTGGGCAATAAAAGTGGTGAACGACTAATCATGGCAGTCGAGGAAGTCTTCCCTAGAAACACATAAGATGTGATACATTTAACTTGAACACTAAACAAGTATGACGAGACCTTTCGAATCCTCGTATGTGTGCCCATAGTTTAATCAATGACCGTTCAGGACACCTTTTCAGCGACGCCGAGTCAATTCCTCGACATAAAAAGCGAGTGATTTCCGAATCTCTTCGCTACTTCGAAAGTAAGGAATTATTAGGCCGTTGTATTGAAGATCACAAGAAAGCAAATGAAACCAACTGTTCACCATTAACCATCTTGTGAGTGATAATCAGAACGAGAGGATTCGAGGTACTAGTTGATCTTCCCCAAGAACACAAACAATTTCCAGAAGGTTTAACAATATCTCCGTCGCCAGTGCCTACGCGTCTTCAGCTTAGCCATAATCAGATAAAACAGAAATCAACCAACGGTTGCAAACAGAAGAATCTTCCTTGAATTTCTGAAGGAGTTTGATGCTGTTTTCGATTAGATTTTCGCTTTGGAACTTTCGCCACACTGTCAGCGGATCGTCCACTGGAAGCCTTGACTGGTTAGCAGCGCAAACACACTGGCTGTTGACATGGATCTCATTTCTGTCTGTGTTCGATCCGTGAAGTATAAAGTGTCTTCGGTATGCTGATGGGAGAGATATTCACTATCCAGTGGTAATCGGGTTTTGCGGCCTAATTTCCGAAGGTCACCTGTCGCTTAGAAAAGTCCTAGTCGACTAGCCAATCACCTAAAGGCATTCTACATACAGAACTGTCACCACATTCCTTTAGCGCGCAGGAAAGGTTTGCGGAGGATTTGAACTGGACTATCCCAGGCAAGTGTCATCCACATACAGTGGTCCTAACTGCAGACCGGCCCGATGCATGGTCAGATGCATGGCCAGATGCGCATGTGACCCGCTGGCTGCTCCCACCAGGAAGAACATCCGGCCAGAAGTACTATGCAGCTAGTTGGTATGGGAAGACTGGACATCGGCAGTACATTTGCCAAACAATATAGGCAACTTCGAGACAATTTGATTGTCGTCACATTTCGCACAACACCCAACTGGGAGGAAATCGGCTCAGCTGAGCAGACAAAAAACAGTGGAAAAAGCTTAGCGAAATACACTCATTTGCAAACAAATTTGGTTTTGCAGGAGACTCACCTGGAACCCAGCTGAATCTCTCGTTTATGATGTTTTCACAACGAGAGATTCAGCTGGGTACAAGGTGAGTCTCCCCAAAATCAAACTTGTTTGCAAATGAATGTATCTCGCTAATTTCGTGCAATTTGGGTTCAAGTAGAACATAAGGTTGACGGAAACTCGGGGATTGCACCTACCTGATGAGCCCCAACAAGTGCGAAACAGGTCGTAGGCTACCGAAGAGTTTTCAGCAACCTTGTCAGTAGTTGCCTTCACGAAAATATACTGCGATATCTCGAATATCGTATCGACTGAAACATGAGGCGGCGTTTGTCCAGCACATTCATTTGAAGAACATCATAAACGAGAGATTCACTTGAGTCTCCCGTGAAAACCAAACTGATTTGTAAATAAGTGTATTTATCGAAATCAGTCCAATTTGGGTTCAGAACATAAGGTTGACGGAAACTCGGGGACTGCGCCTACCTGATGAGCCCCAAGAAGGGGCGAAACAGGTCGTAGGTCGTCGAAGAGTTTTCAGCAACCTTGTGAGTAGCGTATTACGTCTATAGTTGAAAGAACCGGATATGGAAGCACTTAGATGTCTTCTTTCACCCCCAGTTGCGGCGAACCTGATGCTTTTAGAGTACAACTTGGCGCTTATTAGCAACAGTCACTCTTGCAGAAAAAAATCAGCTGTAAGCATTCGGACAAAGAAAAATTTAGGTAAGCTGGAGTTTTCTCTTGAATAAGTCCGTTTGGAATGGTGGAATTTTGTCCTTTTCCAACTTACCATCCGATTGGTTCGGAAGAACACGTCTGAATTATAGAGTAAAGTGACAGATTGGCTTGAGTCACGTATTTACTGTGTATTGTATGAATCAGCTAGATTAATGATACGGTAATGATACGTTAAAAGGGGTCTTTACTTACACGAAGTTAGAAGTTCGTTCCTTCATAATATTCCTTCCCCATAATTACATTGTCACGTTTAGTGAGACGTGATCAGAATAGATGATTACTACTCATCCTTTCCGCCAATGCATGTTAGAACAGGAGAGAGATAGCCATCAGACTGACCGATTTGATGGATTTCCCATTTTCCCATTCAACCCACAACATTTGACCTTTAAGTGTTACATTAGATGTTGTGTCCTGCATTGCTCACCTATACTGATTTTCTAAGCAACTGAACGAGCGTAAAAACGACCGACTCCAGGCCAAATACCAGTACGAGCTCTCCAAAAGCTTCCCTACAAAAAGTGGTGTCAGACAAGGATGTTCTCTCCATGCTTGTTCAACATCGTTATTGATGAAATAATGAGGCGAACGCTGGAAGGTCTTCAAAACCCCGGTGTTCAAATTGTTGCTGGTGAGGGCCTTGTCGATCTGGAGTACGCAAATGATATCGCCCTCATCTTTGAAGACGAAAGTGAAGCACAAGCCTTTGAATAGACTGACCACCATCATACCATCTTTTGGCATGCGCCTTGCACCTTCAAAGTGCAAAGTCCTGCTTCAGAACGTGCAGTCTTCGCACATATCCCTTACAATTCAAGGAGAATCACTGGAGATTGTGGAAAACTTTACATACCTCGGTAGTTGTATTAGCTCTGACGGAAGTGTGTCTGATGAAGTCAGTGCAAGAATCTCAAAGGCTCGAATCACGTTTGCTAATTTGCGTCACTTGTGGCGTCAAAAAGGCATCTCACTAGATCTTAAGGGTCGTGTGTACCAGGCTACAGTAAGGGCTGTATTGTTGTATGGGTGCGAGACATGGCCTCTACGGAGAGATGATGTGAGGCGTCTCCAGGTTTTCGACCACCGATGCCTCAGAAGCGTTGCTGGTTTTGGATGGCGTCAACGGTTAGTAAAGAGGTGATTAGAAAACGGGTATTTGGTTGTGCTGCAGGTACTTCAATTGGGAAATCATCCAGCACCACCGACTACGATGGCTCGGTCATGTGCTACGGATGCCGAACCACCGTCTACCGAGATGAGTGTTGTTCTCCGTGCCTCCTTCAGCATGGCGCAAACCGCGAGGTGGACAGCGCATGACTTGGCAGAAAGGCGTGAAAGAGATCACGAATAGTTTGGGTGTTGTTGGTGTTGTAGGCCTTCCAGGATGGGGTCCCCGTGACCCCGCCTGTGCTTGGCTGGAGACGTTGCAAGAAATGGCGGCTAATCGATGTCGGTGGCATTCGTGCTGTCAGTTTCTTTCCAGATTGTCTGATTGAGCGGTTGGAGGTGTAGGCACCTCAGAATGCTTGACATAGGCCAGCACTAAGTCCCCTCCCCTCATCCACTCTTTTCCTCTTCTTTTCACTCTGGGGCTTTTAATAGATACTTATATATATATACATATATGAAATTAGACAAAGTTTATGGTTGTAAGGCAGTGAAGCATCAGTGTCAACACTGATGTTGCTGTCTTTGTATTGTATATGTAAATACCAGTACATTTCAGGGTTAACACGCTGTTTACTGTTGTCGATTTAAAAAAAACAACCCTTCCACATACCTTTTACTCCATTATGCGGAAGATCTGCCTTAACGTTCGACCACACCCTCACGACCCCTCTTTTGTCCATCCAGGGCTACAGGCTACAGTCAATCAAATATCCCTGTTGTTTGGGCATTGCTTGCCTTTTTACCAAATATAAACTAAGAAATGGAATCATTTAATTCCATTGTTTATGTTTTTGTCAGCTAAAAACGCTGAACAATGCGTGGTCACCTCGTGCTTCAGTCGAAGCGATACTCAAGATATCGAAATAAGCTTCAATGCCATTCCTAAAGTCTATGAAATCTCTGAATAACCCACGACCAGATTGGACTTTCTTCGAGTTCATCAGGCAGACCTGGCCCCCAACCCCCTCTTCTGTTTCCTATTTGGACATCACACTGATGTCCAAGTGGAATTCAACTGCATCTTCTGTCAGTACCAGCATATTTTGATTGCAACATAATTGAGAGTTGGTGTTCAGTTAGGAAATAATGTTGACGAAAATTCTGGAATTTGGTCTGAATGATTAACCCTAGAATGAGCAGAAATCCTGACAGACCCTCCAGAGTATTCCTCGACCATGTAAGAGCCGCCAAAGGAAGTGATCCTGGGGAAATGCCCGTCATCGAGTACAGCGTGACCATCCGCTGATCAGCTGGGTAAAGTTGAAGGCTGAAGGAACGTGCCGAAATCCGTTCAGTACTAGAAAACTTGTATTTGTATGAAAGTTGTGTGTAAATCGCTTTCGTCCGGGTCTAAACAAAAGAGAGTTGACTTTTGTGTGGCTGGGGATCCAATCTGTCGGAGCGTTTCTTTGGGGACAGTTGCTGTTCAGGTATTTCATCTTAGATGAAGTATGACAATATGCTATCAAGAAAGGGTGACCTTGGAACGGCTTTGCAAGTTATAGCTTGAGGGAAGGTGTGATCTGGGAAAATTTCAAACCTCCCTCTTTCCAAAGACCTACTCGTTGCTGAGAGTGAGGTCCAATGTCTTGCGTTCAGATCACCAGTCCTCTATTACAAATGAGGCCGGGTGGACAGACTACGTCGTAATTCTTATTCGGCCGTGCCTAGGAATTTAGGCACTTCTTTACACTGGTCACCTCAGTCAATCAGGGGTCCGCCACTCGTCTATTCCATAACTTTGCATAGAAGATATTTTGAGAAATAAAATACTATAGCTTAGAAAAAACAACCTAGAATTCTCTACAAAGATGTTTTCGAAATGACATTTTCGGCATCCAAAGGACAGAAAAATCAACCCGGTGTACTGACACATTTGCTAGTTGACAATCACGAGATCTCTTGAAATTACAGACTCGAAGGATTAAAATTCTAATCCATACCTGCACTACGTTTTCTACATAAAACCTACTTTTCGAGAAAAAATCATTTAACCTTCTCATTTGTAGCCAGTCGCAGTGCGGCCATTTTGCACTGGACTGTCAAGATTTGAAGCCCAGCAGGAGTTCATTAAGCGTTGGACTGTCGGCCGGTGCAATGGTGTGACGAACTGAACCAAATGTCGTTTTGCTAAGAAAGGGAGGATGCTAGAACGGGACCTTGGATAAGCCAAAATTCGTCGTTTGAAACGAATGGAAAAACGTATTTGAAGTTTCTATCTGAGGTTCATTTTTTTTAAAAAAAACGAAGCAAACAGGAGGGAAGAGAAGCCCAGAAACAACCGATGAACCAACTCACTGATTGTCCTGTCGAACGGGTCGTCCATTGAAATACCAATGTGTCTGATCCGGAGGTGGTAGAGGAACCGAATTGACGGTACATCGCAAGCGTGCCGTTCTCCCAAGCTTGGCGTGAACTACCGGATTCGGTTGGATTGTTGGTGGCCCTGAAATAAAAATGGGTGTACGCTTTATGACATGGACCAAATTGGCGACAGGTTTTGATGTCCTCGAGGGGCAAGAGACAAGTAGCTTTTCTACGAAGTCCTGTTTGTTGTAGTTTGCACGACCACGTAGAAAATTTTTGGGCCACAAAAATTACTTACTTTATTTTGATTTAGGAACTTTGCTCAGCTGAAACACATCAACTGGGTCATCAGCTGAGAAGTCGTCACTAGAGAAGCCGGTCAAGATCTATTCACGTGACTTGACTGGTGTGATTTAGATAAATGGCACCATATTCTACGTGCAGTTTCATCTCACGGCTGATTGGTCAGCCACAGACGAATGGCTAAAAAGCCGTGGGTTGATAATGCGTCCACTACTTATGGTTTTCAGCACGGAGGAAACAAATACAAACCACGGACTGAAGCACAAGATCGTTGGTTCCAAAAAAAGTGGCAATTTTCTACCCCCCTTAGAAGTGTCGAGGATTTCAGACGAGTGTAGACATCGTCATCGATAGCAACCTATGAGCAATCGGTGACATCGTAAAATGTTGGTAGCTGGACTGCGTTCCTTAGTTGGTGAGCTGTTCTCCAGCATCTGCGCTTGGTTTACGAACGTTTCGTCACCACTAAAGAGGGTATCTGGAGTGCACTGACAATATACGCGCACATATGTTTTTTTCTACCCAGAAAAGAAGGGAAGAATAAACCACAGCTTCTAACGGTTGCTGAAGGAAGAAGCCTGCCTGATGCGAGAAAGGGTTTCGCAGGAAATCGGGCCTCATTTCATTGCAGCGCATGTTGCATCGAAAAAGCCCTGTGGAGAAAGCTGGAATGTGTTCTTCGTTGGAGAAACAGTTCTCTGCTGTTCTCGAAAATCGGCGCTAATTACCGTAATTTACCCTAATGACGAATGTAAGAACTGCGAAATCACCTAGTTCCACCGCCTTGCCTATAGGGGGAGCTGCTGTTTGTCTATGTTCAATGTACACTCAATTTCGGAAGTCAAACTTGTTCATCCAATGGGACCGGAGTTCTATAAGGATAAAAACGCTAGATCAGCGGGCGGCTGAAAAGTTTGCGGACGCCTGGTTTCAACTGTACTATCGATATTTCGTATCACTGTCGAATGTAAGTTTTGAAAAACACACTGGGTTCCGCTGATGACGGTGGCTTATACAAAAACAGCCTGCCTTTGGTGAGATTCTCCGGAAAATAGTTTAATCCCGCAAAGTACTGGCCATGCGTGTTGAATCAAGCTACACAAAGTAGACAACCCCCCCCCAAGCAGGTAAAGGTTGCACAAAACCGAGTTGGACAAGGAATCCTAACCACGAGCTGTTTTTTAACACAGGACAGTGGTAACGAAATTCACAACAGTGGAAACATTTAGAATAAGTGGTTGCACTGTCATGTGAAACATTTCTATCCTATGTTTTCGTAAGAGTAAAGAATACAAAGTTTCCGACGATGGTGGTCCGCAAGCGCACATTTTTATGCCGGATGGATGCAAGAGTCGAACGATGAGAAAAGGGAAGCACAAATCGTGGTAACCAGTAGCCAAAAATAACTTTCTTGCAGAGGGATGACTTCTTTAGAGTAGTGTGGAAAAGACCATCGGAAACAGACAACTGAGCTACAATACGAAATACACTCAGATTCATACGGTTTTGGTGTTGACGTGAGACCCGCCTGGAACGCAGCTCAATCTCTCGTTTACGATGTTCTTAAACAACTAAATGTACCGTAACAGATCGCCTCACGTTTCAGTTGGTATGATAATCGAGATATCAACAGCTGTCGACGATTTCTCAGCAATCTTATGAGAATATTTTTTTTTGTTTCGGACCAAACAAGTGTTTAGGCGACTGTCATTCCGTCAAGATTTCATCATCACTTGCCTGATTTACTCCGTTTTCTGAAACGAAATGATGAATTTATGATTTAATGGGCTTGATAAATCAGCTGTTCCTTCTTCTGCTATTGTGAATTTGACTCCTCGTGCGTCACCCAAGCTGATCAAACTATCTCACCATATTATCTAAGGGAGTAAACTGAAGCCCATTATCTGATTCTACGCGAAACATTTCATCCTGGTTGTTAGCTGTTAGCTGATATGTTAGTAAGTGAATTTTTGTACTATATTCCACACACTTCCCAAAACATCGACCTCCTTCAGTGATTGTATTCTATTTCCAAAAGGTCTGGAATTTCCATTTGAGAATTCTTTCTGTAAGTGAGTCCCATCTGCGCTACTGTACACCTGTTTCACCCTTACTGGGAATCATCAGCAGTGTGCATCTCACGAAACTCCAGGGGGTTTCAAACCTGCGACCACCCCAGCTTGTGGTCGGCCACAAGCGGCTGCTCAGCACTTAGACAGCATAAAGCGCCACTCATGCTTCATTCAAGGAATCCGCACCACCTGGTCAGGCGCTGACTGATTCTTCGAGTGACGACTTCTCAGATAAAAGTTCCACTCGTCTTGTGAAATTATATTTGCTCTGAGCTACTAACCTATAGTTGGGTCATGGAGGAAGACAGTTCACTTTTAACAGACAATTGTGTAAACAAACGAATGGTGATTTCTTGAATCGATATGTGGACGACATTTTGTGATTTTACAGCAGACTTCAGTATTGGATGCAGTGTTCCCCATGGCTAACAACCTTCAACGACCTGGTTTAATGAATGGAGATCCTATTTATAGGCTACGGCCTACCAACCGCTTTTACACTCATGGTTGCTGCAGTTGCCTGTTCTTCGAGGCCAGTTAGCTAACAACTGGATGGGTAAAAAACACGCTGGTTTCGCCTCAAAAAACTGCGACACATTCAAAGAGGCTAGGAAGAAGCCTTTCCCACATTAGCCTCGAGCGCTACGTAGAGTACAAGAACACCCCAGTGCTTCAACTCAACCAAACGGGAACAACGGTTATGGACGGAGGCTTTCGTCATCAACTATTGCAATTATCGCGACACTCAAATCTGTGGTGATTAGGTCTAGTCCCTAGTATGCATAGGGTTAGCACCAGTTAGGAACCGTCGGGAAAAGGACGACGTTTCCTCGGGGTTGAGACTTTACACTGTTTAAGTTCTACGCACAATAAGGATGTCAGCTCGAATAAGACAAAGGGAACATTGGATCAACTACACCTTTCAGATTAGCAGTTTGTTTACCAAGTATTCTCACGGATCCCATTATACTTCCGAGAGTTTTCTTCACAAAGATTAATAAATTGATCACGACTTGGCTATTCGCTTGATGTAACAGACGGTAAATCTGATGAATGAGAATCAACTCTATCAAGAAAACTGGTTCAAAAAAATTGACAAGTAATTTTGACGAAAGTTTAAGTTACTGCTAACGCAGAGCTCAACTGAATACCAACTGATCTCTCCCGCACAATGTTTTTTTAGATGAGTGTATTTCACCAGTGGTTGAGACGGTTCAGTGGTTACAGCACGAATATACTGACCGCAAGGACCATGGTTCGAACCCGACCTCTGCATCTCAACTTTCCCCTTCTGGGCTTGGGCAACATGGTAGTATCCTTCGGTTGGCATGGCATCTAGACACCGAAAGAGTGTTACAGCTGAACGAATTTCACCAATTCCGTACAGTTTGGTGTTCAGGTAGAACATAAGGTTGGCTGAAACTCGAGGACTGCGTCTACCTGATTAGACAAAAATTGAGGGGCGAAACCGGTCGTGGACTGTCGAGGAGTTTTCAGCAATCGTGTGAGTAGTTTCCTTTATGAAAATGCAGTGCGATATCTCGACTATCGTGCCAGCTGAGACGGCCTTTGAGCAGCAATTGAAAAATACCATAGACGAGAGATTCAGTTGAGTCTCTCTTGAAAACCAAATTGGCATGTAAATGAGTGTATTTGTCGAATTTCGTACAATTTGGGTTCAAGCAGAATAAGGAGATGACGGAAAGTCGAGGACTGCACCTATTTGATCAGCCTCAAGGAAGAGACGAAAACGGTCGTAGGTCGTCGAGACGTTTTCACCAATCTTATGCCTAATGTGCCCCGTGAATCATAAAACCTTTCGAAAAAATCCGTTCCGAAGTATATTCTCGAGGATTGAAAGCAGATTTCTGTCGCACGTGGGATACCGGTTTTAAGGAACGGAATATTATTTATAGAAAAACGGAAGGGTTAAGTTTTTTATTCTCAACAAACCGATCTTCAGCTGCATAAGACGATTTTCGACGGGCTAATCGAATGAACTGTTGAAGTCGAAATTCGTCTCCATTTTCGGTGCACTGCTGTTCACGTGCAATCCGCTTGTGTCTAGGATCACAAATACCGATGAACCCTCCAGGGACCATCCCAGATGTCCATGAACAAAAACATGTGGTGTCGGTAGAGAGCCTGATGGCGGACTGTTCTTACTTGCTGCTTGAAACTTCAAAGAAACGTTCCAAAAAACAGGTAGTCTGTCTTATGTCAACAGACCGCGAGTTTGACAGAAACAACAAAAACACAAAGTAGCTCGCAAAAATGAACATCCTCTTCGGAAATCCACAAGATTAGTTTGCTTTTCTCCATCCGGCTTTACTCGAGTGTTTTTTCACATCACTTACAAAAAATCGCATGTATGGAAAGTCAAATTTTATACTAAAGACACAAGGTGAACGACACTTTACAAAGAAGCAGACGTTCACCGAGATAGTTGAGCTTTGAGTCACTCAAATGCGGAAATAACCAACTCAGGCGTAATCAAGTGAATTCACAAATTAGCCAAGAGGAATTCCCTGAAGGTCGCCTTATCGTAAACACTCATCACTATGGCTTTATTCACGCTCAAATAGACAACTACGTTTGAAGGCGCCACACTTTGCTCAATAGTTCATGAGATCACTTTTTAACGCATGGTGGGGAGATGGTCAATAGTCCTTACTTAGACCATCTAAACTAGCAGCTGTTGCTGAGAACGTCAGTCACACTACACGGTCACCATGATGACAGGGATGGATAAGCAGGTGGGCTTTTTCACGCCAGCAGCAGCAGCAGCAGCAGTCAATTAGGCCAATATCGCGTTCGGTTGCATCTGTATTCAGGACAGAACCCTGCTAAGACCATGAAATCAATTGGATACTCAAAGTGACGGACGTACACGTTTGCACGTTAAATATGCTATATTGGCACTGGTGCCTAACAGTGACACCACCCAGTATGAAGTAATCATACTCAGCGGGCCGGAAAATTCAAAACTGATCTGAGCTAGGTCAGACACATCCCTGGGGGATGTTCCGTTTGAGCTTTTCAACGTCACTTTGTTTAAATAATTAATAATTTCTGTGGATACATTGTCTTCCTACCCACTTTCTGGATAGTTCCGCGTCAAACAACCTAGTTATCTTAGATAAGTGACTCCACAAAGTGATTTCTCAATCCTTTAGACTGTCATGAAGGATTTTTTCAAATGTTGACCAGTCAGATGAGTAAAATGGTCCAGGGGAACACTACAAAACCTTTTTCTAGTTTATATTACTGTGAAGAATTGTACCACCATTCAGGTACACTCTAGGTGACGGAAAAAATAAACCGTTCAGCGGTAACACCCTTTCGGTGCTTAGCTGCCATGTCAGCCGAAGGAAGCACGAGGATTGAGATACTGCCAGGTTTCCCAAGCCTGGACAGAAAAAGTCTAGAGCAGAAGTCGGGTTCGAACCACGGACCTTCCGGCCGGTAATTTTGCCCTTTAACCACTGAGCTTTCTTGAGCTCTTTTCACGCGCCATAAGTGCTTTTTTTCTAGGTCTTTTGATGGCAATTAAATACTGCAGTGCCAGTGTTTGGCTGACAATTGTGACGTTGGAACAGGATGAAATAAGGCGGGAAGTTCCGACCTCTCAACCGCACCAATTCGAAACCTGTCGATCAGTGAGTCAGTAAGTCTGGGCAAGTTCAAACGGGAACTAGCTTACGACGTCGTTTAACCGTCATAACATTCTCATTCATTCTAGTAATATGTGTAAAGGCACAACTCACAGTTACTTGATAAACAGGACAGACACACTGCTCGGAAAATTAACATCAGTACTCAAAAACGGCTCAATGGTTAGTACATTTACCTATATATCTGCATCCATCAAAGCAACTCACAAGAGGCTTTAAACGCCAGCCCAACCATACAGTTTGCTAGAAGTCCATCATTTGCAGTTCGCTATTTAACGTAAGCGACAATCACAGTCTCCTCTGGTAGTCAAAGCCTATTGCTGACAATTCTGCCACATCAAATATGGTCTTAACCGGAAATTCCCTAAACAAAACTTGCACATCATCATCGTCACCATCATCAGCATCATCATCATCATGGACGGCATGACCTCAGTGTTCAACACCGATGCTTCGCTACCGTACAACCATGATTTATTTGGAAGCCTTATTGTGAAGAAAAGAATAAAGGTGAATGGGAAAGCGACTTAGTGCTGGCTTACCACAATCATTCCGAGGTCCCTGCATTTCCAGACACTCATTCAGGCAATCTGGATAGAAACCCACAACAACAACATCAGCTGGCAGCCATCTTTGCAGGCGCAGCGGGGATCACGAGGTATCCCCTCCTGGAAGGCGAGTCGCATCGGCAGCTCTCAGACTTTTCGTAATCTCCTTCATAACTCTCTGCCAGATCAAAGGTTGGCCACCTCTCTGCTTACGCCACTCTGAGTCGGGCGTGGGAAACAGCACTTTACGGCAAACGACGGTTCGGCATAAGCAACACATGTCTCAGTCGACGCAGCTTCTGGTGCTGGACACATTCTTCAATGGAAGTACCCGTTGCACAACCCAAACCTCTCTTTCTAATTGCCTCGTTACATATTCGCCGATGCCAACGCACACGAGCTATGGTTCTGAGACAGCGATTGTCGAACACCTGAAGACGTCTCAGTTTCGCTGCTCGAACAGGCCAATTCTCACAGCCATACAACAAAACAGCCCGCATTGTAGCTTGATACACACGTCCCATGAGATTCAGGGACACACCACTTTGATGTCATAGCTGTTTCAAATTAGCAGATTAATGCATTTACCCCACCTGTCAGTCAGAACTAATACAACTTCCAAGGTACGTGAAACGCTCCACAACTTCGAATGTCTGCCCCTGGATTGTAAGTGGCATGCCTATTGACTGCATCTCCACGAGCATGACCTTACACTTTGTGGGTGCAAAGTGCATACCAAAGGACGGGATGACTTTTGTCAGTCTATCCAAAAATACCTACAACTTATCAGCCTCTTCGAAGATGAAAACGATGTTACCTGCATATTTCAGCTCGACAGGGTTTTCGTCACAGGCTATTTGAACACCAGGGTTTTGAAGACCTTTCAGTATTCGCCTCATTATTTCATCGATCACCAAATGAAATAGGAACGGACAGAGTGGACACAACCCCATTGAAAACTCGTGACACGTAGGGAACACAGGTTTAGTGTCCGTCGACTTAAACGCTAAACCGTCATAATGACAGCCTCACGAAGAACCCAAAATCTTGACCAACAGCGATGAGAGTAACAACATCAAGAAGCAAGGAACACGAGTACGGTGCTATGGTTCTTTGCTCTCGGTTCTGTACCCTAAAATCCAGCTATTTACAAATTGGTAGTAGTACAACAAAGCGAGAGATAACAATAACGGAATAAATCACTCTGGTTTTTAGTTAGTGTACTACGTCTGATCTCTGCGTTCAGTCAGGCCGACAGTCATCTTTGTTTTCACATTCGTTTCATTTTATGCGACAAACCCTTCATGGAGAATTTTCAAAGTATTTCTGAGATACGTGTGATGTTCCATTCCGGGCTGTCGGCTAGGAGTGACTGGTGCCGAGAAGCTGCGAGCTGGGTGGCACAAGTGGTTGTCACAGCTAGCCACATTCAAGGGCGTCTTCTCAAGTAAGCGGAAACCACCAGGCGGTGCATCATCCTATTTGGGTAACAACAAATTCCTGTTTCTGGCCTTGCTCATCGATTGCTACTCGCACCAGAATGATATAGCGCCGCCAGTAGGAACCCGTTTGAACACAGTATGTTAAACTGAATGGCGTAAGCTCCGATTAACAGGTAATCGGTTTTAAACAGTCGCATGCACTTTGAAAGGTAGTTTCCTTCGATTATCACATTTGCTGAGCTACTGCTGTTGTCACGCTCACGGTTATCCTGATAGCAGAGAGCCTCAGTAGAGCCGCAAATTCCTTTTGGAAACATTTTCAGCATTTGGTTCAGGTTGACGAAAAACTGGCGGGATTGGAATCCGGCGAAACATTCGTTTTCAGACAGCGCAGATGTTTTAGTGAAGACCCAGTGATATTCCCGTTTAATTGACTCCAAGGTCAGGGATTATTTACGTGGACCGAAGTTCTCGGTCGTGGTGGTCGTAAAACCGAGAGCCGGAAGTCAGCTTCACGTTGGGTGTCGGACACACCTTTGTATTTGTCCCAAAACTGATGCGGTAGTGAGCAAAAGGGACTGACAGTTTCCTTCTTACGTAGATGTGTTAATCTGACGCATTTTATAGTGTGATCACGGTTAGTTTTACTGCGTGAAAGCCAGAGAAGTGTAAACCTAATAACCGTTTATCTCAGATGAGACATCCTAGATTAGCTCGAAGCTTTTCAGACATGTATAATCGCTCAGGCCAAACAAAAAAAGAACGCTCGAGTAGAAAAACAGAGAACATCACTGGCAGACGCGTTTGTCCGTTAAGTTTGGCCCTGGTTTGCGTAGAAAAGTTACCAGTGTGTGAGTGTGTTTAGAGACGAAACTGTTTACGACCTGTGAACTTACAACATGCCACCTTGTGTAAAAGCTGTCGGGTGAACTGAGAATTTCTCCATAAAATAGTTAAATATAGCCATCATTTGGTTGATATGCTTACGCTACCCTGATATAGACTGGCGCAGCTTGGGACATACAGTGTGCAGTTACTATAACGAAATTTCCAAAAGCAGTTGTGATTTATAAGTAGTATGATTTGACCGATCAGAATTCGTCAGAGTTCGGTACGATTTCAACCAAAAGACCCAAGATTTCAACCCACGTTCTTTCTGATCTGAAACCAAGCGTGTGCGGGTTGTACTTTTAGAGCACTTGCGTATTCACATTCATATATATATATATATTCATATACATATACATTCATATGTGTATATTCATATATATTCATATTCATATACGTCAGCGAAGCATCAGTGTTGAACACTGATGTCATGCTGACGATGAGGATGATGCATATTCATAACGACCGTTTTAGACGTCCTTCGATCAAAAGTATAACGCAACAGCTTCCTCAGAGTTCAACTTGACCTGTAAGCACACGTTTGGAGTATTTCTACATATAAGCACCAGGGAGGTGCCCGTCCAAGCTGGCTACTTGGTGCTCTTGTCTCCCATGACACAGTGTTCAGTATTTTACTTAACTCCAAGGTAGTACTTGCATTGCACACGCGACTGGAGGAAAAAATGAACAAAAAGTTTATTCAAAACTTGTTTGAACCTCAAGCTAACTCACGCGAAGGGGTTTTTTGGTTTTACTGAGTGTATAAATTATGTCAGTACCTCTAAATACCACAACATTGAATTTTTACCCTGGATTACGTGTTATTGATTTATGTACTGGCTTGTGAACGGGGGGTGTATATCGATTGTTTCGTCGTATTGTCACGAGTTGGAATGCCTACCGAGTACTAAGTCCAGAAGTGACTAGCCGCTTGGGAGAGTTCACAGAATGGCAAAAGACAATACGGAATCACACCAAAATGAAGGTATTCTCAGGTTACTTATTAAATACCCATCAGTAGGCAGCTAAGACAGAGCATACCGTGTTAGTTTATTCCCGAAAACCCTTCATTTCTGGCAGAAAGATTCCAGTTATTTCACATTTAATTGTCATCTTGAATTTGAAACGAGCCATGCTTAGACCTCTGTTCGGAAGCTCAGGCTTCAGTCAGTTCGCTTCAATACTTTTGACCAATACGCAAGGCAAAAACATCGGAATATCTTGATAAATGAAAAATGCGGACGAATTTACAGAATAAAACCAAAATGCCCGCCTCATGTTGGTTTCGAAAATGAACTGAACTCAGTTTGAAAACAAGGTAACAAGAATCCCGCTCTCGGTGCTGCTGCTGTGGTTGTCTCTGTGCTATGGCTACCGTCATCCTTCTTCCCTCGTCTTTCTTGGCTGTGAGTTAACAAATCTGATCATTTCCGCCTGGTCTGTCGTTGTTGCATTTATGGTGTCTTTCCGGAACTGAAATGCTTACTCACCTAATCTAGTTTAAACCACTAGATACATGGTACAGTATGCATAAATAGGGGCAGACCGTGAACCCTCATTAGGAAGTCGACAAAGATGGAAGCACTTCAAGGCGCCTTTCAAGCCCTGGAACAAATGCCAAATGATACTGGGGTTAAACGCAAAGTCGAAAAAATGGTTTCCGGTTCATAAAATGCGCACAGGCTTGTCGCGTTCAAACCATTCGTGTTGTGAAATGTCTGAAAAGATGAAAGGTTAAAATACCACTTATGCCCTTGGCCGTTTTAAAAAACTCCTAATTTAGATTGAGTCACTCAGTACCGTTAGAAGCACACAGTCTTGTAGCGCCTGCATACTCATGAGTTTGTCAGAATTCTCGAATGTGGTTGTAAGCCTCAACGTCCACCATGACCAAAACCACACCATCCAAAACAAACAAATATGGGAGCGCATTAACTCGGGTTTGTGTTCTGGGCGCTGGCCAGCAAGGAGAAGAAGTATTTCCGAAGGTAGGCTCCGAAATTTTTCAGGGTAGCCCAAATGCGGGAAAAGTCTACGGCATTCTCATGAAGAGTGTTTTAGTATAGAGTGAGTGCACTGTAATATGCTGAAAGTTTCAAACCAATCAAGTTTCAATCGAAGTCGATCGATGAACGTCTGGTGCCGCGTTAAGAAGTAAACGTGCGTATTGCAGTAAACAAAGGTACATGATTACTGAAGAATCGTGCAGGATTAATTTACAGTCATACGGTTGACACATACATAACTGCGCCTAAACAGATGATCAGCAACAAACTTCATAGTGAAGCGGATCAAATTTGGTGGGTCAAAACGTTGAACTTATGGAATTTGGAAGAATCTGTTTCATGCAGTTTCAGCTGTTAAAAACAGGGTCCTATTCCTGCCAGTCGAAATAAGAAACCCAGAATAATATGGTGCTTATACACTACTTACTCATTGGCCTTGGGACCAAACCTCCTGCTTCAGTGGGGAGTAGCTCTTTTGCGGAATTTGGGATGGATATTCATGCGAGCAAAAAATGATAGAAAGCTTGCAGCACCGCAGTCATTAAGTCATAGTACGCTTTAGGTGATGGGCGAAGAACCAGCTAAATAATTCATAATTCAGGCCGAATATTTATGTCCCGAACTTTTGTCCTGCCACCTATGAAGCAGTTATGTCTCAAAATCGATTTGTACGCACCACCTTCATCCAGTCCATACTGCCTGGCTGGTCTCCACATGTACTCATCACGTCCAGCCCAGAGTTAATCTGGTACAAGTATCTTTTAGCTGAGGTGATTTAAAATGTTGTGAACTCAACCACGCATTGGAGGCCATGACACAATCTCTGAATTCACATCAGATGGATCTCTTTGTTTAATATGTTTCTGGCAGGGTCACGACAACCATGAACTGCCCACCAATCTTAAGCCTTGTAAAGAAGACAGTCCGCCTACGCATTTCTAGTTGCAAGGACAACAACGTCTCAGCTGACAGAATTCGTAGCAGGTTACGTCTAAATAGCCATCGGTCGGCTTTCTGGCAGTGATCTACCAACATTTGGGAGAACACTTTCGCTACGGTAGCTCTAAGCGACTGGACACGTACTGGACCGAGCAGATCTTTGACTAGAAATTCCGGAGTATTCGAGAGCAGGATCTTATCTCCACGGTGCAGCATCTTGAACACTGTTAAGGACTCCGGAAACCGTCGAAACAACGTAAGCAATGATCCGCCCACTACAGCAACGGTATGGTTGATGTCAGTGAATACCACAACGAAAAGTAAGTTACCTATCTTGCAGGAAAAGTGAAACCGTGACGGAGTAGTGTTAAATTCTGTCATTTTGAGGAACAATAACACGATTTAATTCCTTGGAGAGCTTTCTACGTTCGGCTTGGATTCCAGTACATTTGCCACTTACAATTGCTTATCAGCTGTCGTTTTTCGACGTTACTGAAAAACTACATTTCTTGCACCTGTGTCCTAATTGAAGTACTCTTGTACTCAATGTGGGGATTGCTTATTGTATGTGCCAATTCTATATGCAGTCAACAATATATCTTCAATGGGAACGTCCGTCGAATTCAGGATCTCTCTCCCATGGTTGTGGATTCATAGTGTTCTTTTTTATTTTGTGGTGTGCGAAATATGATTCCCGTCATCTGTTCTTGCTTCTCTCTGTTGCCTTTCAGAGTATTAGAGTACAGTATAGGATACAAGGCTACAATTAAACTCGGATTTTTGACACACAGACCTGGCGCATTAAGTTGCATGCTGGATGGGCCTAAGACGTGATTCAGGTCATGTATTGATCCGCCCGAAGGCGCCCTGTTGGCTGTGATTGATGTGCGCACATTTCAGCCAATGACGTCTCAAGGTCACAGCTAGGGCGATAAACAACTAATGATGCGTAAATTTTTGGGACCGAATAGCGCCTTGACTCAGGTGGTCCAGGGCTAGGAAGCGAGCGTTCGTCACCCTTGGTGGAACGAGGATTGACTTGTACCGAAACAGATTCCGGACGAAGTAACAGAGGTATAGCAACGAAGTCCTCCTGACAGAAAATGACAGGGATGATATCAATGCGGCCCGCGAGATGACCTAGTTTCTTATGATCACGAGTTCGAAGGAACACGGCCACAGCGATCAAGGTCACAGCAGATGATCTTGTGGGATTGTGATCCACCTTTCTGGTCTACAAGTACTATTCTGTTAAAGCAGACGGACAAATCGCACACAGTTCCTAATGGAGGAAACCTGTTGAAAATCATGTTGAAAATCACTTCGGGAATATAATAAGCCGATACGGTAATGTCTTCATACATAATGCCTAATTAGTATCCAAACATACGAAGAAGACATCCTTCGGACGGCTAGTTCAATATGTTTTCAGTTGCCATATTAGTTCCGATTGCAAGTCATTGGTAGACCACGGCCAGATGAAGTTGAAAACCCTGGACAAGTTCCACAGAGTAAGGTTAAATTTATCTTTTTAATGGAGATTTCGTCCAGCAAGCCGAGCCCATTTATGGTGAAAAGCAGAGAAGCACTGTTATAGCTGTAGTATCCTGATAAAATGTCACCACTAGTGCGCACTCCACGGAACTCCAGGGAGTCTCCAATCTCAGACCAGTCGGATAGTAGTTTGAGCACTTATCCATTCAACAACGGGCGGCTGATCAGCAGTGTGATTAACTCGCACTTAGACAGGATATAGCGCCCGTCATCCTTCAATCACAGGATCCACATCACCTAGTTACGTGTCAGTTTGTTCCTCAAGTGACAACTGCTTTTTACCATTAATATGAATGTCGGTCCAGGGAGTAGAATTTACAATTAATAGTAAAACGCAAGTTAGGTGCAAGAATTTTTATGAGAACCAATCCCCACACCCGAATAAAACAATCATCCGCTAAGTGGATATGTGAAATTAGTCTAATACAGAGAAATCAAGGGATGACTGGAAGAAAGACACTGTCAAAAATCCGGCATAAATCACCAGGACCATTTGAACTGTCTACATTTTTTAAGAACGTGTTCAATTATTACCAATTGAAACAATGTGGAGCCCCACTGTCCATTGCTTGTTTCAAATCTATTGATCGCTTGAGGTTCTGGGGTTGTAAGGTCGACGTATCAGACTAGGTCTTACGGTACCTAATTAGTTCATAGCAGCAGAAAATATCAGCATTTTGGGGAGCTTATACAAAACTCCAAGAAATTTCCACTGCCACCTCTTTAAAACAAGACTTTGTGAGCTACTAGCTGAGATTATGACTTGTTTACACAATCAGTGGTCGTTCGCACATTGTAGGCTAGCAACTGCTTCACTACAGTTTAAAGTGAGAATGCTTGAGTTGTCTTAGTGAACTCACAAAAATTCGGCTTCAGGCACCCAACAAAGTCTCAAACAAAGGGTAACCAACCAATGCCACGGCTTAAGCTGCGTTTAACAAGGTTTCCAATGTGACGAAAATGGCGGCTGTTTGGCAGCGACGAGTTGATGGATCATTCGGAATAAAGACAATAGGAACCATCTAGTCCGGTAGGGAAAGAACGGACAAAGAATCACCTGGTTTTGGCCACTGTGCTATGAAGCATGTGTTCAAGACTATCTGGCTTGACGTGTGACCCAAAAAGCTACTCTGACGTGCGTCTTTGAACAAAATAGTATTGAGATATCTATACCTGATTATTTTGCTATCCAGTTGTTGCACAACACCTCACCTAAGCAAACGTGGTTGCCAAGCAACCAACCATGGATGTATGGGAAACTTTCAGGTTGAAAGTTACACATTGCAAATTACACTGTGTATTTTGATAGGAGATAATGAAGCACCAGGCTCTTTGTTGCACCAAAGTTTGCGGCGCTAGTCTTATTAGAACCATGCAACTATCCAGAATTCTGTTTGCGGCGCTGGTCTTACTAGAACCATGCAGCTATCCAGAATTAAAAAGAATTCTCCATGAGTTCAAGTCCGACCACTCGATTCAGGAATCAGCTACACCGAATGAGACAAGCTGCGTCGTTGAATGTTCCAAGTTGGAAAAAAGCAAAATGAACAAGAAAGACCGATTAACCTAAACGTAGCTTACGTAAAAACAGAAGTCTACCGAAGATTTTCTTCATAAAGAAACTTTATTTTGTAAAACTTACGCGAATGTGAATGGTGGTCAATCGGATATTGTTACCATTGGCAACGCTATGGGAGTTGAGTTTCGTGAAATTAGTGAAGACGCAACAACGAATAGACGTTCGACAAAACTTTAGAAGCAGAACTTCTAATTTCAAGGCAACACTCAGTAACCGATTAAAAGATGCTTGGACTGAGTGTGACGACGCAATGAGCACACCCGGAGTACACAGCTGTAAGATGTTCAATATTTCGGGTGTACTACATGATAATAAATCTAAGCGGCTTCAATTTGTTCCTTACTACCAATAAAGGGAGGACACCCTGTTAAGGTGTTTACAAAGGGTTCGTACAAATGTTTTTGAATATAAATCCCAATTCAGAGTGGCGTAAGCAGAGAGGTGGCCAACCTTTGACCTGGCAGAAGGGTATGAAAGAGATTACGAAACGCTTGGGTGCTGTCGGTGCTACTCGCCTTCCAGGATGAGGGCCGCGTGATCCCCATTGCGCCTGATTGGAGACGCTGCAAGATATGGCTGCCCACCAATGTCAGTGGCGCTCTTGTTTTCAGTTTCTATCCATATTGCCTGAGTGAATGTTTGGAGGTGTAAGCACCTTGGATTGATTGTAGTAAGCTAGCATCAAGCCCCTGCCCCCTTCCATCTTTATTCTTTTCCTCACAATAAGGCTTTCAAATAAATCATGGTTGTATGGCAGTGAAGCATCGGTGTTGAACACTGATGTTATGCTGTCCATGATGATGATGAACTCGAAGGAGCTCACGTTGGGAACTTGCGTCGTGTGCAGTATACGTGATGTTTTCGTTAGCTTTTTTCCGTTCTAACAAATGTTAGGAAAACTTGCGAGGACTTGCACAGAAAATGATAACAGAAACCGTTGGATTCTGGCTTTCTCTTAGGAGCCAGAAACATTTCAACATGTCACACGAGTCTGGTGTATCTGTCAACATCAAAACGTGACAGATCTATCATTTACGAAACCGAAGCCACGTGAATTGGTTCGCCTGATTGAAGGATAGGTGGCGCGAGTTCAGCACACTTCTGATCAGTCACTCGTGGACAAACAGTTAAATGCTCAGACTAGCATCCGGGTGATCGCGAGTTCGAGAGTCCCTCCTGGAGTGCGCGCTGCCGACAAGTTCCAGTAAGGATGACACAGCTGTATATTTCTTCTCGGCTTTTCAGAGTATACCGGTTTTGCCTAATTGACGAAACCTCTTCAGACTACCAGTTATTTCCTTTTTTTTAAAAAAAGTAATGGATGCTGATATCAATCACAGATGCATCACGGTTAGTATGTCTGATATCAAATTCTTCCTGCTACCCCCTTAGTTTAAATGGATATTTCGGACACCGATAGCCCCGGTCTTAGACTTTCCCTCATTTTGATTTTGCACGTGAACACTAAACGTGTTGAATGTAAAAGTAAACACTGGTTTTCAAGTTAAGACAGTACTAACGCAAATCTCCTCTGAATTTTTTCTTTACAACGTAAGATGGATAGAACCATCAGTCAGAGACTCTGCGGAGACCCGGTTTCCAGCAACATTTAAGGGCAGACGAGCGTCCAAATCAGAAAAATCGTCCATTGTTTTCCGGGTTAGATAACAGTCTAGTATCAGCTCTATTTAGCAGTCGATTTCGGTCTTGTTCAGGGATGAACGGACAGCCAGTGTCTTGGAGACCATCCGAACAAATGATCACATGGAACAGAACGAAAAACAGCTACTGGATACACAGGATTACAACGGCATGAACACTAGTACGAATACAAGACACCGACAAGGCCACATCAACAAGACTGCCACTAGATGGTCCGTAAACCGATATGAAACAGAGCGATACGTTGGCACATTGCACACGGGGAATGGACCAACTAGAGGTCAGTTCAAAGGTAAAACGCAATAAAGAACTTTTACTAGACTGACGTAAAACGAAGGACTTCTAGAAAGTTTCTCAGACCTAGCATATAAATTTTAAGCAACGGAGCACGAAATTGTAACAAAACGCGTCCTCAAAACTAGCTACGAGGAGAATTGATATGTATGAGTGGCGGAAATGAACCAAAACCTTCATCCTCAAAGAGCACTCTAACATTTTTGACTTCGTGTGATGCAGTAGTCTATGACTTGAAACACAACAGCAGAACAGGATTGACGCAATTGTTTTGAGAAAAAAATTTAGCACTGTCAGTCACTACTTTTGCGTAGATAGAATAGGATGGAAACTGATGGAATCTCCGGTCCCATATAACCTGTTGAAAAACGTAACAAAAGCATCAGTTTTACAAAAGAAATGCTTACTTCGCTTGGAAATATACATTTGTTTAGAGACCGGAGGAAATTCACTGACGTAAGCCGTACAAATGTATGTTCCGAAATCGTCATCACGCAGGCTATCTTTTCTGTAAGTCACTCCTCTGTGTAACACCTCATGTCCACCTTCACGACGCCAGTCTATACGAGGTGTTGGATTACCTCTTGCCGGACACTCCATCGCGATATCCTCTCCGACCGAGGCGGTAAACAAAAGTGGAGAAGGCTCGAGAAATTGTGGTCCAACTGAAATTTGAATGATGCCATTTTAAGAATCGAGGATAATCACCTGAAACATCAAATGCTTTCCAGCGGAAAATTAGCTCAAGGTTTTGTGGTCGGACACATTAGGAATGTAAAACTGATCGATAAGATGACAACCAACGATCGGGAGCTTGATAAGTTTGCTCTGAAGAATACGCATTCTTGAAAAATACGTTTTACTCCTTATCACAATGACAATAAAATGAAATCTTTGGAATCCTCCTTTTTTCTGCTGGTTTGGTTGAACGGAATTAAAATTTTACATCGAACAAGGCGGGTAAACCTATTCTATCCTGTATGTCTGACTAGAACGAATGCACATGAGTGTAGAAACAGTAAACAGCAGTACACCAAGACTTGAATTTCGCGCACACTCAGGTATCCACAAGCACAACCACACACACACACACACACACGTGCGGACGCAAAAGGACATACTCACATTTGACTCGAACTGTTGTTTCGGTATGTCCCTTTTTGTTCGAAATGGCGATGCAGCGGAACACGGCATTGTGCATGTCTCTTGTAAGTCGAAGCCGGTACCATGGGTCGGCGATATTCTCAACTTGTCTGCCGTTGACAAACCATCTGAAAATTTGAAATGGTCATTTCTACTGACAGTTTGATACTAACTGGACCACAGGTGTCCTGGTAGGCAACTAAATGTATTTCACGTGTTCCCAATGATTTAGACTTATGTCTGGTTGTTTGCTGTAGCTATCCGATTTTATGAAGGTGGCAGAAAGCATGCACCACCGACTTACCCGATATGTAGCATAGCACAACGCGTCTACCGCATACGGTGATTGACTTCGATCCTCAAACGGTCCTGCATTGTGGCAGCAAGTTGAGCGTCTCCGTTTGAGGTCATACTATAGCAATACGCCAGGCAGAACGCATGCATCTGCGTTACCTATCTTAAAAACTATATCACGTGAAGGCCTCTAAGCAATAGCACCAGCTGGACTCGGATATTTCGACAGCTTGACTAGACCACCACCGAAATGAGTCGATAGCACATAAATCGCGTAATCAAACACCTACCGTAATATCATTGCCCTTTTAACGTTTTATGCTACCAGACTACCTGTGAGGAGCACCGGTTCACTGAAACTTGCACATAGTGGTCGTTTTCCATGAAACGAAAACCAGTGGACTCAACCAACACCAGCGCATTTCAAACACACTTGCACCCTGCATTTTGCCCTACCAGTTTGTTTGAGTGATAAAGTACAGTTGGGAGAGAAGACGCGGTACAACTTGTATTGGAATGTTCGACAGAGGACAGACTGAACCTGCGATGTGTTTAAAATCTACCGAAGGGAAAAGACCAGTTAAATGAACGAGGATGTACGTATCTAACTTGGTCTCTGACCGGTTTACTACAAACATTTACTCGTACACCAACCGTGGAAAACAGTCCGGGCGAATTTATCGTTAAATAATTTTACTGCGAGCCAATTTATCACTAGACCGATTCATCATCAGAACAAATGCGATTGGCCGCGTATGGCCAAAGTTGAACAGTTTAACCATTGTTGTGATTTGAGGTACCATGTGCACCGCGCAGATACGCCCGAATGAACCAACAAGGAAGAGTAATATCGGTCGGACAAGTGTCAAAAGACACTGAAGGACACAGGGACTGGTGGGCTAACTATAAGCACCTGCTGGCCGACACCATATTCGATACAATCGGTATTTGCTCTCTACTATTAAGTAACACGTCTTTGTATTATAAGACTGTTTACAACCTTTGTTTTAGAGAGGTTTGGTAAACAATCAGTGGATCTAACGAAATACACTCAATTGCAAACAAATTTGGTTTTGCGAGAGACTCACCTGGAACCCAGCTGAATCTCCCGTTTATGATATTTCCAGGCAACTGAATGTGCTGCACCAGGCCGCCTCATCTTCTAATTGCTAAGATACTCGGGATATCGCGATACATGTATATTCGTAATGCAGTACTCAGTGGATTTATTGTTTAGCAAAGTTTCGCTTTTGACACAAAAACTTCGTCAGGCCAAGTGAGTAAGTAACCAGGTTGATCGGGTCATAAGACAGTCAAGGCACCAGTCCGTGAGATTTCTTATGACTAGCCGAATTGATCGGTGCTGGGTATCAGTCTGATGTTCCTGTTTGTTGGTTAGTAGGGATGAATAACATTCATGATAGATTGGTAAGGAGGGGTTGTCTTGATGTTGAAACCGGATTTTTCGGCCTTGCTTTTCCGGTCTAGGACACCTTAATGGAATATTCCTCTTAGCGGTCGTTCACCAATTCTGTTCGCCTGTGTTCGTCGAGGGGTTGCCGGATCAACTGGTTTGATGTTGAGGGTGGGGATGGCTAATTGGATCTTACTCCGCTTGAATTTGGTACTTTTTGGCCCAGAACATTTTGGTGATACCTGCACACCACTTCGTGTCATCTCGCTGATCCAAAACCACTCTCTACACGTTTGCCAGTTCTACGCCCCCTATTCTATTCACGATGAGATGCCTGGCGATTTCTACCACCTCGGCCACCAGTCGCTGTGGTGTGTATATTAGGCCCCGTCTCAGATTCTCTACATTTTACAAATCTATCCTATACCAAACTTCTCTGAAATCTTGACTACCCAATCGGTCCAGACATTTTCCAACTGTTTACAGCCATTCATATAAGCCTTCTCTGTTCGGTGCTCCATTTTGTTTTCTATGTTGAACAAGTTTCACAAAGTCTCTTCCCACTAGAAATATTCTTGCTGCAGCAAATTCAAGGGTTACTTTACGTAATATGTACCTCGGACCACTTGAGCCGTACGTCACGGATCTTGCATCAAGGCAGAATTGTATCTTGATGCACTATGAACTTTCGTTTGATGGACCGCAATTATTGGCACTATGGGAACGTACAACGTATCGATCAGCTGTAGCACCCTTTCCGTGCCTAAATGCCATGCCACCAGAAGGAAGCACGATGGCCGGGATACTGTCAGGTTGCCCAAGCCTAGACAGGGGAAGTCGAGAGGCCGGGGTCGGATTCGAACCACGGACCTTCCAATCAGTCAAGTCGCACTTTAACCACTGAGTCATCTCGTCCCCATGTACAACCTATTCTGATGAGCACTACACCGGTGCACGGCTCACGTGCTTTTATTGGTAAAGCTATAACCCGATGGGCGCCAGAAATTACTGCTGATCTGAATTGACTGGCTTTGACAACTGCTGTAGGGCACACCATGGACATACTCAACTACCCATCCATAGCTTGATTGAGAAATAATGACGGAAAAACAACATAAGACCACAATGTTTGACACACTAAGTACAAGTTGCACAGTCTGAAGTTTCCGGACCGAAGCGGGGTTCAGCTGAGTAATGCGTTCAGCAGTGAACAGGTTTGAAAACTTAACCTTGAAAAACTATGGAACCTGAGCAAACCATAAAACAATGCCATCGCATATTTTGCAGCAATATTAATGAGGCTTATTAAATTCATTATTGTAATTCTGGCTGTTGTCACAACCAGGGAAAAGAAAACGTCTGAAGCCTAGTGAGGACAATTCGCTCTCAAAGGGGTCATCTGCCTTGTGAATGATCGCGTTGGGATGAGGTGAGGAGAGAAAGTGCCACATGTGTGCCATGATTAGCAGCAGATCATCATCTTTCCGGGGAAGGTCGGAAAACATGCAAGGGAACCTTGACAACAAAATTTTCTGGCTATCGGCGCAAATTCGGTGTGAGGGCGCGAGCTGCTGTAAAGTAAGGTAAGATCACGGCACTGAGACTGTGTTAGCTGACTGGAATACTGGCCGTAGGGATTGACTTTTATTGACCGTAGGTATGTAACTCACATTTCAGTACACCCAACAGTTATGTTCTCGCAATCAGCTGAGGTGTCGAAACTCAGCAGTCAACTTTGAGGGAACCACTTAATGCTTCAACTATGAACTGTTTTCCCGCTTCTGTAGCCAGTCACTCTTGAGAAGATATGTTTTAATGATACCCAAGTGACGAACAGCGACTGTTGAATCTGTTTGAATTTCTTCTGATTCCGGAAACTCATGTGCGTAAAGGATACTTCGACAAATCTCCAGTGAGTCGCCTTGTTTATCACTCGCATTAATTAGAATACAAACATGGAGTTTGCCTGACGATAGACCAAGATATTTCAGAAAAACTTTTGGTGACGGGCTTGATTTCTCTCGAGACGATGAACTCATATCAACCGTGCCAGGGTCGTTTTGTGCCCGGTCACAAAAGAGTAAACTGCATGTGGTTTTTTCCGGATGTCCTGAAATAGATGACTCAGGCTGTTTGACAGCCTTGCGCAGATGTGATGTTAACCCACACTACTGCATTGGCGAGCTGTTCAGTAGTATATTTCATCTGGTGTGGCACGGATGAGTACTGTATGTGTTACCTTCTCGTAGCAGAATCAAGTATCAGAAGCTGGTACAAGTTACAGAAGTACTACAGGAACGACCCCACTGAGGACAGCTGATTCCCTGTAGAGACCGATGTTGCCATTCCTGTCAGTCACGACCAAAACGAACTGAGGACAGACGGTTTCCTGTAGTGACCGAAATTGCCATTCCTGTCAGTCACGACCAAAACGTTCCACCGTTCCAGATAAGCAAGGATAACTAGTGATGTGACATATGCGCGCAGCAGTCACTAAGGCATCCTCCATGCCTATCAGCCAGGAACTGTTCGCCGATGAGACAGTAGGTCACCATTATGATGGGCGAGTAGACCGATAGAATTTCCACCTTATAGTTTTGAGTTATTTATCCAGTTTATGTACCCGGGAGATTTTGAGAAACACATTCTCCGCCACAAGCGGATGTACCAGGAAACAGGATTTGGCAGTTTGAATTAGGTTGTGCTTAAATTCTACGGTATAGGGAACATGGTTTTCCTCAACTCTACATACCTATTGGAAAAAGTTACTCTACATTTATGGACTGTCAAATTTAGAGAATCGCCCAGTTCGATCTGTTCAGTTTTCAATCACTTCAATTCCCTCGAGCAACAGTCTGGTGGGATTTTTACCCCTTTAGAAGTGGCCTCGTTTCTGGAGATTACAATAAGCGTGATTGTCTCCTGTCCAATCCAGTGGTGTGTCTTCGAAAGGTTCCTGATTTGTGGAGACCACATTATGTTGGATTTGGACGCCTTGGTTCCCCGAGGACGAAAAATATGGGCAGCCAGTTAAAGACTCTTTTTCAATTCTTGTGCAGTACAATTTCTCGCTTTACTGTTTCCGTCTTCTGCCCGTATCTCATCTTTTTGTGTTTGGTGTGAACGTTAACCATTTTTTGACCTTGGAATTGCCCGCATAATCCAATTCAACCACCTGGACTTAGTCATCCTGTTGTTTATATTCATACCACTCTCGTTTGAACGGTCGTCCTCCTGTTCTGGCGTAATTATTCCGGTGAGTCCACACCAAAGGGAAGCACTGGACTCGAGTTTCGCTCTTATTAGAGCTCATCAGCAGTGCATATCCAGTGGCCGTGCCGGGATTTGAACCCCGGACATCTGACATGCGAGGGGAGCGTGTTACCACTACTCCACCAACGCACGTTGGACGCATCTGAATTGTCACGTCTGAAGAGGCGAACGTGTTCACGCCTGAGTGATGTGATTGGTGTGCCCGACTCATCGAACGACGACCCAGTAACTGTCCTGGTTGTGACGATCGATTGACCCGCCAGTCAGGATTTGTCTTGGCTTAGTGTGAACTTTAGGTAGACGTATTGTTTCCCATCTGTTTTTTTCGTAAAGTACTCTGTTTGGAACCCGTTGTATACAAGCCGGCGTGGTCAAGTGATTTTCGGTTATGTACCATTTTCCTCTCAGCTTAGTGTGGCTCATCGGATTTCTGGAAAAAGTCAGTAATACTCAAATCGTGGAGTGTTGCGCTTGCATCTACATGCCAATTCTAAAGGTGATCCCAAAGTTCACACCGAGTCAATCCCAACTGACAATAATATGACTAAGCCCACGCGGTTGTATCGAATTACGCGCGTTATACCAAGGTCAAAGAGTGGTTAACGTTTAGACCAAACACGAAAAGATTACATATGGGCACAAAACAGAAACAAGAAAGAGCGAGAAATCCCGCTGTACATAATATGAATGAGAGAAGAACGTCAACGACAGCACAGTGATTTTGAATTCGTCTACGGTTGTAGTGTTTCCCGCTCCCTAAGTGTACAGGTCAAACCAGCCGGATTTATTTGGTCACACAGTGCTGACTTCTTGTTATACAGCGAACACAGTTAATGAACTGGATATCCGGGTTTAGCTTAATTAGTCGAAACTTGTCTCAGCTAGCGGACGTTTTTGCCCGGGTAGATCACCTGATTGTCAAGACGGCTTGCTTGCACAACTAGATAGGGAGTGAACATAGTTCACTTATCTGGCCATGGGCTGTAAAACAAGGTGTTAACTGCGTGAACTATAGAGCTGGATAGACGACATTGCACAGGATGCACTGTAAGTATACGATGGCTAGTAGAAGTCATTACTAACTGACTGGTGCACTAGAGACCTGGTGAACGAAATCGTAAAGTAACTGAAAAAGTGGGGTAAAAAGAACAGCTGCTCGAGGCTGAACAGTTAGTTATTAAAACTATTAGCTAAAAGGTCGCGGGTTCGAAACTAATGCGGATGAAACAGCTATACAGTACATCTCGGCTCCTCAGCATCGACTGGTTTTACTTACACAATAAAATCCAAACTGGAAGTTCTCTTCATACACCCCATCACTGTATAAGTAGCTCACGGGAAAAATAATTCCACAAAAGGAGTGAAACTTTTGTTTGAGAAGTAGTCACTCTAGTCACGTCACCAGGTCATGCCGTTTTCTTGACTACTGGCGTTGTATTCCGCCTAAGTGAGAGTTAATCAGAATGATGACAAGGAGCTTGTGACCGTACGGTTATGTCTTCAAGAATCAACCGGTCGGTCGCAGGATCAAAGCTCCCTGGAGGTGTGTGAGATGTACACTGTTGATAGAGAATAAATTTAGCCGGGATTTCGAATTAGGAAGTAAAATGCAATTTCAACGAGAAAGATCTGCTGCTTATATATGTATGTAGGTGGGAGTGTAACGATACACGCATTGATGAGAAAACTCACAACCTATTCTCCGCAATGAAATCACCCTTTATAGAAGACTACCTTCGTATGGTCCCCCTTTAGAAGAGACCTCCCCCCGAAGAGACCACAATTGAGATCGTCTTTCGTGAGGGGCAATCTTGTGTGCAAATAGCTACTTGCAGCCTCTGTTGTTCTATACGTAGCGCAATCGCTGATGACTTTTTTGTCAGACAGGACATTTTTTCCCCAAATTTACTCAGATTCTGGTCATGGGGATCAGTTTTAAAATGACGCTTTCCTTGAAACATCAGCTGTGCAAGCTGACTGTCCAAATCTAACAGCGACGTAGTAACGCCAACAACTACTGATAAAACACCGCGACATACTACTCCAATTTGATAACGTTCAGGTATACTCTGAACTCCAGTTGGCGCACCACTTGGCATCTTCAGGGCAACAATCTCGTACGTTGTAGGAAAAAAGGAAAGCCTCAAGGATACTTGGCTATTAGAATTGTTTAGGTCTACAACTCCGAACATGTTTTCAACTATCCTACTTGGAAGCTGTCAACTCTAAATCTGTCCACCTTGTATTGTAGCATCACGTGACATGAATGCAAACCAAAATAACGCCTTATCGTTTTTTAAGTCTGATTGTTTTCATTCACAGCTTGAAAACGGAAGAAGCTGTTCATCCCCCAATCAGTCCCGATATTAGGATACGTTTTTCCAGCCACGTTATGATCTGTTGCCAACCATAAAAACTCACGCAAAACGGTATCCTCGGGAAGACCGACACGGCGGTTATAATTTTTGAAGTTTGTGGGTTTCTAGCACTTCTCAACTGCTGGTTAAGTGAGTGTAAGTTTCACCATAGCTTTTGGGTTCCTGGGTTTGCAGTATGACCCTTCGGATTTCGAGGATTTGTTAGGAGAGGGGAGACTTTCTCAGCCCATCAACCAGGCCAAATGATTCAGTGCGGATGGCCAAAGGTGCGGCTTCTTCATTTTCTATTCCATTTCCATCTGTGCGCACTAGACCTTCGCAGACACAGATCAATATCCACGCCTCTCTGGCACATGAATCTACGGATCGTCCATCACATAACACGCTGAAACGGTCGCTCAGTATATTGAACGCCTCGGATTCATTATCATAAACACGTGGGTCCAGATGCAGCTGCAACAATGCATCTCAGGTCAAGAGTATGCTAATCTGCTCTAAACAAACCGTATTACTAATGAGGAGCGATTTCGACGGTCGATGAGAGGTTATTCTTTCTCACAGTACGACTAGCCCAACCAATGTGATTCTGTGGGCGAATTAGGTGAGCGATAGTCATCTGACCTCAGTGTGATTAGCTGACATCGTCAAAGAATCATGACTAAGAACTCAATTTTTACATCAAGATGTTATTCCAGACCGATGTTTTTAACCGATTAATTTGAAACAGTGGTTGAGTTAACTGATCAAAATGTGTTCCAACTCTCCGTTCAAGCAGACACTCGCAAATTAAGGTTCATGAAAACTACTGAAAAAGGGAAGCCATTTGAATCTCACGAGAACCGTCGTATTTTGAAAACCGATGTTTGACCAGAAGTATGCGTAAGTGGATGTTTAACTGTAGAACAAAGTGAAACCGGCGATTGGTTATCGAAAAGCTTTAATCAATCTTGTAAGTAGTATCGCAGGGGGGGAATTATTGCGCATCATTTCCTTTTTTATCGGCTATAAACTTGCTCCCACCAAGCGAAAGACAAGTAGGACTGATCATAACCTTGTCTCACAGCTATTCAAGCTCTGATACACTTTGTTTTGGGTCCTTGAGGGCAAAATTGGCAGACAAGGTGCGGTACTCCATAGAACAAATAACAATGAGTAAAACTCCGATCCACTTTGATCTGTATGTATAAGCTTCCTACAGCGTAAATTCCGTGAAGCCGGCGAACCCTTCATCAAAAGTCGTACCGAAGGAGCCTTACTCCTTGGTCGATTTAATGACGTCGCGTGCATAGTTGACATCCAACTCAACGGCTTTTGGATAGATGCCTTATATGGGCATGCCAAACTGCAGTTTTGATTATGCAATGTTACACGCAAAAACAACGGCGAAAAAGTTGCCACTGTTGCAGAAATCATAGGTCAAACGCTTTTCAGGCTACGGTTGTCAGTAGGTTCTCAAAGAAAAACTTGTCCAGTGCAATGAACATCGCGTAGCTCAATAGATTAGGGCCTCACAAAAAAGCTTTCATCACAATGGTATCAACGACTGGAGTAAAGTGCAGTTCTGGTTGAAAAAATTTCTAACTGTCATGACGAGAAAACGAAGCTTACTAGCAAACGTTAGCGAACATTGGAAAGTCCGGAGGGAGGACGGGGCTTGATCAACTTACTCCCACATGAAAGAATCCGGTCGACCGTGAGCCGCGCATTCCACCGTAATAATATCGTGTTCCATGTACTCGTTATCACGCCTCGGAGGTCGCACTTGTATGCTGACAACGGGTGCATCTAGATGAGAATGGCAGTTAAAAATCGATTAGCTTCTGAAGTCTCATCCTTTTCCCTGAAACAGTGTCCAGGAATTAAAGAGACTCTTCCTCCTATTGATCTTGTCGGGGGAACAATATAATCGGTTCAACCAATTGATCCCCTGTCATTTTTTGTCTTCAAAATCGATTGACGGATCACCTGGTAATAATCATACTGGAGCAATATATTTACACCGATATAGCCTGTGTTACGCGGTCGTTTTGCTTGTTTGGAAATGTTCTCTCCTAACCTACTGAGTCGAATGATCTGGCCAAACCCTACCGTAGTCTCTGTGCACGTTAAATGAGGCACTTTAGCATTGCAGCGAGATGTTCGCATTCGTCTGACTTTCTCGTGCTTAGTTGTAGGTGTTTTGGTCTTTTTTTTGAATTCACGTACACATCAGTCCCGTTTGAACAGTTATCGTCCTGTGTTTGTGCCACTTTTCTGGTCGGTGCATCAAAAAAGGAAAGTACAGAACTCGAGTTTGACTCTTGTATTTTATCAGCATTGTATATTGTTGGCCGTGTCGGTTTTTTAACATGCGAAGCGAGCACGTTACTACCACTCCAACGTGCACGGAAAGCGCCTTAATTATCGTGTCTGAACAAGCGAACATGCTCACGCTTGACCGCTGTAAGTGGTTTGCCCAACAGCCAGAACGCATGTTCTGCTTGTGTTGATTGGGTGACACGACGGGCAAGTGTAGATGCGTCCAACATGTGGTGGTAAATTTGTGTCGGCATGTTCATCTCGATGTCCCTGGGTTCGAACCCCGGCGCGGTCAAGGATACGCACTGTGGATAACCTCTAATAAGAGCCAAACTCCCGGCAAATTTTAGTATGGAGTAACCAGAATAATTGCGCCAAGGCAGGAGACGGACTGATCAAACTTGAGCGGTGGGACTTGTGTTTTGCATACCATGACCTAAGTATTGGTTCCCCGTGTTCCTGTGAATAATGTCGTCCCGGTTCGCTCTAATAAATCACTCCTAGAAATGACAGTTTTAAAGTGCCATTTAAGGCCCTGCGGTTAGAACGTGTAGAACGCTTCACGACAAAAGCCAGCAGCCATTTCAAGCAGCCTATATACGGAATCGAACTCGGGTTTTCGAAACTGGAGTTTGGAAGGAAGAAATACCGTGTCCGTATATCAAGTACATGATGCCTTCTGTCGCTGATATCTACCGTGTAGGTCCCTCTATTGGACGCTCGTCTGGCATGCTAGAAGCGTGGATTGGCGAAACCTTGAACGTCACAACTTCGGCGAGGGGGGAGGTGGACGGATGCAACAGGTGTTCGAAACCACTAATGAGGGCTTCCGGGACATGCTTGAAATACGTTTATTTTGAAATACAAATCCATACCTCTCGGTTCTAGCCTATACATACTGAGCTATGATGATGTTCGTATCTGTTGTAGCTGTCACTCAAATGAACTCACTGACTACAAGGTATTCCAACCGATTTCTTGGCCCACAGTCCGAGTGCATAGCCTTCCATATTCGAGTAAACTACCTTGATCTTTTTGAGGAGAAAGAAAACCGCCAGTGGAAACAAGTCGCATTTCTAATATACAACCCTATGACACGTTTCCCAAAGGCGCAATGCTGCCAGATATATGAGCCAGCTACAGCGCATATAATTAACTGCTGTGTCTGGTTACATTATCTGTAACCAGACTCTTTGAGCTGTATTCACTGCATTGATGTTCAAAGCCAAAACCCTTTTGTTCCTAATTGCTTGTCCAAAGGACGTAGAATTTTTTTTGCTAAATACCCAGCCACCTACCTTCTGTTGTTATCTCATGTTTTTACGGCAGTCGAGTTTCAGTGGTTACGACCTGTGTTTTATGGTTTTTGTATCCGCTCGTCCCCAAAATACCATTTACCAAGTCAAATAACCGCTTCACAGATCGTTTGCGATGATCAGAAGTTGATGGACACGGAAACAGGAATTAGAGAATCGGCTGGTAAAAGCAGAAATTCAGGCTGAATGGTTTTCTAGACGATACTACTAGCTTAGCCAGTATCG
This sequence comes from Clonorchis sinensis, assembly GCA_003604175.2. Classification (NCBI taxonomy): domain Eukaryota; kingdom Metazoa; phylum Platyhelminthes; class Trematoda; order Opisthorchiida; family Opisthorchiidae; genus Clonorchis; species Clonorchis sinensis. The sequence goes on from CM030369.1 coordinate 214,953,774, forward strand.
ATAATTCTGGATTTTAATTATTTTGTTCAGTTTGACCAAAAAGACCTTCAAAATTGCCATCCGACCCTTGAAACATGTAAAGTGTCGGTTATTTTATCAAAGGATTGTGATATTCACCGTATTTAAAGGGAAGTGGACCCTTGTGGAAAACAATCTTGGGTTGTCCAAGGAAGCAGTATGGATCTGATCGATCGAAGATGACAAGGCCACCAACCCGTCCACAGCCACAACACCCCCTTCCCGCCGCTCAGTATGATGGGATACTCCTGACATCTTCAAGGTCGTATAGAAGAGGAAGTATTGTACTGTGGTCAGAGGCAGTTCAACTGAAGGTCAAGCATTACCAAGCAACACAATACCGTTTAGAAACTGGATAGCTGATGCGCTTGTTTCGTATGCAGAGCAGGGGGAACATACTGTTCTTCCGAAGTGATATTTGCCGTTGTGTAGCTTTGGCTAGGCAGAGCATAAAAAGTAACATACCTAAACCTCTTTTCTCCTAACTGGGGTGAAATAGTGTACCGACTATCATGGGATAGGTGAAATGAATATTCATCATGAATTCGTCTAAGAGACTTCACAAAAGCCTTGAACAACAGCGTTCAGCAATTCATTCTCTGTTTCTTACGATGGGGTTATGTCCCAGTTGTGAATATGTTTGCCTGGGCAAGGTAACGCGTAGAATCGAGGAACCCAGATTCTATCCATGAGGACCCCCACAAGTTTACCTTACGCAAAATGGACTGTATTTTGAAATCACGCACTAGACTGGAACTTTCTTGATCTGCTCTTCATCTAAGCACGTCACGACAGACGTTTTCTGTGCTACAAGTCAGCTATTTTTACACCCTCCAAAATATCTTTCATTCCCGACAATCAAGCTCATCACTACGAATCCCAGAATCCATCCACAATTTAAAGGACTGTTGCGGTCATGGGAATGGTGCCCTGTCAAAGGAAGTTTCCATTTTATAAGTGACCCGATAACTATTTTGTTCGACCTACTGATATCCCCACTCTTACCGGAATCATTGTGATAGCTCAGTGGTTAGAGCGCGAATTTACTGACCGGAAGGTCAGTGGTTCGAGTCCGACCTCTGCCTCTCGATTTCCCAGGTCTAGGCTTGGGTAACCTGGCAGTATCCCAGCCCCCATGCTTCCTTCCGGAAAGGTGTTACAGCTGAACGATTTTCTTAATCATGATAATTTATGCACATAAGCTGCCTGTTAGCGAGATTTTCACGGACCAAATATACTACTAGCATGCTGTCGTCGTTTATTAAAATAAAATTAAGGCAAATGACCCTGTGGGTTTAAGTCTGCAGTACCAAATTGTCCCTAATAATCCACCCTTAATTGGCAATGAACCAACGTGTTTAACCCATCCTTCCCCCACCAACATACAACTTTTTTCTATTCAAATTATGCATTTTGTAATAATAAAAAAGGCTATGTCCATCTGGTTATATTTCCCCTCGAACATACCTTTCATCTGAGAATCATGCCTGATGAAAACCTGAATGATCAATCCAACCCCCATCAAAGTAATTATATTTAATCATTGTTTCGACTTCTAAAATCGTCGTTACGGTGTACATGATAGGGATGGGAATATAGATCAGTTGCAAGCAAGAACTATGGTTCTCACTGGTGAGGTAACAACCAATCTAAAACAATTCTAACCACGAGTGGATATGGCACCCGACCAACCGAAACTCACAGTGTACCTCCAACTTTGTGAATGCAGGACGTAGAGCCTGTTCGTCGTAACCAAGGTTTGTTGCCCGGCATTCGACCAGTTTGCCATGGTGCAATTTGTTCAGTCTTGCTGACATTTGACTACTTGCGTCTTTCCTGTCAGTTTAGAAGTGGTGGGTGAAGAAGGGTGAAATGCCACGTTGACGTGACCTTGAATGGCAAGTAATTATGATAATCTCGAATGTGCACAGTTTCTAGCCAGGCTAGGCCAATTTCGAGAGAGAAAAAGTCAAAAGCCATATCAGACTAGATTGAAAAGTATCCATTTGGGATGTTATTTGAATCAGTACGTGATAAAATTGGTTCAACATGAAAAAAACTGTGTAATATGTAAAAAAACACTGAAGCATACCGTAGTTGGATATCGACAGTGTGTTTGTGTGAGGTTGCTCGAAAAAAACCCACTGAAGATCGGGTGCAAGGAGCCACGAAATTAATAGTATGCCAGCCATGCTGCCGAGAAGCAGAAAGTTAGAGAGCAGTGACCTCGCACGATATTCTCAAAGTTTCATTATCATGGCACAGGAGATGGGTTGAAGGTCACTTGTTCGGAGGTTTATGATTGGACCCTCTGTAAAACCAGCTCAAGTGGACTGAGCTCCTTCTCTGATCTAGTGGGCTGCTGCGCCTGACAAATCCAAGCAAAAACAACAATTGTTCAGCTGTAACACCCTTCGGGCACCTAGCTACCCTACACACCTGGAAGGAGGTTCAAGGGCTGGGATGTGGCAAGTTACGCAAGCCCAGATAGGAGCAGTGAATATTCCGAGGTTGAGTTCCAACCACGGACTGTCTAGTCAGTAAGTCGGTGCCGTAACCACTGATCTATCTTAAGCTCACTGACAAATTCAAGTGGGTGAAGAAGATACTGGAGATAAATACACTCATTTGTAAAGCAATTGTGGTTTTGCGAGAGACTCATCTGGAACCCAGCTGAATCTCCCGTTTGTGATGTTTCCAAGCAACTGAATGTGCTGCACCAGTCCGCCTCATGTTCCAGTTGCTACGATATTCGAACTATCGCGATACATGTATATACGTAATGCACTACTCACAGGGTTGCTGAAAATTCTTGGACAGCCCACGACCGGTTTCGCCCTGATTGGGGCTCATCAGGTAGGCGCAGTCCCCGAGTTTCCGTCAACCTTATGTTCTACTTGACCCAAATTGGACTGATTTCGAGAAATACACTCATTTGCAAAGCAATTTGGTTTTTGCTAGAGACTCACCTGGAACCCAGTTGAATCCCCCGTTTGTGATGTTTTCATTACGTTTGCATTACGTATATACATGTATCGCGATAGTTCGAATATCGTAGCAACTGGAACATGAGGCGGACTGGTGCAGCACATTCAGTTGCTTGGAAACATCACAAACGGGAGATTCAGCTGGGTTCCAGATGAGTCTCTCGCAAAAACCAAATTGATATGCAAATGAGTGTATTTCTCGAAAACAGTAAGTTGCCACTGTTGCAGAAATCATAGGTCAAACGCTTTTCAGGCTACGGTTGTCAGTAGGTTCTCAAAGAAAAACTTGTCCAGTGCAATGAACATCGCGTAGCTCAATAGATTAGGGCCTCACAAAAAAGCTTTCATCACAATGGTATCAACGACTGGAGTAAAGTGCAGTTCTGGTTGAAAAAATTTCTAACTGTCATGACGAGAAAACGAAGCTTACTAGCAAACGTTAGCGAACATTGGAAAGTCCGGAGGGAGGACGGGGCTTGATCAACTTACTCCCACATGAAAGAATCCGGTCGACCGTGAGCCGCGCATTCCACCGTAATAATATCGTGTTCCATGTACTCGTTATCACGCCTCGGAGGTCGCACTTGTATGCTGACAACGGGTGCATCTAGATGAGAATGGCAGTTAAAAATCGATTAGCTTCTGAAGTCTCATCCTTTTCCCTGAAACAGTGTCCAGGAATTAAAGAGACTCTTCCTCCTATTGATCTTGTCGGGGGAACAATATAATCGGTTCAACCAATTGATCCCCTGTCATTTTTTGTCTTCAAAATCGATTGACGGATCACCTGGTAATAATCATACTGGAGCAATATATTTACACCGATATAGCCTGTGTTACGCGGTCGTTTTGCTTGTTTGGAAATGTTCTCTCCTAACCTACTGAGTCGAATGATCTGGCCAAACCCTACCGTAGTCTCTGTGCACGTTAAATGAGGCACTTTAGCATTGCAGCGAGATGTTCGCATTCGTCTGACTTTCTCGTGCTTAGTTGTAGGTGTTTTGGTCTTTTTTTTGAATTCACGTACACATCAGTCCCGTTTGAACAGTTATCGTCCTGTGTTTGTGCCACTTTTCTGGTCGGTGCATCAAAAAAGGAAAGTACAGAACTCGAGTTTGACTCTTGTATTTTATCAGCATTGTATATTGTTGGCCGTGTCGGTTTTTTAACATGCGAAGCGAGCACGTTACTACCACTCCAACGTGCACGGAAAGCGCCTTAATTATCGTGTCTGAACAAGCGAACATGCTCACGCTTGACCGCTGTAAGTGGTTTGCCCAACAGCCAGAACGCATGTTCTGCTTGTGTTGATTGGGTGACACGACGGGCAAGTGTAGATGCGTCCAACATGTGGTGGTAAATTTGTGTCGGCATGTTCATCTCGATGTCCCTGGGTTCGAACCCCGGCGCGGTCAAGGATACGCACTGTGGATAACCTCTAATAAGAGCCAAACTCCCGGCAAATTTTAGTATGGAGTAACCAGAATAATTGCGCCAAGGCAGGAGACGGACTGATCAAACTTGAGCGGTGGGACTTGTGTTTTGCATACCATGACCTAAGTATTGGTTCCCCGTGTTCCTGTGAATAATGTCGTCCCGGTTCGCTCTAATAAATCACTCCTAGAAATGACAGTTTTAAAGTGCCATTTAAGGCCCTGCGGTTAGAACGTGTAGAACGCTTCACGACAAAAGCCAGCAGCCATTTCAAGCAGCCTATATACGGAATCGAACTCGGGTTTTCGAAACTGGAGTTTGGAAGGAAGAAATACCGTGTCCGTATATCAAGTACATGATGCCTTCTGTCGCTGATATCTACCGTGTAGGTCCCTCTATTGGACGCTCGTCTGGCATGCTAGAAGCGTGGATTGGCGAAACCTTGAACGTCACAACTTCGGCGAGGGGGGAGGTGGACGGATGCAACAGGTGTTCGAAACCACTAATGAGGGCTTCCGGGACATGCTTGAAATACGTTTATTTTGAAATACAAATCCATACCTCTCGGTTCTAGCCTATACATACTGAGCTATGATGATGTTCGTATCTGTTGTAGCTGTCACTCAAATGAACTCACTGACTACAAGGTATTCCAACCGATTTCTTGGCCCACAGTCCGAGTGCATAGCCTTCCATATTCGAGTAAACTACCTTGATCTTTTTGAGGAGAAAGAAAACCGCCAGTGGAAACAAGTCGCATTTCTAATATACAACCCTATGACACGTTTCCCAAAGGCGCAATGCTGCCAGATATATGAGCCAGCTACAGCGCATATAATTAACTGCTGTGTCTGGTTACATTATCTGTAACCAGACTCTTTGAGCTGTATTCACTGCATTGATGTTCAAAGCCAAAACCCTTTTGTTCCTAATTGCTTGTCCAAAGGACGTAGAATTTTTTTTGCTAAATACCCAGCCACCTACCTTCTGTTGTTATCTCATGTTTTTACGGCAGTCGAGTTTCAGTGGTTACGACCTGTGTTTTATGGTTTTTGTATCCGCTCGTCCCCAAAATACCATTTACCAAGTCAAATAACCGCTTCACAGATCGTTTGCGATGATCAGAAGTTGATGGACACGGAAACAGGAATTAGAGAATCGGCTGGTAAAAGCAGAAATTCAGGCTGAATGGTTTTCTAGACGATACTACTAGCTTAGCCAGTATCGATAATTCTGGATTTTAATTATTTTGTTCAGTTTGACCAAAAAGACCTTCAAAATTGCCATCCGACCCTTGAAACATGTAAAGTGTCGGTTATTTTATCAAAGGATTGTGATATTCACCGTATTTAAAGGGAAGTGGACCCTTGTGGAAAACAATCTTGGGTTGTCCAAGGAAGCAGTATGGATCTGATCGATCGAAGATGACAAGGCCACCAACCCGTCCACAGCCACAACACCCCCTTCCCGCCGCTCAGTATGATGGGATACTCCTGACATCTTCAAGGTCGTATAGAAGAGGAAGTATTGTACTGTGGTCAGAGGCAGTTCAACTGAAGGTCAAGCATTACCAAGCAACACAATACCGTTTAGAAACTGGATAGCTGATGCGCTTGTTTCGTATGCAGAGCAGGGGGAACATACTGTTCTTCCGAAGTGATATTTGCCGTTGTGTAGCTTTGGCTAGGCAGAGCATAAAAAGTAACATACCTAAACCTCTTTTCTCCTAACTGGGGTGAAATAGTGTACCGACTATCATGGGATAGGTGAAATGAATATTCATCATGAATTCGTCTAAGAGACTTCACAAAAGCCTTGAACAACAGCGTTCAGCAATTCATTCTCTGTTTCTTACGATGGGGTTATGTCCCAGTTGTGAATATGTTTGCCTGGGCAAGGTAACGCGTAGAATCGAGGAACCCAGATTCTATCCATGAGGACCCCCACAAGTTTACCTTACGCAAAATGGACTGTATTTTGAAATCACGCACTAGACTGGAACTTTCTTGATCTGCTCTTCATCTAAGCACGTCACGACAGACGTTTTCTGTGCTACAAGTCAGCTATTTTTACACCCTCCAAAATATCTTTCATTCCCGACAATCAAGCTCATCACTACGAATCCCAGAATCCATCCACAATTTAAAGGACTGTTGCGGTCATGGGAATGGTGCCCTGTCAAAGGAAGTTTCCATTTTATAAGTGACCCGATAACTATTTTGTTCGACCTACTGATATCCCCACTCTTACCGGAATCATTGTGATAGCTCAGTGGTTAGAGCGCGAATTTACTGACCGGAAGGTCAGTGGTTCGAGTCCGACCTCTGCCTCTCGATTTCCCAGGTCTAGGCTTGGGTAACCTGGCAGTATCCCAGCCCCCATGCTTCCTTCCGGAAAGGTGTTACAGCTGAACGATTTTCTTAATCATGATAATTTATGCACATAAGCTGCCTGTTAGCGAGATTTTCACGGACCAAATATACTACTAGCATGCTGTCGTCGTTTATTAAAATAAAATTAAGGCAAATGACCCTGTGGGTTTAAGTCTGCAGTACCAAATTGTCCCTAATAATCCACCCTTAATTGGCAATGAACCAACGTGTTTAACCCATCCTTCCCCCACCAACATACAACTTTTTTCTATTCAAATTATGCATTTTGTAATAATAAAAAAGGCTATGTCCATCTGGTTATATTTCCCCTCGAACATACCTTTCATCTGAGAATCATGCCTGATGAAAACCTGAATGATCAATCCAACCCCCATCAAAGTAATTATATTTAATCATTGTTTCGACTTCTAAAATCGTCGTTACGGTGTACATGATAGGGATGGGAATATAGATCAGTTGCAAGCAAGAACTATGGTTCTCACTGGTGAGGTAACAACCAATCTAAAACAATTCTAACCACGAGTGGATATGGCACCCGACCAACCGAAACTCACAGTGTACCTCCAACTTTGTGAATGCAGGACGTAGAGCCTGTTCGTCGTAACCAAGGTTTGTTGCCCGGCATTCGACCAGTTTGCCATGGTGCAATTTGTTCAGTCTTGCTGACATTTGACTACTTGCGTCTTTCCTGTCAGTTTAGAAGTGGTGGGTGAAGAAGGGTGAAATGCCACGTTGACGTGACCTTGAATGGCAAGTAATTATGATAATCTCGAATGTGCACAGTTTCTAGCCAGGCTAGGCCAATTTCGAGAGAGAAAAAGTCAAAAGCCATATCAGACTAGATTGAAAAGTATCCATTTGGGATGTTATTTGAATCAGTACGTGATAAAATTGGTTCAACATGAAAAAAACTGTGTAATATGTAAAAAAACACTGAAGCATACCGTAGTTGGATATCGACAGTGTGTTTGTGTGAGGTTGCTCGAAAAAAACCCACTGAAGATCGGGTGCAAGGAGCCACGAAATTAATAGTATGCCAGCCATGCTGCCGAGAAGCAGAAAGTTAGAGAGCAGTGACCTCGCACGATATTCTCAAAGTTTCATTATCATGGCACAGGAGATGGGTTGAAGGTCACTTGTTCGGAGGTTTATGATTGGACCCTCTGTAAAACCAGCTCAAGTGGACTGAGCTCCTTCTCTGATCTAGTGGGCTGCTGCGCCTGACAAATCCAAGCAAAAACAACAATTGTTCAGCTGTAACACCCTTCGGGCACCTAGCTACCCTACACACCTGGAAGGAGGTTCAAGGGCTGGGATGTGGCAAGTTACGCAAGCCCAGATAGGAGCAGTGAATATTCCGAGGTTGAGTTCCAACCACGGACTGTCTAGTCAGTAAGTCGGTGCCGTAACCACTGATCTATCTTAAGCTCACTGACAAATTCAAGTGGGTGAAGAAGATACTGGAGATAAATACACTCATTTGTAAAGCAATTGTGGTTTTGCGAGAGACTCATCTGGAACCCAGCTGAATCTCCCGTTTGTGATGTTTCCAAGCAACTGAATGTGCTGCACCAGTCCGCCTCATGTTCCAGTTGCTACGATATTCGAACTATCGCGATACATGTATATACGTAATGCAAACGTAATGAAAACATCACAAACGGGGGATTCAACTGGGTTCCAGGTGAGTCTCTAGCAAAAACCAAATTGCTTTGCAAATGAGTGTATTTCTCGAAATCAGTCCAATTTGGGTCAAGTAGAACATAAGGTTGACGGAAACTCGGGGACTGCGCCTACCTGATGAGCCCCAATCAGGGCGAAACCGGTCGTGGGCTGTCCAAGAATTTTCAGCAACCCTGTGAGTAGTGCATTACGTATATACATGTATCGCGATAGTTCGAATATCGTAGCAACTGGAACATGAGGCGGACTGGTGCAGCACATTCAGTTGCTTGGAAACATCACAAACGGGAGATTCAGCTGGGTTCCAGATGAGTCTCTCGCAAAAACCAAATTGATATGCAAATGAGTGTATTTCTCGAAAACAGTGAACATAAGGTTGACGGAAACTCGGGGACTGCGTCTACCTGATGAACCCGAACTGGAAGGCCGAAACCGGTCGTGGGCTATCGGAGAATTTTCAGCAACCTTATGAGCAGTGCATTGTGTATATAAAGATATCGGAGAATTGAGTGAGTAGCTACACAATTTCTGTAGCCCATCGCCAGGTGACCGTAAAATGGCCATTTCGTTAATTTTAGGGGGGTAATATGGTAAAAGGAATGTTTTCCATTCTTCCTACAGACGTTTAGCCTACAGAGATGCCGAGGATTGTCCTCCGACCGTCTCTGTTTCGTAGGAAATTCGACAAGGCCTATTCATTCGAGAATCACAGGGTAAGCAGTCATCGGAGAGAGGCGCCAGTTCAGGTTGATGTTACACTAATGTTGCTCTTGTAGAAATTTAAACCAGGCCAATTTTGTCGCACTTTTATTTGCCCAGTGCCAAATCCAACTGACCTTTCCATGGGAGGAATGAAGTCAACCGATTTTCATCCGGTCTTTGGCTAGCTAAAGAGGTTCATACCATTTGAAACCATGAAAACAGGAAAGTATCGGAAGGCAAAATCTATAATGGAGAAACCATCAAAACCGGTAGGGTCCAAAGCTTTCTGTTGAAACCGAAGTCCTATCTATTCTCCTGAACTAACTCTCATCTCTTCATGTCTGTTGAAAAAGCACTTCCCAGTAAAGCCTAAAACCTCCCTTATTGATTTCGAACTGGGTCTTCATAAGTTCAACCAACTTGTAGGGTGTTACTGCCACAGGGGCTTTTTGTAAATCTATAAATTATTGTCCGCATGGTTCGGGGCTTGAACAACTCTGAACGCGGACTCGCCCCAAACATGGAATTATACAAAACATGATGTGATCCAGAGCGTTCTCCAACAACTTGCATTGTTTGTTTGCATTGTTTCAATGTTCACTATACTCGACGATGCCTTTCAAATTCATACTGAGTTCCAACTGATGGAGTACTTTTTAAAAAAATCAAGTGGAAAATTAAGGTGTTAGAAGAAAGAAAATTTAACGCCTTATTCATATGAAGTGGTCTTGCCAGACGACGGGAGAAATGCATTCGTCTGCAGCTAAGTGCTAGTTGAAACTAGTTTGGCTACTGCCCGGGGCGACACCCATCCAAAAAAAACTGGGTGGTACCGTACAGATCGGAAAACACATTAAACTTATGTAAGTGGCCTTAGCACCCAGCCACCAGCCTGGTTGCTAAGAGATGGTGGATTTCCTACAGGCAACAAAAAATATGGGTCCAAACCCCTCGAATGCAGGTGGACTTTAAAAGTCCCGTTTTTGTTTTTGCTCAATAAACCAGTAAGTCGCCTCTGTGTTGGACCGATTCACTTTGGCTGAACATACTAATGTGGCGGGAAAAAGTCACACGGAAAAAATCTACACAACAGTCTTTCTGTACACTGTATCCACATAGTATCCAGATACTGTACTCGTGAATGCCGTTTGTCAAAAGAACACAAAGGTTGAAAAACTGGTAGACTGTCAAAACCAAACACTGCGAACAGCCAGGGTAGTTTCGGCCCAAAAACCCATGCAGTATCTGCTGATCTGTCTTGGGCTTTACTGAACTAGAATTATGATGAAAGCACTTGGAAAGAGCTGTGTGTGGTGCGAACTGACAGGCAACAGACCGTCTGACAGTATTACTGGGGATCACGTGATCTCATGATCTATCAGGTACCTTGATCACTTAAAACGTGAGACAGGAGAATACATGTGCGGACACGAGCTGCGGGCAAATCGTGGTGAAGAGATTAAAGGTTGAGTTCTCTATGCATGATATCAACTGGTGCTCACAACAGATGGCCTGTTGGTATATGACATTCGAAAGACACTGTTAGTGTTTGCTTAGGACGCTTAAGCTATATCGACTCAGTCCAACAGGAAACTCCAAAAGTGTCTTGACATCTGGGTTTAGCTCGTACGATTCCCCAGAGAACTAATGGAACTGTTTTTTTCACGGTTGATAACCAGAGTTGATACAACTAAACTCGTCTACATATCGATTTGGTTTTCACGGGAGACTCAACTGAATCTCTCGTCTATGCTATTCTTCAACTGAATGTAGGATATTTGAGATATGGCAAAATATTTTCATAAAAGCACTGTCGAAGCGTTTTTAGCAACCCTGTGGTTATTTTCCTTTATAAAATTTTGATTCCTTCTACTTTTCCGAGTAGTTGTTAGTTATCGACCTAAAATCTGGAAACGTCAGCTTGGTAGCACGACTGTAAAACAGCCTGGTTTAGGACCGTCAAGCGAGACATAAGATGCACAAACTTTGCTACGCTTTAAACTCTGTAGTTCAGAAGTACACGCAATCTGGCGTGACAGATATGCGTGGTGATCCACCAGGATGCGAACATCCATGTTCATGTGTACACCAATAGTGAGCAGTCTTTTGCATTCTCCGGCGAACAACGTACATTCATGATCAAAACGATCAAACAAACTATCGCTTTTCAAGGGCTTTCGAATTTACAGCTCAACAGAGGTTATTGAAAAGTTTCCCATTCCAGCATCTTGAAGGACACCGTTACAACCACTCTTGACGCTTAATGAAAACGATCGACTCGTCGATGAATGAGACTATATCTTCCTGTACGTCCGTAAAAACTTTCTGTGGTACAACATACGGCGCTGACAAGAGAAAAAAACCTTCTGATAATGGTGTGTAACCCGTTTTTTTCTGTTTGCGCTTACGATAGGATGGTTTTCCCTATTTGTTTTCAGGCGCAATAGCTTATCCTGCAACATGCAACACACACGTCAACAACACACAATGTTGTTCGACCTACTACTCTACACACCTCACTTGGTTAACAAGCTTGTTTCATGCTTTTGTTTCGCACGTCTGTTTCGCACGTCTGTTACGAATCAACATCTACTTGCTTCCGGTTGCGGGGAAGACGAATCGTGGCCTGAGTGATTCATCCGCAGTTCCACTTGTAAGTGTGGACAAGCGGAAACAGCTGGTTCACCCATACACTGTCCACGTACCACACCACACTGGTGGCTGTACTAACAATTTGAATGTTGTTCAGGAACAAGTCGGACGAGGTGTAGTTGTGGTGAACCATAATCACATTGTTAACGGAGAGAAAAAAACCAAAACTCATCCTACTGAGTTGATCGAAAGCCCACAGGCGTAAGAAGGATTTCTGTGGTAATCGCGTTAAATATTGGGTTGGCCTGGTCCGCAAATTTTCATCGATTTTATGGGGCATTGAATTGGACGTCTGCACGGAAAAACGAGAAATGCAGTTGAATACCACTTGAATGCCCCGTTGACATGTAGTTATTGATCCAAACGGAACATGAGGCCACATTCCTCTCGGTCTTCCGGCAAAAGTGAGGACAGGAGGAAGATTGTTCAAATTAGGGTCATATGAGTGTGTTCTACAAAATCCTGCAACCACCAATACCTGAAACAAAATGTGTCCAACAGATTTCAATCGTCTCTGGCGCCACATGACCGGGAAGTCCTGACTGGCCGGCCAGAACCAAAGGTATGTTACTGGGTCATCGTTCAAAGCGTGCGGTGTTCAAACCCCGGCACGGCCATTGCATATGCACTGCTGATGAGTTCTAATAAGAGCGAAACTCGAGTCCAGTACTTCCGCCCTTTGGTGTGGACTCACCAGGATGATTGCGCGAGGACGGGCGGACTATTGTTTAAACAAGAGTCAGGTATTCTACATAATCTCGCAGCCACCAACACCTAAAAGCATTTATTTATCGCGTAAGCATGACTCGTAGCCAAATCGCGCGGGCGTTGGTGGAGACTGAAACCCGGCGTTCGAAGTCCTAATTCCCTGGCTTCCCTGGCTTGACAAACTGAGTGAATTAGAAAATTAACTGTTGAACACACTTTGTCTCACACTCACTCATACTAGCTTTAAAACTCCAGTTAATCTGGACGTTCGACCAAAAGAGATGTGTGTCCAACTGGGTAAGTCTCAACGACATGCGCCCATGTTCCCCTCCCGCACGGAGATTTCCTTTGATAATGAAACCGCCGTTTAGATGCTCTCCTGAAATGTAGTATTCCCGCTTACTTTACGAAAGCATTCCTTCGTTTAAATTGCGCATGAGTATAAACAGAATGGTAGTAGACGAAAAAATGCCGCACAATTCGTCCTAAATTCTTAGTGTAACGGTGGGTACTACTGATGAGGCATGCGAGTAGTATGTCTCCTCGTAAATCCGCTTTGCGTCTCTTGAAAAGTAAGATCTATTACGGAAGGAGTCGCTTTGTAGCATTTGCTTGCCTTTGAGTAACAGTCAATGAATATCCAGGAAAGTTCAGGAAGACGCGTTCAAGGAGAAGATGGATATTCAGTTTTGTAAACGAGATGCATATGAGAGTTTTGCTCCCGTGTTCAATAGTCTGCAACTGTTAAGTTGGTGTTCTCAAATAAACAACTCCGCAGCGAAGGCCTTCTTCCTTTCACTAGTATCTGTGGTCTGAGAGCCGCAAAATAATAGTGCAGTGGGTGGCCGAGATAACGTCACGTGGTCCGACATTTTGAGTTGTCAGCTGAATGCAGGAATGGATACGCCATGCTTTTTCTTCCTTCACGCACTTTGGATTCTCCGTAAGGTGCCGTCGCCTGGACGTCAGCTAAAATCTACTGGGTGTAAAACAATCCAAGTAAACTTAAATCACGTTTCACTCCAGAGTTACTGATACAACATAAAAAAGAATCGATCGATGAACAGCGTTTCATAGACGGACTACCTGATCCGCTGGATCATAAGTGATGGTCCCTGAATCCCTGGGGCATATTGTTGGACCGGTGACTTTTGAGCAGCTGAGTCCATCTTGTAAGGTAGCCTGTTTCTGGAGGTGTTGGGACCACCTGATCACAATTACCAATGAATGCACTCAAGCTACAAACATTCCAACATATCACCACTTTGGAAATGTTGACTATTATCAGGGGATTCGTCTTTTCTAGATATAATCCTGATGGTTTATTTTTCAGCCAGCATCCCGATTTTTTAGGATACTGTCGTCTCTCCAAAAAAAGGTTGACACCGGAATAAGCAGGCAAAGGAAGCCTTCCAGCAGATACTCGTCAGCCTCATATTAGTGAGCCTCAAGAGGGATAAAGCATTTTTCTTCCCGGGTTCAACTCTATCGAAAATAATCTGTACAAGTCATTGTTCCCAGTCTGAAAGGTTGAGATGGGAAAACACACTGTTCTCAGGCCTCCTGTTTCCCAGGCATGTCCATCTTTCTACTTGCATTGGAAAGTTTACAATTTGTAGACTCATGAATGCACTTTCTAACGAAATTGATAACATTCACGCATTTGTGTACGTAAAACACCACAGAAAGGCAGTGATCAGTCGAAATACTCTGTACTGAGCTTCAAAGGTCCTAAATTGGAAGTCCATAGCCAATTACGATTGTTTCAGACCTATCAGAACCGAGGGCGTTTATCAAGCACAGATGTTACCTATCGGATTGATTTTCAATGATGCCCACCAAGTTGCTCACCAAATCGAGAGTCAAGAATGTTGTTTGAAGGCAGCAAACTAATCAGCTCAGTTGGAAAAGTTTGGAACCAACTGCGAAGTCATCGGTTCACAAGAGCTTCGGCGGTAGGTTTTTACTGCGTGCCAGCTTCCGTACATGGTCGTTAACTATGAAGATTGACGACTGCCAACTTTTCCGGGTCGCACGAGTTTCCTCTCCAGAGGTCGACGAAATAACATTTCCAGGCATGTCTGTACCCATTACGCTTAACCAAGCGGAACTCCATGCAGACGAGCGTGAATTAACTCCAGTCTTTTTTCGGCTAAATGGGGGCGCTTCTAGAAAACATGGATTGCGCACGTTTTGGGTGGATTCCGAACAGGTGAAAAGTCACATGCGTCGTTTCAAATCAGGTGGCACAAAACAGGAAGTATTCGCTTGGTATTCCTGCTTTTTAATCTCTGAGATCTGAGATATGTGACAGACGGGGCTGCAATCGGATACAGTTGTACAATACAGTTACTTAAAGCAAACTAGTGTTGAGCAGAGAGACCGTCTACTTGTCAAGCCTATGGCCGCCACACTGATATTCAGGTTTGATTCTGGAGAATTATGGCAGATTGAAACAGTACAAAGTATAATCAGGTTGATTACATCTATGGGAAATATTGTTAGGTACATCAGTTACAATAAACACTGTGTTCGTATGTAAACTGGTCATATGGTCTAATCACGTGACTGTCGGACACCCTGATGCCATTGGTCCATTTGAAACCACACGAACAATTTTAAAGATATCACTCCCCCAAATGGAGAAAACCAGCGCTACACATGCAAGAACTTTATACGAAAAAGAATGGCATCGGTTTCTCGAGCGGCTAGATAGGGAGATTAACCATAGTTTGTCTCACACACTAATCGATAGCACACAGTCAGTATGTTGCGGCTGTCAAGGTCATTTGGGAGAGTCCGGCTATGCGCAGTGATGAGTCAACTATCATAACCGTAGGTTACTAACTTCGACCCAGTGTATCCGAAAGGAGGAAAATGGCCACACTGACCTAGGCTGCTTCCTCGCGAATACCTGATTACTTAAACAACACAGTGGGATGCACTTTCAACCTGGCTATCCACCTGGGGTCGGCGATTTCTTTGGCTCAAACAAACCAGATGTGTTTTTTTTCGCTCCATAGCGGAAAAATGTAGGCTGACCGCGTGCGAAAACACGCCACAAACACTGGCCTCATAGCCCAAAATTATGGCAACGGTAAAAAAGAGACATACAAGCTTCAAAAGTGAGAGTCTATGTATAGTTTATGACATGAGAAAGAACATGGACAAAAGTGAAGTCGGCACCGGAAGTACCAGGAAACCAAGGGATAAGGAACAAGGGATACCGATTAGGTTTGGCAGTTTTAACCTGTTCGTTCAATATCCGTGATGAACATCATTCTACACAGCACCGGCCGAGAAACAATAAGCTGACGCAGAAAACCACATAAGTAATTCCTCATCTCACTGCAGCTTAAGTAGCCTTCTATTTGAAGTAGTTCATTCGGACTGTTCCTTTCCTCCTAAAGTTGTGCGGAAAAGTTTGTTCGTAGGGAGAGATTTAAAAAAAAAACAGTGTATCGACAAAGAGGGTGCATGTTGTTCAGAAGGACCATTCCATATATGAAATGATTCCTTCGAAGAGCATGCACCCCCGACAGCAGCCAAATCCAGTTTTTTGTGAAGACATTTCTTTAAGGGGCACAAATTTTTACCCCTAAATTTACAACTTTTCCCTCCCGGCTGCGGTCTACGTAGGTTGAGAGGCGAAAAGTCACGACTTTGTTGATTTATATGAAATAAAGTGCTTGTCTGTTTAGCGGAATAACAAATTTACTCACCTTTTTTTACTTCAGCAGTTAATGCCAGTTGAGTTGGTGAACGCTGCTAAATTCTATGAATGTGGTTTAATCCAATGATGTTTCTAATGTCGACTCATCCTAACTTCTCCGATTGGGTTGTTTCTAGTGGCAGCAACTCCTAGTTCCTATTGGTCAAATACATGGTGTATGTTTCTAGCGCTGATGAGTGCCTGGGTCTTATTGATCGGAAATCTGCCGATGATAAGGTTAGACGCTTGTTCTCTGGTTTTTGGACCGGTCACTATGAGGAGCTTCTCAGTAGGGACACCTTCGAGCCGTGGCAGTCATTAGGCCTGATCAAATGCGTACTGTCAATCCGCTGCTTTGTGTGCGGTCCTCAGTGCAAGCGTGGAAACTAACCGATGACTTCTACATGTTCGTTCCTTGCTGTTCTGCTTCCTATTTTTAGGACCAACTGGGTGAATACAAGTAAATCTGACTGACGCTAATCAGTCACCAGCCTCGCGAAGTTCTCCGGCAGTCCGAAAGTGCCTCAGTGCCGGAACTCAATGGTATCAATGGTTACGCATGACAGGAAGATTGAATCATGCTGCTTGTTTAGCTATCTAAGCAAGAAGACCCGGTAATTTTTTAGAAGAAGCTGGTATATGTTTTGATAAACAAGTACTGCTACCGTGTAACGGTGGATACTACTGATGAGGCATGCGAGTAGTATGTCTCCTCGTAAATCCGCTTGCCGTCTCTTGAAAAGTGAGATCTATTACGGAAGTTGTGGAGTTGCTTTGAAGCATTTGCTTGCCTTTGAGTAACAGTCAATGAATACCCAGGAAAGTTCAGGAAGACGCGTTTAAGGAGAAGATGGATATTCAGTTTTGTAAACGAGATGCATATGAGAGTTTAGCTCCCCTGTTCAATAGTCTGTAACTGTTCAGTTGGCGTTCTCAAATAGACAACTCCCGGTATCAAATTTCTTTCGTTGCAAACTATCTCCTCTCATGCAGATAATATTGAGACCGAGCAGTGTCGCCGTGTTCTTGGAAGGCTGATTCTTTCGGGACATTATCTTGAGGAAGGGGGAAGGTATGTCAGACCCCAAGGATTACACTTCGCATTGGCAATGTTATCTGCAGTTATATTGTCCTCACTAACATTATGGGGTAGAGGAAGTTTATTGCTTCGGTTTTATCGTCATTGCAGCACAGACACACATATGCCGCTGAGTTCGTTAGGCCAACTTTTCTGATGTACCGCGTTGTTCGCTTCTGTTTAAACATGCATATGACGACCGCAGATACAGCCAGCATTTATGGTTGCTACCGAGACCTTGAACAACTTCTGTCAAGGACAGAGATAGTTTCACTTCTTCGGAAAGTTCAAGAAAGTATTCTTCGTCAATCTTATCGCTGTGTGCGCCAACACCCTTTGGAATAAAGCGATCCCACAATAAAAGCTCTGATTCTTGCACCGGTTGCAATGACGTACAACTGAATTAGAAATATGGTTACGCAGCAACTACACGCAGATCAGAATGACAGCCGAGTCTACGAGTACCTAGCTATCATCCGCAACATTCAAAAACGTTTCAATGATTAAATGCGCAAAAACGAGTGGGAAATCATGTCGCTTGTGGGCGATGTGAACAGTATTCCTAGAAGAACTCACAGTCTAGGAAAGCTGGGGGATGGTGTCAACGAGTTTGTGAGGTTCCCTGTGAAACCAGCTCGGAATACATTGATCTTTTTGACCGGATCTGTTTCAACTTGTATTGGAACTCCGTCGATTGACCAAGATATAATAGCCCCAGGCTTTCCATGACGGGCGACACATTTGAGTACGAGGATCGCGCCATCGTCTACAATGGCTGGAGTTGCTGAACCAATCTCAACCTCTGGACCTTTCCCTTCTTTTGTGACCTGATACAACTTGGGTGCCTCTGAAGGAACTGAAAAAGAAAACACAATGGGTTAGGTAGAATTAAAGTCAAAATTACCACAAATCCATAAGTAACCTGGACGAACAAAAATTTCAAAGGCGAGTGAGTCTTCTATCTAACCAGTCCTCATTCGAGGATTCATTCACGTGATGCGGTTTACGTGATTGAAGGGTGAGTGACGCTCTATCCTGTCAAAGTGCTGATCATGACAGAAGAGTTAAGCATTCAAGTAAGCGGCCAGGAGGTCTATGGTTCTAATCCCCATGGATTTTTCTGACTTGCGCACTGCTGATGACTCCCAATGGGGATGAAACAGCATTACGGTGCTTGTCGGATCTTCAGCAAAGATTGGCTTCACTTAAAGGACGAAATCTGTATTGAAGACAAAAGCTGCCCTAAAATGCACACTAAACTCAACATCCTAGCGCCGTGGGGCACTTATGTTTTAGTATACCGTATGCATGATAAATGTTTGTTTTGTTCCTGTGGAACTGTCGCCGATCGATTGAGAAATCATAGTGAGTAGCCGCCGGATTTGTTGACCAGCCGTCGCAGTCGCTTCAGAATGGGGAATCAAACAATCAACTCAATTTGTCAGCTATAAATCGAGCACTCTAGGCACACTGGTTCCAGGTGCTACAATTTCGATCACCGGAAAGTGATGGAGCGTGGGACACACAGTCAGGCCTTGGATGCGATGGTATATTTGGTTAGTTCGGGAAGTGGGTAGCTACACATTGAAGACGGTAGTTTCGATGCATGAGCACCATTGATTGCGCAATTGGGCCATTTCTCTCAGTGTCATTAACCATCGGTGAGTTGAGTCCCGGGGTCCCCATCCAGGGAGGCGTCAGTTGCCCACCCAACTAAGTTTATTGGTTAGTGTTTTCGTACTTCATTGCTAGGTCCTACACTGTCCACCTTGCGGTCACTTCGACTCAGCACAGGGCTGGGAGAAAAGAGATCTGTGAGGTAGAAGGTCTTCTAGCATGAAGCGTGAGTAATTCATCTATCATGGGAAAGTTTCTTCTTCCTAAGACTACCTGGTGTACCTCAGCAGTACTAATCCGATGTTCCCACCAGACCTGACCAATGCTTTGGAGTCACCGATGGTCAAACGCTGACATCTTGCGTATGTCTTCTCCGAGTAGGGTCCACATTTCTGGTCCTAAAGCAGTATGGACGGCACCATCGCAGTGTAACCTCTACTCTTGAGAGACGAAGTGACGTCCCGTCGGCAACATAGGTGTCGGAGATTGGCGAAAGCTGACCCGGCTTTTCAGATTTGAGAAAGTATCTCATCTCCAGTCAGTCCACCAGTCAGAATAGAGCAAGAACTGTTCAAACGAGACTGCTTTGGACACGCAGACTATATACTGACTGGGGTTGCCTAAACGAGATTTCTATAACCGGTTAATATTTTCAAACCCGTGTCCTGTTGAAGCAATCTTTGATGGGGCTCCTCTCATTCTCGGCTTGCACGGGTGCCCTAACTGTTTTGGTTGTTAGAATAGAAGTGGTAACTAACGGACAAAAGATGAGGAGTATGACTGATGTGGCATTCTGCATTTCAAACAATTAAGCTTGAAAAAGAAATGTCGTAAAAAAAGCTATTTACCAAAATCTACTGTTATTTACCACACCTGACCTGCTCAAAAACGTAAGTTTTCCAGTTGGGCACATACTCAAACTCCATCTAACTAAATGAGAAATGTGACGGGTTGAGGAAAAACCAAGCCATCTTCATGTTTATTTGAGAATGTGTGTGTGTGAACCAATCGAAACTACAGAAACAATCGACACAAAACCCGAATTCAGAATAAAACTTCCATGAAGGCAGTCGACCAATCCGATTTTAAACGAAATTTCCATCTTGGGGTTTGCAGGAAAATTTTTGGAAACATTTACCGCCCATCTTCATGAAGCGTATTTCTGAAAAACCACACAGTAATTATCTCACCGAGTATCAGCCAACCGCACAAGCTTTATGCGGGCTGCGCGAATAAAAAACCAACTATAAATAGTTACTCTAAGTAGAAGAACTAACGAATATATGTGATTCCATCTTATGGCTGTTTTTGTTAAGCCCCACTGTTCGACCTTTGATGACTGAAAGCAGTGGCCGAATTTAGAAAAGAGAAATGCCGCTGGTTCTGCTTTTTGGCAAAACATGAGTTTGGTTCTCCGTTCTCCTCTGATAAACTTCAGAACACAGCTGAGTCACTTCGTCTGTATATAGTCGTAGACTTCGTGGTGAGGGGCATACGAGGCAGTGGGAGAAGGAAAGGGTTAGCATGAGCACAAACGCTAAACGTTATTGATCCATCCGTTAAGTATTGATTGATATATTGATCCACCATACTCTGGAAATATTTCAGTTAAAAGTTCAGCTCCGGTGAACTATTAGCAGACCATGAGGTAGTCCTCGTACTCTGAGAGAACTTTTCATGGTCTTTTTTTATCTATTTCGGAACCCAGCTGGAAGAATCTTCTATACAAAAAATCTATTAGCTTCAAACCTCGGTCTTATTAATCGATCTTATTTATACTGCAGATGATAAAGAAGGTGCCTTAAGGTTTTAGGGAGAAACACTACTCATGAGGTTGCTGAGAACGCTTCGATAGCCCCCGTCCAGTTTTTTATTCTCTTGAGGCTCATCCAGTAGTTGCAGTCCCCGAGTTTAGGTCAGCCTCATGCAGTATTTGGACCCGAATTGTAAGAACTTTGAGAAATACACTGATCTGTGTATTACTTTAGTTTCAACGGAAGACTCAACTGAAGCTCAGTTGAGTAGCTCGCCTATGGTATTCTCCACCTGTGATTCATGGGAGTGTGCAAATGAGTGTAGGTTGCATGCTCCGAGTTTCTCTCTATGTCTACCATTCATCCGATTATGAATAGTTGCTTTACATTCCTCCCCGGGGTTGATATCGGTGGATTGCATTTTCAGCGCTTACACAGTTACTCCACGGTTCCAGTAGTACGATCATTTTTGCTGGAAAATGGTGATGATTATTGGCAGTGAACGCGGTACTCAAGGGACTCTTTAACGCCTACCGCTCAGAACACATCAACCGGTGTGATGGTCTGTACTACTGATGAAACGTGTGAGTAGCATCTGGTCATTATTGTTTAGCATTCAAACAGCGTCCCAAAAAGTTTAGGAGGAGGCTTGCCTTTTTCAAAACTCTGTACAACTGAGATCTATACTTTTGTTTCTGACAGATTTTAACCGCCCAGTTCGTGTTTGCTAGTAAGAAAAACATAAGATGTATACTTTTGTGTTTGACAGATTTTAACTGCCCAGTTCGTGTTTGCTAGTAAGAAAAACTCCACCCTCTAAAGTTCCTTTCCTTTCAAATATCAATTGTGAAGACATGTTGATGACTTTGCTGTTGATAAATCATGACTGCACTGAAGAATGCTCAGAATAGACCTAGAGTAACATATTACTCGTAAGGTTGCTGAAGACCATTATAAAAGAGAGATTTAGCTGGATTCAGTTAAGTGTGTGTAGAGTTTGTCCTCGACATGGCGAGAATGTTGTGGCACTTGTAGCTACATTTAAATTGGGTGTTTACAATGCATTCTTGGTGTGATCTCTGTGATTCGATATGGCATGCGTAGGCGGGCAGAATGTTCCTGAAAATCCTTGCTCTTTGGACCGAAATATAGCTCAACCATCGATATGCCAGCTTTCTTTAAGCTGTTCGTTTACCGCTGTAGACTGGCTGTACAGCAGCGTCATAGAAAGAAGCACTCAGCTTTCATCGGTTCCTCGTAAAAATCGATTTAATTTCCTGAAAACCGCCTTAAGCATAAGACCGATATGTGTCTATAAAAGCCTGCTTGGGATAATTCTTCGGAACGTATTGAAATAATCCTTTCGTGACGACCCTTTCGTAGCATCGGCGAGCTTTTAAACGTAAGAGCATTTCGTATGGTTCTCCTTGAACAGGGCATTTTTACACTAGGCCACGGATGAGGAAAGTGAACTCTGTTTCACCTGATGCGTCAATATCCATAAACTACTATGGGCTTCACATTACATGTCAAGTCAAACTTCTATTGAGACAAAAGACTATTCCTTGTTGACATGCTCCGTCTGGTGTTGTTATGTAACCCCACACGTTCGGGTCAAGATATTTCAGCACACTTTTTAGGACGTGGAGCAAAGCAGAAAGACTACCGCTCCCATCAAGATGGCTATTGTGTATAGCTGAATTTTTATCCAGCCTGTTATACATCACCTGGCGAGGTTACACAATTAAGTATGCCGTTATACTTACATGTAGGCGGGTCCACCGATACAACTCAAACAAAACCCACGGTAGCGAATGCACCCCTATTCGAATTGCAATCGCCGTACTACCAACAGTGCGGTCACACACAATAAAATTACAGACGACTCCATAGAAACCGCTTTTGGGAAATCGATGCCGATGCGATCGGTCGAATAACGATAGAATGCGAAATTCGTTTGCCTTTTCTATACCTCGAATTATGCTTTTTGCGAACATGCGTACACGGAGTAGAATTAATAACTGTGGGGGTACGTTGGGAGCACTTGGTGCGTGATAAAACGTTGTAAAAAAATTGCACTGAAGTAACTTTTTGGTAAACGTGGTCCTCTCCGTTGTCGAAACACGCAATTAAATGAGCCTTTGTAATTCAGACTGACTGACGTGGAGTTTGGGACATAGCTGAGGAGCAGTTAGTCGGTCCTGTCCCCAAATGCAAAAGCTCAGTCACACTGCCGTTTTCTGAAGTTCCACTGAGAAACTCACGTAAATACTGCGTGAGTGCTTTATAAGGTTAATTCTTAAAATACTGAATTAAAAATGTTAGCTGACCGTCACCAAGCCCATATACAAACAGATAAGTAACTTAATCAGTTAGTTAACCATCGTACCCACATATAGCCATATATATATATATATAGCCTAAATTCGCATTAGGAACACTGACCGAA
Source organism: Clonorchis sinensis (assembly GCA_003604175.2). Taxonomy (NCBI): domain Eukaryota; kingdom Metazoa; phylum Platyhelminthes; class Trematoda; order Opisthorchiida; family Opisthorchiidae; genus Clonorchis; species Clonorchis sinensis. Next base: position 214,976,961 of record CM030369.1, read on the forward strand.
GTACGAGGAACCATTTTGGGAAATGAAACAAAAAAGGACGAAAATGTACACATTTCGTTTGGATTCGTGCGTCTAGTTCACGTCAGTCAGGAATGCTCGGGTGCGGGCAGTTAACTCGCGCTTGACCTTGGACGAAATTACAACTCGCAGCTGTCAGACCCAAGTATTGATTAGTCATCTGTTCCCTGACCACATCTTTCCGGTTAATTGAAGATCAGCGTGCTTCGAAACCACCGGTTTATTTCACTAGCCCGTTAATGTTTTCAGTCAACAAGTCGAGAAACAACAAGCTTCCTACCTCTTACCATAAAAACATGTCAGGCAAATGGAGTATGAAACCAAACTCTGCGTCCGACCATCCGACCATTCAAAACCGCATTTCTCAGCTTTGAACTTAGGCAGCGCTAGGCCGCGATCAAAGATATGCCGGCTGCCGATGTCAAGTTATTGTCATCTGGACCCAATCTAGCGTTCGGAATGCTCCGAATCATCAATGAAAGGTACAGGTAAAGGGAACAAATAGAATAGTTCAATGAGGCAATTTTCAGATGCGGTCAAAAATTTCTGCATTCCGAACAATTTGAGAAAACGTAAATCTTTTCCAATTCGACCACGTGATCTTCGTAACCCCGGGGTCTTTTTCGCAAAAAACTTACCCTGAACCGTCAGTAGCGCTGTCTGACTGAGATACTGATGTTTCATAAAGTTCACCTGACAAACATAGGATCCTTCGTCTGACAATTCAACGTTGGTGATTTGTAAGTCATACTGACCTAGACAGGAGACAAGAGGAGAACAATTACGTTTTTTTCGTAGGAAAATCCATACTATACAAAAACACGGAAGAAAAATAGACAAGTAGAATAGGAAAACTTAAAGCAAAGCAATAGGTCTTAATTTCAAACGTCTGAGAACGCACAAATAACTTGGAAGTAGCAGCTGCAACTGTGAACATCATGGATGGACGGTCGATGACGGCACAGTGATGTTTACTCAGACTCGATCTGTGGGAGGATCGTCAGGGATACTTTCAGCACATAACGGTGCTACTCGCCTTCCAGGATGGGGACCGCGTGATCACCACTGCGCCTGGTTAGGTACACTACAAGATATGGCTGCCAACCGATGTCAGTGACGATCTTGTTGTCAGTTTCTATCCAGATTGCTTGAATGAGTGTGTGGAGGTCTAGCACCTCGAAATGGTTGTAGTAAGCTAGCACTAAGTCCCTTCCCCGTCCACCTTTATTCTTTTCTTCATAATAAGGCTTTCAAATAAATCATGGTTGTACGGCAGCGAAGCATCGGTGTTGAGCACTGATATCATGCTGTCGATGATGATTATGATGATGATGATGCTAATGATGACGATGATGATGGACTTCACGACCGAGACCGGTGTGAAATTCCTCGGCTGCAAAATGGACAGTATCAATCTGACGTTCCACACCAGTCATTAGTTCTTGATGTTTCATTTCGTCAGCAAGCAACCTACATATATATAAACTTCTCCCTTTCGCCCCCTTTTTATAATAACATCATTTCGATTTGGAATTCGTTTGCTTGGTGGGATCCTACACCTCTGAACAGTGATCACGTCTGTAAACAAGCGAAGGTAGATCGATCTTCTGCTAGTACGAAATACGTAAATAAAAAGGTACTGGTCCGAATCTAAGCGGCAACTGTGAACCAAGCGTCTGTTCGGTTATCCTCTGGGTCGGATTCAAACCTCAAATACCGGCGGTTATCTGGAATGCTAATGATTTACTGTTCATTGACCAGAAAATTCAATTCTGAACAGACAGGCTGCTTATGTGAGGAAGCTACACATGGAAGATCTGAAAAGTCCACGTGATCACCTGAGTGCTTTCAGAGGATTCGGCATTTGATTGAGTATGACCGAGTGGACTACCAAAGTCCTTTTCGGTTATGGATAGCAAATTAAGTGAAAATTCAGAGCCTAAAAGTTACACAGCAGAAGACTTTCTTCTATCGAAAAATTAACAAAAAATCCGACAGAACGGGAATGCACTACTCATAAGGTTGCTGAAAATTCTTCGACAGCCCACAATCGGTTTGCCCTTCTTGGGGCTCATCAGGTAGGCGCAGTCCCCGAGTTTCCGTCAACCTTATGTTCTACTTGAAACAAAATTGCACGACGTTAGCGAAGTACATTCATTTGCAAACAAATCTGGCTCTGCGAGAGGTTCCAGCTGAGTCACTCGCAAAGCCAAATTTGTTTGCCAATGAGTGTATGTCGCTAGGAATATTTTTACCTCGGTAGGTGCATCTGAGTCACAGATTCAAAAATCAATCCGTCACGCTTCTGGAGCTTATGCGTTGTACAGTCCACATCGTGACTGACAGGTTCTCGCCGATTTCAATGATTGGTTCACTGAACCTGTTGTCACAAGGCAACCCAACACTCAGAAAGTGGAAAAACAAGTCTGCCCAACGTACTTCTGGGCGTGTGAGTGTGAGGCAGTTATCAAACCCAATAGGGGATACCCAGAAGTATATGAATAAAACCCGGTCTCCATATTCACGTACTTCTGGGCGTGTGAGTGTTTGGTGAGCTCTCCACAAGTTTCCACACAGGAGGTAGCCTCTGAAAAGGTCGTCCACTCCATTCACGAGTTTTCAAATTAGTCATCGATAAATCAATGAGGCGAACGCTGGTGAGATCTGGAGTGCACAGATGACGTCTTCGTTACCTTTGAAGACGAAATCCCACTTGAATAAACTGACCATTGTCATACCGTCCTTAAATAGGCGCCTTACATCTTCAAAGTGCAAGGTCATTCTCCAGAACGCACAGTCTCCAAACATCCCCCTTACAATTCAAGGAGAATCACTGTGGTTTATGGATTTTTTATGGTTTATGGATGATTCCACATACCTGGGTAGTTGTATTAACTGTGACGGAAATGTGTCTGATTAAGCCAGTGCACGAATCTCAAAGGTCCGAATCAATCTTACCAACTTGAGTCGCTTGTGGCGCCAGAAAGGCATATCAGTGAGTCTCAGAGGTTGTTTGTATCGGGCTCCAGTAAGAACTGTATTGTTGTACGGCTGCAATACGTGGCATATGAGAATATACGATGTTAGACGTCTTCAGGTACTTAGAATACGGGTAGTTGGCTGTACAACAGATGTTTTTGTCTCAAGAAACATGTAACAACATCGGTTGCAGTGGCCCCGCGGTGTGCTACGCATACCGACACACCATCTGCCAAGGTGAATGTTGCTCTCCTTCAGAATCGCGCAAACTGCGAGGACTCGACAGAAGGGTATGTTGGTGTGGTCTGAGATGTGGTCCCGATGACCCACCCCTTCGTTTGGCTGGATGAATTCCAAGAAGCAGCGGTTGGTCAGTGTCAGTGGTTCTCTTGCTGTCAGTTTCTTTCCAGATTGTCTGATTGGGTACTTGGAGGTGTGGGCACCCCGAACTATTTGCCATGATGAGTTATCCAACCATGATACAACTGGTCTGCCGCGTTTCTTATACTGGTGGGTTTAACCACCGTCAATTTTACTTGGGTACGGTAGTGACCTTTTCGTCGGTCCAACATACATTGTTTGCGATCGTACAAATATGGTCGGAAATACACAACCAATAAGCCTCCAGTGTCGATCCACTGCCCAATGCGGACACAAATTACCTGAAAAGATTTTCACTCGATTTAATCTGGCATGCTTGGAACTACTGATAAATAATCTGCCAATGGAATTTCAAGATCCCAATGAGATTTGTTGATTTGTTGAAACGAAACGGCAATTATTTGGACGCTGACCTTTCCGACTAGACATTTAGGTGATAGGAAATGTCAAAATTTGCGGAGAATAACTGAAGGGCACCAACCGGAGGGATGTTACTGACTACCGCGGAACACTACCCCCTGGCAGTGTGTGTGACTTTTCCACTAACAGATGAATGCACAACTATGCACCACGAACGGAAGTGACATGCTGTGCTAATCTATCATCGGCTATACAAAAGTCACAAAATACACCAGTTTCAAACATAGGATGGCAATGAGATGAATGTAACCGAAAACCACATTGCCATCCTCGTCACTATAAAGCTTTTGGGACTGACAACTACTTATAGATACTATTTACTGCACTACATACATACTACTTAATATAGAGTCATTCTTGGTGCTAAGGTGTGTGTTAGACAATCCCTGATTATGGCAGAACACATGGTTGGAACCCAAAAGGATTCATTTACACGAGCCACTTCCTCCCTATCACTGCACGTAAAGTGGGTCTGGAAGCTCCGGTCCCTTCGCCATGTGACGAAGAGACAAACGCAGCCCGTTGACCTGACGGTAGCAAACTTGACTCTTCCTATCCTCAGCTAGACGGCTCCAAAGGAAACAACGTGCCTCATGTGAGTGAAATCTTTCTTCTCAGAATAAAGTTATTCATCATCGATAACTATTATTGAAAAATGGAAGAGGCTTCCCCAAATTACAGGCCAAGAATCTTTCATTCAGGAAGAATCTACATGAATTTTAGAATGAATTCCGATCAAGACAGTAAGGGTCTTTTACAAGCGCTAGCGAGACGCCAAATGCATAAACGAGAAGAGGGTTTATACGTAATGCACTACTCATAAGGTTGCTGAAAAGTCTTCGACAGCCCACGACCAGTTTCGCCCTTTTTGGGGCTCATCAGGTAGGCGCAGTCTCTGAGTTTCCGTCAACCTTATGTTCTACTTGAACCCAAATTGGACTGTTTTCGAGAAATACACTCATTTGCAAATCAATTTGGTTTTTGCGAGAGACACACCTGGAACCCAGCTGAATCTCCCGTTTGTGATGTTTTCAGTTGTCTGAAAGGTTTGTTGTTTTATCCAAATCAGTTGAGTAGATTTATTGGCACAAATATGGCGTTCGATTTCAGTAAATAACGTTCAACATTCAGAACCTTTGGTGTTTAATGCTATACCAGCCGTTTTCTCTCGAATCCCTGGAAGAGACTCGGTTTCTGTTCTTTCTTTTTATCAGTGTTTACCCAGTTCGTGAGTATCTTACTGCCACCCAATTTGATCAGCTCCAAAATGCCTGGTCTCCCTCCAAAGATATAGTGGATTAAACCGGCAAAATCTGATGACCATTCATGTAGTGACGCTTCCCAGTTTCAGCCGGTTGAGTATCGTTCGTATGAGAAGTGTGGTTGGTGCAGATGAGTTGGCTTCGAAGCTTCAAGCAAGACTCCTGCGAAACCGCTGAAGATGCAGTTTCAGCGGGGAAATCAAGTAACCCTTGATTACCGTTCAGTTCAGCTGATTTTTGTGTAAAAGACAACCGGCTCGTTAGAACCATTGCTGATAAACTTGGCGTGGTCTGATCTCGCCAACCTTTCATTAGCTCACTCTCACCTAATCAAATGGTGAACCTTTGTTTAGCTCAATTTCAAGTGCACCTTTTCTTCTTTTATGTTGCTTAGTTTATCACATACGATCAAGTTGCTTCCACTTGACGAGGGTGATCATTTAGTCTTCGATAAGAATACGGTTTCAGTGTGAACGGTAGGGTCATCCTGATGGGAAGTCACTCAAAGCATCTACGGCGCTTGTGTCCATACTAAGGAATCACACGTGTCGCATTCCAGTTGATTGAATTAACCTTTTGGACGCTGTTCACTTCACTCTATCCCTCGCTACATAATCACACCGAAGATGACGACATATGTACCAAAAGGGTGGAAATCTGTTTCCTACTATCTGATAAGTTTAGATTATCAGGGACGAATATGCTTCACGGGACACAGTTTAACACCCTTTGGTTACATCGGCTTTGTATCGGTTGCTGAGCTCCTGGACTTCGGTCAGCCATGTCCCCAAATACATGATACATGATATACCATATGTGCCCAACGGAGAGAAAGGCCTTCGCCCTCATTCATACTTTATACACGTGCTTCATGGTCGGACCATTTTCCGTGAGCAAAACCAAATACTGAACTAGTTTTTTCTCCTATTCCAGGACATGATGTGAACGAGACAACAACGACTAACACTACTACTGAAATGTGTAAAGGACGGTTTTTGTCCCAATCCTTTCCAAGAAACTCCTCCTAGTTGGTTTAGTCAGACGGTATTAAAAATGTATGAGGCTTCTCACCACAGAGTTGATCCTGCAATTTCAAGACTGAGCAAACAGCACTTGAGAGCAAAATGTCACTCAAACTAGAGGAAAACCACGAGTCTCTGTCACTTTAAGTGACAGAATATCAGTCCGGAATTTAACCTAGGCAACCAAACAAATCAGCAAATGCAGATTTTCACTTGGGCTGCAAACTTGGCAAAGTTCCACCTGTCTGCAAACAGACTAAATTGTGGTTGCTTGTCACGCCTTTAGACAAGTGCATATTTTTGACGATTTGAAGGAAATACGTGGTTCTGAGTAGAACGTTAACCAAATGAAGGTAGTTTGCTTGCAATTAGGAAATCGGTTTTGCAATCGCCGATATCAACGCCCCACACGGCGTCTTTTTAACAGTTTATGTAAGAACAACCAATGCGAAAAAGTGGTGCTTGGGCGGGACATGGAGAAACGGTATTTTTCGTTACAAAATAGAAGAGAACGACAGAGGAGAGTCTATGTGAACTACCACACTTATCATCTAATGTGTTGATAAACTTGAAATTGACATTTTAAGAGCCCATGTCTGCAAGAGCTTGGAACGGAAATAGGGGCAGTTCTACGGAGGAGGCAAAATAGGTAAGCGGATGTGAAGAGCCTGGCTCAAAGAAGGAGGATACAGGCTAGCTAGGACGAACATTCCCAGTGATGGTGAAGGTAGAAGCATAAGAGGGGAAACCACACTCTGAAGGGAGGGGGGGTTCGGCGCTTTATCTGTCTAACAGTTTGTGGCGATAAACAGATGGAGGCTAACTCCGTTAGAGCAAGCCAGCCACTTAATGAGCATAACAGACTGTTTTGAAACTTGTCGAAGTTGAGGTTGATGGGAAAGAATATGAGCGAGACTAAAGCATGCACGAGCCAGAATAGAAAATGGACCAGAAATTTTGATGAGTTTGGCTTGAACCGGTCGGGAAAGGCGAGTGGAACTATCAGGCCGGAAAACGAATACTAGTAAAGAATCGGCAAATGCAAGTCCTGACGGAAACAGCGAAAAGACTTGAGTGTTTCAAACATTGTTGCAGTCAGTGTGTCCCACTGGCGGTTCCTCATGAGAGAATCGCTCATTGCAGTAATGGCTGGTGCAATGCCGTCGCAGAACAGCAACACCGAGAATGATGAATAATGGTATCTGCGAATGTGTGAGTGGGGAAATAAACAGACTTTATAAAGTCACTGGGGTGAGAAAGAAAAATATTGAAGAGTGTACAGCTTTCTGCAAGGCCTTGCATTGCTGTTTTGGACGTGAGAAAATCTCTCAGTAGGACTGTTGTTTGGAAGGAGGTAATCCCATCTGATCAAATTTCGGCGCCGAGGATTCCATGTCAAACGACTACATGTCATTGAAATGTCAGAGAAACAACTCCTTTCAGCAGGGAGTCGACAGAATGACAATACGCGAGTAGTCGGCATGTCAGTGTGTACGGAGTGATAACGTCCAAACTTGTGTTGGCAATCGCCAGAAGATCAAAGTCTTCAAAATTTGCTTAAAAAGAGTGGACCCTTGGGTTTTAAATAGAAGACTGGACATTAAAAAATAATCGTCAAGGTCAGATAAGACGCCATCTGGGAATGGGAAAGAGTTGTGTATTCCTGTCGGATGACGCAGAAATGCCTAAGAATTTCAAAGTACACAACTTGTCTTGATTTCAGAGGAACGACACAAACTAAATACCGGTTTTGAGACAAACGCTGCGGACAACCTCATCTTCATCACAATCTGACAGAAAACAGAAAACATGCTGGTACTGTTTGCACACTAAAGAGAGTGAGGGGGGAAAGAGATTCTGAGTGAGAGCAGTCCAATTTCTGGTGTTCCTATCAAGATGAATTTGAGGGTGCCATTGGGACCGAACTTGAACACTCCCTGCTGAGAGCGGTGAAATCGGCGTAAAATTCTATGTATACTCAGTACGTTGGGCTTGAAATTAAGTTTGCCCTCCTAAGAAGAGAACCACTATGTTTATTGACTGAACCAGTAAACCCCAAATAGGAGTGATAGCTTTTCCGCACCGTGGAAGCGTTTACTAGCAGCAACGTAGGAGATAGCATGCCAGAGCGATCGCTCGGATACAGCGGCTTTCAAAGTCTTCAGCAGTCCCAATCACGTCGCAGAAGGTCTAGTACATAGTCATAGTCATACATAGTCATTCATAGTCATACCTTTCTACCAGACAGTTTGAAAGCAGGTATCATCAAGATTACCTGATGATCTGATCATCCACTCATACTTGAATGGTGGTGTTTATCATCAAACAAGAAGTTGGCATTTGATCTGATCGCGAGACGTAACAATTGACTCGCGAAAGTTAATCGTGCGGGAGGAGATCTCCAGTGAGAGTATGAATGATTATTTATCCCCTCTGTTGAATTTGTGTAAACTGTGGAAAGTGGTTGATACCGTGATTGGATGACTAATGATTGGCCGTGACGCATTTCTATTGGCTCATTGGGGATTTATATTGCGTTGTGGTTCGATTAACGTGCATTTGGTTGCATAATTTTTTCTAGGTCATGTTAGTCTGTTAGTCTTTTTAGTGCGTTGCGCGCCAGCTCGCCTTCCGTTCATCTGACCAGTCACTGAACACCTATTTTCAGTTGTCCTTATCAACTGCGTTAGGCTTAATGCGATTCGTCCGAAAGGTTGCGGGTTAAACGTATCGGATTTGTTGTGTTTTATTGCAAACAATATGAACTGAAGGAGTGTGCCTGGAGGCACTTATTGTTTCGGTGTATTGAAAGCTATAAAAAACTGAATTTTGAGAATGCTCAGGGCTGACCTCAGAAGGTTTATTCCCCCGAGGCTTTTTGAAACTTTTCTGGCGCATTCGGTGGACGCAGCGTGACCAATCAATAATGAAGTAATAGAACCGATTGTGAAATTCGAAAAAATAAGACGGTATACTTCTGGTGGAGTTGCAAGTAGATCCATATTCCGTCCTCACATCCGCACACAGAAAACAGGTGGAGGGTCCACTGGAGATATTCACACCATTCTAACTGGACTGGACGTAAATTTTGACAACAATGATAGGCTGAAAATATTAGGACAGGCAACTAATCCAGGGTAGTTGTCCTTTGGGGAGAGAGGGATTGCTTCAGGCTCGTAACCTCAGGGTCGCGTATCCGTCGACCAATGGTGTGTAGCTGGAGAATTCATAATCTCATATTACACTACACCACACATACTACTTCAAAAGAGAGGGCAAAGGACAACGCACGAATACACCTACTTACCGTCCTTCAGGTTATACGGTAAGTCGTACCGTGAGTAAGGATACCGTGAACTGCGACCATATTCTTGAATATCTTCCCGGCTGCCACCAATACCAAAATCGTTTTTCGACCAATAGACTTGCGCGCCCGCGCCCGTCTGTGGGTCGGTCAATATTCGCACACGGCATTGCAGTCGAACGGTGCTGTTCAAGGTCACAGCTTGACTGTCAGGGTGGATTTGAATTATCCCCTCAACACCGGGGTTTTCCAACCTTGAGGTGTCCATTAGAATGTTGGGTTGGGTTGCCATGATACTGCTTAGGCAAACTGAAGAGGAGAAAATGTAGGAAGGTGAGAATTCACTATATGTGCTGACAACTTAGCCGATGACATGACACGTGTCACAATTCGTTTTTAAATTTACTGAATCTGTGAAGCAACGAGAACGCGTAAAGCAATACAAGAATAGGCACTTTGTTGTCCTACCGTGATTTTTAAATGTATTGAATCTGTAAAGCAACGAGAACGCGTAAAGCAATGCAAGAATAGGCACTTTGTTGTCCTACCATGTCCAAAAATTTGATTGAAAAACAGAGAACGGAGTAGATTCGGATCTTTAAAGCCCGGAAGCATGCGTGTGTGTGTGTCTGTGTGTGCTTGATAAGGTTCAACCAATTTACGGTGGTAGATTTTTCCCGCCGATAAAAGCCAATCCAAACTGAGTGATATGCTTCAAGCAGCGTCGATGACAGCCGCACCTGCTGTGACTGTCAAAAATTCCTTTCTCCGCTGCCTGTACATCTACAAGAAGCTCGTCATAAAATTTGGATTGATTCACAGTACACAAACGACCAAGATTCAGTAGAACTTGAAAAGAGAACTTATGTGCACAAAATCCAAACGGAAATACAAAGTGGGCCTCCCAGTTTTCAAGAAAGTGTGGTGCACAATTTTGATGGAATAGCTATCGCAGGAATTTTGGGTCAATTTGTAATCCATTTGCGCAGGGAGAAAAATTATGGACCAAAGAATCGGACTAGATTATCGGTAATAACATAACTAGGTCATCAGGGAATACCCACTTCCAGATTGCGTCTTCCTCTGATGTAGACCAATGCAGGTTCCAAACCGCGTTACTGTAGGCTTCTACAGCGCAACAACACACTGCGCTTCCCCATTTGAGGTAACCGATCGCTGAAAGCCTGCGAATCGAAATCTTGCTCATCCAAAGTTTGATATCGGCAGTTTGGAGTGTAAAAATCGAAAATCGTCCAGCTTTTGGACTATTTCAATGCCTAGCTGCTACAGCAGCCGAAAGAAGCACAAGAAGTGAGATATTGCCGGGTTGCTTATGCCTAGAAAGAAGTCGGGCTCAAAACACGAACCCACCGGTCAGTAATTTCGCGCCTTAAGCATTGAGCTCTCTTGAGCTCCGTTTAGAGCTTGATATGCTGCGGAGACATACAAAGTAAACCAAGGTACGTAGGAATCGAACAGCTGGGCGGGGTTATTCTACACTTAACTAAATTGGGTAACTAGCTGAACTTACACGCCGTTGGACTGATTGGTCTAACAGAATAGCTCTTGGCTTGTGGACCTCCGCCACCGTGACGGGAACGACAACGTAAACAACGGAAAAACTGTTGTCTGGAAGTTACATACCCTTGAAAAAATATCAAGATGAACAGCAAAGAAATGTGCACACAGTTATCAGTGGATTCGTGGTTATGAAGCCCAAAATGCGTGCAGGATGCCTGGAGAAATCAATATTCGGGTTGAAATAGATACCTCGAGCAGTCGACACCCAATAGCTCGGCCCCAAAAAGGCGCTTGCTGTGATTTCTTGCCAGGCCTGTGTAAGGCTGCTTAAGCGAGGTTCCGCGGGCATATTTTTCACTCTTGATAAAAACCAGGCTTCAATGAGCTTCATACCGTATAGGTTTAGTACCATCTGCGATGGTGCATTTAGGCTTAAAAAGGTCGATCAAAGATGAGATTGCTTGCTCCAGAGGTCCATATTTAAGGGCACACAGCTACCATGCACCTTAAGCTAGCTTAGTAGTTAAAGCCTAAACTTACTGACCGATAGATGGGTGATTAGGGCCCAACCTATGTATCTCTATGCTATGCAGGCTTTAGCAAAGTAGCAGTATATCAGCCCTTGTGCTTTCACGGGGTGCCATGGTTGCTAGGCTGGGGTGCTACAGGTGAACTGTTACTGTGCAGCTCAGATGATGTAACAGGGATGCCTAGACAGGGGAGATTGGGAAGCCCGAGGATGAGCTGGAAACACGGAACTACGCTTATGTGGTGAGAATTTTAACGATTGAGATGAGTATACTATATTTGGGAGCTTCTAGACCTGTACTCAAACTGACGACGGGACAGAGGTAGTTCTCCGTGGTAGCGAAGAACAGATCTTCCATTCACTAGTAAACGCGTCAGGCAGTGGGAATTTGTACTGTACATCATGCTTGCTGGTCAACACTACGAAAACCAAGACCTCAGATCACTCAAGGAATGCGAGCTTGAAAATCCAAAGTATGCATGCAAGCAGCGTAGAAAGTTTGATCCAAATCTCACAACGCCGCACCACCTGTTCTGTTCTCAATCATCCAAAAAATTACTCGGTGGTTTCAAACCTTGCACGTCGCTTTGCTCCGTTGAAAACTGTGGATGTTGGTCCGGCTCCGATACGGTAGGTGTGAGGCAAAAGAAACTGAATTTATCTTTCAGATAACTGTTAAACAGCTTACAATCAGAAATAATGCTGTGGCTCTTTGTTATACCACAAAGAACAAAACTTGTGAGATATCACGACACGTCCCTTAGTGAGAAGGAATTTGATAACAATGTTATGTGCGGAACAGAAGACTGTAGTGATGATTGATACGTCATCAGTACCAGCTCACTAAAGATTCTTAGGCGTGGTTCTTAGGGAGTTAGCGATAGATTTATGTGTACTGGACGGAGAAACTGGACTTACCGCGGAGTAGTGGTCTTTGTACATCCGTTAACCACTGAGACGTACTAAATATTGTCCTTGTGATATTAGCCCGAGTCTCTTACATGAGGGTTGTTCACGAACTAGATGAAGAATACTCATACTTCTCAAGGTTGAGCGGTTTTAATTCGTGGCGACATTTTCATTAGTAGTCCGCCTACGCTAATAGACTTATGACAACCGCCTCGACTTTTCTGTCAGCCTTTTCAGGCAAAAACTATGGTCAAATGTTCCATTCCCCCTGTGTTTTTTTAGTTTGGGCACCATGGTATGAAAACCAATAATTTCTATAACATATTGGCCGTCATCTCGTGCCATCAGACAGCGTGCCCTAATTGTTTCATGCAGCGGGTTAAGGAGACGAGACAACTAATGTCTATGTCTCCTATCTTTCTCCACCACTATCAATTATCTCCCTTCCTGTACCATCTAACGTCCTCGATTTTTATTGTCTCAGCAATAGGCATGGAGATGGCATCCAGATAGGTGGCCCATAAGGTCTTCCCAAGCCCGTCCCTCACTTCATGGCCGCTCTTCAGATTTCGTAACCCGCTTTTTATTAGAACCAGCCATCTACGCTCAGACTTGATTACTTGACCATTTCCCCCTGAAAAGCTGCGTTTTTTACCGCTAATATCCAAAAGAACCCATTCTGGCAAAGTTAATATCCGATCTTCACTTTTAATTTCTGCGTATGAACCAGTCAGTTGTAGTGAACGTTACTCCTTATCGTTGAGTTGTAGCGCCCTTTCGGTGCCTAGCTGCCAGGCCACCAGAAAGAAGTACGAGGGCTGGCGTAGTGTCAGGTTTCCCAAGCCTAGACGGGGGAATTGAAAAGACGGATGTCGGGTTCGAACCACGGACCTTTGGATCAGAAAATCCACGCTTAAACCACTGAGCTATATCGCCCTGTTGCAAAGTAGGACACTTCCGTCCATCAGAATCGTGAGTTGGTGGACCGTTAAGCGCGGACTCAAGACAATTGTGCTTGTTCATTACAACTTTGACCAGATCACTGCACATCTTTCAGTAGCACAAGGTTTGGAAGCAGCCGATTCTTGGCGTTCCCGTCCTCGAAACCGCATTGACCACTCAGGAGTCGTCAGCGATTGTCTATTCCTGGACTATCAATCTTCCTGGACTACTTTCATCGCTTCAGGCTATGCTGTTGTACAGTGTTCGTTTCTTATGAGAATTTTTCGGTGAAGCAGACTTCTAGTTACTCAAGATCATAAAACCTTGCGAGGAAATCCAAAAGTGTATACTAGGGAGACGTCAGTTATAATTCGGGTGTAACATGTGGCTTTTTTGAACACTAAACGGGAGGTGTTCCATCCCTCAGGATGCGGAGCTTACTTCGTCCGGAAAGTCAGCCAGACATTAGCTCTCGAATACGACTCAGTAGAGGAACCGGGTGAAATAAGAAGGCACTTGGAGTGGAGGAATGTAGTTCCTTGAAACCTTGAAACGCCATCTGACCGCATGGGCAGAATGAGTTCCATCAGATGTATTCAAAGATGTTGAAGATCCCTGTTTTACCCTGACTGGGCTGTTCGGACTGATTGTGGAACAGGAATGAGTTCCAGCAACCTTATTCTAATAATTTACTGTTGGTTTATTGACGGCCGATGCCAAAAGCAGCTGCTTCAAATAGGACAGTGTAGGCACTACACCGATCGTAACGCGGATACTGAGACGCGAGTTCGACAGCCTCAAACAGGAGTTGACCACATCTTAGCTTTACGTTAATATGAGTTTGAGCAGAAATTCACACCACCGACGTACAGCGGCGGTTTACCGAGGATTCAAGGGTGCCTTAACTGCCTGGCCCGTTTACATATGACAGTTCAACATGGAATGTCTTCAATGTTTGTGGATATTCTCCCTATCGTTTATTCCCTTTTTACTGCTCGCTCTGAAGTTTAAAATGAGGTATCAAGCTTTTCGCAGTGAGGTTTTTTCGCCTAATTCTTGTTTGACATCCTCAGTGAAATCGAAGGAGTTCAGACCGATCGAGATATCAGAGAGAGAGAGAGAGATTAATGAGACATGGGTACGTAAATTACAATAGTGATCATATGTCCATGCAAATTGCTCCCAGCAGAATACCGAAGGCTTTCTCATATTTTACCATATGCTCTGCATCATCAAACCGCAAGATATTACCTAGGGAATTCCGCTTCACTGGACCCGTTTGAAACGTCAAAATAAGGAGCATGAATTTCAGGGTCAGGTTACTTAATTTGGCAGCCATGGATAATATCCACCTGCACACCATCGACTCACGACCAGTGTTTGCCAAATTGCTTCAACATTGGCACGCAAAAAGGTAAAAATTCGGTGTCCACAAAGCCTTCTTGGGACTCTTCTTAAAACCCGAAACGTTTTCAAATGGCTAATCACCTCCATAGGTAAGGCATAGGTACACTTATTGAGACTGTCCGCAAGCGAGTACAAGATAATAAGTCGAATGCGTTTGAGTATTAGACAAAGTCTGTCAAGTGGAGATTATTACGGCCATGTGCCACATTCGCCTGCCTATTAAAAAAAGCCGTGCTTTTTCGTCTAAACCTCTGTTGTTGAAAAGCGCAACGGAAGACAGTCTATAACTTGCCAAAGCGAGCACACCGGCCATTGTTAATCTGAGCATTGTGCGACCTTTGAATCTGTCTGGGTGGAAGCCAGCATTTGAAAAAACTTACAGGACATGGCGCGGAACGATTTCAAATTGACTTCGGGCCAGACTACCTAGCAGGAGTGTTAATAATGTGAGAATATTTTGAAATTTGTGATGGAGATTTCCTCCTGTGATTGAAGCTAGTTTATGCTGAAAAGCGGACAAGCATTCTGCAGCTCTTTCATCCTAATTTAAAATAACGAGGAGTGTGCCTCTCACGCTATTCCATGGAGTTTCCTAGCTAAAGCTCACCTATCGTCGTGTGGTGAGTTTTTGTTAGATGAGATCCACAGACTGTGTTGAGTCACTCCCACTGCTGGTGTCTTGCATGACCATGCAGCTAAAGCATTTTCAGACCAGTTGCTTTGGAAGGTTTAAACTGCTTTGGCTCTTGAAAGACGACCCTACCCTTCCTATTTCCTCTCACGGCACTACTGTTGTCTTCCTCCAAGCTTGTGTGGCTGCTGGCATTGATGATAGTGACGGCTGTGACCCATGGATTTATCGAGCCAGTCGAACGACCAACTACTCAGTGGAATAGTGAGGCAAGCAGAGCTGGTCTGTCATCCTTAGAATGAAAGTGTTTCAAACCGAGTTAAAAAACTGTTCAGCTGTAAGATCCTTTCGGTGCCTAGCTGCCATGCCGCCCGAAGGAAGCACGAGGGCTGAGATACTGCCAGATTGCCCAAGCCTAGACAGGGAAGTCGAGAGGCAGAGGTCGGGTTCGAACCACAGACCTTT
The DNA here is from genome assembly GCA_003604175.2 of Clonorchis sinensis. NCBI lineage: Eukaryota > Metazoa > Platyhelminthes > Trematoda > Opisthorchiida > Opisthorchiidae > Clonorchis > Clonorchis sinensis. Next base: position 214,992,751 of record CM030369.1, read on the forward strand.
CGGTCAGTAAATTCGCGCTCTAACCACTTGAGCCATCTCGCCATCCCAAACCGAGTTAACCTACTTGTAACCCACATCTAGGTCTTCAAACGCTGAATACCTGATGCAACATTGGTGAAATCCGGGTGAATGAAAACAACCTGTCAACAACCGAGAAGTGACGGAAATTCATGAATCCCAAACTGCTGTACCGTTCTGAGGAATTAATTTGCATAAACCGCACACACCACTGATTCGAACTGGATGCCCCAAACACAATAGAATAGAAATCTGAAAAAACTCATTCACCCGTTAAAAGCTTCACGTTCTAAGCCCATGTGTCATTCTGTCGTCCTCTTGCGAATGATAACCGTTTGCGCAGGATGATTAACTCAACAAGTTGAGTCGAGAGGAATTGATGGTTGACGGAGTTTGAGGAGATTACCGATGCTGTGTGATTAGTGAGTGCAAATCAAATGTGACTTACACACAGCAAGTTGGTAAACAGATTTGAACGGTACACCGAATTTTTGGGTTACACAATGCTGCAGAGGGGGGCCAATCGATGGCGAAAAGCCAAGAAGCCTCATGCGGCTGTTTCATCCTTACCAGGACTCAAAAGCAATGCACATTTCACGAAACTGCAGAGAGTTCTTGGCCATGGATTTCTGTGAGCTTCTCATTGCAGGCGATTGTCAATAGAGAGGAAACTGCTGTAGTCGGCTTCCCTGCTTTTTCACCATAGATTGGATTCTCTTTTAGAACGAACTTCTAAATTAAAATTGCCAAATCCCATCATACTAGCAAGTCTTCATCTGTTATATGATAAAGACACTTGCAGACCGTGCTTAGAGCGATGTAGGTATCGGTTGCACGAAACCAGGGTTTGGGGTATCTTACAAGGCCCTCTCGTCTGGTCGTCCATCGTGTGCAGCTCGAAAACGAATAAAGGTAGAATAAACCGTATAGACGTAATACACTACTCATAAGGTTGCTGCAATCTCTTCTCCGCTCTGGGAGCGCAGTCCCTGAGTTTCCTCTAACCTTATGTCAAATGTGTATCGCGATAGCTCGGATTCGAACCGGACATTTGCCTCTCAACTTCCCCTGTCTAGGCGATCTGGTATAATCCCAGCCCTCGTGCTTCCTCCGGGTGGCATGGCAGCTAGGCATCGAAAGGGTGTTACAGCCGAACGATTACCTTGGAGATCACGATTACCAAGTGAAACATGACGTGGCCTGGTGTAGCACATTCAGTTGCTTAAAAATATCATAAACAGGAAATTCAAATGAGTCTCCCGTCAAAACCAAATCGGTACGCAGATGAGTGTATGAACATAATCAACCGTATTACTAGGAAATAAGTGGTTTCAGTAAGAATCGATCGGTAATCAAAATTCAGATAGCCCACCAAGGTGGGACTGTACGTTCAGTTATTGTACAGTGACCAAGCAACTGTGAATTCCCTGAAGATCAGTCTCCTACTTGGTACAATCCTCATGAAGTAAGGCCAGACACCAAGATAGGTTCAGTACCCCATTTCTGATTTGATGGCTATGCAACTTACCAAGGACGGGATGCCCGCTCTTTCAAAACACAAACTCCCTGGTTCGCAACACAATATGATGAAAAGTCGAAGTTTTTAAAATATGGATACTGCATACTTTACCGATTAGAAGGCTACACGACAGAAGAACATCTGCAGTGGATAGACAAGTTGTCTGATACAGTTGTTTCCCTTTGCGAAACAACCACCTACTCAAACAGATGGGAGGTCTTGGTACTAACATTTGCCCTGGATAGTCGGTACTCACATCCAGTCGGGTCATCAATGGGCAACAGCGTCACATCGAGTGGGTCATGTGGGTTGTCCTCGGTTCAAGAATGCGGATATCGTGACTGGTCTATTGACTAACCAGCGAATAGGCGTAACGGCTTATGTGCACACATTACACCCGACAGGGATTTTTATGGCTTACGAACTCCTCACACCCATTCTCCAAGGAACTTTCTTCTTGGCAAAGGAACCCTACCAACTTAGGGAACAAAGAAGCCGGTAAAACAGACTGAAAGTCTCGGACCATAATCCTATCGTTCAAAATAGCGCATTTCCAGTTTCTGACATTTTTGAAGTTTGTTAGAACACTGCACTACAGTTGATAAATATGTACAGTATTTGACACCGTTTGTTCTTTGTGGATGACCTGTTGAACTTTTCCGATCACGATTCACCGAATCCACAATCTACCCAGGGTTGGTGAAGCTGAAACGTTTCATGTGATACTGTCCAGAGGTTTTGACCTGCTTGTGAACTCTTAGGTTTCAGTGGCTACGATATTCGAGATATCGTAATGCACTACTCATAGGGTTGCTGAAAATTCTTCGACAGTCTAGGTGAGTCTCTCGTAAAACTATATTTGTTTGCGAATGAGTTTAGTTCGCTAATTTCGTGCAATTTGTCTTCAAGTTGAACATAAGGTTGACGGAAACCTGGGGATTGCGCCTACCTGATGAGCCCCAAAAAGGGTGAATCCGGTCGTGAGCTGTCGGAGATTTTACAACAAACTTATGGGTGGTGCATTAAGTCCAAAGAAGTTTCTGCTTTCCTTACCTTACACCCACGACCTCTTATCTTAGGTAATCCGCATTACCGAAGATCGTTTTTCAACTGTTTGCGGGTTATGTCTTCAGGGGGGGGGACAAAGATAAAACAGACCGCGCACACCACGTAAATATGGCGCAACTTGTTTCTGTAAAACGGACAGTTGTCCCACCAGTAGAATGAGATGGGCAATTCGAGTCTAAGTCTGCAGACTAAGACAGCTGCAGCAAATCCACCCAAGCCTTCTCTGTGATTATGAGAAACTTGCTGGGACGTTTAGTATACCATGAATTTGATGGCGCTGCGGAGACTCAAAATCGAGGAGTATTTTTATGCTCCCGGAGCAGTAACACTATGATTCACCGACCTCAGAGAATTGCGCGTTGCCATGTTGTACATAGAATACAACGAATCGTGGCTTTCACGGAACTCTGTGAACTCTGGTGGACAAAAGCGGTCGCCCGATACGAGGATTAGTGTGTTTTCTGTTTCAAACTTGATATTGATTTTCACACCCTGAGGGCATACCGGGCAATCAACGATTATTAGGCTTTAAAACACTGCAATCGTCACCTGCACCAATCACCATCTGAACGGGCGAGCACAAAAATACTTGTGGATTCGGTGAACAAGGAGGCTTCATACTCTCCGAACATGGTATATTGTTATTTGAAATTATTGTGATAACTAACTGGAAATCTCAACCCGATCAAAGTTCACATAATCCCTCTTCCTTACACAACTATCGTAGCACTAGCTCATCCACACAGACGGACGGAAAGGCAAACGACGTTGAAAAGGGATCATCACTTGAATCGAACTAAAAGAACTAGGCTGGACCAAAATCCATGTAGGTTTCCTCATCGGCCCAACACTTGGTCACCCACCTGAGCACAAAAATCCCTCGGCTGACACTTAACACAGATTTAGCTTGACTTAGCTGATTGGTTTTCCTTCTGCCTTAAATTTCGACTAAACTCGTAACCTAGTCACTTGGCCTGACGAAGCTTTTGTGTCAAAAGCGAAACGTTTGGAATCACTCGTGTGGAATCATTTCATCCCTTACTACTTTTCCGAAGACAACCGGAAAAATGATTCTACATTCAGTAATCAGTCTTGCGCCAGATGTATTATGGAAAGTTCAGCATTCCAAGTTGGATAGAAACGGAGAAATTCAGGAAAAAAAGAGAAAAACACGGATGGTCTAACAATTTCTCCTAGTCTATATTTGTGACTGAGAGCAATGAATGTCTCAGTGCGATTGGTCCGATGACTTGAGTTGAGAGGTAGTCGCATACCCCGGTTTCATTCAATGCCTGGACAGACTGGTGTGTGACTGCCGCCCAGCTGTTCTGCCCGTATCTTGTCCACATTTTTTGCGCCAAAGCCTAAGCTTTTCTGTTTTGTTCTGGAATCTACTTGACAGGTTGAATGACGCTGGTTGCAAAAACGAAGTTTTGTATTCTCAAAGATGAATGAGGCGTGAGAAGTTATTCGTGCTAGTAAACAATGAGGAAACGAAATGATGACGAAATGTGGGGCGTTGGTGTTTTTGTACTAGAAGACTTGTGCTGGCAGCCTAGGACGAGGCCCTACGATTAAAACTGCATTTTTCATTAACGAGAATTATCAGGAAGCGTTCTTCTATTCTCAAAAACCTCTGATAAATAGGTTGACAGGATGTACGACCACATTTGATTGGGTAGAGGGAAATCTCTATTGACGGGATATCTTCACTGAGTACGCAGCATGGGATGAATATTGGTCGTAGCTTGAGAAAGTGCGTTTTTTTAACATAAGGCTTTTCACAAACTCATGAGGAACACACACGAAAATGACTGGAGAAAAATCTAATCGGACACTCTGGTACCTAATAAGCCTACTATAGTTTGCGTATCACACATCTCCAGGCGTTAATCCATTCGCCGCTGCCTGTTATTGTACGGAAAACCTGACATCTTATGAAAGCACACGTAGAACAAGAATCGCGGGTGACATCGTCATTGTACATAAAATATGTCTGACTTTATGCCCAATTGAAAGCGACTTCAATGTGTCCCAGTCTGTTATCCGACCTTACCTGACTGTGGCTAGTTTATGTGAGGCGATAAGTGAGGTGGGTTTGTCACGAGGAGGGTGGTCAAACAAATTAAACGCCGTTTGGAGTACTTGGATCTACCGAGTAGCGTCTCAGCCCCGTGAGCGAATAATCTGTCAATCCAGTGCTAAACGGCATCCGATTCTGTAAGTCCCATCACCAGCAAATGTAGGCCTAGCATGAAGGGAGATTCGGACTTCTGTTATACGTCTAGATGTACTTCAGTTCAGCACCTAGTCTCTGATAAAGTTCTGCACCATTTCGCAAACTCCAAACTGAATCAGATACCATACTGCGTTTGTTGAGGGATTTACTGACATGCGATTGGGCCCGTTAGCACATGGACGCTATTCGATGAGACAAGATTACAGTGTCGATACAGCAAAACCTTTCTAGACCATTTAATAAAGGGGCTTGTTGAAGGTAGCCGTTTTACGGAAGTGAACGTCACGCCGAGTTTTTTAAACCCTTAGACTAAATGTGTCAACAAAATTCCGGAGTTTTTTGTTTGGCTGATCATTCTGCCAGTAACATGAGAGTTGTTTGTACTAAAGATATCACAGAAATTTAACGGGACTGACTAAGAACTGTCACTGTATGTGAGTGGTCAAACTCGGTCACGTCTCATAAATTAGTGACGGAACTTCACCGGTCCGCAGTGAACCAACCCGAAGACTTCTGATCCAAAGTGTTCATCGGCATTTTGAACATAGATTTGATCCTGTCTTTTAAGTAGTCAACGGTATTTCTTCCCGGTCTACTGAGAATGCACAAGATGGCTGAAGTACACGGGTTCGAGAAAAAATTCTTGAGTGCATCTACTCATCATCATTATCATCAACCTCACTGATACTTCACTGTCGTACAAATACAAAGTGTATCTAGTTGCACTTAAAGTCTTAGAGTAAAATGTACAAAAAAGTATGAGCGACGGGATCTGGTATTGGCCTATCGCAAGCATTCTAAGGTGTCTACAACTCCAAGCGCTCAATCAAACAATCTGGATGGAAACTGATAGCACAAAGGCCATCAATTAGACGCAGTTTCTTCCAATGTCTCCAGCCAAGTGCAAGCGGAGGATCGCGGATGCACCATCACATCAGATGACGCTGCAAACACTCCCCGAAAAATTATGTGGTCCGTAAAGAAAAACCTTGTCCCAATGCAATTGTGCCGTGGGGTCCTACATTGTACACACTGATTTTATCCTAATCATATTTCCCGCAACGTTTTATGATGTGGTCAGATCTTTGTGCTAAAAACGATATGGGGATATAGGGGGCTGTTCATGGCTATATCATGCTTGGTTCGAGAGGCGGGCATATGTCGGCACTTCTCCGTATTCTGAAAGTTCGTAGATAATTATCTCATGTGATATATGATTGAACGATGTAGTCCCCTGTACTCCGATTTGGGTCAGCCAGTTTGATAGGTCTCCAGAAAACAGCCCAGTCAATTCAAAATTGCGCCAGAAAAACTAATGTGACTCCAAAAGTTCTTGATTTTCGCACTCAGCCATCAGTCTACTCGCTCATTGTTGCTGCAATGCGAAAAAAGACTCCAGAAATGACCGAGATAAACGCACTGAATAGAACAGTTATCCGGTCATGTAGTTAGCCCAGTTGAAGTATGTGCAAATAAAGTAATCATTCAGCTGTAGCACCCTTCCGGTGCCTACCTGCCACGCCACCCGAAGGAAGCACGGGGGCTGGGGTACTACCAGGTTGCCCAAGCCTAGACACGGGAAGTCGAGATGCAGTTGAGTGAAATGCAACCACCCCACAAGTTCGTTTCATTTATAAAATAACCGGATACCAGTTGCATACAAACAGAATGCAAAAACAAGCCGAAGTAGGCAAAAGACCAAGTTTTTGAAGGAGGGCGAACTACCGCGCAAGCGGCGTCATGCTTTTTCGAAAGAAAAAATAAAAAGGTTACATAAAACGTCTATCCAACTTCGTACAACAATACACTTACATCTCTATGACTGAATGCAAGGTTGGGGGCTAATGGTGCATTTAATTCTGCATTCTCCTGTTCCACTAAGTGAATTACGTTTGTCTTGATTGACCACAAAACAACAAAACAACAACTGAATATGGGTAAGTGAGTACCACATAGGAATGTGGAAAACAAAATTCGAAGAGAGAAACGCGGGTCATTCAGAATTGTATGAGGCAGCTGGGCAGGTGTTCTGAACTGGTGGACTTTCAACTAACCACAAACAGTCAGGTGAGAAACACATTAGTCAATAAAGTGTAGTTATCACTGATGGATTAGATTTGGTTCTTCGACAAAGTATTGGAGTGAACCTCGCTGGAATGTTACGTGTGTATTCCTTGAAAATAACCAAACGGAAATACTATATGTCCAGATATTTCCAGCTTAGACACATGATAATAACTGATGGCTTAAGGCGCCGTAGAAATCAACCATGAGAGCTGGGGGTGAGGAAAAAGTCTATATTCTGTTGTTGACCCTTGGACAAATGCATCACAGCAAGTAGGAATCGCCTGAGAATTGATACTACGCTACGCACGGGTAGCGTAGAGCACGTTTTATGAAACAGTTGGACTGGCTAGTGAAGCTGAATTATCCGGAGCCTACATTTTAGGCGGTAGTATGACAATTACGTGCTTTAATTGGAACAAATGACCGAATGACACTTGTACCCGTCTACTGGCCAGGCCGCTTCAAGCTTGGGAGACGGGGACAGCCGAAGCTGAATGACTACAAATGACCATCTGTCTGCGAAATCGATGGATTAACAGCGAATGGACAAAACATATGTCAGCTTGACTGCGTACGTCCTTGGCTATCAACCAACGACACATAGCGCTCACCAGTAATCTCATAGAAACCCAGGGGCGAGATAGCCCAAGTGGTTAGAGCGCGGATTTACTGTCCGGAAGGTCCGTGGTTCGAACGCTGCCTCTGCCTCTCGACTTTTCCTCGCTACGCTTGGACAACCTGGCAGTATCCCAGTCCTCGTGCTTTCTTCGCGTAACATGGCAGCTAGGCACCAGAAGGGTGTTACAGCTGAACGATTCTTTTTATAGAAACCCACGAATTCCTTAATCGGTGCAATATATTCATTCGGTGGAAATCGCGGACGCTTTTCGCGGGTCGTCTATCGCAACACAGCCCAACATAATCTCGTACTCTCTCAGATCAGGCAAAGTTCAACCGGTTTCACGAAATCCAAGCAGCGCCCAGTTACATTTAGGAGGAACTTCATTAAAAAGTTTCATATAAGCCAGTGAACGCGTTCACTCGTGGAATTTTTATGAACTTATCAATTAGAGCTAACAATTAGCGGAAATCGACCACAAACGGACCGCGAAAAAAGACAATAGCACGGCAGCAACCGCGACGGTTCTTTCATAAACCGCCCTTCAATAGCGATTAGCGTACCCTGAGTTAGTTTCGATGTTTGAAGTATGGGTCATTTTTGGGTATTATCTACGAATGGGAGCAGTATATATACGTATATATATAATGAGGTTGCTGAAAACCCTTCGGCAGTGCACCACCAAGTTAGGAACCTATCAGGTAGGTGAAGAGAGATGGCTCAAGTGTTTAGAGCGCGAATCTACTGATCGGAAGTTCCGTGGTTCGAACCTGACCCCTGCATCTCGACTTGTTCTGACTAGGCTTGGGCAAACTGGCAGTATCCTGGCCCTCATGCTTCCTTCGGGCGGTATGGCGGTAAGGCACCGTGCTACAGCTGAACAATTTTTCTACGAGATGCAGATCGCGATTTTCCATCAACCTTATGTTGTAGTTGAGCGCCAAATTGCACGCCACTGACAAATCCCACTAAGAGATTGGACCGAATCACTTGTTTACGACATTCTTCAATGGAATGTGCTGCGAAGAAGCCTCCTAGTGATACAATTGGCACGACATTCGGGATTTCTGAGTTTTTTTAATCAGCAAACCACTCGTGAGTTTGGCTATCTCAGAAGCCCCAAGATGGGTGAAACTGGTTGTAGGCAGTTGGAGAGCTTTCAGCAACCTCATAAGTAGTGTGTTCCGTCTAGACAATCTACTGCAATACCTCGAATATCTCCCCGACTGGAACATGAGTTGGCCATTGTGCAGCACATTCGGTTGAAGAATATCATCATCACCAAGAGATTCAGCCGCGACCCAACTGAGTCTCCCGTTAAAACCAAATTAGTGCGCAAATAAGTCTGGTCCATTAAGTTGCATGAGTTATTTTATTTGGAGAACACAGCAATTTGAGCTTCGTTGTTGTCCTCCGATTGGGGACCCACTTCCGACACTAAGTATCCTCAGTCAATAGACGCGCAGAAGTGGGGCTAACAGGGTGTGCTTGATCGAGGTTGGTCAGTAGTATAAAGTTGACCGTAGGCATCCGCTGATGAGTTCTAATCAGGCTAGATCCATTATGGTGGTCATTCGAATGGCTGTCTTCCACATCGGTCAAATCCTGGACATCTGCACGCACTAATCAGCCATAAGTGAAATGCGCAAGGCCGAATGTATTGCGAAGCACAAGACATTGGAGACGATGTAAACCCGAGGTACTAAGAGCGGTAGGCTAACATGCAGAGGTCTATCGCAAGCTATAAGTCCGCCCAAACTTGGTGGCATAACAATGGACGCCGGCATCAGTTAGCTATTAATCGTCGAAATACCGGCGCCAGTCGTCAGTTCTCTAAATTCCAGCTGAACATTTGATGATTTTGAAATTTAATTCGGGACCACACCCTGAAATCTTGATGCGTAGTACACAGTCTAAAAACAGGGCAGAACTATTTGGCATGAACACAGAAGACTTGAACAATGTTATTACATGGACTGAAATAGACCTTAGCTTCAATAGCAGAACAATGACTTCTAATACAGATATTTAGTATTATTCATAGATATTCTTGAAGTGCCCATTTCGGATGAGTCTCAACAAGGATTAAAAAATCGTACATTGCTTCTCGGCATTCCAGCGTAGACTGACTCCACTTGCTGGACAGAGTATTGATTAGAAATTTGAAACCTCCTCAGCACGCACAAATTGTGAAAAGTCTAGTCACGTAGGAAAAGTCCTACAAGTCACGTGAATCTTCTAACTGAGAATTCCTTACACAAGAAGCGGTCGAACGGCGAATTATATGACACAGGTGGCTTTTGTAGGCCAGCCACACTGATCCCAGACATTCTTAGACTGATGATGTTCAACTATAAATCGGAAGGTTGAGTATTACGTAATTCTGGCGGTCTCCAACTGGGGCGTAACAGTGTTAGAGTTTTTTCTGCTTTCAGCATACGTTTACGCCGCTTACGTGATAACTATATCACCCGGAATGAAGCATGATGAAGTACTTTAAAACCTATGATTGATGCCTGTAACCGTTTAGAAAACCTGAGGTTTCAATGGCTTTTCGTGAGGTCAAACGACAGAAGCTTAAAAGGAAAAACCAAATTGGACTATAAGACTCCACCAACACTGGTCAAGATGAGACCCTGGCTGACTGTAAAGTATATAATGTCTACACTCATTTGCCAGCGAATATGGTTTTGCGGGAGATTTGACTGGAACCCAGCTGAATCCCAGCTGAAATCAGAGATTCAGCTGGCTACCAGGTGGGTCTCTCGTTACAAACAAAGTCGTATGCCAATGAGTGTATTCCCCTAATTTCGTGCAATTTGGACTCAAGTAGAACATAAGGTCGACGGAGACTCGGGGACAGCGCCTACCTGATGAGCTCCACGAAGGGCGAGACAGGTCGTAGGGTGTTGAATAATTTTTAGGAACATTCTGAGTAATTTTTTACATCTATGCATGTATAATGTCCAGTTCACATCGTATGACTTATGGTCTATACATATTGCACAGTAAAATGTACATTTACTAAATATATATATATTGAATTCTATGTTTTAAAAGTGCAGGAACAGAACCCATGTGTGCTAAAATTTACTGCGGAAGGAAGCCTCGTCATATGAGCATTTTCCGCCGTGTTGGAACTGCTGCCATTTGTGTCAAAATCATTCCCTAACGATAGAGATCCTCCCAAAATTTCACGTCCGAAACCGTGAATAGCATCATATCCGTCCGAACCAGAAACCGCATCAGTTCTAATTTAATAATGGTTTATTTTCGTTTATTTTTCTGAGTGATGCTTTACAAAAGGAAAAATGGTTAGGAGACTGACGGTACATCAGTTGATAAGTGGAGAATAAATGAGCTTGAGGGCCGGTGAACTAAGAGCTGTACTAGTGAATGCTACCTCCAGGTTGCCCAAGGCAAATTAAGGGGTTTGTTTGAACTACACCACCGTTAGACTCTGGCTCAACACTCTGACCCACAGGAGAGTGAACACTTTCCGTAGCCTCTGATTCAAAAGTCTGAACCGAGAGGCAGCGGCTGTTTAAGGCATCTTTAGAGATCCTTTCCGGAGTCAATGACTAAGCAGTCTGAACCACTTGGCTGCGGAAAGCTGGCCTGACCAGAGGGCACAGAAAGTAGCGTGTGTGTCTAACGCCCAGTGCGCATGTGCAAAGAAGATTCCTTTTGAGCAGCCCCAGATTTTAACTTAAAGATTATTTCCACTGTATTGAAGAAGGCACCAACGGTTACGATCAGCCATGGGGCAATCAAGATGTGGTTTTAGGGTCGAGTTTTTCTGACCCGTCTGTCTTCGGGGGAAAGCAGCATCACTGCTTCCGTGAATAGGGGTATGTTGGTCATCTTAAGGAAACATCTAACTGCCCTCACGCTCCTGTCGCAGAAAGTAGTACAAGTTTACCTCCGGCCCACCTTGTAATAAGATTTTTTGTGGTACTGGGATTCGTTTTTCTTCGTCAGGCTGTTCCTCGTTGTTCTTCCTGGCATTTCTGAACCGTCTGGAACTGACTTATGGTCAGTGCAGCCCCTAGGATCGTTGCAGCACTGATCACCATGCAGAGTTGACCGCCTTAAGTGGATATACTACAACCGTCACCCTTTTGAGTAACTCTATCCAGGGACCAATACACGACAGTTACTGCTGCAAAAACTTTTGATTAAAAAATATTTCATGACATAAAGTAATAAAAGTTTATCGAATGGGGAAGACCTGTGTATCTGATGACTATCTTTCACCAGAGGTACCCAGTGGCTCAAATATCTTCTTGGAACCGCACACAGTTCCACCTATTGGTCAAACAACAACAAGGTCGATAAAGCCGAAAAACGTTTAGCGTCTTCCAAAATGCATCCTTTAGGCAGCCTATTTCAAAATGATTTTCAAGCCAGACCGATTCTTCACGCACATTTCTGGTTAGCTTGCCCGAGGGCTTTGTTCCATCAGGCCACAAGGTTGACAGAATGACAGACAGAACCCGGATTCAAACACGTTAAACCATGGGGAGTAGAAAAACGGAGGATTTATGAAAGCTGACGCGTCCTCTTTCATGAAAATCAAGCAAGCGTCTGTGCACGTCCGTCGGTCCAAACACAATCCAAATAAAACGAAAACAGTTGAGTTCCAAAAAAAGTCACAAAGTTACCCGATAACTGACTGGTTAAAAGTAGTCACTTTAACGAATAAACTCCCCCCCCCGCGCCGAATTCAAACGACAAACAATGGATAAAGATATATTTGATCAGGTTTACCGAACTTGTGGCGATGCTTAATGCCACCTGCAATGTATCGCACAACCTGCACCAAATATATCTGAGCACTGCGGTATACTACTGAATACCAGTTGGCAGTGTGAGGAGATTTGGAAAGTTGTAGGGGAGATTTCTTCCTGTAGGTGAAACCGGTCTACACTGAAATACCGATGTCAATCCCGTGATTGAAAGGTGAGTGGCGCTATATACCGTCTATATGCAAGTCATTCACACTGACATGCGTGACCAAACAGTTCAAACTAATGGCCGGGAGGTCGCGGGTTCGAAACTCCCTCCCCACTGTAGTTCCGTGAGATGCGCATTGCTGATGATTCCCAATCGGATCGGAACAACCGTACAGTGCTTATCGGCTGTTCAACAAAGATTTGCTTCACTCTACGTTATATCTTTTGTTCTCCTGTGAGGATTACTAGTTCTATTTATAACCCCAATCTTAAAACCAGCTTCACGGTTATGCGTCTGTTCATTATCATTAGTATTATTATCAGGAAATATAGCGAAAACATCGCAACATTTTTGCCCTAGCTGTGGCGAAACATTCGCTGAAGTCAATTGCGCACAGGCTTTTCCAGACTGACATTGCGCCCCGTTAACTCTCATCACGACTCAGTCATCTGTGAATACCCCAGCCCGTTACGATTAGCAAACTGTCCAAACATTTTATTCGTCTCAGAACTGTGTTGCATCACTGTTCCTAGTTGTCCGCTTCAGCAACTTTCTCCTCGTATTCGAATCATGTTGATCATGTGACGATCATTTCGGACATTTTGACCGCATTTGTTCAAACCGAAGTGGAATCTTGTGTTACCCAGTTTCTTGGTGACCCTTTACTGTTTACATAGTATATGGTATCATTCAAGTGGTTTACAGTACCAGAAATTCCAGAACATCGAAATAAGGAAGCTTCAAGATTGCAACTAAATTTAGAAACTAAGGTTGATTAGTTTGTTCCTGTGCAGCACAGCAGCCAGGGTATGTAGTTATTGCTTTCATAAGGACCACCTTCTAAGAGCTGGTTAAAACAAATATCTGTCTAAATGTATTCTTTTGGTCAGCTTCTTAATTTTGGGAGAAATTCATTTCTCCGCTTGTAATGTATCCGTAATTGTCCTTTATCTGATTCTTTTTGAAAAATATACTCCTCGGGCGATAATCGATAAGCCCGGGCTGCTAGAACGACCAATATATCACTGACTGGAATGGAAACTGAGCAGTCTTTTCCATATGTCTTGAGATCAGTTAGTTGCTCTTTTGTCATTCGCCCTTCTTTAAGGCATTACATCGGCCAATCTCAGACTCTTCGTCACGCAAAAAAATGCTGTCTACGGTGTGACGAAATGCGTAAGATCCTTGGCATACTAATGTTGGTATAATGACGTAGTCGGAAGTAGGAGACTTGGCTTTCACCTTGTGGCAGTCGACTTTTCAAGCTGGGTATAACTGGTCAAATCTGTTGACGCCTTGGGGTTTCTCCATGCTGGAATTTAACATTTTTTTCTCGACAAATGCACTCATTTGCACGTCAACTTGCAACACACAGAAAACTCATTTGAATCCCTCATTTATGATATTTTTCGACTGAATGTGCTGTACACAGGGGCGCCTCATTTTTCAGTTAGCGCGAGAGAATCAGTTGATTCTCCCGCGAAAACCCAAATGGGTATATTTGTCGAGATCCATCCAATTTGGACTTAAGTAGAACATAAAGTTGACGGAAAATCGGGGACAGCGCCTGCCTGATGAGCCCCATGAAGGACGAAACCGGTCGTGGGCTGTCGAAGCGTTTTCAGCGACCTTGTGAGTAGTCACCTTTAAAATTTTTTGTCCTAATCTTTCGTACAGACCCGGTCTTAAATTGGAAGCACTAAATTTACCAAAACATGAACAAGCGAGACAATCTTACACTCAGCGTCGACAAAGCTATATAAACTCGCAGCTTTTTAAGGCAGGATAAGTAACTCTATGTTCACTAGAGCGATCCGGAGGTACACGAACTGGAATGCGTCTTCAGGAAATGGCAGACGAAACAACATGTGCCCTCATTGCTTTCGATGACACTATAACCTTTAGAAAAAAGATCGACGGCAGCACTAAATGACCTGGGCGGAGCCATTTCAGCTGAGCTACACGATTCCGATTTCATCTTCGAGGAACACGTAAACCTAACCCCTTTTGACAAGAGTGTCCGAGGAACTGCCACTCAACTGGATTACCAGCCACACAGCCTAGCTTCCATCAAGCAGCTAGGCTCGGCAACACTGTTCAGGCAATAGGTTTCTTGTGCTTCATACGACCGTTATGACCACATCTTTGTACGGAACATTCAGCTGTAATGCTGACTAAAGGGTATCAAGAATGCGCTCCAAAGATAACTGTCAGGGCCAAACTTGAATTCTGAGCACTCTGAATCAACGAGTGCAAGGTGAAATCGGTTCCCATGGCAAACAATGTACTCAGCTCTTGATTTATTAGGAGGGACACTGTCGACGGATGGTAGGGAACAAATATCCAATTGAAACGAAGTTGGTATTTTATTCACCCAGCAAATGGTAACGTTCACTGGATCGAGAAGGTGATCTTTCTCGTTGAAAGATCGTTTTTGGTGCTTGCATATTGCACCCTTAAAAAACCGACTGGTCCGCAGAGGGCGTTTGATCGTTGGAGGAAGTCATCGCAGTTGGACTGATTCCGATAGCTGGAGGAACTTCACATCAGCCGTTTTGTAAACATGCTTTCCACAGATGAGTTCCGAAGTCCCAAGCACGTAGTTAAAGTTGCCTCCATCTTAGACATTTGAATCAGAAAAATTTCATCCATTTTTGCGTCATGTTATCCAATCATGCAGCTCATGAACACAAGCTACCCGAACGCAGTTACCGTGGGAACGATGGGCTTCAGAAGAAACTGATTCGGCAACCCCTTCGCATTTTTCCTTAAATGTTTCTTTTTCCCCCAGAAAGTTAAAGTTTGCATTCTAACATCAAACAGTTTGGCGGCAGCTAGGGATACTTGTGCAGAGCTGTTCATTTGTTACCATGCGGTGTACGGTATTGTTTGTGACGTAATCCAAGCGGTCGATTTCTTTTGTCTCTCCGGTTGTTCCGATAGCAAACAAGCAGTAATTATGTTCTCACTGATGTATGTAAACCACTGACGGCTTTAATGAGACGATGTCGCCACATCTTCGCACTATGCACGGTCACGCTTTGTACGCTCATTTTCGTCGGTACGCATAAATGTCAGTGAAGTATATAAGACCATGGGGGAATCGAGATCATCCTGGCGCCAGATGTACGCTACATGTATATTGTAACCGAAATTCCATTGGAAGTGGTTGCATGATGTGGTAAACTTACACCCAGATCGTCGTTGCACGGACAAACTACTTTCCCATTGCTGTGCGTGTACTCTGGTCATTGCAGCAAAGCAAAACCACCTATTCGCGCTTTAAGCAGTGGTGCAAAAAGTGACGGCCTGAATGAAGAATCCTATGTTGCAGAGCACGAACGGTTTGCCCGAAATAGCGAAAAAAACTTAATTGCACGGACTCTTAAAAACTGGATGCATTTTTCTTGAGCGTCAGCTACATGGTGGACGCTCAACAGGAAAATACAACAGAATAGAATAGATCAATACATTCTAACCTATCACGAAATTAGATACAAATGTGGAGTTTTAAACTGTGTAAGGGTGATACCACCCACAACGCGTATCAGTAGTATATACGGCTATATCAGTAGTTTATGTGAACGCCGACCATGTGATTCTTGGGGCAGGCACACCAACCACCGTTCCATAGCACATGCTGTAGGAAGGGAAGTATCCGACTATAACGGTTAGACATATTTTTTTAAGTTTGATAATTCAGCAAATTATTTATGCATGGAAATGTCCATTGGTTTATTAATGAGAGCTGCTGCAAGCGGCCGAACCGTTTTTTCTGCTTTGAGGGTTTATTCACCGTTCAGTGCAATTAAATTTGTATTAGAGAGTAAAATTATTCGAAATATGCCTAAAAGTCAGGATAATTGTGAAAGTCACACACTGAAATGGCAGGTTTCTGAAGAGTACCATCGGAAAAAATCATTTGGAGGAAACGGAAAATTCTCTTAGCAGACATTTTCGTACGTCAACCCAGTTCGGTCGAAAAAAAGATTGTTGCAATTACGCTCGGGAAGCCGGCTGGTCAAAACGTCAGTTGTTTAGTATCAAAACAGACAGACAGTTGGCGGATTCCTCTTCTTCCGAGTGACCAAGTTCTGCTTGGGATAATCAGCGTACGTCTGGATGCCACGTGCGCTCTACGAAACACTCACAGCAGGCGGAATGCAACGAAAATACCAAACATTACACAGTGGGTTTATTGGATGAAACAGTCTACCTTTGGACCACCGCTGGGCCATTTTTGGGAAACAAATGGTTTGAGATGCTGATCTTAGGGCGAACAACCAAAAAGGATATTCCAGCACGCTCAGTTATGGATTATACGAAGCGACAAACGTTCACAACAGGCAAAGTTCGTTTAGCTACTCGGAAATCTCGTCAGAGGAATGCGTCGAGTCAGATTATGAATTCGTATAATTTGTTGAAACACACGCTTGAGGACGCTGAGGACGATGAAAGCTGCGTTCCGCTTCGACAGTCTCTGCAAACCAGTGTGCTTAAAACATTAAAGAACATCACTGGAACAGAGCTGCGGTCCTGGTAACCCTGTGTCGCTTTCTGTACAGTAGATCATGGGAAGTGCGTTGTGCTATGCTCAAGATCGATTACATTTACCTTCAAATAATTGTACAATCAATTGACCGATGACACTTCTGATAAATTATGGCCCATAAATTGTCTAGAATTTCACTCATACATCAACCAGATAACTTTCAGATAAGTAGACGATAGTAACAAAAATACAGTTCGCAGACCAAACTTCATCTTGAACCAAATTGCTGTGCAACTCCGGACGACACAAAATGGATTAAGAGACCGACCGCAGAACGCTACCCTACCATTCTTGCAAGTCACTTGGAGAATTAGTCTGAAGGCACGGTTCACCACAAGCCTGCTGAACTAGCTTGTGTTGTGGTGTGTCTTTCCTACAACGTAACACAGATCGCCAAACGACCAATCAAATTGCATATAACTGTCGAACAGCCAATCACGTTACAGCTTTTTGAAAACGATGTAACCGCAAGTAGGAAGTGCCCACCAAAACGTGCAATAGTGATGTTGGCTCGGATGGAGACGTTTGTGAACCAGCAGCCGAATTTAGCAGAGAGATCAACAGGCGTGCGATCAGCACAAAACGAACACGCCTGAGTTGTCAATACCCCAACACACTACCAATCAACACGCCCACACGTTGGTCGGATCTGACTGCCAACTGATCTCAGGAACGTAATAACCAGAAGACATGACTTGGCCTGTATTCCACTGACTGTAAAAATACATGAAAAGATCACCTATGGCGAACAAAGCGTCGGATATTTACACCTTATTCTACTGTGTGTTTGACAGTCGAGCTTCTTGAATTTCCATACCGCATCATAACTGAACAGATTATGCATTTTACACCTTATTCTACTGCGTGTTTGACAGTCGAGCTTCTTGAATTTCGATACCGCATCATAACTGAACAGATTATGCATAAGACTGTAGAGCAGCATTTCGACACTTGGCATTGGCAAGCTAGAGCTCCTGTTACTGTATCCCTCATAAGAGATCGGAGCATCTGGCCTCAATTTTGGAGGTGCAAATCATGGTGAACAGGAGGCGTTGATGTACTTTCCGCATGAACCTCGTTATTCTTCTGTGTGTCTCTTAGTTCGTGCATTACTGTTGTTGTCTAACACAATCTCACCGTGATACTTTGGGGCCAACTTTCAGACTTGTGAACAAAAATGAAGATGCTTTGTCGGCAAAGTCGTGAATCACTAATAAACAACAAGACACGCACTCAACATGTACCTTGTAGTATGCTCAAAAAACTGTTTTCAGTAATATAGTTCTGAGTCGTTGAATCAACTGTGAACGGCAACATGCTTTTATCTCACCAATTCCAATTTTTTTCTATTTGCGTCAGATGCATCGGAAATTGCGAAAAAAACGCTAACTGTCTGGTACAGCTCGTTCAAGGTAGACGGAGAAACCTGGGCAAAAGAATCAAGCGATAAGTCGGTTCCATTAGGAGGAAATGAGAAAATGTATGTCAATGTAGGCCTACTGTATGCGTGTCCCGATATAAACTGGCCAAAGGAAAAAGGAAACCTAACCTTTTTTCAAAAAAAATCGATCTCATGAACAGTTTGAATGTGGATGGAGGAAGAACACGGTTACATGAGATATTCATTATGTGCAATCTAGTCTGCTGCAAGTTGAATCGAACGGGCAAAAATCAAACCGAAAAAGCTTTTTTGAATGGTTTAAAAAATCAAACCAATGGCTTAGGTTTTGTGGAAAAAAATCGCCCAGCTGTAACACCCTTCTGGTGCCGAGCTGCCATGCCACCCGAACGTTGCACGAGGGCTCGGGTACTGCCAGGTTGCCCAAGCCTAGACAGGGGAAGTCGAGAGGCAGAGGTGGGGTTCGAACCACGGACTTTCCGGTCAGTAAATTCGCGCTCTAACCACTTGAGCCATCTCGCCGGGTAGCCTTAGATTCTGCATACAGCACAGGGGATAAGCGAAAAAAATTCTATTGATCAAGGGATTCCTGTAACGATGCGCGTGACCCTCGAGTCTATTGCACATCGATTTCTCACAAACTGAACTAATCCAATTAGTTCACAGAGCCTGTCCTTGGGCAGCAAATATGTCACTTAATGTCACTCTTGGTCCCAATGTTTTGACGAATTTTAGAATACTCTGGAAAACATAGAAATACCTGATATTTTTCGGCCGATGTGAGAAAACAATCGAATAAGCTTTCTAGTTTAACCGAGGCAGACATCAACGACAGTCGCTATCATTTGGACTCAGTTTTGACTCCAAACCCGAGAAAACGGAATTTGTATACTTTTTGTTAAGTTTGTGGAACTCAGCTCTATCTAGCTCTTTCAAAAATGAGGAATGCATCCAAGACAGGCTGGTTTATTTCAATAGACTTGTGTGTTCACATCTAATACGGTGAAATGTGCTTTATCGGAAAGAAATGGGAGCCGAATTTAGAGTACACCTGGTTGTTCGCCGTTTCGTGGAGATACCTATCCAGCTTCACGAAATTCACTTGTATACAAAAAAGGGTTGGAAGATCAACTGGACGACAAACGCTGCCGGCCCTAACAGACCATGGACGAAGTAATGGCTGTGACTGACTTCCGTTCTTCAACTTTTGCACAGTGGCTATAACGCAACTGACCAGCAAACATTAGGCTATTGTTTTCTCTCCTAGCTACTGGCATCCGAGTCGGATTTGCTGGTAAACATGTCAAACCAGCAGAACCCGCGCATAGTGTTCTATAAGTTGCCGGAGAAGATAGTACTTTTTTGCTAACTGGTTATTCCGATGACATCCTGAGTATATTCATCATCATCCTCACCATCATCATCATCATCGACAGCATGACACCGATGCTTTGTTGCCGTTTACAAGGAGAGAGTTATTAATGGGGCGGGGAGAGGTGGAAGAAAAAGTACGTGAAAGAGAAAGAAGGCAGGCGTCAGCAGTAGCCTGTTTTCGCTTACCCGCCCTGCTGTATGCAGCGAGTACGGCGACCCGGCTGATGACACCAAGCGACGGCCGATGTGCTATAAGTCTATTGTTAGACATAGGTATCACGGTTGTACATGGTTTGAGATACTGTTAAGGTGCCCACATCTAGACAGAACGGCGATTAGGGTCCTCATGCAAAGCCTTTGGCTCGAAAGCCTAATTGCGAGTAGCGGTGTTTGGTGGGAAATGCAAACGCATTACCATTTCTACGAAACAAGTCGCCAAATGTTCCAACCCCCAACTTGGAGGACCAGGAGACTGTGTTCGTCAGACATCTATCTATTGGCCAACATGGTATGAGAGACTCTATGTGTTGTGGGGACAAGCCCTCAGTATAGCTCAATGAGTCGCTGAATTGCACAAACCATCACACCACAGTAAAGTCCAGTCTCTTCGTGACGGGAGTATATTTAAGGGCTTGAAACATTACTGTACTGTACTGTACTGTACTGTACTATACTATACTATATTGTTATTTTAACCGGAGTGAACTGCGTGTCCCACCTCAAGGCAAATTTAGCTGGTTTTCGGACGACCAGCTGAGCTGGGTGAATATTCTCAAGCAAAGTGCAGTCTGGAAAATGGTGGGCTAAGAAAACATGTGTTAAAATTCTAAGGATTACGCTTTTCAGTGTCCAAAGGAAGGAAAGAGGTATTTCTGGTTTGCATTATACACACAGACAGAGGTCCAGACGGTAGAAGGCAAATCGGTGATGGATTTCACAGTACAGTTTCAAATTTGGTGCAAGAAACTCAGGAATGAACTTGATGAACACTTCAAGAGTCAAGACTGGAGGATGAAGGTCATCGCCGCTCCTCAAAACAAGCTTAACTAGATCAACAGCTTGTCTACTTCGGCCGTCCGTGAGGTGCGCGAATTCAGCTGTTGAACTCGACAGTGATGGAAGACGGTGACAGGTACTCCAGAACCGCTGACAGCTGACAGCAACATGCCACGTGAGTGGCAAGTTCGACAGAAGAATTACTTTGACATAAAAATCAGTAATTCCCTCTGATACGTTAACGATGCGCTGGTGAAAATACATGACGCCATCATCGAATTAAAATGTTTTACTGGGAGGCGATTATTTCCGTTTGGGGAACACCACTATGTCGCGTTGTGGCTCCTGTGTATTATTTAGGAGGTACGTTAGTTGATGAACAACAGTCCTCTTCACAACAAACAGCAACAGTTTACTGTCTCATCCGCTATGCTGCCAAAATACCATGTCTATGGCTTGTTACGGTTGTGTATGTCCATCTCGGTCTAAAGAAGATACTACACAAAGTAGTTCTTTCACCGAGTGACGTCCGATTAGAATTGGTTTGCATGGCACGATTTATGAAATCCAAGATGAACTTCACCGCCAGCTCCTTCGGACAGAATAAAAGTATTCTATCAGCCGAATGTTATGCGGCTTATCAGTAGTGATTCTTCAAGGCAGTTCAAGAGGTTCACAAGACAATGACAACTAAACTACACAAGATTCCCGGGTATGAGGAAAGCCAACTTGTTCTTTACAGCGGAAGATCCTGCCCATGCTTCAGAGATAAACAATGGTGCTTCAAAAATATTTGTACAAAAGCGTTGGCAAAAGTGGAGCAGAGAACATCAAAGTGTAGCGCATTTTTCAACAAATTATTCTTCTCATTTATTTGTTATTATAAATTAATTTCCACGTATGGTTCCTTGAAACACCGCTGTAATGTTGCAAGGGTTAAGATACAACCTCAGCCGAGGTTGTATCCGCGGCGTTAGGGGGATACTGTTCGGAGATATTCCTGGATATTCCGAGCAGATAACCTCCAGGCCCACATCTGCCAGACATTGAGCATACGCTGCCAGGTGTAAACCGGATATCGGTCATATATGACGCATTCACTGGAGTGCTTCTAGCCTGAACCAGTATCATACTAAACGCAGTCGTTCAACTTTTCCGAAGTGATTGTTGCAAAACCAACTGCGGAAAAACAAACTTTTTACCATTCTCCGTTTTTACATGACCTTCACTGTGAGCTGTTGCATTCATATACAATGTATTGTTGACAATGTATAAGAATACTGGTAGCTCAGGTGCATCTATTGGCAGTCACCTGATCACCTACCAATGAAAGGAGGAAAGCGTCTTTCACCGAGGGATTGTTCATTAGGAAACATGAACTAAGCGGTTAGGAGCCATTAGACACAAAAGTAAAAACATTTTTGAAAAATGAACGAAAGAAGCAGGAAGCACGAGGGCTGGGATACTGTCAGGTTGCCCAAGCCTAGATAGGGGAAGTCGAGAGGCGGAGGTGGGGTTCGAACCACGGACCTTCCGGTCAGTAAATTCGTGTTCTAACCGCAGAGCCATCTCGCCCCAAAAATGAACATTCACAAACATCCTGGAATTTTTTTTGAATATTCGACAATAAAGAACGAACACTACAAAGTGGTTATATAATTTCCGTAGTAACGCTCACCTTCCATCAGATGCAGAGGTAAAGCTTGAACATCTGACCAGAGGCTTCATCAATAGTATACACCGTTACACCAATATTGTATTGTTAACTGCCTGATGACTACTCACAGAAAACTCTACATGTTTGCGTCTCTCGGTAAAGTCAAGTATCTAAATTTAAGAATTAGCCAAGGAAGACTAATCGCACTGTCATAATAGAGGAAATTTTATCTCTCGTAAAAACGAGAACAGTTTTAAACAGTTTTAAATGTCAGCCGTATACCAACTATATGAAATAGCGCGTAAAATATACTGTCGGGACGGGAAATCAATAGAACGATCATTAGACTTAACCGTCACGAAGAGACTGGACCTTACTGTGATGTGGCGGTTTGTGTACCTTGGCGACCCATTGAGCTATACTGGGGAGTGTCCGCGTGACACTCACAGAGTCTCTCATACCAGATTGGTCCATGGGTAGAGGTATGACAAACACAGTCTCCTGGTCCTCCAGGTTGGGGGTTGGAACATGCATGGCGACGTGTTCCGTAAAAATGGTAACGTACTTGCATTTCCAGCCCAACACCGCTGACTTGCGGTTAGGCTTTTGAGCCAAAGGCTTTGGTTGAGGCCCCTAATCGTCCTCCTGTCTAGGTGCGGGCGCCCTGGCAGTATCCCAGCCTTCGTACAACCGTGACATTTACAAATACAGAGAGACTTAAACCAAACAAAAGATTCAACGCTTTTATCATTAACAGAATTGATTGTATGCACAAACTCAGGGTAGTTTTACCAGATCCGTCAAATTTCTCAACACAAAACAGCCTGGCTGGTGTAGAAGCGATTTATCTGCATGTTCAATATTCTTTATATTGCATGGTTGTCACGTGCCTCACTTGATGAGCTTCCGAACACTCATAAACCCACTTCGACAAATAAACTTATTCGCACACGAATTTGGGCTTGACAAGAGACGCCTTTGGATTCATGCAAGGTTACGGAAACTCTGAGATTGAACACGCCTGACAAGCCCCAAAAAAGGGCGAAACCGGTCGTGGGGTGTCGAAGACTTTCAACAAATTATGGGTAGCATGTTACGTCCGTTTGAAACAATGCTTACCAGACAACATCTCCAAAATACCTGTTAACTTTACTCTACCCACTCTACACACTGATATCTCTCCTGTGTTCACCTGTCACCAAGTCGATTTTCATCATTACCGCTCTCACAGTAATTGTGAATATTTTTTATGTACACCTAAAGATTCACCTAACTTATCCACCTGATCCAATTTTTAGAAAGTTCTAGAAGGCTTATTTTCGATAAACACACTCACTTGCAAATCAATTTGGTTTTTGCGAGAGACTCACCTGGAACCCAGCTGAATCTATCGCTTGTGATGTCTCCAGGCTGGGTGCCAGGTGAGTCTCTCGCAAAAACCAAATTGATTTGCAAGCTCGGGGACCGCGCCTACCTGATGAGCTCCAAGAAGGGCGAAACCTTTCAGCAACCTTATGAGTAGTGCATTACATATATACATGTAAGGCTTATTTCATTTTCAGACACAATCACAATAATGGTACCACCATAGGGAGCAGATTGGGACCGACTCTGACCGATGCTTTTACGGCCAGATTTGAGAAACCCGTAGGAAGTGACATTCGGCAACTACACGCTTCTATCCAATGCAGTACAAACGGGCGTTGATTTCGAAGTTGGCCCACAGAGCAAAACCGACTTACTTCCATGTCAATTCACCTGATCACCTCACAAAACTCAGGAAGTTTTGAACCCGTGAACCCTCAGTCAGTGATTGAACACTCGCCAGTTTGACGACGGGGGGCTTCGCAGCAGTGTGATTAGCTCTCATACACAAACATGTCAAACAAGCACAGACCGGAGATTTCACCTTCATCTTTAAACGGAGCGGGGATCAGTGACTCGGTCACGTTACTCCACCAGTGAGGGACTGTTACTCTCCACGTTTCACAACAAAAACATACTTTGAAAATCATTTGATAATATCGTTGTGAATATTTCCAACGACAGTTGCAAGTGTCAACAATAAGTTTCCTTGTCCAGTTAGCCAAGCTTCTGCGTGAGCAGAATGTCTTTCGCACATCACTAGGTTAGACAAAAATAAGCAGGCAAACGGAGAAAAGACCCACGCGGTACTCAGATACATCCAATTGATTGCTTGGGTTAAACTCCCCGCACGGAATGTCACCTTAAACGAGTTGATTGGCAGCACCAGTAGGACTACATACACCCTGTCTAAAGTGTGTATAATTGGACAAGGACTGGCGACCACCCTCACTGAATGCAACAATATCCATGTCCGTCCATGTAGTAGTACACGACCTAAGCGATGCGAGTTCCTATGCCCACAGCCGTTTGGCTGAACAAAAAAAAAAGAATCGATTGGGCAGTCGGCCAGTCAACTAGGTGGGGTTTCCGTGTACGCCCAGTTGAAAGTGTAGTTTTCGATGGAGAGTAGCAATGCGTTCACGCTGTGCTGTGCGCGCGCAATTGTCAGCTAAGCTGTGCAGCTTTTTTACGCTCAGGTCCACCGACCTAGTTAGGCCGTGCATGTTTCAGTTATGTGCTAGCTAACAGCAGTTGTTCAAAAACAAAACAGGAGTTTCATTTGTGAAAAAAAGTCAAATTTGAAGACATTTCAACCCGACCCATCAGTGAGTGATGTTCGTCCGTGGTGTGTGTACAAACAAGCCCATGTACCGTGGAACATCGACTGTGACAATGGGTTCCAGGAGGAAAACGATAATCAAGCTAGCGGTCCACTTTCCAAATTGTTTGTTGACAGAGTAAAAAGGTGGAAGAAACGTAAAGGTCAATAGTGTGTGTGTGTTGAAGTGTTTTGTTTTTCGGTGTGTCCCCCACAAAAATTTATATAGTCCGGGCATCCAAAAGGCTGGTAACCACCTCGTGTTTCAAAACAGATGTTACCAAGTCTTGTTTTTCCGCACGTAGGGTGGAATTCTTTAAATCACAAGACAGTGTGTGTGTGTTAATCGGATAGGACCTTCCTCACATTGTTTTCCTGAAAGCTTTCAAACACAGTGGACCGGTAACTTTGAGGCTTTTTCACCATCAGGTGCAAACTGCGACCGTTTTTTCCAGAGGGAATACCTTGTTGTTTATGTACGCCTATACCGATGGGAAAGTCTTCATCAGATACCGAAACATTTGTTCGTCGCCAGTTTTATGCTCATGAAAGTGTGATCGGTTACAAACATATCGCATTTTTCCTATTCAGGGTGAAGTTGCTGGAGTTAACTATTCGCCGGTCATCGACTTGTCCTCATCAGTTTGAAATTGCCACCCCAAGTCGCTCCTAGTGTTGTGATAGGCCCCAAGGATTAATGGATGCGGAAACCCCTAATCTCGTAGGCTAATTTGTTCACGTGCATTTCGGCGAACAAAGAAATCCCTAAGTGAACGATACTCACAGTGAGATGGACACTACTAATAAACCAATTAATATAAACACAGTTCGCTGAGAATAGTAAGCATTTTCAGTGAGATCGTACGCAGTATTGTAAATGAGGTATAGCGTGGTGTGTGCAGCTGCGTATGCCCGGGAACGCGTGGTTCCAGCACCAAGATACCAAACATCGAAGCAGTGAATCTGCGTAACGAAGGTGTGCTATTTACGGCCGTGAAGATTGGCAACTCCTAACCATACATCGTGAAAATGAGATTGGGGAATTTCGCCCCTTATTTATCAGTAATTAACTCGTGCGGTTTCGCGCTGCCGAAGGTGACATACCATTGCGCACCTCACCGAAAAATTCTTTGAAAAGCCTAGCAATATAGGCATACTTTGGTATATTAAAAGATGTTGTATTCTGTGACTTTGGAACATACGAACGCATTGTGTTCAGCAAATTCACCCCGGGTTGTAGTTCGCCCAATAGCGAATAGGTTGAAAATAAAGACATTGACAAACAGCCCGATGACAGCTCAAAAACCTGTTTTGAGAAACCCTACGACCTAGCTAACGTTACAAGTCAACTGGCAAGCGAATGGAAAATTTGATGCTCAAGTAGGGAACAGATTCAACGGCGATTCGAGAGTTGCGTTTACTTATTAAGGCTCGACAGGGTGGAATCAACACTGGTCTGTGAAAAAATTCACAGTAGCTTCATTAGTGTGCTAATACACTGAAGCTGAGGTAAATTGACGGATGACGCTGGTACATCAGTGATACACCTGACACCCTGAAGAAGCATAAGGGCTAGTATAATGCTAGGTTTCTCAGGCCTAGACGACAGCAGTCGAGATGCCGTGGCTGGGTTCGAACCAAGGACCTTCCGGTAAGTAAACTCACATTTTAGACACGGAGCCATCTGGAGCTTCACAAAAGTCACCTTTAGCTGTCCAGCTATGCGGAGACCTACAACGGTTTAAGCAGAGTTACCCGGAAAGTGCGATTCGGATTCGAGGCACTTCAGTACATTGATTATTGACTCAACGGACAGGTGGGAACGCCTCATGTAACGTATCCATCTAAGACAAATTTTAAACGAGAGATTTAAATGAGTCGATTCCGCACCTCACTCCAATTTACAAGTGGATCCTCAATTCCAAATAAAGGTACGAAACCTACGGAGCAGTAGGATTATTCAGGGGGGAACACAGAATCCCAAGTTAGGGACTTAACTGACACATTTCCTTTCGAATTCAACCTAAGAAACACCCCCCTTCTCCGTCTTCCCGTCAGTGTATGTCGGATTCCAAGGATATATTGCATTTTGCGTGACATTTGGAAGGAATGATGTGCTCATTAGACATTATTTGTCGGCGGATGACTATAAATCGAATCAACCTGAGAGCGAAATCTTTGACGCATCATAAAAATGCCAAAAGAGGAAATTACATTCTCTCTGCTGTCTATACATTACCCACGCGTCTGCCATTTACGGCAACTGTTCTATAAACGATCCCGGAGCTCCATATTTTCTCCACTTTGATGGGGAGAATGGATCAGTCTGGATTTATCAGTCTGCAGGAAGATTAATTTGACCAAGCACATTGATCTTATCTAACATCTGTTACCTTAAACAGTCCAAGACAACCCGAACCTCGGAACATCATGTAATTTATGCGTGTCACTTCTGAGATTTTCGGTATTTTCGGCAATAGTCAGGTTCTGATAGAAGAAATGTATAAGAACTAGCAGTAGCATAAAATGTTTACTGGAATAATCAGGTAGACATGATTATTTGGTATAGTAAGGGCACCTGGGTTTCGAATTTCATTGAACAACGGAAGAACCAGGCGGATCACGTGACCTAGTTCTACGGGACCTGTCGGCTGCTATCATTTTCTATGTGGGTCCGCATAAAATTATTCCTTCTAGGCATTTTTTTTTGGGGGGGGGGAGGTTTCTGCGATTCTTCCACACAACCTAGCAAGCTAAACCACATTGTTCCACACTAGGTTAGGATATGCTACATTATGCTGCATCGTACTAATATTAAACTGTACCATGGTACACTGTACACTATAATATACTATACTATACTATTACACCACTATACTATGTCACACCATGCTATACTTCACAGTACCTCAACGTATCGCAACATACCGCGATGTACTGTATTATGCTGCGCTCTATTACACCATCATACACTACGCTATACACCATAGTATATGTATATATATATATACCATACTACGCTATGCTAAACAACTTAGCCTCTTGTCCATCTTCTACGAAGAAAAAGCCAAGCATGTCGGAAATAGGCCTTAATCAATAATCCAAACAGATCTCAGCCGAGATTTAAAAAACTCTCATGTGTTTCCGCTCTCACAAACTTACGGAGATCGGGTGAGGTGACGATTTATTTAAAAAAGTGCCAATCGAGTTTCGACGTAATACACTACTCATAATGTTGCTGAAAATCCGTCCACAGCCGACGACAGGCTTCGCCCATCCGGTTTAAGCTCATCAGGTAGGCGCAGTCCCCGAGGTTCCCTCAACCTTATGTTCTACTTGAAACCAAATTGCACGAGGTTAGCGAAATCTACTCATTTGCAAACAAATTTGGTTTTGCCAGGGACTCACCTGCAAAACCGGCTGAATCTCTCTTTTGTGCTGTATCTAAGCAACTGACTGTGCTGCACTAGGCCAGGTGAGTCTCTATGCAAACCAGATTTGTTTGCAAATGAGTGCCTGTTGCCAATCGAGTTATTCACTATGTGAATCCGAACCACTCTGGCAATGCCAGCGCCATCATGTTGCTATCTTACAGCATTAAAACAACGTACAAAAGATGAGCATCAAGTTTACGAAAAAAACACTTTTTTCCAGAGCTGAACAGGGTAAATACCTGTTACTATTAGTGATATTTGATCCAGTCATCTTCCAGGTGAAATGGCCCGGGGGGACAAATTTTCGGCATATGCTGGTATGAGAATATTCTCTCTTTGAAGGCCTCGCACAGCAGTGTGCGGTTCACAGGGAACGCTGTTTTAGATTTCCCTGCCCCGTCTTTGGAGGAAAGACGCCCATTGGCATGCCAATTGGGTTTTGACGGAGGACCCATCTGGAACCCGATTGAATATCTGGTTTATGATGTTTTTGCTCGTGAATATAGTTTCGTTTGCAACGATATTTCTGCAAAACGTAAACTCTTGGAGGCAGTCTCGGACGTGATTCACAACCCACGTAAGTTTTTCGGCAATTCTAGTTTTTCAAGGTCAACAGCTATCCTTGCAAAAAAAGTTATCAGCCCGTTCGATGCTATGGTTGGACCTGTTGACCTTTGGATGCCCTAGTCTGCCAGAGACAACCTGTGTCATTCGGCCTTCTATTTGGTCAGCTGTCGAATCTGAGAGAACTTCCCAGTACAAGCTATCAGTGACACTATCACAGTTCTTAGAAAATACTTGTCTGTATTAACGAATTCCATACAGGCAGGGGCGGTCTTTGTTAGTGAGGAGTTCTCCTCTTGAAATGCGATTGCACCATCTTCCAAAAGGAACTACAGCTGACCGTATGCTCATCGCATATATCGACTATTCTCAACTAGTCCGGCTCCTCCAGCTAAATGGCCCTCATATGTAGACAAGCTCCTGTTATGCAGTTTCGTGGTGTTCCTAACCGATACACAGCGCCAAAGTCGGAAGTAAGTGTGATAAAACAAATCATGGTAATCGGTAGTTCGGCTCGGCATCTATCATAGTGTGCAAGCGAGGCCTCAGCTAAAAAGCGGTCCCCAACGAGAAAAGCTTTATATAAATAGAACATAAAGACACGTTTTTGGCATTTTCCTCGAAATGATAAACAGTATCCACCTGACACTGGGGTGCAGCACGGAACGCGTCAACTATACACACCTGACCTAGCAAAAACAACCTGTATTTTTCACGCACGCTTGGTAGAATTAGACTGAATTCCATGTCAAAATAAAAGTTTCGGGAAATCCTGCAAGCCCTATGTTCAGCGCACAAAATTTTGCTTGCGTTAAGCGGTCAGCAAAGATGCATACAAAAAAACTCAGTCATTCAGTGCAGAAGGGCTGTCTGGTTCAAAGTGACAAAGAGTTCAATTTAAACCAAACTGATGTACAGTCGCGAATTTCGTGCAATTTGGAACATAAGGTTAACTAAATCTCGGGGACTGTGTCTACTAGAAGGGCAAAACCGGTCGTGGTTTGTCGAAGAGTTTTCAGTAACCTTGTGAGTAGTTTCTTTCAGCAAAAAAACAGGCTGGTTATTTAATCGGCTACAGAGACGCTCAGCCACTTAAGTGTGGAAAGATAAGATCGGTGGGCTGACTCACAAGACTGCAGAAAATGTGTTTTGGATACCACCTTTTGTGGACAGTGACTCATTTTTGCAGGTACGCATCAGTGAATACCAAAACAGTGTAGCTGAGAAGATGTGCGCAACTTAGTTTATGTCAGAACTGAATCAGTTTTATGATACAAATCATCCGAAGTTTCATCAGGCAACTTATACTAGTGTGCACCAAATGACCCGAGTTACAGCATCAAAGTATACAGGAAATGTGTACCAGGGAGTGAGGATTTGTGATCATGTGGAATGTAGTCAAATATCCACTTTGAGCTACGTCAATTTCTCCGCATTTGGTTTTACATTTGGGCAAATTGTCCATAAGATGTTAGTTTGGATTCACTCTGTTACAGATTGAGGCTGACATGACATAATAATGTTAATAATCGTCCACGTTTGACAAGTTTTCGGTGTTTAGCTACTAGGCCAACTGAAGGAAGCATGAGGGCTGAGATACTGCCAGGTTGCGCAAGCCTAGAAGGCAGGACTCGAGGTGCCGGGGTTGGGTTCGAATCACGGACCTTCCGTTCAATACGCTCAAACCTTAACCACTGAGCTATATCAAACTTACAGTCTCATCAAGGCTGACCTTGAACGATGCATCACTGTAATCATGTCTACAAAACCCCAAAAAATTAAGGACACTGAACTCTAGTGCATAGATTCATCTCATTCAGTAAAGACACTTGTCGAAATCAATATTTTGATGAACGCAACATACAAGTTAGTTGAATCACAGACACTTAAGACAGCAAACAGATTTCTGCGGAGCTCAGCTCCACCCTGTCCTTTGAATTTTTCCCACTGCCTCGGCTGAGAAGCGCCACTTTCAGTGACCGTTATCCTACGCTTTGGGTTCCCATCTGATCAAGTGTTCGATAACCAGTCTGCTGAAACTCCGTTCATCAAGAAAAAATTGAACGAGTGATTCTCTAAGACAGAATTGCTTCTAAATTGCTGCCTGCGAAACATAAATAGTACGCAGACACAATCAAACCAAGAGAAGTTTAATACGAACTGGTCGATTCCAGCGCGATAAAAAAAGCAAAAAAAATGCTTCTCACCAAGTCGAGCAAATATAACTCTTCGATCGTATCTATACATGGCTGAGCGCAGCCAAACTGAATTCCCCTGAAAAACTTGTATTCAAACGGTTTTGAATACTGTCGAATTTACCAGGACATGTACTGTTTAGATGTAAAGCGCCACTCGTAAACTCGCTGAAAACTCGCCTACATCCTAGGACCGTTTTCGATTTTCTTGGGGCTCATCGGATGGGCGCAATCCCCGAATTTCGCTTCAGTTAACCTTATGTTCTACCAGAACCCGAATTGGACGGATCGCGTCTAATAAATTCATTTGCACACTTGCATTCAAGTGAGAAAATTTCAGTGAACGACCCCGCAATATGCTATAGCGATACGTGTACTTCGATGACGACCTCACAGAGTTTCCTTACATCAACTACACATAATACAACATGAATTACAGACATCGAACAAAAACCTAAATCATGTTATTTTTATGCTTATGACTTAAGACAGGGGTTAAATTGGCGTCCACTTGACAGAGCCCTCACTTGAGCATATTCAAAGTTTGAAGAAATTCAATATAAGTTTCCACCCGCGTCCCATAGAACGTTATTTTCGCATAAAAAAGGGGGGGATGTCTTGTCCTGCCTTGACTCGTCACATCACCGTTTCGTTAAGATTACTGGCGCAAAAATTGCTTGGCAAAGTCGTTTTGTTCAGCCAAACCCATTTATATCCAACAGTTCACTCACAACCATCCTTGGAGCAACAGTTTTCTCAGACAGTCGGCTGGTTAACTATGCGACCAGATTTCCAACAGTCATGCTATGTTTGACTTCAGAAAATTGGCATTAAATTCTTTTTCACAATTTTACTGATCAAGACCTAGAGATCCTCTTCTGTGAGACGTAGAAAACAACTCATTCAAGTTCGTTCACCAGAAGAAAAAGCCTGTATGTTCCACTTTTGCTGTCCTGCAGTTAGATATGAGCTTCGCTCACTTGATAATTGATAAGATCAGCTACTCAGAGTTGGTTGGTGGAACTGTGAGAAGTGTTCACGATCCACCAAATTTCTGTCTGCATTGTAGAATGCGATTAGCCAATCGAAAAATTTGTTATCCACTCAGGATATCAGACAACCGTCTAAAAAAGATGTGATTCCTCGCAAAATTCATCCATTTATAATCTTTGGAGCATATGGCTGACAGCCACTTTGTCGCGTTCTCAAAATGTCACAAACGTAAAATTTAGGTAGTTCGCAAAACTAACAAGAAGAGAATTTTGTGGCGATCAAGAGGAGAAAAGATATTGGTCCAAGATAAGCAGGTATGGCACAAGAAGTTGGTTTCGACATAAGACTCGGGTGAATACAACTCGTTTATGATGGTCTCAAAGAAGGAAGAAACCGGTTATCAGTAAACCTATGAGTAGTGTGTTCCGTCTAAAGAGTAAGCAGATATGGATTCTGAGGTGTCCGGAAACCTATTGGCAGTGAAGCTTTCGCAAAACACTGTCAAGGTGCTATATTAGATATTCTGTTTGGTAAAAACCTATGAATGGATGACAGCAACCGAGTGGGTATTTAGCTTATAAAGTGGGACTGAAGTAACGGTGTATTTGTTTCGCACAATCTGTACATCTTTCCTGATGCATCCTCATCATCATCATTGACAGATGAAAACTTAACAATCATGTCAATTTACTTGAATGAAGACGTACAGTGGGAAGAAGGACAAATAGGGCAGAGAGAGCGCTTAGAGCCAGCTCACAACAAACATCCGAGGTTTCCACACTTCCAGAATCCACTCAGACAATCTGGATAGAAACTGACAGCAAGCAGGCCACTGACATCGGTTAGTCTCTATAACGTTCACAATCTCTTGAATGGACCCAATTCTGGATGGCACCAACAATGTTCAGTTTAGTTGTGGGGCGTATCTTGGAAGTTGTATTAGGTCTGATTGTAGTGTGACAGATGAGGTCAATGCACGAAGCTGCAAGGCCCGGGTCGCGTTTGCTAATTTGAGATACCTATGGCGTCAAAGTGGTGTATCCCTAAATCTCAAGGGACGTGTATATCAAGCTACAGTGCAGGCTGTTTTGTTGTATGGCTGTGAGACTTGACCTGTTCAAGCAGCGGAACTAAGACGTCTTCAGGTGTTCAGAACAATAGCTTGTGTGGGTTGGTGTCGGCGAATCCGTAACGAGGCAGTTATAAAGCGAGTTTTCGGTTGCGCAACGGAGATGTGAATCACCAGGATCTGCGCTGGTTAGGCCATGTATTGCGTATGCCGAACCATCGTTTGTCGAAAAAATGCTGTTTTCCGTACTATATTAAGAGTGGCGGAAACAGAGGTCGCCAACCCTTGACCTGGCAGAGGGGTATGATAGTCAGAAAACCCATAGTTTACTATTATTCGAGCTCATCAGCAATTCGTTGGGTGGGCGCTCAAGAATGACCACATTCGCCTGTTCAGACCTGACAGTTGCTCCAGTAGCGGTAATCGCTCCTCTCAGCACGACAGAGGATGTGCACTGCTAGCAAGCTGCAAGAAGATCAAAACTGGAGCCCAGTGCTCCTGTTTTGTTTGGACTGGACTGACCAGAATAATTGCTTCGATACAGGAGGATGACCATTTGAACGAGAATGATTTGAAGCTAAACTCAAGGATTCTATAGACTGTGATAGCGATACAGACATGTCCCGACTCTCACAAAGAGGCCATTTCTGGTAAGACCAAACGTGTTACATGGCGATGACCGTCCTTAGTAGAAATGAGGCCCAACAGACCTCAGCTTATTTCACGTTTACTGACCGAAGCCCATGAACTAGTCATTACGGATTGGACGAACTGAAATGCAGGTAAAACATGCGCCGATAGAGTTATGGGAACAAAGCCTTGTTGGCGGACCTATAACTAAGAAGCGTTTATCAGACTGACTCCAATTGAGGACTTTACGCGTTCGTGTGGTAATCGATCATCACTGTCAAACTTTTTTCAGCTTCTCGAACGGAAGCAGTCCAGTTGAACGCAAAATAATACCTGTCCGAGGCGAATACTTCGTGTGTCGGTTTGTGACATCCGTCTTACCTGCGCTTGCAGTTTCAGCTGGAATACAATTCTACGGAGAAACTACTTTCATTCGGTTGTTTAAATTGAACATTAACCAGGGAACAAAAACACACAGGGCGACCGACAAGGCAACAAACGTCCGTCAGAAAATTCGTGTGTGGCCCCAGCTTGGTAGGGTTGAGAAACAGGGGCAGTCTTATTTATTCACCAGGACGGCACATTCACACACACACACACAAGTGAAAAACGCATTCGCCCTGTACAAAGTCAAACATCAAAAAGCTTTTGAGCCAATTGTTGCCCTAATCGGGAAGCAAACCAAGTGACTTTTGTTATTTACATAATTTGCTTCGAAACTTTTCGGGATATGGGGCAATGGGAGAGAAAGATGAAAGTTGTGTGCGATAACCGTGTGTTGAACGGGGTAGTGTTGCTAGCATCTGTCGCAGCAGTGAGATAGTAAGCTTCCGCGGTGCAAAAATGCCACGGAAAGCTGCGTCGCCAAAAATGTGATTTGGCAAATCTCTAGAGCTGTTGAAAAGCTTCTGCATTGCAAGCAGAAGCAAGGACACTGTTGCAAAAAGGAAACCTGTGAGACGAATCGCAGAAAGCTTGGGGGAATTTCTTTCTCCCACTGCTCACTGTCACGCGCGTTCCTTGAACGAAAATCTATGAGTAGTGTACATGCGTCCGCGGTTTTTACCCTCATCTTCAAGAGATTAAAATCCCATGTTTTGATTTTTATCTTTCCTGTTAGGATCTTCTATCGATGCGCCACCTACACGAGTTAGGTGCAAAATTCACGACAAAATCTATTGAAGTATTAACAAGTCTCATTTCAGAGGGTTTCCATACTGCTAGTCTGTACTGTCGACTGTAAGGTCACATTAAATGACGCGTCCTATACGAAGCAGGTACCAAGGCCAGCGGTAGTCTATGGAAAGGTAGACGCAGTATCCGCCGTAGCAAAGTATATCACTCCATGTCATGCTCCTAAACTCGACGTTTCAATTTGGACTGCTGTCGAGGTAAGACGCCAAAAACGGACACGATATAAAATAAAGTACGTCCATCTCGTTCGCCGGGCATGTGTATCGTATTCATTGAGCCTCCTAGTCAAAGGATGTCCGAGTTGAGCTCAGACATCCAGGCCTCGTGACTCTTTCTGTTAATGAACTGAGCCAGACTTTTATCCCCTAAAAGTGACCATTCCAAGTTGTCAGGTTGCCTTTTGTGAACATCTGTTCAGTGAAGCATTGACATGCTATCTCTGATATAGATACAGCTCGTGCGCTCAATCTGCACAGCTGCGGTTCTAGCTAATCCGAAAAACATGGAGTAATCTGGCCTGATAATCCCTGAGGGTGTCGATTTTGTATCCAGCTACGATATGAGACCACCTGGTAAAGTGCGGTCAAGCGACATGACTTGGGAGCACACAGTAACTCGGGTGGGACTGGTCGATCAAAACATACGATGAGCGTACGTTTCAAGGTCAGCAATTTTGAAATACAGCTAGTGTGGCATCACAGAGATATCGCTGGCCTTCAGTAGAATATTCAGCTAAATGGAATGGCTAGGCATATGCTCATCTCCTCGCCCACTTTAAAGTTCATCTAAAAGGTGAACAGTCCAGTTTGTACTGGGAAACTCCTGGCCTTAGGTTTGTGACCCTGAAGCGGGAATGGTAGCCAGTGGTGTCCGAGAAAGGGTGCAGTAATTGAGTTAAAATACACCAAAATCGAATGGTGCTCTCAACATGAGGTTCCGTCTGAGGAGTGCCGTAGCATGTCCAGTAGTAATCCATCTCAGCGCGTCTCAAATTTGTTCAAGGAATGTTGGTGACCTTGTTGACACCAAACTAGTAGGAAAAAAAGCCATAATCAGTGGCTTGAATGTGTCCACAAGACTTAAAGCTATTCATGTTTGGGTAAACTGCATGTTACGATATTCAGTAAACCGGGGAATTTCACCTGAGAAGAAAATAAGAATCAGTAAAAGTGGAATGTGATAAAATGTGAAAACTCGAGAAAACGCTGGCTGTAATTGGTTTCGTGTTCCAACAGTTCAGCCTGAACTGAGTGGAACTGTGTATAAAAATCCGTTCCATTGTTGAACCCAAAAGTACTTTTTTGTTTCAATTCATTCATATTTTCTCGGGTTGATTTTGAGAAGTCGGTGAATAGTCCATCTAGCTTTAAGCTGAATCGAATTCAACCGGGATCAGTATCAGCACGTTGACACTGAACACTGTCGCTGTATTTTTGGGAAGGGATTGCTGAAAAACTCACCATCAGACAACAACCTTTTGAATTTTACCTATTTTATAGTGGCTTCCGACGGTTATTGCGTCCACACATAGCGCCTTGTAGATTGCCTGAGGACTAGTCGCGGAAAACTACATGTTTCCTTGCTTGTTATTCCAAAACCACCTCCGGATATATTCGCGCGCCTAATTTGATGATTTGGCCTTGAGAAACTCACCGGAAAAGCAGCAGCATGGGCAGTTTTTGAATTTGGGATAAATTCTCTCTCTCTCGAAAATAAGAACAGGTCTGAATGAGCTCAGAAACATTTAGGTTTCATCCTGAACAGAATTGGATAGGTACATAAACTCAAACAGATTTTGCTTCACTCCTCAAAGTTCTCGCCAGGCAAACAGCCTGAAAATGTTTGGCTGGTACAGAACCAAATTATCTACGTGTTTTATGTTCTTTCGTCTATCAGACTAAATTCAACAGGTCTTGGCTATTAGAGCACGGTTCGGTTTATGGTCTTCCAAAAACTCATAAAACCATCTTTTAGCCAATAATGACTCTCTGAGTCAACTGGCCAAATGGATGTTAGAAATGTTTGAAGCTGTTTGAAACATCGCTTACTAAAAAGCATCGCAAAAGCACCCACGACCTTTACCGAATGCTCTCATTCGCATACGAATTTGACTTCGACAGGAGACTCAACTCAATTGAGCTCAACCTCCCACTTACGATGGTCTTCTTCAATTGAATGTGTTGTACCAGGCCGCCTCATGCTTCATTATGCGCAATATCCGAGGTATGGGAAACTCGGAGAGTTCGCCTACCTGATTAGCTACGAGAGGGGGCGAAGCCGGTCTTGAGCTGTCAGTGAGTTTTCAGCAACCCCAAGTAGTGCGCTACGCCTACACATATGAATTTCTGACGCACCCTGACCACATTGATATCTCTCTGACAGTCATATGTTCGCAAACGCACTAATATTCTTCACCGACGTTGCTGTACCGTTGAAGTTGAACAGTAACAGACTCACACATTAGCCAGGATCAAATCGATGGTGTTGTCGTGCGGTGTCTAATTGGACCGACCTGAGCAGTCGTCAGGAAACGACAGTCAGCAACTACCTCCTTGTAAATGACATGATATTAATAGGTCTATCCAAACCCATATTGCATTCTTCCGGGACCTTGATGATTTTACACATTAGACCGGTTACTTTTTCGTTAAGTATAAACCACGAAACTAAACCTACACATGCGTATAGCGGAATAAATCCATCCTGCAAAGGCGTGTACCTGACAATATCGAAATCGTACAATCGCACTTCGTACATCCTACGTTATTTGCATCGCAGCTTTCGTCTTTGCTGCAGTGAGGCGATCTGAGTGTTGGTTCGAAGATCCGACCCTCCCCCCTTGCGTACCATCATAGACACACTTGAGGAAGGTTGTGTATAAAGAAACAGTAAATAACTAGGTAAAACTGGGACTTACCGCTTATGAACACCAAAATTCCATATCGTTGGTAACTTTTCATCATGTTTAAGCCTTTATTTATATTCGCATGGATGCTGATTCATTTGTGTCGTGTGGGTAGATTAGGAAGTGTTCTGGTAGTTTCTCCAAACTGGTAAGTGTGAGTAAAATAGATCCAGAGGCGTATCCTACGTGGGTTTTAGAACCAATGGACACCTGGGAGTTCAACACACTTCACAGCAGCATTTTACAGCGTTTGTCCAGCCAACATATGTCATGCGTGACTGGAATAAACAGACCTTACTTGGTGGTCTGGCTAGTAATTTCACCTGCACACGAATGGCCCAGTCATGTCAAAGCATTCAACCGTCTGTTGCGGTTCTGATTGGCTCCTTTGTTTGGCCAATCACCAGTCGACCCAATTCCCGTCACACGAGCCCCCAAAAACACCGTCTGCTTTTGGCTGGCTCTGTGTCTGTCGACGTGCTTGGTCCTCACTCAACAAGACAGGCGGCTGGGTGCAGGGCAAGTGGTGAAATGCGAACACGTGTCCACAATGGCAAACGCAGACATCCATTTTGCGACCGAAAAAAACTGGCGTCATGTAAGCGCATGTCGAACGTTCGGAAGCAACACGGACAAAATAACCGGTCAGTGCCATTGTTGGTGAAAGGAAGAGGAAACTTGGGTACTGTGCACTCCACCTAGCTAATTCAATGAATCGGTCCACACCTGGACTACAACACAAGCTGAATAAACGACCCAACGTTTCGACCACCGACAGTGTCACTTTTGTTGATAAAAATGACGATGTAAACACTATGAAAACACAGGGACAAAGCGAGTTCGTGTGACGTTACAAGAGTTGCGCATAGTAGGAGCCAAACCATGTGGTTTACGTGCTTTGTGTGTTCATAGGTTAACGAATGGCCCGTCCTGGACCTGATGTTGGTTGCCAGGCAACTGGTCAGTTCATAAGGTGCCGCTGATACTGATTCGTCTCAACAGACAGACAAAACTTTTGGTCTCGTGGACTTG
Organism: Clonorchis sinensis; assembly: GCA_003604175.2. NCBI lineage: Eukaryota > Metazoa > Platyhelminthes > Trematoda > Opisthorchiida > Opisthorchiidae > Clonorchis > Clonorchis sinensis. Next base: position 215,031,917 of record CM030369.1, read on the forward strand.
AAGTGACTTTCTGGGGGTGTTATCAAGGCTAATAAGCAAACAGCTGAATGAACTCTGTAGTCATCGGTGAAGATCAGGAGGTCCCTGATCCGGTCTACTAAGACAAGTTTTCCTTATACATAATGTGGGAGCGGTTTTACCTATTCGCCATGTGGTCAGCTGAGATAAAACCTGTTGATAGGACGCAAGGAATCATGTTGGGGCAATCCTGACTACTTCACTGCTTCCGCGATTAGAAGTGAGCGTTTACGTTTGGAAACAAAAAAAGAACACTAAAAGGTATGAGGGATACTGAGACCTAGTCAGTGTCCAACAAAATATTTGCATCTTGTGCCATTTGGGCGGCCAAAATTTGTCTACCAGTTAGAGTTTCAAGATTCCCAATCGTTTGGCGTATATATATAGTTATATATTGAAAACTCTAGAGTGAAAAGAAGAGGAAAAGAGTGGATGAAGGAGGAGACCTGGTGCTGGCCTATGTCAAGCATTCTGAGGTGCCTACACCTCCAACCGCTCAATCAGACAATCTGGAAAGAAACTGACAGCATGAACACCACTGACATCGATTAGCCGCCATTTCTTGCAACGTCTCCAGCCAAGCACAGGCGGGGTCACGGGAGCCCCATCCTGGAAGGCGTACAACACCAACAACACCCAAACTCTTCGTGATATCTTTCACGCCTTTCTGCCAAGTCATGCGCTGTCCACCTGGCGGTGTGCGCCAGTCTGAAGGAGGAACGGATAACAACACTCGTCTCGGTAGACGGCGTTTCGGCATGCGTAGCACAACCGAGCCATCGCAGTCGGTGGTGCCGAGTGATTTCCCTAATTGAAGTACCTGCAGCCCGTTTTCTAATCACCTGGTTACTAACACGCTGACGCCATCCAAAACCAGCCACGCTTCTGAGGCATATATATATATATATATGGATCCGCCGGTCTAACCCTGAGGGTAAATCCTATTTGTGTGTGCTGTATAGAAGCGCTGGGTGCTTGTTCGATGGCAGTGATACCCAGATTTCTCCTCCACCATCAATTATTATCAGCATTGTAGGAACAAGCAAGTTTGGAACGATGTTTAGTAAGAGAGGAGGAATTGCCACCTTGGTTGCCGGATTTTGGCGTAGCAGTTCAGAAAATATCACGAGGAAGCCTGTGTTTCGAAAGCCTATTGAGGAACCTGGTCGAATACCCGTTTTTAGTCAGCTTAGCTTCCAATGGGTGTATCAGTTGGTCCACTTTGTCATCTGATGCGATTTTACACAGTTTGCCCGACAAGTCCTTACAAACCTGAGTTAGGTAGCGAAATGGCCCAGTGAATAGAGCGCGAATTTACTAACCGAAAGGTCCGTGGTTCGAACCCGACCTCTGCCTCTCGAGTTCCCCTGTCTAGGCTTGGGCAACCTGGTAGTATCCCAGCCCTCGTGCTTCCTTCGGGTAGCATGGTAGCTAAGCACCGAAAGGGTGTCACAGCTGAATGAAAAAGGTGTTTAACCGGTACAAAACTTTTGAAGTGCACTGTACGGCGGCATTCTATGTAAACCTCACGATACTGGGTCATAATCAAGCTGATATCGAGATAAGAAATGCTGTCGCGCCGCTTAAACTCTGGTGTGAGCTGTAAATGCCCGTGGCCTCTAGTGAGTAACTGATGGATCGCGATTTTAACACTGCCAAAATTCCATTTATCTGCAATTTGTGGAACACCAATTTCAGGTTTCCTGTCGACGGTCGCTGTTCCACCTGGCTCGTGAACACGCCACGACCCCAAATGCAACACCCTGCACTTATCACTGACAAGCGCCATTTAGAAAGAAATTGGACGCCAAGTGTATTCCGGCGTAAAAGCTTATGTAAATCGGACAACTTGAGTCTTACTGATAAGGCATTATTTCTGAGGGAATCATGAATTTTGTCACTTAGTTCACTGACAGAAATGTCAGTTAATAGAGACTCAACGTCAACTAAGGACGTCATAGTTCCACTTACACTGATGTTACAAGATTGTTTCCACCAACCCTCCACCCCGGTTAATACAGTTATAAACGTTATATAATAGGAACTAGAGTGGCTGATCAGAATATCACCGCTGGAGACCATATTCAGTTTTCACCACACTAGATAGTATGAGTTGGCGTAGCCTGTACAAAAATAGTCCAGATATGAATAAGAGCTGGGCAGACTGCACAAACCCAATGGTAGCACTTACCGGCGTCGTGGCTAGAAGGTGAGACCTGGCCTCGGGTGAAGATAAATGACACACAAGTTCGACATCACCCAAGAAGCATAGATGTGCTCCCACATACTTCCGTCGTGTGACCTATGTAGGCTGTCCCACAATGCACAGCGAATGAGGCAGAAAAATATGGTTCTTTGTTTATACGTAACGCGCTACTCATAAGGTTGCTGAAAATTCTTCGACAGCCCACGACCGGTTTCACCCTTCTTGGGGCCCATCAGGTAGGCGCAGTCCCCGAGTTTCCGTCAAACTTATGTTCCACTTGAACCCAAATTGGACTGATTTCGAGAAATACACTCATTTGCAAATCAATTTGGTTTTTGCGAGAGACTCACCTGGAACCGAGCTGAATCTCTCGTTTGTGATTTATCCAGGCAAATGAATGTGCTGCACCAGGCCTTATGAGTAGTGCAATACGTATATACATGTATCGCGATATCTCGAATATTGTAGCAACTGGAACATGAGGCGGCCTGATGCAGCACATTCAGTTGCCTGGAAACATCACAAACCGGAGATTCAGCTGGGTTCCAGGTAAGTCTCTCGCAAAACCAAATTGATTTGCAAATGAGCGTATTTATCGAAAATGGTCCTTTGTTCTTAACTTCTAAACAGACCGCAGTAACACTGATGTTTCATAGATATCCCACAATTCCAGGTGGGAAGTAATCATCCTAGATCCGAAAGGTCGTAGGTTTTGACTAGCACCTGAACAAGGTTATGGTAAAGGGAACAAAGTGTAGATCGAGATGGGAAAAGGCTTCACAGTGTGATCTTGTCAGTCAGACCTCTTTTGTGCGGTTCTTTCAAACAATTAGCGACAGCATTGCTTGTTTGGCGGAGGACTGAGCAACGGACTACCTCATGATTTATCTAAGTCACGGATATGTTCTTGGCGTTATATAGACAGGTTTGCCCAGGTTTGCCCTTAGTGATGAGACAGTGTTAGAAGAATTGCATCCAAACGAACTAATGCAGTTTGCTAACAATTTATCTTGTATACTGAAACGTTCGTTTCTCGATTCAGCCTACCACTGATATCCTATTGGACTGCTCGCTCTTTTACATTCTGGTTTATTCCAATCCATATCATAGAACAGTTAAGTTGTTCCAAGTACAAGTTCCTCAAATTCGTTTGTTTTCTCCATCTTGATTTAGCTGACAAATGTGATGGATACATCAGTAGAGACCATAACAACTGGCGACGGGAAACAAACAAGTACCCAAAGATGTCAGTTTCAGCTGAGGACATGAATACAATCCAGCAACAAGCACAGTTGGAACAATTGCAGTTGCGACTTATTCAGACTCTTATTCAAGTGATCAGTCTCCAGATATCAGTTCCATCTCAAAGTGGCAGCTGATTGTCCATTGCCGATTTTATCGCGGCAACCTAACTAGCACCTGGTCTTACATTCGATGCAAGGTAAAACCGCCGGGTAGAATGGGTTTTTCTGACAAAGCTGATACGTGGAAACCCTGTCTCTTGGTCCGGATCCCTCGAGCAAGACCGGTTCATGAACTTCATTCCCTCATAACATCCGAAGAATTTAAGCCTTGCACAAACAGTGGAAGGGTCACAAAGAAGGTTTCTCTCGTATCCAAATAGTCTACAGTACCTAAAACCCGAAAGAGTGTCAACAGTTGAATAAGCAACACAATCACAAACCAGCCGTACGATAAACGTCCGCAGTCCAGACCTGTGTTTGCAACATTCCAAGTTGAAGTTGAGTTCCGAAGAAAATATCTTACAGTTTTAGCGAAATACACTCATTTGCAAACAAGTTTGGTTTTACGGGCGACTCACCTGGAACCCAGCTGAATCTTTCGTTTATGATGTTTCTAAGCTTGCTGAGCCCCAAGAAGGGCGAAACCGGTTGTGGGCTGTCGAAGAGTTTTCAGCAACCTTATGAGTAGTGTATTACATCTTACAGTTTCCATCAACAACATCCCTATCCGTCCGCGGCTCGACACAGCTTCAGATATTACGCTAATCTCACGTTCCAGTTGGGAGTTACTAGGAAAACCTGTAGTGTCATTCACGAATCATCGGACCCAAAGTGCATCTGGCAATACCTTACTACTGACTGGCAAGTTAGCCTGTCATGTATCCTTCAACAACGTGCATTTCTCAGGAGCTTGTTACCTAAATGACTGCCTTAATTTGAACATTCTTGGCCTTGAAAGGATTAGGAAACGTGATCTTTTCAATGTACCTTTATCGTCTGTATGCGGTAGTTTAACATGTTCATCCTCCTCAGACATTGCAGAGTACTTTACCAACACACTCAAGACAATATTCGACGATGTCTTCCAAGATGATCTTGGGTGCTGTACCAAAACCAAGGCAAACCTCAAGCTCCAACCCGGTGCCAGCCCAGTTTTCAGACTGAAACATTTGCCGCACCCGTGAGAAATGAGCTTTTACGTCTTCAGAAATACAGAGTTTTCCAGTGATTACACTATTCATCTTTCATTCTTTTCATTAAAAAAACAAATGATAAGGTGCGCGTATGTGTTGACTATTCCACCAGCCGTCTTACACTCCCGTTACCAGTGCCAGAAGCTCTGTGGAAAATGTTTCGCAAAGCTGGATCTCGCTGATGCTTACCTTCAAATAGAAGTCTCTGATAACTCCAAAGAACTTTTGACAATTTATATACATTATGGCTTATTTCAGCTTAATCGTTTGTCATTTGGGGTAAATCTAAACCAGCCACATTTCAACAAACAATGGATACTATGCTAAACGGTTTATCAGGAGTTTCCGCTTAGTTAGATGACATCATTCTCACAGGTTCTAGTCAAAAAGAACTTTTACATCGTTTGCATTGTGTACTCCAACGAATTCAGCAATATGGCTTTCGTCCACATGCAGAAAAATGTGCATTTTTCGCACACCCATCAAATATCTTGGATTTATTTTTTACGAAGAGGGTCGGCATCTAAACTCAGAAAATAGATCTTCCAGCATCGACGGATTTAGCAACCTTGTGCGCATTCCTCGGTTTGGTAATCCATTGCCAGACACGCATCATATCCGTGAACCACTGAATCATGTTTTAAAAGAGGATGTACCTTGCAACTGTCCACTTGAGTGCCAGTCCGCTTTTGACAAAGTAATGTCCCTTCTCAGATCTGATCTGTTACTCACACATTACAACCCGGCCCTGGACATTACTGTTGTTTCAGACGCTGTCATCTTTCACGTTTTCTCCGATGGGGACAAAACCGCAATTGGTCACGCAGCTAGATCGCTAGCAATTGCCGGGCGCAATTATGGCCAGATCGAAAAAGAAGCTTTAGCGATAATTTTCGCCATCACGAAGTCCCATTAACTGTTCTTTGTACGTCATTTTACGCTCATCACCGACCGTAAGCCGCTCCTCAGTGTTTTCGGATCGAAGAAGGGCTTCCTTCGAGAAATACACTAACTTGCAGGTCAATTTGGTTTTGCGAGAGACTCATCTGGAACCCAGCTGAATCTCTCGTTTGTGATGTTTCCAGGCAACTGAATGTGCTGCACCAGGCCGCCTCATGTTCCAGTTGCTACGATATTCGAGATATCGCGATACATGTATATACGTAATGCACTACTCATAAGGTCGCTGAAAATTCTTCGACAGCCCACGACCAGTTTCGCCCTTCTTGGGGCTCACCAAGTAGGCCCAGTCCCCGAGTTTCCGTCAACCTTACGTTCTACTTGAACCCAAATTGGACTGATTTCGATGAATACACTAATTTGCAAATCAATTTGGTTTTGCGAGAGACTCACCTGGAACCCATCCAAATCTCCCGTTTTTGATGTTTCCAGGCAACTTATGAGCCCCAAGAAGGGCGAAACCGGTCGTGAGCTGCCGAAGGGCGTCCTTATTTACACAGCCAGCCGTTTCTCATGTTGCTCTACAGTGCTTTGAAGTTATGACTTCTCCATCAAGTACCAGTCCACCGATGCCACTATCCAAGTGTCAACAACCCGAAGATGCAGTTGTCACTTCAATAACCGTGGAGCCAGAAGTTAGCACGATGATTGTTACTATAATCCGTGCAATTCCAGTCACTTCTGCCATGAATCGCGACGCCACTGCACGTGGTCCGTCAGTTCACCGCACACACTGGCCTGCAGTATGTTCCGATAAACAACTTCGACCTTTCTACCCATGTCGATCCTCACTTTCTGAGGTGGAAGTTTGAATACTCTTCGTAGAACGGGTGTATGTGCCCCCGGGACATCCTGGTAATAATCACATAAAGGCGTTAACACATAGTTACATTTACTGACCGAACATGGATAAGTAGCTGAAAGAACTTGTATGCAATTGCCCGAAATGCCAACTGTCTAAAAAGTCCCCTAGGAAAACAGAATTAAGTTCATAGCCTCTTCCAAAAACTCCATGGTCACGAATTCATGTTGAGTTTGCGGGACCAATCAATGGCCAACAAGATCTGATCCTAGTAGATGCTTACAGTAAAAGACCAGAAGTATTTAGCAAGTATCTTGCTTGTGCTACCATTTCAAATCTACAACATGGGTTCGGCCATTTTGGAGTTTTGATTACCACTTTCGATGACAAAGGCAGTGCATTCGCTTTTAGTGAATTTTTCGCCTCTCGTCAACAAAATAGCACAAAACACATGCAATCACCCCCAAGTGGAGAGATTTATGGACACTTTCAAACGTAAACTCTTAAGATTCAAAGGGAAGGACACCACTCTAGAAATCATCGGAAAAATTCTGCTGAATTATAGGACGACACCAAATGTTAACGCTCCACATGGCAAGTCCTTGGCGAAGGTACTAATGAACCGGAAGATCCGTTTACCCGTTGACGTCACATTCGCCAACCGGTAGAAACACAAATGTTGAAGTTTAGTTCGGCCGACATCACGGTGCTGTAAACAACATATTTATACCTGGCTATTCTGTGCTAGAAAGACTGTTGTGGTATGAAAAAGTGGACACAAGTGGACACAATTGTGTGGTCTGCTGGAAAATTTGTCTATGAATTAAATGGAAGATCCTCCGTCATGCCAATCAGCAACGCCCCTCTTCTCTTTCAGCGATAGTTACAGTCGTTCACGGTTTTCCAGCTGAGATTCTTCTTCAAAAATTGTAAGTACCTCAATAGCTTGAATATCCCGAGTAGATGGTTGAATCAGAAATTTTAAACTGTTGCACAACTAGATGATGGACGGATCCGATCCGAAAGTCCGTCATGCCCAATGCAACTGAACCCACAGCAGCGGTGTCACGATCGAATACTTCAAAGGGGAGGTGTTAGGAGGACAGCCTTCAAACGAACAAATCCATTTTGCTAACAATGCATCTTGTAGACTTCAACGCTGTTTTCTCCATTTCAGCCTTCCGTTAATATCCTGATGGACCGTTTGCTGCTTTTACATCCTGGTTCATTTGAATCCATATCACGGAAATGGTTCAACTTTTTTCCGAGTTTCATTTCTTCAAGGTCACTTGCTTGCTTCTCCGGATCCCAGTGTAACGAATAAGTGTGATTGATGCATCAGTAAAGACCATGCCAGATAAGACCATCGATTCGGATTTGAACCAACCTGTTACATCTGTTACTCGAGCACACGAATTTGGTTTTGACAAGATACTCAGCTGAATCCAGCCAAATCTCTTGTTTAAGATGGTCCGCAATCTTATGAGTAGTGTGTTACGTCTAGAAAACAAACCCATGTCTTTGAAAGTTTGTTCTAGTTAATGCGGCTGTTCTCATAATTTCCCAAACTGTTGATAGATAGACAGAGTCTGTTTTTGACAGCCAGAATATTGTACGGTTTCCAATTTCTCCTGAGAGCTTCCTGAAAAAAAGCTTGTCTACGAAAAACAAGCAACTTCAGGAATCATGAACCTAGCCTGGGCTTCAGTGAGAATTTGCCTTGAAATCCAAAAAGTATCTCTCGATTGTCTTACTTAACAGTCAACGATTTGGGGCTATTTTGGTGGGTTTTAAGTTAAAATCACAAAACCTTTGTGGTCATGTTTGAATGTTTGAAAGAACAGCTCTCCCTCTGATGACGTCCGATAGTTTTAGCTGGCATAAGGCTAAAAAATTCTCCTAATAAATCAAATCTGTGTTACAGATTTACGAATGTCAAACGTCCATGTGTGCATCACTCGACGCCTAAAAATGGATCCCGAGGATACAAGAATGCAGACAAAACTATTAAAGCGGTACCAATGAATATTTCAGAATGTATTCTAAAAGTGAACACAGTTCTCGGGAACCCTTAATCGATAGGTTCCCGAAAATACTGTGGGTGATTTAAAATCAAGAGTCTAACAGTTCATCAAGCATGGACCGCCTCAGTTTCCTAAAGATGGTTTGGAGGATAAACCTGCACGTGCTCAACTCACTCCCAAAGTCCACAAAGACGGAGTTCCAGTGTGACCAACAGCTTGTAAGATTGAAACACTACATCAAAGTCTAGCCCGGTTGCTTTCCAAGCTCACTGAAACAATCAGAAAAAGCCAGCCCCACATAGCTAACTACACTTATTTGCAAAGAAACTTGGCCTTGCAGGGGACTCACCTGGAACCGAGCCCCAAGGAGGGCGAGACCGGTCGTGTGCTGTCGAAGAATTTTCAGCAACCTTATGAGTAGTGCATTACGCCAGCCGCACATAGTTTGAAGGATTTGTTTAAGTCCATTGACATGACTTTAAATTTGAATGTCTCTCAGAAACAAATGTTTTATTTGAGAAGACTCTTACTAATCGTCCCCATCCTTACGTCTATTATGCACTAAATATGTGCAGTTCTGTTTTTTAACAAGCGTCCTTATCAACGAATGAATGGCTGATACCTTCGTGGGTTATCTGGTCGGTAAAAGATTTCTTCAGTCCACATAGAGAGCGAATATCTATACTTGTTACGGTAATAGTAGGTTTGATAGGCTACATGGCAATTTATAAGCGCATGGAATAGTTGAACCAGTGTGTAATGCAGATAGTGAATTGACAGCCAAAAATGAAGGAAGATCTTCCCTATTTCTTAGATATCCATACGATAAGAAACAGCGGCAACCCAACAGTCCGGTTCATATTCCGTAGGAGTATAAACTGATCGTATTACAAAGTTTGTTTATCCGGTTTCGAAGTGTTTTCTCTAATGCGTATCAGCTATCCCAGCAGTCTGTGTATAAAGCTGGAAGTTGTGGCTTGTACTACCTTGCCTTGTTGAGTGAACAATGTTCAGTCCCAGTACTTTTATCCTACCAGATCTGGGGTCTGATGACCTTTCATCGCTGGCCTGTGTGATTGCCATTCAGATAATCTGCCCGTTTTGCTACGTTAAACTTGATTCCATCCCTACGCGAAACACCTGAATTGATTTGCAAATGAGTGTATTTATCGAAATCAGTCCAATTTGGTTACAAGTAGAACATAAGTTTGACGAAAACTCGGGGACTGCGCCAACCTGATGAGCCCGAACTGGAAAGGCGAAATCGGTCATGGGCTGTCGAAGAATTTTCAGCAACCTTATGAGTAGTGCATTACGTATACACCTGAATTCAACTTATCTTGTTCTGACAAGTCTTCTGGCTCTTATCCTTCAAAAACCTCGGTACCCGCACGTTGCTGTTTTGTTCGCCAATTTCCCTTCGGCTAAACATAAATTGTATGCTGTCGAAAAGTTTTCAGCAACCTTATGAGTGGTGCATTACGTATACACCTGAATTCAACTTATCTTGTTCTGACAAGTCTTCTGGCTCTTATCCTTCAAGAACCTCGGTACCCGCACGTTGCTGTTTTGTTCGCCAATTTCCCTTCGGCTAAACATAAATTGTATGCTGTCGAAAGGTTTTCAGCAACCTTATGAGTGGTGCATTACGTATACACCTGAATTCAACTTATCTTGTTCTGACAAGTCTTCTGGCTCTTATCCTTCAAGAACCTCGGTACCCGCACGTTGCTGTTTTGTTCGCCAATTTCCCTTCGGCTAAACATAAATTGTATGCTGTCGAAAAGTTTTCAGCAACCTTATGAGTAGTGCATTACGTATACACCTGAATTCAACTTATCTTGTTCTGACGAGTCTTCTGGCCCTCATCCATCAAGAGCATCGGTAGCCACACGTTGCTGTTTTGTTCGCCAATTTCCCCTGGGCTAAACAGAAATTTCATGCTGTCGAAAAGTTTTCAGCAGTGGTGTGTTACGTCTAGGCCATCTTACTCTCTCTCTCCCAATGGATGCTGTGTGATTTCATGTTCGCGTGCAATTTTAACCTACCCAGATTTACGACCTTATCCCTTTCCCGCTCCTCCAAGTGCTTCAGTCGGCTTCAGTCATTTATCTTCCGTTTAAAAAAAACCGACTTCAACAAATCGAAAAATGTCCAAATCGTTTTTCGCCCTCACACATTCCCATCAAGTTAACTGCAAAAAGTAATCCATGCAGATGTTTTATTTTCGGTCATGCTGTTCATTTAAAATTTAAGCGCATTGAATCAGTGCAATATATTTTTTTCACAGAAACAACTTTTACTCGTCCATCATTCTTGTTCTAGAAGCTGTAAGATTTCATCGGGTTGATCGGGCTGTCTAATCGATATTCATTTTGACGAAGTTGTGAGAAAACCTGTGAGGCTTTTATGGGACCACATGGCTCCATTATCCGGTCACAAAGATCTATATCCCTCTTGCGTGAATCGTTTAACGTCTTAGCGTTCGATTGCTTGGGATAACATCCTCTCTAAGTATACACAGCTGTCTGTGGCAATGACCTCTTAGAAAAATTGTTTAAATAAATCTATCGCGAACATACAGGAATATTCGAGACTATCCTAGCTGAAGCATGTATACTGCATATTCAAGCGACCCCGAAGCCATTTCTCGCACACCTGACCAACTAGCGTTCTCAAACTGAGAACTTAACACTTGAACAATCCACCAGACCTACGAGGTAGCACTTATCGCAAAAAAAACTACTTGTCAGAAACATAATGCTGCACTCTAATAGGTGTACGTGGTGGGTAACTTTTAGTTCACCAAGATTTTTGTGACCATCAGAAGGAAAATCGATTTCAAAACCCCTATAGTGGTAGGGGTAAATCGGTGCTCACCAGAGCAAGTGATCGCCATCAGTCTGACATGACGTGAACTACATGAACTACATGACCGTTTTTTCGGAACCCACCAATCAGATTTTTAGATTTTTAACAAGCAATTCTGACGAGGCTGAATAGCTGTCCTCTGGTTTGCCGGTTATGTTGATTCAATTTCATCCGTCCAATTTGTGTGATTTGTCCCGAAATGTGAAACAGATAATGGTCGTCTGAGCGCTATTCAAAAATGTGTTATCCAAGGAGCTGACTTTTTGGCCTTTGAGTGAATACACCTTGGCTAATAACGTTAGCCTGTAAGAGACTAGCATTTGTCGCCTTTTACCTTGTTTTTTTTCAACACATGTCAGGTAAAACTGATGATGTTTTAAAATGGAGCAAGAAAATTCTATCCAAATTCTGATCAATCTGAGGCGTCCAATTCGCATGCGACGGTTAGCAGTCGATGTACGCTTTCGCAATGATTATGTTTAATATACGAGAAAATAAGCTGAGTCATTGACTAGATTGTGCAGTCCCGTACAGTGGAGTTCAGAGCTTCTCCAGATGGAAAAGCGAAACTCTCTCAAACTCCGCAATGTAAATTTTCTCAGCGGGTCAAGGTGTTTCTTTTTCTGAATTCTGATTTCTCGATGTAGCACAGCTCTCTTGAAACAAGTGTTGAAAATGAAGATGTATAAAGATTATTCAGTTGAACTAGGCAAAATTATCGGTCATTCACATATAGTCAACCTTCATATGACTAATATTGGGGTTTTCTACCTTAATTGACGTCTAACATTGAAGTCTAACATTTTCCAGGAAAACCAAAAGTTTATTTGCTTGGCTTATGCCTCCGCTCTTTCTAAAAATGACATTTAAAACTAAAATATTGTACCTGGTCTCTTGAAATACGACCCCTTGTTGAAAAACAAATAGAAAAAAGACGAAACTATGTGGACATTATCCAGTACATTGTCGCGCAACGGCGAGAAATAAATGCCACTGGTTTTGTAAAGTACGATTTTTTTGCATTGGGTTGATCTGTTTCCCTGTCCGCTGAAAAAAAACTAAACTTCTCCCAAAACTTTACAGCTGTGCTGAGGAATGAGTGAAACACGTTTTTGCGTCTAGACGCCTTGGAAATGCTTTAAAGAAAAGTAGAACGTTTCTTGTGTTATATTTAGTGAACCACTAGCTTGCAAAGCGTTTATGAGGATGGCTAACCTCCATGCAATAGTTACCTCTATATAAGTGCCATTGTTTGTCAGTTACTGTAACCGGGATCAGACTTGAAGTTCTTTTCAGAAAGATCAGCTGATTTAAGAGGAGAAAAGTGGGTCGCATCGTCTGATCGATTTTTCGGCACCTAGTTTTTTTCAACATCAAGCCAAATTAAATTCCGAATGAACTGTCATTCCCAGATGTACCTAACGGGTATTTTATTATTTGTGATATCATCGTAGTACATACTACTGTATACAGTCATTTTGTTTAGATCGATTAGTAGCTCTTAACATGTCCTTGAATTTTTGTCAATCGACCTCATTCCTTCGAGTTCACATCCGCATCACTAGATTTCAGGCAGCACCAAAGTTGACCTCGTTCGACATGTACGTACTATGCTCGGGTTCGTCCACCGTTGACCGACAGGTTCCTTTTGCATGTCAGCCGACCATTATCACCATCGTCACTGACAGTATAACTCCGGTACTTAGCTGCCGACCATTAATTGTGTACAACATATACTGTGCACAGTATGACATGATATTACTTGTTAGTTCATTGAATACTATATATTCTTATATTATATTATTGAATGATCTTGTTATGTGATAATTGCTCCATCTTTTCAATTTCATGAAATCTACGTCTGTCAGTCGTTCAGCTGTAGCACCCTTTCGGTGCCTAACTGTCATGCCACCAGAAAGAAGCACGAGGGCTGCGATACTGCCAGGTTACCCAAGCCTACACAGAAAAAGTCGAAAGGCAGAGATCGGATTCGAACCATGGACATTCCGGTCAGTAAATCCGAGCTCTAACTACTGCGTCAGTTCTGCTCTGGGTATGCGCTCTGTGAAACAGATCACTCTTTATTCTGGCAAAGGTGAAAGACGCCCAATAGCATACTCACAGTTCTGCGGACACTAATTCTAGTTGCTCAGCGACATCCGTTCCAAACGTTGAAATTCCCGTCTGAAGAACTAAACATCCACAAATAATCTCATTTGCAAACACAGTTGATTCTTCCAAGAGACTCGGCTGAATGCAACTCAGTGTCTCGTTTATGATAGTCCGCCTCGACTGAATTCGCTGCAACAGGTCGCCTCAGGTTTCGGTTGGTACAATATTTGAGATATCTCAGCAAACTGCCTACAAGTAACCTACCCCTTATAAGTCGAAGCAGACCGTCCAAAACTAGAGATTCAGTTGCATTCAGTCGAGTCTCGAGTCAGAACGAACTCGATGTGCAGCTGAGGGTATTTGTCGTTGTGGCGAGTCAAGAGGTTTTCAGCAACCTGATGAGTAACGTGTTACTCTTAGTAAAAGTAAAAATTAAGTTTCACTTTAGCAGAAATCTTTCAGCCCCAGGATTGACAGTAGATTACAGCAGAGCATTCAGGCCCTGCCAAACAAGACCTGTAGAATGACCAAAATGCCAAATTACTCCAGTGTTTGGCAGTGTTGTTTAACTCCCATTCGGAATTCGTTACCCATGGACCATTGGGCATTTCTTGACCCTGAGTCACCAAATCCAGCAGGGAGGTGCAACACGGTGCATCACAAATGAGTCAGCCGAATCACTGAAGACATGAAATGCAACAGGCACTAAAAAACGAAAATTAACTCCACCCGGATTAGCCAGTAACTGAATGTCGGCCATGCGCACAAAGGCTCTTCACATCGCTTAGCCTTCGTTCGCGCTACCACTTGAAAACAATCGATGTCAGTTTTTTCCTTCGTTCTTCGTGATCTTTCCAAACATTCTGAAGACCTACTTGGTTGAACGAATTTGCAATCATCTTTCACAACCGATTGTCGACGCTTCATCGAGTGTCATTTATCCGTAAAGTTTGATGCCAGACGTTTTGTTTTGGACAACTTCTGTTTCAAGGCGACTGAGCGTCATTCAACCTGGATTACTTCAATATACAGCCTACCCAAAGAATACGCTTGATAGGTAAAAGTTTCAAGTTCTTTGTTTGAACATGTATTGAAGAACCTGCGCTCAGAAGATAGAAGACATAATGATATCGGCCACCTGTCTGGCGACTTTCGATACTGATTGCCATTCCTGACTCGTTCCAAACATTCCGGAACCATTCTGGAATCATTCCGGGACCGAAACTGCAGGAGGCACCCGTCACATCTAGGTATGTTCTTACTCTGGCTGTAGCCAATGTTTTGAAAGTCGACAAATATGACCAGGTGAAGGCTAGGATTGAAGGCAACAGCATAGAAAAGCAGGCGATAAAGACGTCAAATAGAAGCTACCTTTTGTGATTGATAAGTCTCATTCCATTGAACAAAAAATTGTCGGACACGTCATCATTTGGTGAGCAACTTCAGACAGCTGATGGTAGGATTGTGGTTTGAACTCTGTTTATTTCGTCTTAGGTAGCTGTAATCAGGTTCCAGGAGTCCGACCACTTGTTCACAGTCAGAAATATTTTACCTCATTTGTTTTCGACCAACGCGAAATACTGCTGTTACCACTTTCCGTATCTATCCACAATCTGTCAAATTCTAAGCTCATGCCTGAGGATCATCAGGATGATTCAGGGTCGAACATTCTGATTGGTCACTAGCAGTCAGACCGTGTCAACAGCCAATAAAAACAATCGATTGGACAAACACAGAGGGGAATTATTTTGCTCAACACATGTCTCAAGGCCTCTACTGAGTGGGTGCAAGTTTATATTGGATTACATCTGTTATCCTAATATCACTGATTTTCTCATCATCCTCAATTTAGAGTAAATATACTTTCAGGTCCTAAAGAGAGAACAATTAAACCAGTCCGGTAACCAAGGTCATGAACGATGTTCATCAATGAATGTAAACATTCGGTTATAGAAATTCGTCCAAACTTTCGGTAACAGAACAGCTGAGTTATGTGCGCATCCCCATTGTCAAAACATTCATCAAAATGTTCCATCCTCAAAATAGCAAAACAGAACAAACCGTCAAAAAACTACATCCCATTCGCAGTTGTTATTCGCGTGTTCTTTCCGGATCTAACTTCACTTGTTCTTGCTCAGTGAAAAAGTAGCGTGGAGTTTGATGAATATTGCGAAGGCTATCGGAAGGACTATAGATTTTTCTCTATTGCTAAAATGACCTAGCAACTAAAAGTGGTCTCTTTTGAGAGAAGGGCGAGTTTTCTCATTTGGGTTTGTTGTGATTCCCAGCAAATTTCAGGAAATAGGGTAACACGTCAAAAACGATCGTTTGGTTATATATTGAGTTTCTGATTCATTCTGGAGTAGTTATGGATAGAATGGAAGGACGGTAGTACTACTGATTTGGAGAACTTGCTGTCGGTCAGTTAGTTGCTTCAGCGTTACGCTTGATATTTCGACTATCTGCACCTTTGACTAGGTGCCACAGGTGTCAAATAGAGAAGGGAAGTTAAAGACAAAGAGGTCGAAAAGGACTAGCTTATATCTTCATCAACATCATCATCATCATCATCATGGACAACATGACATCAGTGTTTAACACCGGTGCTCCCATGCCGTACAACCATGATTTTGCTGAAAGTCTTATTGCCAAGAAAAGAACAAAAGTGGACGGAGAAGGGACTTGATGCTACCCTACCAAAATCATTCCAAGATGGCTACACCTTCAGACACTCAGTTAGGCAATCTGGTTAGAAACTGACAACAAGAACCCCCCATTGACATCGATTAGCAGCCGTATCTTGCAGTGTCACCAAGCAGGCACAGTAGGGATCACACAGATCCCATCCTGGAAAGCAAGTCGCACCTTT
Organism: Clonorchis sinensis; assembly: GCA_003604175.2. Lineage (NCBI taxonomy): Eukaryota > Metazoa > Platyhelminthes > Trematoda > Opisthorchiida > Opisthorchiidae > Clonorchis > Clonorchis sinensis. The sequence goes on from CM030369.1 coordinate 215,048,216, forward strand.
GACACCCAGACGTTTCGTAATCTCTTTGGTATCCCTCTGTCAGGTCAAGAGTTGGCCACATCTTTGCTTGCGCCACTCTGAATCGGGCATGCAAAACTGTACGCTTCGGTTTGGAATGCACGACAAGATGAACACATTTTTGATTGATGTCCCCGTTGCACTAACGAACACTCGTTGTCTAAGAACCGATTATCCCGGACCGACTAACCACCCATTCCTGACCGCAAATCCTTTCGTTTCTTTGCTTCTTTTGTGTTAGTTTCGAACAAAGCCAGCCATCCATGAAATGCGCATAAGACCTGAGCTTGAAAACATTGCACCTGCTGTATCAATCCACACTGCATATCATTCTGGTCGAACTTTCTAACCATGTGCTATATTTAACTAATCTAAAATTATCTTCTCGCGAATTCACCAAGTACCGTTTTGCATGTAAAAGTTACTAATTTCAACCATTACCATTCAATAACTTCCCGGCGCCAAACTCAAATTCCACATATAGTCTGGAGCATGTTTGGCGCATCCCAAAACCTCACTCGGATTTCAGATCAGACTTCAGTTTTAAGCATTTAATTCGGTTGCACATGTAGCTGAAATCCCAGTTGTCTGTAGCCGAAGTTTGTCTCCAAGGTTATTTATATCCCTCTAGACTTTCAAAGTGACTGATTGGCGTGTTCCACACCCAACCAGCCTACTACATGTGGCTATGATTTCTAATAATTCATCCGGTTAAAAACCACCCCCCCATCCCCCATCGGGACCAAAGCACAAGATGTGTTGATTCAAATTTTTTTTTCAAACCGTTGGCAATACGGAACCGATCGATACCGATAAACGATGACGTCATTCGCCTGACTACACATTTTTTGGTGGATCTTGTTGTTCGGACGACCAATCAGCTACCTGTTTTGAAATTAAAGCTTAACAAAACAGTTTTTCGCAATTTCTCGGTTCGTTGTTGCTCTTAGATCGCACTGAAAGCCTTTACATAAAATGCCTCAGCTGCAAATCAAAAGTCATTGGAGCTGCAGCAGCTGCGTAGTAAGGAAGACTCAGAGAAAAGTTTGCAAAATTTTTACCGACGATAGGATGACTCAGACCAGCCACGTGATTTCTACACACCATTTGTTAATCAATATCAAAGCCTAATGGGCGCTTTTTGTATGACATTGAGGCAAGAAGTGATAGGATATCACAGATACGAGACGGGTATGTTAAACAGTGAATCAAACCGAGTGACTTCGGTGTGCGAACAGTAGGTGTTTTCCTACTATACGGCCAAGAAATACAACCAACGAGAAATCAAGCCAGCATTTCCTGCTGCTGAGTTCAAGTCTTTCTCTTCTCATTCTATAAGCACATCCCTAGACATCCGCAGATGTCTTTGTTCCCTCCCAGCCTATATCACCACAATCTCGTCTGCGTAAACATTAAAACCTTCGAATCCATCAGGAATTCCCAGCACGGGTCACCTGAACGTGGCGGGCTATTTAATAAACCGGATGGTAACCACAACAACTCAAGTAAAACATAATGTTGACGGAAACTAAGGGACTGTGTCTCCCTGGTGAGCTCCAAGAAGGGCGAAACCGGTGGTGGGCTGTCGAAGCGGTTTCAGTACCCTTGTGAGTAGTGTATTACGTCTAATTTCCTATTGCTGTTTGTTAACTAGAAGGGCCTTCCTGGTTCAACTACGGGCAGCCTTGAGAATTCACCATTAGTCACATAGTAATTTGAAACTCAGAGTCAACTTGGGGGCATGGTACTACTTTGAAAGTTTCTCGTTTCCGGCGTGGACAACGCGTATTGGATTGTCAGCATTCAGTTTTCAAAAATTCACGCAAAATCGATACATTCCGTCCAGCTTTATAGTCAGCAAAACAAGCGATGCATAGGAACTCTCTGTTTTCCGTAGGATGCTTTGTCCAACATCTTGGTTATCTGCTTCTGAAACGCGCATGTGAATTCCTGCACTAACCTTCTCTGTACTGGGCGGCAAGGCGGAACCTGACTGAAGTTCTGTCGGGTGATTCATCCAGCTGCAGAACCCATTGTCAGCACCGGACTACCTGAAATAAAGTGAGCATTCCGATAAATACACTCATTTGCAAATCGATTTGGTTTTGCGAGAGACTCACCTGGAACCCAGCTGAATCTCTCGTTGGTGATGTTTTCAGGCAGGAAACTCGGGGACTGCGCCCACCTGATGAGCCGCAAGAAGGGCCGAACAGGTCGTGGGCTGTCGAACAATTTTTCAGCAACCTTATGAGTAGTGCATTACGTATATGCATGTATCGCGATATCTCGAATATCGTAGCAACTGGAACATGAGGCGGCCTGGTGCAGCACATCCTGGAAACATCACAAACGAGAGATTCAGCTGCGTTCTAGGTGAGTCTCTCGCAAAACCAAATTTGTTTGCACACGAGTGTTTTTCTAACTCTGACTGGCCAAGCTTGTTTTGTTTGTCACAGAATTTTACTTTCAAAGACAATTTCCGGTTCCCATCAACCCGTTGTTTTACTTGAAACCAAACCGCACGGAATTAACGAAATACAAAGTGAGCATTCCTTCATAATCTTCTCACGCACTGGTTTTGATAACCTGGAAGGTGCCTTACTGTAGCTTTTTACACTAGCACTACTCTGGTACTGTGCCGTAACTGCATTCTGGTTCACGGATTTTGCACTATTCTAGGGATCAATACAAGCTTTCAGGCAGCTGAACACTCACTCCACCGGGCTGAGTTATCTAAATCTCACGTACCTGAATAGTGAAAATATGGCAACCTTGAACGCTTAAGTTAGTTACACCTACTGCTCACAACCAGCTATCACATGACTTGGCTCCCTGTTTTACCAGCTTGCCTGTGGTTGACGTGCCCCCCCCCCTCCCGGGGGACTACAAATGCCACCCATGGCATGTGATCAGCTTTTGCCTCAATTTCAGGCGAAGTCAATCTTCTTTCTAGTTACAGCTGGATGTTGCGCAACTTTCTGCGACCAATGTGGACGATAAAAAGCATGTTTTCTAATGTGCGTTGAAGCTAAACAGGTCGAAAAAACGACAGATTAACCTAGCTGAAGGCTTTAGACTAGGTATAAGGTGGGGTAGAGGAAAAGTCCCACCTTCATGTCCTACGCTCCTACCTCCTCAATCAAGCGTGCGTAAACAGTGAAATTCCACCTACATACATCGTGACCGTGTTCCGAACAATATGTCGATATTGAGACAAAAATGCCAACTGTTCTGTTTCACCTATTGTTTATTAGTTGTGCATATGTTCCTTTATGGCTGTCAAGGTCACTTTACGTTCGTTGCAGTCGAAAAGTGCGCCCAGAGTAGGGACTTGGCATAAACAAACACTGTAGAAAGCTTTGAGCGATTATCAGCTCGCAAGATGTCCTTGGCCAGGCGGTTTCACAGACATGCTGAACTGTACCGGGACCAACCAGATCCGTGAGGACGTGTTACGCTGTGGAATGTGGCTTTTAGAGGAAATATGTTTTCCGAAACGCTTCCCGTCGGACTGCGTCAACCTAGTTGATGACCCCTTGAGCTCTCATTTCAGACCACCAAGGCTGCTGGACAGAAACGGGACATCTAACCACATCCTACTGAATAAATTATGAAAATATCCATGGTTAAGTTGAACGTTTTTATGTACTGCGGATCATAAGAAGCGCTTCATTTTCCCCAATGTGAAAGTTTGTAACATAAGTGGGCTTGGGATCCTCAATTCCGATACCAAACACAGTGCCTATTGATTTCGAGGGTGACTCCTTTCTGCGGAGTTTATGTTGGATCAATGGTCTCTTAGACCAGCCTAGATTTAGGATACATGGAACTGTGACTGGACACAGTCGTTGTAACGTACACACCTGCTACACACCTTCAATACTCACGAATCCGAGGGGTATGAACAGCATCTGTAAGATTGTAGACAAAGTCAAACTAACCACAAGGAATTAGCTCCACGATGCGATTGCATTCCTCCGCCGACTTGAAGAGATGCTCTTTCAGAACAGAAAGGTTCTTCCAAACAAAAAGATGGTCATTGGTTAGAATTCACTAATTTTCAGCAGAGTGAGTTACACAACTCACAAACTTTGCGTAGTGAATGTGTGTTACCCAGCTTGCACAGAACTCTTTGGTTGTTACGCCTGACGGCTCAAGTAACCAGTCGCCATTCTGCGTTCTTGGTGAATCAGTAATTCTAGTTTTTATTTTCGGTTGACGTAAAAATGTCCTTTGATTAGTTGGAAAAGTCTTCGAACCGACCGACGAGTCATCGTTTTCCAAGCGGTATCTGTTGATTTCAATAAATACACTCATTTGCAAATCAATTTGGTTTTGCGAGAGACTCACCTGGAACCCAGCTGAATCTCCCTGGTGCAGCACATTCATTTGCCTGGATACATCACAAACGACAGATTCAGCTGGGTTCCAGATGAGTCTATCGCAAAACCAAATTGATTTGCAAATTAGCGTATTTCTCGAAATCAGTCCAATTTGGGTTCAAGTAGAACATAAGGTTGACGGAAACTCGGGGACTGGGCCTACCTGATGAGCCCGAACGGGAAGGGCGAAACCGGTCGTGGGCTGTCGAAGAATTTTCAGCAACCTTATGAGTAGCGCATTAGGTATCCGTTGATCTTATATGTGTTTGTCGAATCCTCGAAACTATCGAATTAAAACCGGGCTCGAACCAGGCCATCTGAACACAAAGTGCGGCTTTTTGTGCGTACGATATACGATATTACCAAGGCTCAGAAAAAGCCATGTTATTTCTCAACTGTGGCTCTTAATAAGGGAAAGGTTGAGAGGGAAGATTCTTCCAACTCGACCGTATTCCCCTTTGGACATTCTGACATGATCAGACACATCACACTACCACATTGACTGACTGATCGACTGTCTAAAAAGCTGAGCGTAAACAGACTGTTTTGAGGGGCCTTGTGCCCCATCTAAGCTGAAGATTCCGATTTTATTAAAAGTAGACCCACGCAACGTTGCGAAAACGAGAGAGAATCATCCAGTTGGCTGGATGTCATTGGATTTTGTAAGTACAATGGTAGAATGAAAATCCTTCATCTGTGACACACTTTTGCTGCCGGTCCACCCGAAGAAATCATGGGAGCTAAGATACTGCAAATTTGCGCCAGCCCCGACCGGAGAAGTCGAGATGCGGAGATTGGTTTCGAAACACGGACCTTCTGATAGGAAGTTCACTCATAAACACTGAATTGTTTCGAGCTGAGATGAAATAAGAAGATATATTAAGAAGTTATACTACTGATATGAAAGCGATACTATCTACTCAGTGGTGTGGAAGATTGATTCCTGGTCCAAGTCAATATCGATGCCTTCACGTGTCACAAAGTCACCTATCTGGATACCGATCACATGAGGTGTTTGAAAAATTTAACTACTAATGGTCACTGACGAATTTTTCGGTATCCGTCAGATTACAGTCGGATCGACCCAATGATCTGCACCGATTAGGTAACTGGCGACGGAAATGATCACACATTTGTCTTCTCCAGTTTTTCGGCGCATCGGTCCTGGACTCTGAGATAAGTACCGTACCATTCGATTCTTACAGTGTGTGTAACGTTAGTAAATAAATTGGCATATTCCCATCGATATATCGCGGGAAGGAAGTTTGTCCGAGAGATTCGTACTTTATCCCCAGCTGCATTGCCTTGTGATCTCTCCTTGGGTAGGCTGTCAGACAACGGGTCAGCTTTTCTCTTGACGTATCGCTTCTAAAAGACTGAGAAGATTTTTTCGACTGTTTAGCTTGTTTGTTTTTCATGACTGGATGTTGTCTCCCTCCTCTGTTTGCGGTTCAGCATCCACATTTTCGTTTGCACAGGTCAAGTGGGCTTTACAAGTCAGATAACTTCATTTTATATACTCCATCTCTGCACAAATCTATGAAATTTGTCGCACCGGCCAGAACATTTGGGTTTTCTTCGGAGTTAACTGTCCTAGAATAACTGGAAGGTACCAGTAGACTTCCATTTTAGTTTAAAACACAGTGCAGTATTGTTTGTGTCAAAAACAGGTTTTAGTTTTTTGCATCGTTAGAGTCAGAGATAATGCGAATAGCGTTTTTTTTTAAAATGATAACCCTTCTACAGTTGGTTTTACAACAACTCTCAAATAAAGTACAGTTAATTCATAAATATACCAAATATAACACCGGACTGGTGATTTGGGACCTTCATAGATTAAACTTCACAGGAACTGTTAATTCTGTAGTTTCAGCCTTTTTCAAAGTCTTGCTTCATTTCCTCTGCAGCGCCCGTTAGTCTACTACAACCTTACTAAGCCTAGACGCTATCACATGTGCACAAGTGCCAAGGGGATGTTCGCGTTGGTCGGGCAACGAACATAGCGAAATCTATCACGTTTTGCACCTAACACTGGGCGCCGTCCCGTGGCACATCAGTCGTAATCCGTTGGATACCAATGGCGGTCAAGGGACGGCCCATCATGCTACTTTCCACGAAGTACGTTTTCAAATAAGGGTACTCAACTATTCAGTGTTTCAGTTGCGGGATAGGTATTTTGTTCATCTTCACACCACTCTCGTTTGAACGGTCGTTCTCCAGTCCTGGCGTAATTATTCCGGTGAGTCCACACCAAAGGGGGAAGCACTGGACTCGAGTTTTGTTCTTATTAGAGCCCATCAGCAGTGCATATCCAGTGGCCGGGATTTGAACCCCGGGGGTTCATCCGTTTACGGTACATAAGCATGGGCATCGGTTTCCTCTGTCCTGAGGCGAATTGCCGACTCCAAACGGCTGGGCGAAATAGGCTTTCATCGGTATTTCAAGTTGACCGATCCCACAAACCTATGGTCGCTGGATCACCGTGGAAACGATCAATCCATACTCCCCCCATGGCTTGTTAAATATCATCAGACAGCAATGATCGATTCTGGGCCGGTCTGAAGGAGACTAGCTAAAACGACCGACGCCGGTTTGGCTCATCTGGGTTTACCTGAGATAATGATGATGTTTTATGTTGCATATAACCAGCGTAATCGATTGGGCTGCAGTTACTCAGGCATGCCTCAAGTTAACTTGTGGGCAATCCCAAAAACTTAGGTACTTAATAGCAATCGTACTTCTGCGAGAACAGCCCAGTAATTTTAGGTTCCAGTGCGACAGGATGGTCAGGCTTTTGGCCTTGTGTTGTGAATGCTTACACTTCACGACAACATCACTACATAGAAGAGCAAATTATGAGTTTAACGCCTGGTTAAAATAGCTCTAGTTCTGAGCTACCAAACATAAAAACACGCATATTCTTGTCCACTGGTTATACAGTCATCATGGCCCCGATGAGTATAGCATTCTTTCACATACGCAGAAGGCAAAATAGTCCAGTTTCGCTCCAGTTGTGACGTATCTCTAGCTATGATCGGTAAGCTGATCTGTGATGCAGAATGATTCGATCGATACACAAACGACGGATGACAATCTATCAGAGTTTTCACAGCTGAACACAGTTCACACACACAGTTCACACGGATGTATCGGACAGTATAATGGCAGATAATCGATCGGAAACACCACGTTCGGGGTTGTCTCTCAAGGGGCCGGATAGCATGAATGTGCCTGTCTATGTGGACACAAAAACTGTCTTATTACGATTTGGAAATTCCGCACGGATAGACAGATGTCTAGAGACATTCGCCGCTCAACCCATGTGACCGATGATGATTTTCCGTTTCTTCTATGCAGTGAAAGTTCCAATAACTTAGCCCCTTGAATTTACACAACAGCAAGCTGATCAGCTGATCATAATCTATCATCAAATGTAACCCCATTTTCTTGCATTCCTGTCCATATAAGTTCTACAAACCAAACAGCCAATTTGGTTTGACAATGGGATGCATTATTTCTCTCTTTTGTATCTTTCAGCGGAGCTGGAATGCATGATTTATCCATCATTGTTTTGAAGCTACTCAGATCTCCCCATATGAGCCATGATCGTAAATCACTTAGCATAACGTCCGAAGATTGACTGCCCTACGCTTATTTTCACCCGGGGTGGGTAATGACCAGGCACTGGGCTGTCCGATAGTTCAGTTAAAGCTTTTTCTCTCCCCCATGAAAAGAACTCTTCATGCTGGAAGTTGTGAAAACAACTCAAGTTACGTGGGTAGAATCTTTATGGGTTTGCGATGGGTATGTGCAAATATTTGACCAATAATAAAACTTTATCCTTCGGATGGCAGTGGCTATTAACTGAATACGTTCATGCTTCAACCGCAGTGTTGCTAGAATGGAAGCAAATTAATCTTTGCTGAAAGATAGGAAAAAAACACCAGGTCTTTGTTTTTTTTTGTATTACATTCGGTTCTGCAGTAGCTGTAGGAGGATTTGAACAAGTTAATTGAAAAACTTTCATCTTACAGCACTCAAACCTCAGGTTAGGCCATTTTCAACAGGGAAATTCATTACGACGGAGATGATGTTACATACAAAGCCACTGTTGATCGATTTTTTTAAAGTGTTCATTCTGGATACCCGTCGCGATCGTAGGTTGCCTTGCTGCTTAATATGAATCTGGCGTTAAGAAACTCATAATACCACTGTTAATTCGACACAACTCACTACGTTATCAATTACGACTTTGTCCTGTAAGTGAACCCAGTCTATGTTGAAAAGTCAAGAGGCACTGTACATCCGTTTTACTTAGTAGGGAGTTTTGAACCCACGACCTTCCGGCCTTTGCCTGAAAAATTAACCGTTCGGCATCGAGCGGCTGATGACCAGTGTGATTATCTCTCACATAAACAGAATATAGCGTCGCTTATCCTGCAGTTACGTAAACCACATAATATGGGCCCATATCGACCGGCTCATCCAGTGACTTCTCAGATGGAAATTATGGGAAACTATACTTTTGGTTTTAATGACATTCGGACGTTCATTATATATTTTGGGCTTGGAAAAGCGATGCTAGGTGTTGCCGTTTGCCTTTTTGTGTGTGCTGTATGCATTCACTTTGAAACAAGATAGTTTGTAGTGCATTCACAAGGGTAAATTGACTGAGCGCAGGCGGTTAAGTGTTCAAACTACTAGCCAGGAGGTCGCGAGTTCGAGACTCTGCGGAGTTTCGTGAGATACGCACTGCTGATGATTCCCAATAAGGATGAAAGAGCTGTACAGTGCTTCTCGGTTTTTCAGCATAGATTGGCTTTATTTAGAGGACGAAAGCTTCACCAAAACCCAAATCTCCTCATACTGCCAACGGAACTCCGCATTCTTTATAAAGTGGTGTCATTTGCAGGTGCGAGGATATGGTTACAGTCGGCTACATAGGTGCTGGGTACACGTGGGTTTGCTGGTTGTCGTTGGTACGCTTCACTTGCTACTGGATACAGTTTTGAATAAGGCTAATATCAGATGACAAACTCTGAGAGGGTTTTCATATGACTCATCTAGAAGCAGAAGATTCCAGAACTATCTTACTTACAATTTATTTCGCTTACAGATGACTTACCTTGTGCACCAACTCACCTGCAACAACTCAAATGCATCCAGCATCTGCTGGTATATTGGACCTCTCCTCGCACGTCAGATGTCCGGAGTTCAAACCCCGGTGCGGCCAAGAATATGCACTCCTGATGAGCTCTAATAAGAACAGAACTCGACCACAGTTCTTCCACTCTTTGGTGTGGACTCACCGCTCCAGGACAGGATAACGACCGTTCAAACGAGGATGATGTGAGCTTGAATTTCATGTTTATGACGTTTGATTTTGTAACCTGCAAATGTCCAATAAATGCAGATTCTGTGTGGAACAGTTGCACAGGATTTCCGATATAACTTGGGCCACCAGTGGGGGAGGAGTCGTTTGTGCAGGCACAACGAAAAATATTATGGAGAGCAACCATCTAGAGGCAGTGTTAAAAGACTTTAACTTTCGCCGAAAAAAATACTCGGCTGAAATTGTGCATCTGTTAACGAACGTAAGGATAACATCAGGAAGCAAAACGACGCCGAAAGCGTTAACGTGAGATCTGGGTATTTCAGTACGACGGACCTCCTTTTATTGCTAATGCATATAAAATTGCCAGCGGGTTTTGTTAGAAAAGATATAAACATACTGTTGTTCCGGTCATTTTTGGACATTTAAACTTTTTACCTTCATTTCATCCCGAAAATTCGAGAGTCGGTCGAAAATCTTAGCCTGAATGGACAATGTGTATTTCAAGCCCAGAAATCGGAATTTGACAATCACTGAACTTCTACGAACTTGTCAGCGGGTCCCCATAAATGTTGAAGTCCAAAAGATCAAACGAGAAAACAATAATTATTTACGGGTAATAATACTACCACTGCTAGTATCTTCTCTTTGGAATACCGAAGAGAACGAACACAGTAAAAACAGTGGTAAACAGTTGAGGCAGAATATATAGAAGAGGTCGTACATTCAAGTCCGAAAAATGTTCACCGCTTATCCAATCAATCGGGGGCAAATCATTTGTAGGGCGTCGAATAAAATTTCACGGAATAATCAAAGCAAGGATGGAGGTCAGTAGTTGATAGAAGTATGAGCATTGCTCAGCACAATCTGAGGCGGAGAAGATGATAGTAAGGCGATCACGACTGCAGTTCAAGTGTAAAGAAAGATGGGCAAGAAACAGCGGTCAATACCATTCACCTCGTACATAGGTAGGCAACCCAAAATGCTGTGCAGGTATAAACCATCTACTGGGATCCTGAAACAACCCCAGCTGATAGACTGAAGCCGATGCCTCGATCAGCGGCCGGTAAGCCAAACATCAACCCCGCAATCAATTATGCGTTGTCTTGAGGTATGATATTCTGTCATCAGCGTCACAGTTCTGCACATTTATAGAATTTTTTCCTTCCCGGTCTCTTAGCTTTTAGCTCCTCTTCGAGAAAAGCCTGAGTTTTTACACCAAGCTCTCTTGGGACCGCTTTTCGGCATCCAGAAGTCAAAAACCTCATGCATCGACAGGACAAAGAATTCTGTGGAGGGTGAAGCTGTCCTTGTCGCTCCTTTACTACAACGAAAATCCGGATGAGGGGGAAACGCTGCATCTTTCTAATAGAATTGTGTGATTTTTTTCCATATACGGATGGAGGCGGTCGAAACGTCTTGGTAAACCTTGCAATCGTGCCATGCAAAACCGAATCAAAAGCTTTCAAGGTGACAATGTACGCCAAAATTAGGTTGGAGATAATCATCGGGGATTCACGAAGCAAAGCATGCAACGGTGAGGTAGCTTTCGAAGAAGCTTCCTGATGCAGAATTACGAACTGGAGTTCCGAAGGATGCACAGTATTGTGGGCTCATCGATTGAAATGCACTTTGTGAAAGCCTAGAACAAGAACGCTTGACAACAAAATTGGCCTCAGTTGATGCATAGAGGTTGGAATCGGATTTTCCTTTGAGCTAGCGTTGGTGGACGACCCTCGTGCGATAACCACAAGGTGAAGAAGCCAGACAGAGACATTGGGCCAACGAGGTCTTCTGATAGTGAGTTTATCAAAACATCGCCCAAAAAGTTTATCGTACGACCATCTTTCTCCTCTGCAACCGGTTCAGTCGAAATCTAATCCGATGGCGACACTTTGTAAATTGACCGGCTATCTGCGCGTTTTAGAGCGAGAACACTTTGTTCTGGTACTGTTCAGCGTTGAAAATAAGCCGCAGTGTTCTTTATGTTTCCTTCTACGGCACATTGCGTACAGCGAACGCTGGATCTATGCACCAATGTTGGTACAAAATCTTGATGACAGCAGAGCTAGGTTGGTCAGTATGCTTTCGGTGAAACGGAGGCTGCTGGTGACTGTCCCAACTTTGTAGAAATGTCCTGGATACGTGAGATTCTGGAAAAGACACGGCTTGCTGCAGTGGCATGACGTCCAGCGAAAGCCAGGTAGCCAGCGTTAGCAAGTTAATACTCAAGATTGGACTCCAAGAGTGACAGTGCAATCCACGTCTCCAGAGTTGCACGAATTTGGTGTTTTCAGTTGTTCGATGGTGGGGTCAGGACCACCACGTGCTTGCCGGCTGAGCACACACAGCTTGGTCAGTCAGCGAGGAAAGTCATCTAGTTCGAAGCACCTGATTGACAAACCTTGTATATACAAAGTAACTAACAACCAGTAATTAAAAAGCATTTTTTTAAAAAGAGCGCATTTGTTTAATACGCAAAAGTCACACAAGCTCCTCGAATTCATGCAAATAGAGAAGGTTTTAAAGGTATAGACGTAATACACTACTCATACTCATAAGGTTGCTGAAAATGGTCCCTACGTTGAAGTGGCCGTCATTATTAATTATTATAATCAATGTCGTAAATGAGGACAGACTACAAAGGCCACATTTGGGATAGAATCTAGTTCCGGCCCTCTTTGCTCACACAAATACATTAATTTACCTTGGAATTTGTGATCCTACATCTTGGGGTCAGCTAGAGTCCACAAATGTTCTTCGTTGAACGAGGTGTTTCGGAAGCAATCAGCTTAGGTATCACATACATACGCAGATTAAAAACTCATGAAGAAGTATTCTGCGACAAATTGACATTTAGGCCCCCTATATTTTACCACAGTCTACCTCCACATCAACACAATTTAAATTTCAAAATTAAAGCAGTCTTTCCAGTAATTCCGCTTCCGTATTTGGTGAGTATTACTCGTTCTTGGTTGCTTCTGGCATTTGTTCGGCAAGATTTCACTGCAAGTAGAAATTCATACGAAAAAGGACGTTCGAAGCACAAATGGACGAGCGTGAAACGCGAGGAGCTTCCATAAACCATCACAGTTTGCTGTAAGCCGTGACTGTATATTAAACAACAGGCATTCACACTTGACAAATTCACAGTCGTGTAACTCACCTAAGCAATTATCACATGATCGACCAATCTATGTCGAGTGATTTACAGTCCACCATGTCAACTAAAACTTCGTTCCCACACTCCAAACCTACCGTAGTCACCAGAGGTTGTTTATCATGAGACGTTCAAAAGTACTTTGATTTACCGCCTAAATTTTCAGCGGCACACTCGAAAGATAATGACATTTTTCGAGTGAAACTACTGAGCCAGGCAGTTAAACTTTTCCGATCCATATATGGATGGACTTGTATCTGGCAATTTACCGTCTTTCTTCTCGCATTTTCAGGAAAGTGTGTTTCAAATGAGTGAATAAGTGAGTACTGTTAGCTGATGAGAAACGGAGACAATGAAAAACCTTTACACGTGCGCTGATATCCTTTCATCAGTGTGACCATTATCTCATTTGTTACTCGGTTTCACGTGTGTCGAAATACACCAAAGTTCCAAAGTCCCTAAACTTCAACTTATTCTCCGCTCACTTCCTGGAATTTTGTGATGCATGAAATTTCCTAATTGAGGAAATAGGCTGATCCTATTCTGAACGTTTGTCTAATTTATTGAGGAACTGGGATCTTCCCCAATGTCCTGGACTAGCTTGACTCCCTCCATTGGAGCTTTGAACTCCGCGTTCCAGTCACGTATAATAGGTTAAACATATTTCTCTCCCCGATATCTTTAACGGAGTGAGGTTTCTTTACTTTCCGTCCGGATCACTCGTTACACAGATTTATGCCTATTTCTTACTGTGGTCCGCATCCTAGGTATTGACGAGGCACACTGCAATGCATACCTACCTGAAAAGCTTCGGGACGTGCTTAGGATCACTCTGTCCCAAGGTCCTTATTCGAGTTTACGCCTTAGCATACTGACCACGTGACCGACTGAGTGGTCATCATCAGTCCGTGGCGAACACATCTATCGGTGCAGGCACGATCTTGATGAAAACCGCTGGGATGACATCGGGTGTTTTGCGAGGGCGCAAAAAACACATCAACCCATCTGCATTTATCTACCGCATCAAAAACCCAAAATAATGAACACCATGAGAAGCTGGATGCACTTTCAGGAGTCCCAAATTGATCCGAAAGTGGGTGCGTGAAAGTGTTGAAGATATTCCGACTTGGAGAGTGCTCCTGGACAACAGAAATAGCTCTCTGAGGAAACACGTGATCTGAGTTCGGTTGAGCGCATGACCATATGCGAATTACATTCCGTTTTCACTATAGGCAGGGTGAGTGAATCAATAGACCGACTGAATTATCGATTTAATTCGACTGCAGTGATGTTGGAGAGCATCGGACATATCGTGTGACTGAATAACGGCGCTGGCTTTGGGCGTGATTCGTGGTCTGATCTCACGGAGGCGTGGATCAAGGATGACACTGGAAAATCTAATTCACCAGCTGCACAGACTAATCAGAGGACGCGTGATTCAGGTGAGACATCCTGAAAATCCTCCCGGCCATCTGCATTTGTCTCATGAGCCTCCAAGATTCCTGTGAATGGGGTTTTCGAGATTCGACTAGACTTTACCTTAAGCATCCTTTTTGAAATGATTTACTACAGCAAAAGTTCGCGGTTTTTTCCGGCAGTGTGGAAGTCTCTGTAGGTTCATTAAAATTGGGGACCAGAATTGGACCAGAAACCTTGAGAGGAGACAAAATAGTTTCCCTGAATGGGACACTGCATAGCTGAGTGCTGGATTTTTCGTGCCTTATATACGCTTGTTTTTCCGTTTGACCAAGATAAAGTCAATTACGGCTGTTCTGCTGGTACAGTGTTATATTCTAACGGTAGATTGTGACGAAGAGCCACTGAGCGAACATCAATCACATTTGGGTTCCGTTAACCCTTAACCCACTTCGATTGTCCGCATGAACGTCTTGACTTGGTTGCTGTTCCTGTCTTCGGGACTCTTATGCACATGCTGTTTCATATTTAACGACGTAGAAGAGATTCAAACCCATCTACCTTGACTCAGACTGATTTGCTGAGGAGATACACCAATGACTGCTCTTGTGATAGATCGTAGATAGAACAAACTGCGATTTCTGGGTTTCCCAGTGTACGTGTAAGGTAGCGTCAAACGACAGAATTAACATGAGGGATTTTTCCCTGAGGCTTGCTGTAGCCTGCCATTGTGAGTGAAGAATGTGCCTCACATACAAGGCCTAAGCCTTACGTTGAGTTTCGAAGGATATCCGCATTGCAACAAAACAGGCTACTACACAAGCAACCCTAATATGGACGAATCACTACTGTTCTGAACTCGGTCAGTCACCAGGCAACTGGAGAATCGCTGCTGAACGAGCTTTAATTGCCGTCGGCGTCCGCTAGCACTGTACACTTGTGCGGCTGCTGAAAACGAAGAATAGATCTCAAAGGTCAAGTATGTCTGCGGCATCCCCTTCAGAAGAGCGTCAGCTATGCGTGACGACAAACTTTCTCTCAATATGGGACAGCACAAAGCAGGTGCGGGCCATTAAACTGAGTGGCGTGTTGGTTAATTTGGCCACTCGTTTACAAAGCCTTCGTCACCAGTCGAGGCTATATGGTGGGTGATCTCTGAAGCGATGTTTTCTCCCGTCGCGCTTGTTTCATTCAGTTTGCCTTAAAAGAACCTGTACCCTACACTGGTCAACTAACGCCCAGTTCGGCTCTTCGGTTGCCTATTGGTTCCTTTAAGATTTCCGTTGCACAATCCTTTGATTGGCTAATTAGCTGGTGCAACTTCGCTGTGGGAATAGGTCTCGGCTGTGTCTCTCTGAGATGAATGAAATCATACTCGTCCGGACAGTTGAAACAAATTTGTTTCAACAAAGAGTCCTCCAGGTGGTTCGTCCTTGAGCACACCAGGAACACCACATTTATTGCCCTAACTCCGTAATAACAGGCGACGGAGGTGAGACGAGAAATCAGATGACCAGCAATGGCCAAGTCGTATGACTAGAGCACTGCTCAACCAGTCAGTTGTTTGGCGGAAAGATATCCATCGTCTCAGAAAGTTAATCACAATAACTAGCATAATTCAGTTAACTAACATCCTCAACTGGGTATGAATACAATGCGTAATAAATGAAATTTCTCAAAATGTTCTTGAAACTTCCTGGGACTCCAGAATCTTAAAAATACATATGTTAGTTGTATGAAAAAGATTTGTCATTAAATACCAAATCTTGAAGTTCGTAAATAGCGAACATCTAGAAGTGACGGGCTTCTTCAGTGACGACCATTCAGAAGGGAAAATTTCACGCATTCAGTGAAATTGTCTTTTCTCTAGGTCGCTCATTGTTTATTGACTTTTTGAAATGACCAATGAAATCAGCCCTTCTATCTTTGCCACTTTGCATGTCATTTGTGGTCAGATTTGGTTTGTGTCCGGACACATTTCTAGGGGAACTTCTGTTCAGAAGGACTTTTTTTCTAGTTCTCCTGATCTCCAAACCCATTCGAAGATAGTTTTCCCAAAATGGAACCACACTGGATTCACCTGAGGGTCAGATTTGTCTTTTGGACGAAACAATTTTCCTTCCCGCCAGGTTGCCGCTGGCGGCGAAACTACTCTGCTAATAGGACTGATTATCAGTTCATTTCAACTGCAATTTAGATTCGAACTGTACTGATGCATAAAATTACTGCGCAGCCACGAAACTTTTCATCCAACGTACACTTGATCTCGTGCCATTGATCTAAAACACCAGGTCCAATGAGATGCGTTCCCACTTATTCTGTCTCAAGTGAGTTAATACGTACTCTGCTTTGGTTCATTTTTTTCTCTACCCTATGTGCGTTGCAGTCACATGAAGAAAGCACAATCCCCGGAAATACTGGTTTTTGATCGACCTGCGAAATTCTGAGGCTGAGCGGAAGTAGTAAACTACTTGATTCAAACAATGCGCAATGCGGTAGGTTTCACCCGGTGCCCGATGAATAACTTTTATTGCAAGCGGAAAAGCCGGCAACTTCTACCGTGTTTCAGTGTGACCAGGATGAATTTTTCACATGGGGAATTTACCCCTTGGATCGAAACCCCTACCTATTCAGTGCAGAAATCTTCTCCTATACGGGGAGGTTTGCCGTATGTTTGTACAGATGTGAGCAGTAGTCATTGCAACTACGGTTTTTTTCATTATCCAAGAATGGGTCTCATTCTAGGAATTCATGAGTACAAGAATTCAACATTCGTGGTCCTGGATATGCAGTTATTGCAAACGTTTGTTTCTCAGACGAGCACACTGAACGCGTTGCTATATTTTCGGGTATAACGGAGTGAGAAGCAAGTGAGATTATCTTAAAAAAGGTGACTGTCCTACGGAATTTAGGTGCCACTTCGATAAATTCCGCAACTGATCTGAAATTTTTCCGATTGGGTAGATCAGACAGGTGGGTCAACTGATCAAGAAAACCCGTACAGTTACTGGATTGTTGTCGTCAGCCTTCAGGTATGAACACGTCCAGCCGAACAGACTTGCCAATTCAGGTGTGTTCATCAACCGCTGGTTGATTGGTCATACCATGCCGGTCGCGCATGTTAGGACTCAGATGGCGACATGGCCCCAGGATTCAGGCACCAAAAGGCAGAGATGACTCAGACAACGAAGATTGTTCATCACGTTTCCAAAATACACATCAGTGATTGGAAAAGTTAAACAAAACTGTATTCATCAGTAAATTCGTGTTTTTTGAGGAGATTTCATACAGGCGCTAAGAAGATAGAGATGGATAAATTAAAACGGCCGACTGGTTTGTTTTTGTGGCCGAAAAAGATGGTCACGCTAGTATTCCGTCCATATTAGTTTGCCAATCTTGGCCTTTGGATAAATCTGTCGATAGGACTACACACTTGTTGCCCGTCAAGAGGACGTCGTCCTGTGGAGGATGCTGAGATAAGACTGATGAAGATATCACCGACGAGTAAGCTTTTGTGAGACTAAATCAGCTGTATAAAGCCGAACAGATTCAAGCGTCAAAATGACTACACTGTATCACACTCGAATACGGTAAATATGAGACGCTTGGCTAATCCACCTGCGCCGTGGTATGACATTACAGAGCATAGTTACGACTAATCTACGCCAAGGAACTCGTGACATTTCGAAGAATGTTCCCTTAAGAAAGCCAAAATATCGGAAAAAGCTGTTGTCTTTCCTTCGTCAAGATAGCTGGAGCATAAAATACTCACTGATAGATCAATCCAGACTCTGTCCTGTAAATGAGGTCAGTCTGCACAAAAATTCCGAGAAACACTGTACAGCTGTGTCCTTATCAGCAGTGTGCGACTTGTGAATCTACCAGGGAGAGGGGTTTGAATGAGCGGCCGGGTAGTATTTGGAAACCATACTATGCGACCACGAGCAGCTGATCACCAGTGAGAGTAATTCGCAGCTAGACGAGATATATCACCACGCATCCTTCAGTCACAGAAATTGATCAAAGTAGTCACTTTCTGACTATTGGTCAGCCGATCCGAACCGAACGGTATAGTTTCACTTGCTAACAGTAGTTCGTGAGTTCGAATCTCCATTGGGGTTCGTACGGTTCCCAGTGCTAATGATTCCCAATGAGGATGAAGCGGTTGTACCGTGCATCTTGGTTTACAGGCAAAGAAGACTTCATCTACATCTACGGCCAATTCAGAGGACAGAGTTACCAGGAGGAATATCGCATGCGCGATGGAAAATTCAAAAATTATGGTCGTTATACAGTAGACCAAAATCAAACTTTGAAAAACAACTGACGCTCAACAGTAGAGAAAACAACAGAGGCTGAAGCTGGATACACGTATTCTTACAATGAAAACCCTTAGATGTCGAAAAGCAGTTTCCTTTATGAAAGAATAATGTCCTATTGAAGATTATTTTTACACATGTCCGTCGATAAGTTTGCACTTAGAGCCCCGCCAAATCATGCTGACTTTTAGAAACCTCTAACACAACGCAAAAAGGACATGTCTTGTGGCCTTGGATCTCTCCGTTACACGAAAGGCCATATTTTTCGTATCTTCTTTTGCACACATGCTACAGTGGAGTTTCGATTTTGGGCAACAAACGTTGCCGAAATACACTCATCTGCAAACAAATTTGGTTTTGCGAGAGACTCACCTGGAACCCAGCTGAATCGCTCGTTTGTGATGTTTCCAGGCAACTAAAAGAAACATGAGGCGGCCTGGTGCAGCACATCAGTTGCCTAGAAACATCATAAACGAGGAATTCAGCTGGATCCCAGGTAAGTCTCTGGCAAAACCAAATTTGTTTGCAAATGAGTGTATCTCGCTGTTTTCGTGCAATTTGGTTTCAAGTGGAACATAAGATTGACGGAAACTCGGGGACTGCGCCCACCTGATGAGCCCGAACTGGGAGGACCAGGTAGTGAGCTGTCGAGGCATCTTCAGCAACCTTATGAGTTGTGCATTACGGAAAAACGTTGTCGTTTATTTCGCTCCCCACTAGCGCATCCCCCATTGGTTTGGCCTCTGCATCGAGGAGGAAACGAAACCGGAGCCTTCCCCAGCGCGTCACAACTCAATTTTGCGTTGGATTTATCCTCCGCACTGTATTCTGATGGCCTGTTTCTTTACATCCGGACCTGTTTCAAGACCCACGTTATTCGTGTTACTGTGGATTGTCGCTCTTAGTGGAGCACACTGAAAGGTGGATTCATTAGCTTGGAGGCTGGTACATGTTTCCTCATTCAGTAGAGTATCACTCCAACTAATATTGAGTTTTGGGGTAAAATGCTCATTCTGAAAAATTTCGTGTTATGCGCTTGCGCGAACACAAACATATCAGCTTGGAACAAAAACGGCTAATGTGAGCGGGGACGTTTTATCCTGTGTAAGCGGTTTTGATAGTCGGTCAGCTACACATGGTCTTAAAGTGCTGGCCCCGAAGTGCTTCGTGTTGGAAGTCACGGGTGAGTGGGTTTTCACATTGGTCTATCATCATTCCCTTCGCACAGTGTAGCGCTTTAAACACATCTGTCATGGATGTAGTTGCTAGGTATGATAAACATGTGGTCAGCGCATGTAGATGTCATGTAAAAAACGAAACCTTCATTAAATTGACTATTCAGTAGTACTCTCAGTAGGCAACCGCCTGAAAGGTAATAACCCCTTTGAAGTAAGTGACTTGAATGAATGCAAACACTATGAAAACATCTACAATATGCACGATACGAAACTCAGAGTGTTTCGAACCCTCGACTTTACCACCAATGGATTGGCCTCGATTGGCTGAACAGCACAGCTCGCACATAGCACAGATTGCTGTTCATCATTCACAAAAACCTCATCACGTGGTCCCGTATTGACCGGCTTCTCCAGGGACGACTTCTGAGGTAGAAGTTTCACTCATCTTGTGAAA
Source organism: Clonorchis sinensis (assembly GCA_003604175.2). Classification (NCBI taxonomy): domain Eukaryota; kingdom Metazoa; phylum Platyhelminthes; class Trematoda; order Opisthorchiida; family Opisthorchiidae; genus Clonorchis; species Clonorchis sinensis. Next base: position 215,068,475 of record CM030369.1, read on the forward strand.
GTGTTCTTCCCCTGATCTACCTGTAGGTTGAGGACGTGTGCGGAGATTTGGGAAAGAATAATCTCACGAGATTATTGAAACTCCTATCTGAGAAGTCGTCACTAGAGAAGCTGGGTAATACGTGACCACGTGACTAAAAGATGAGTGCCGCTTTATCCTGCCCAAGTGAGTGCTAATCACACCGCTGAATAGCCATTTTAGGCCAGAAGGTTTAGTGTTCAAACTAATAACCGGGAGGTCGTGTGTTTGAGGCTCCCAACTGGAGTTTCTCCAGGTGCGCACTGTTGATGACTCTCAATAAGAATGAAACAGGTGTACGGTGCTTCTGCAATATTCTGCATAGGTTGCCTCCACATACAGAATGAAATCTCAGCTGCAAAACCATAAAATCTCCTAGCCACGCAATCACTTATTATAACGGACTGCTTCCACCAAGTGCGAGGTTGAGTGGGTCAACCCGCACTGATGATGTCACCTCGATTGGTGATGAAACGTTTGCAATCCAACTGCTAAGCTCGGAGAACAGACCAACAATCAATATGCGCACCCGAGTTACCTATATTCCACAACATTGCCAAACTCCGGATTATCAACAAGAAACTCCATGTGATGAGCAACAATCCCGAAACAGGAAATAGTTTGTTTACCATCCAGTAAAAATATATCTTTTAGACGCAGGAACTCAGTTAACTCCTAACTACCGTTAGAGCAAAATCTGGTTCACTGCTTTCCTGTTTGCACAAAAAATTTACGAAAGCCCCCAAATAAATGGCGAAACAAGCGTCTGGAAAGAAAATCAGGCAGACAATTTACCTGTCTCGATTTGTTTTTTTTTACCCCTGACAACAAGTACACAGCCCCATCACAAACGACAAATAAGGGTTTCGTGTTCTCCATAGGTTCTGCTGCGGAGCAAAGAACATACAACGTAATTCCTCTTCTTCGTCTTTGCAATCTGACATTTGGAACATGACTCTGCACACTGTTTCCTGCAAGCTTACCGTGATTTCAATGGTCCGTGGGAAGCTCTGTTTTGATTCTGGTAAAGCGGGTGAGGTTATCGTTGTAGTGACTACGGCAGTGTACGGCTGGTATACACACAATTCCAAATTAAGCTGATGCTGAAGGTGCCTCAGCATAAAGTCACTACAATCTCTCGTTTACGATATTCTTCAACCGAATGTGCTACAAACTGGAACCCTCATGCTCCAGGTGGAACGATCTTCACGATATTGAAATATTGTTATTGTCTGGAAGCTCTTCGAAGCAGCTTCGTTCATCTTGAGACTCACCGAATAGGGATCATCCTTGAGTTTGTGGGAAACTGAATCTCTCATCAGAAGTTGGCATTGGGCAGGACGAGATAAGCTGCCGAGACATCATTTGGCCGGATTTACACACTTCGGCATTGTGCAGTCATTGCCCAGCTCCTGAAACCCACTTGCTACTTACTCAGTCACTCACTGGGGTTTTTCAAATGCCTCAGTTAAATCTATCTCTTGGAGTCAAAATAAAAGTGCACCGCGGTTAACGAGCTATACCATCGATATGGAAATGCTACACATGCTATCACCGTACAGCCGAGTATGCAGCAGATCATAAATTACGTACCCGAAACAGCAAATTTCGATAGATGGATTTACTCAAGTATAGGTTCACAAAGACTGCAAAATAATCAATGTAAACCTAACTGGGTTGACTATCCTGGAGCATGCTGATTCGTCCGCTTAGTTATACGTATGAGGACGGGAGTATTCTTCGTAACAAACCTACGTAACTAAAACTTTCGTATTTCACTTGAGCCGTGAATCAGCCAGAAACTCAGGTTGTTTGTTCAGCGACTTGCTTGTAATCTGCCTGATTTAATTAACCTCTTCGTATTGTATCCCACGCGTTTACCAATGAGCTACCACATCTGCTTTCAACACATTACAGTGCGGCGCAAATAAACCGACCCAACAATGCAGATTCGTTGTAGCGGAATCTGAGTCCGACCTCTTACGGTCTCTCGTACACGGTTAAAATAGTGAATCAATTGAAGATAGTTAAATCAATATTCCGGGTAAGTTAAGCTTAAGGCGTCAAAAGTCGCAGTTGGTTGCTTCCAGTGAGGAGTTAAAAAGAGACCCGGAAGCAGCATGGGAGTCAGACTCCATCATGCTTCGAGCCACAACACTGGCAGTTGAAAACCTTCAGCGACCTTCAACCCAGACGCAAGGAGACTCGCACCGACATGTCTGGTAGCTCAACTAATACTACACCCAACCATCAGAGGGACCCTGGAAGCCTCAGTGGGAGACTAATGGTCCGTGTTTACGTAATGAACTCAAAAAATGCGGAAGACTGATGTCATACTGTTGATAATGATTCTTAAATTTATAAGAAAGTCACAAGTGAAAGTTTTTGAAAGGTAAAGCTGGTTATGATTACCCCGAGGTCACTTCCCCTACAAGCAAGCTATGAAAGAAGCAACCCTTCCCTCCACTGGTTGTGGAGAGCGAGAGAGCCACTGTATACTGAAGAGTGTGACCTAGGATAAGTTTTCCACTGCATACCGAAAACCCGAGAACCACTGCACAGTTGTCTCACCTTGTCGGTAGATCTCAACAATGGACTGCTGATGGATCCTTAAGGTGATTTCAGCTTGAAACTTTCCGTTTAGCAGTTAACCTATGAAAAATTCCGCCACGGCTTGAAAGAATGAGTCACTAGCGATCAGATGGAATGGAATGCCATCAACTTTCAGCTCACATCATGTGCTCTGGTGTTGACTGGTCCTCAGGTTCCTGAGAACTTCTCGAACGGAACACTTATCCATCCAGAATAAGCCAACTTCACTTGAATTTCAGTTGAGCCCCCCATCTGCCCAATTTTACCATTTGCTGTTCAGCTTTTGTAAATATACAGTGATGGTATGCTGATTTAACGGAGAAATGGGCAACTTCATGGGACAGAGAACACGTAGGATGTCACGCCAACCTCCACAAACCTCTTTGAAGAAAAAGCGCTTTTGCGTGTTGACTTCCAATTAGGACAGTGACACCGGTATTATTGTCAAAATCCCCGTACTCAATATTGCTTGAGTGGGCTGGAATTTGGTACGGCGACCCACACTATGAGTCATGCAATTCCACCTTGCCCTAGTATCACGTTTGTCTGTCATCAATCACACGTTGGTCAGTCTTAGATACACGCAAACCCCACACTCATTTATCGTTTGCCATGGTGACAAGGCTGACAGGGCAAGGACCCCAGTGACTTATAGGCGGATGGTGTGCGCCAGCACAAGACGAAACACACAAGATCCAATGGCGACGGGCTGTTGATTTTGTGCACATTTTGTGCTGAACAGGAACGAATTGCTCATTAGCATGATGCGCCTTCATTACGTAGACAGGATAGGCAGAGTATAGGTAGGCTGGGATGCTAATGCGCCGTCAGTCTGAGTCAGCATCCGACACACGTCGGGCAAGCAATCATTAGCGATTCGTAGACGGGAATGTTGTTCTTTCAGCACATGAAACTCGGCTTTCAGCAATCATTCTGAACGGGAAGACGACGTTGTGAGATGGGCCGTGAAACAAAGCATGGACAGCTGTCACATAGTTTAACCAAAGCCTGTCTGTAAGGACAAACTTGTACGACATTCCGCTAGCTTCGATTTCTCAAGTACTGTGAGGAAATCTCGTGCGCTCAGTATTGTAACCATAGAACACGGTCATATCTATGGCAAAAACTGAACCTCAATTAAAGTAAAACTATTTTTGTATAAACGTAACTCATAAGGTTGCTGAAAACGCTTCGACAGCCCACAACCACTTTCGCCCAGCATGTGGACTCACTCCCCGTCAATCTTATGTTCTACTTGAACCTAGATTCCACGAAGTTTGACAAATACTCTCAACTGCATGGCAATTTGGTTTTCCCGAGAAAGGGACGAGAGGTTCGAAACACAAGGTAAGCAGATCTGGGGTGATGAAGAGAACGATCGATTTGTCAACATACTACTGACAAGTGAAACAAGCTTCACAGCCGCGCAAACAACGCGTTGCATTATACTCATTCGTAGGTTGTCTCTTCGCCTTAGTATCGAACGTGACATTAAAGACCTGCTCACCTGAGGCAAGATCATCGATACTGATGCGTGAAAATCGAAGTATAACACATGGATAGCTCAAGGATTGCTTAACCATGCGATTAGTAGTCGAACACGATGAATGTCCAGAAGGAAACTTGGTTTCCTCTAAAAAGTCAGCTGACTTTTCATCAAAACTGCCAAAATATCTCTGGTCCACTGTTAATTTACAGTGCCCAGAGTAATCACTCAGAGAAACTTTACGAGAGACCAGTTCACATGGAAGGAAAACGATCCTGCTCGGAAGAGAATGCATCATCATCATCCTAGAGATTTCATGGAACGGTAAGAGAGGTTATTTTGAATAGATTTGGTGTACTGCCGGCATAATTCATGGTACTTAAAGCAAGATTACCAACTGAAACATGAGGCGGCCTCTGTGAAGCACATTCAGTTGAAGAACACCATAAACGAGAACTGCAGTTGAGTCTTTCGTGAAAAACAAACTGACTTGCAAATGAGTGTATTTGTCGCACTCAGTCCAATTGGGGTTCAATTAGATCATAAGGTTGACGGAGACTCAGGGGACAGCGCCTACCGGATGAGCCCCCAGAAGGGCGAAGCCCATCGTGGGCTGTAGAAGTGTTTTCAGCAACCTTATGAGTAGGGCACTACGGCATACGTGTATCGCGATATCTCGAATATCGTGGTAAGTGAAACCTGAGGCGGCTTGTGTGCAGCACATTCAGTTGAAAAACACCATAAACGGAGATTCATTTGAGTCTCCCGTGAAAACAAATTGATTTGCAAATGAGTGTATTTGTCGCAATCAGTCCAATTTGGGTTCAAGTATAACGTAATGTTGGTGGAAACTCGGGGACTGGGCCTACCTGATAAGCCACAAGAAGGGCGAAACCGGTCATGGATTGTCGAAGGGTCTTCAGCAACCCTATGAGTAGTTTCTTTTAGGAAAACCTCACCCACTTATGAAGTTGACTATGATTCGAAAAGCAAAATTTTGCAAGTTGAAAAATTTAACAGGTAATTACAACTGATAAAGCAAACGGCCAGTTTATTCCTCAGAGGACTGCTTGGTTTCCTCCATTTGAGAAAACTGCCAGGAAACTATCAACTCGTAAAAGGTCAATGGAGATTTACGCTCTGGAATACTTAACCAAATGCGGCTAATTTCTCGTACATCAAGCCCATGGATTGGTGCTACCACCGAGTGAGTTTAGATTACACCGAAGCCAATTGAAACATCTTAGAGAGACTAGGTTTCTAAGTGACTATACTCTTTGCGAAATGGGTAAACTGTGGATCACAACCCATTACTTTTGGTGGATATTTCAAGCTGAAATCAAGTGGAACATAGACGTAACACACAACTCACAAGGTTGCTGAAGGCTGCTTGGCAGCTCACAACTAATTTCACCATTCTAAGGGCTCGTTAGGTAGACGAAGTTCCCAAACCTCCCTCAACCCTGCTTGAACCCAAAGTGTGCGATCTTTGCGAAATACACGCATTTGTGTACAACTTTGACTAGTGTGTTATGTCCGCGCCATGTTTACGATATTGGCGTATCGTACCAACTGAAAAATGAGGTGACATAATGCAACACATTCAGGTGAGAGATTGAGATAGGATTGGGTTGGATCTTCCGAAAAACTAAATCGGTATGCAAATGTGAGCCTTGTGTTTTTCGGCCAATATTCACAGTGTTAGTTTTTGCCTCCAAGATGGAGTAAAACACACAGCTGTTCAAAACTCTGACTCCCAGTGACCAGTTCGGTCAGGACGACGAGAAACGACTGAGTGTCTGAAAACCTCTATTGGTTTGACCACTGGGCATGTTCAGCTTACACCGAAGTCGCTTGAAGTGGGTTGAAAAGAAAGGGTTCTGTGAATGTATATAATTTTTTTCAAAAAGGATAAACTGTGGACCGTGACCATCATTTCTGGAAAGCTAGTCCAGGTTGGAAGGCAAGCTGAAAGATGCCATTCGGCCCTGAGTTCTTCGACCAGCATGCATATTTCTTGAATCGTCCATTACTTTGACATTTGAAATCCCCCGCGTTTCTTCTGTCCCCATTTGTAACCGCCGCTCCACTTTTGTGTTTAGTGCGTGTTTGTTTGCCCCCACCACTCCACTCATTTGGCCTTGAAGTCATCTAGACATTTTGTGGCCGACTGATGCACATGTGACTGTCTCAAGTGGGAGACTGTTTGCTCATTTGGTTCGTACTTTTGTAGTCCAAGTAGACCGTTTATTTTGGACGATTATCTACTGTCGAGATTTGTATATTTTGCGAACTCATATCTTACGTTAATAGTACCGTATAGAAACCCAGCTCCGACTTTGTTTTGCCTTCCCGGAGGTTCCGTTATTACACGTCACTTGAAGACACCGTTTGGCTGTTACATTTTTAGTATCCCCACCCTTAAGGTGTAGTAAAACATACAGCTGTTCAAGAAACTGAGCCACCGTGATCATTTTGATCAGAGAAGCGAGAAGACGACTAAGGAATCGCTAACTTCTATCCCATTTCGGCAGCCATCAACGTAAAACGCTCTCAATTCACCCCGGTACTACTTTGCAGAATACCAGCATTCAAAGTGTACATTTGAGTCGAATCAGTAGTCAGAATTTGTCTCGCAATGGACGATGCTACCCTGAAGGTTGGTTTGCTGTATATCGTCCCAACAAGCGCCTCTAAGAGCGACTCGAAGAGACCAACTTGAGTGAGAGGCCACTCTCATCTGCTGGTGATAGATAAGGCCACTTCAGTTGCAGGCAAACTCAGAGGTGACATGAACAGCAGAAAAGTAGCGTTTAGTGATGCACGTGATTGACATGGAGAGGTCAAGTGGAATGAGTCGTCCGTAACTGCTCTACAGCAGGTGCTAAGTTTTGTTTAATTCGTTGACCACAAACATCAGTCTTCAAAGACACTGGCCTCGGATAACCGAAATCATTTTTAGAACATACTCACTTGCAAACAAATTCGGTTTTGAGAGAGACTCACCTACCCAGCTGAATCTCCCGTTTGTGATGTTTCCAGGCAACTGAATGTGCTGCATTAGGCCGCCTCATGTTTCAGTTGCTACGATATTCGAGATATCGCGATACATGTATATTCGTAATGCTGAAAATTACTGAAAATTCTTCGACAGCCCACGATCGGTTTCACCTTTCTTGGGGCTCATCAGGTAGGCGCAGTCCCCGAGTTTTTCGTCAACCTTATGTTCTACTTGAAACCAAATTGCACGAAATTATCGAAGTACACTCATTTGTGAACAAATTTGGTTTTGCCAGCGACTCACCTGGTACCCAGCTGAATCCCTCGTTTGTGATGTTTCCAGAGCAGTTTGTATGGCCCTCCTTGGACATTTGTACATTGGAATTTGTACATTAGGCCACGGATAAGAAAAGCGAACCTTATGACTAGTGTATTACGTATATACATGTATCCCGATATCTCGAATATCGTAGTACCCGAAGCATGAGGCGACCTGGTGCAGCACATTCAGTTGCTTAGGCACACCATGAACGAGATATTCAGCCGGGTTCCAGGTGAGTCTCTCGCAAAACCAAATTTGTTTGCAAATGAGTGTATTTCGCTAATTTCGTGCAATTTGTTTTCAAGCAGAAGATAAGGTTGACGGAAACTCAGGGATTGCGCCTGCCTGATGAGCTTGAACTAGGAGGGTGAAACCGGTGGTGGGCTGTCGAAGAATTTTCAGCAACCTTCTGAGTAGTGCATTATGTAAGTACATTTTGAGGGTAGATTCACGTGTTGCATACCTATAAATGTATACGGTTGAATGCTGGTAGTGTGATTCATTGCCTTGGCTTGAGACTAATCGCAGTGTGCTGTAAAGTTCAATGAAAAACCACAATAACAGGGGATCAACCAGCTATAGATATTTTTGTGGTGAGCACTGATGATTGTTCCCATTAGGGATTAAATAGCTTCCCGGTACAGGCAAGCTTAGTTGACAGTGTTCAGGCTTGAAAATCTCTTCATTACCCTTGAAGAACGTGACAGAAACGGTGATTATATCTAGTGAGTCGTTGGTTGTCCGATAACAAATTACCAATGGATGCACAAACACCTCGGCCACAGTATTTAACGACATTTCAGCCTGTAGATAAATAAGAAAGAGCTGTATTCGAATTTGCCTCTATAATCGATTTTCAAACTGCAAGTTCACAGACAACCATATAGTGATGCAAGTCAGATGAAGAGTTATCATCACGTGACGCTTCGTTACTTGCACAAGGAATTATGCTTAAAATTGCAAACTTAGCCGGCTTGAACAATGTAGCTGGGACACAGATTTCGGATGAAACTTCTCAACAAGTAGGAGAAAAGTGTTAACTGACGTGCGTTTATCAAACGAAAGTTCATTCCCAGTTTGAACTGATTTAAACACAAGCAAATTTGATGTTGTCCATGCCGGCACCACATACCACATGTTACGATACAGCCAGACAAGATCACGTCGATAAGATACCGCCCGGACTTTAGGTTGGTTAAATGTCGTACGCACACACACACACACACATTACATGTACACATAAACAAATACAGTCGTTTAGACTCGGCATCCCGCAAATTCACCCTACACAAGCTAGGAATGTTTGGTAACTAACTCGAACGTCGGTGTTTAAATCAACACATGCCGCGTGGGCCAGAGAGTTTTACTGTTCATATTTTTCCTTGATTCCCGTAGGTTTGAAAGAACTCAGGTCCCATTTAACCCACACGAATTGTACTCGCCCGGCGCATCAACTAATCATCTTCTATGAGCTTTCTTCAGCCCGCACCTGATCCTGAGTCACTCTGTAACAGCACAACCGCCTCTTGTAAATAATGGGATGCATCCTCTACGCGCTTAAGAGAGGGAGGCATGTCACGGCGAAGTAACTCATCGTCGCTTGCGGCTATCGTGTCATACCCGACCTGCAAAGAACTGAATAGGGAATACGAACCATCTACTTTGATTAGATTATCGACAGCAAGTTTAACTACGTTCACACCAGAACAAAACATCTCGAATCTGTGTTCCGTGTGGTTAGGAGGTTGGATTTTACCGTCACATGGAGTTAGCAATGCTGAGGTTCGATGAAAGGTCTTTGCCGGTTGAGTTGATTCTGTTGCGCCTCCTACTCTGTCTGGTCCATGCTGGGCAATCGATTGGCTGCACATGCCTTGTTTGCTGAGACACGTTCTGATTGGCAGATCGCACAAGGTGGATGACACATGACCTGTAGACGGGACACGAAAAACACAGTAAAGGCTCTGAGGCTTTCTCAGAGGTCTGGCGACCACGGGGCGGTGTTGTATCTCCCCTCTTGTTCCGGAGTATCAGCCAGCTGTTTTTTTTATTTTTGTCTTCGTTTTATTTGCTGTACGTTTCGTTTCTGCTTCGTTTTTGCTGTACCCCTTCTGGCTCACACTAATTGCTTGCATAACCTACGACGACCCGAACCACCGTACATGCGTAAATGGTTCGCGGTTGTCAGACAAGCTGAACCTATGAACTCTTAGGTAAATGTCACAGGCCCACTGGTTGTTCCGTTTGGTTTAGTCATTTGCCAGGTGATTCATTAGATACCTTCTAATGCATTTGGCACTTTCTGTAACAGCGTTTAATCCGACCCCATCATCAACTAGCTGGTCGCTCCAAAGTCATTTCAATATATTGTACCCGTTTCAAAATTCAAGCTACTACCCAGTGATACATCACCTGCTCGCTTGTTAGTAGACCGTGAGACGTAACATTCATTTTTATAAATACGGTTCATGAACTCATTCGAAAGTCCTTATATTGAGTTGAAGAAAGTTCACCTCTTGAGTGTACAAATCTCTCCTTTCCTTTATTCAACTCGATTTTATGTGGCTTGGCTGGAACTGACTCAAGCTCAACAACAGCTGCCTCGGAGTCTGGCAAGCATCATTGTCGGTCTTGAAACACTGGATGCGCACGGTAAATTAGCATCAGCATTTTTGAATTTTCTGGCTTACCCGAAGTTCATTAGACGGGTGTGCCACTTTGGAAATAAAGAGTTCTCTCTATGACACCTTGAAGCTGTGGCTAGCAGAAAAAAAAGAGACCTTCACTCAACGACTTAAGAGAGGAGCTTAATTTCGTCGGCTCCATCGATCTTCTTTGGATGCAACCAGAAGGATATTTTTGCCTGATGTCACCTTTTTGTGTAGCATCGTCTCCTACGCTGGTTTGCGCAGGAAATGTTCAGTTCCACGGACACCGGATAAAGTGGCAACGGCGGTCAGATTCATGCCCGATGCCGGTTGGTGTGTTTATGACCTGCATGTATCATCATGACCGCTGAATGTCACCGGATGAATGATGTTATTATTGTTTATGGGGTTGTAAGAACCCGACTGGATGTACGCGAAATTCTCAGGACTTTCAACGGAGCTAATTCAAACAACCAGTTTACATATGAAAAAAGCTGACATCCAATACACACTCAGATGAGCCTATCCACAGGGAGTTGTACCGTATGATGAAGCGGACCGATTGGCACAATCACTTCCATGAGTTCCTTCCGCTAGGTCAGGAAATCAAACTTATCTGCTGGTTGGCACACAGCGAATGAAGAATATGCACGCCACACACAGGATACTCAACCATGGTGCATTTGTAGAAGAGGGGAGAGTTATCTCAGCCTGAATTTGGTGAGGATTTGTCCGTGAATTGACAAACATGAAGCCACCTGATGGGACGTACGAAGCTTATCACTCGGTAAAGTTAGCGTCTTTCTCTAAGGCGACCCCAGTACTAGCCCTGAAAGTGAAGATACTCTACCCTTAGTATCCACATTGTTATTGTTGTCGTTTTGTTTTTAGTAACATCGCTATGGTCGTTATAATCCAAAGTCTTTTGTATCCAGGTTTCTGCCCAGATGTTACGCTGACAGAACACGGCGTCCTCCAGTGAAAAGAGAGCGAAGCCTTTCTAGCATACTGAAAGCACATCAGTTCCCATAGCAGTCGGAAGGCATCTCATACGTATCGATTACCACATCCAAGAGAGGCGAGCATTCCAAATTACCCATCGAGTTTCTATGGGTTTATCGAACTACAGCTGTTATCGACAAATTCAGGCGTGGCAATACAATTACTCCAATTGTTTTAACGATTCGGCATAAAGGTCTTTATTTTAGCGAAATACACCCATTTGCAAACAAGGTTGGTTTTGCGAGAGACTCACCTGGAACCCAGCTGAATCTCTCCTTTATTGAAACATAAGGCGGCCTGGTGCAGCTCATTCAGTTCCAAATGAGTCCCACGGAAAAAACAAATTTGTTTTCAGATGAGTGTATTTCGCTAATTTCGTACAATTTGGTTTCAAATAGTACATAAAATTGACGGAAACTCGGGGGCTGCGCCCACCTGATGAGCCCGAAATGGAAGGGTGAAACCGGTGGTGGGCTGTCGAAGAATTTTCACCAACCTTATGAGCAGTGTGTTACGTCTATACTGGTCTATATTGTGTTTATCCGTAGTTTTGGGGGTGATAGGACATGATCCTTCTCATTCAACAGATTCGCCACGTACTTTGCTTGCAACCGGACAAATGATAGTGGAAATCAATACTCAAACGAAGTACAGCTCCAATCGGGACAGCTTCCATGAGCGACTTTTGCAGTCCTATAAGCTTCAGTCAAAGTGCCACCAGTCTCCAAATCAGTTTTATCCTTTCCCACAACGCAAACTTTGCACTGACTACGACCTATGTCCATCAGGTTTAAAATTGGATCCTTTGTAAACAAACGGACGAAGCTTTGCATAACGTGTTTTGTCGGACTTCCTCATTTCCAACTGGTATGTGGCCAATTTTTTTATAACTATAAACAGGTGAGGTAGTTTCAACCTGGAGACCTTTCTTTGTATGAATTGGAATGATTCGTTTTAAACCTTGTCCCTAGTAGTTGCATCCCCATGAGAATTTTTATAAGCTAAACTGAGTGCTGATTTAGCCGAGATATTGCCTAAATACATGACAGAATGTTAGAGACGTGTGGACACGTACTAGCTGACCACGTCCAGTGGTGTAAGACAAGGCTTCCATCTCTCAGCTTTCCTCTTCATTTTTATTATTGATGCGCTGTTTGAAATTTCTCTACCTGCCTCCGAAACCTCGAGAGTCGAAATGTCCCCGGGACGTTCCCTCACAGACATTGAGTATGCAGATGATATTGCTGTCCTTGATTCAGATTCTTCAAAAACGCAAACTATTTAGACAAGTTAAATAACTCTGCCGCAACGTTTGGCATGCGCTTCACACCTGCAAAGTGTAAATTGCTCCTACAAGACTGGGTGGGATCAAACTCAAACCTCATGCTTTCATGCGAGCCAATCGACGTGTTTGCCTGGGCAGTAGTGTAAGTTCCGAGGACTGGCTGCAGATGAGATTATTGCTCGAATCGGGAAAGCCAGGGCAGCTTTTTCCAACCTCCGACGCCTGTGGCGCCGACGTGACGTGAGCTTGTCTGTCAAGGGAAGAGTTTACAGTGCGGTGCAGAGGACATACGCAAGGCGTTAGCGTTTGACTATCGGTGACTTCAAAGCATTGGTCAGGTTTGGTGGGAACATCGGATAAGTAATGCCAAGGTATGCCAGATGGTCCTAGGAAGAAGAAACTCTCCCGCGATTGATGAGTTACTCACGCTTCACAGGTTACGCTGGTTGGTACTCGTACTCTGCATGCCAAAAGACCGTCTGCCTCACAGAACTCGTTTCTGCCAGCCCTGTGCTGAGTGGAAGCGACCGAGTGGTGGACAGTGTATGACCTGGCAACGAAGTAGAGAAACACTAACCAGTAAGCTGAGTCAGGTCGGCAACTGCCGCCTCCCTGAATGGGGACCTCGGGACTCTAATCACCAATGGTTAGTAACATTGGCAGTCAGTGGCCCTCATGCATCAAAGCTATCGCCTTCAATGCGTAGCTACCCAGTTCCCGAACTAACTAAACATGATATGGCCTCCAAGTTTTGGCTGTATGTCCCACACTCTCCCACTTCCCTGTGATCGGAACTGAATCACCTAGAAGCAATGTGCCTATGGTGCACGGTTTATAGCTGATAAACTGATTGGACTGATTTGTTTGTCAGACGAGAAACGCGCTCGTTTCGTGAACTAACGTTTTCCAGTAATATTAACGTTGGAAACCCGCGTCTGATTTTGTTTCTCTTACATGTAATATAGCCATATTACGCATGAATCAACGACTACGATTTGGTCAAGAGGGCGTTCGGTTCGACCTTTGCTGGCGATGTTTTGGCTCAGAGACGACCACCGATACAAGATAGCGCCCAAGACGTGAGAGATATTATTTTCAAGATACAGACAGCCCTAGAAAAAAGTGATCCTGAAGGACGTATGAACGGTGTTTTGTATGCATTTACGGGATTTTAACAAAGAATGCTTTGGGAACGATCGGGCGTGATATTTACCTACTGACATGCAACCAGTTTCAGCCAAATCCGGGAGGCAGAGATATTCACTGATCGACCTCAGTGACGTTTACCTATTTCCGCACAAATCGTCTAAGCTTTACGCTATTGCATGACGGCAAAGCAGTTTCGTTTGGTCTCAAATGAGGAGGACAATTTCACAGTTTCGTTCCCATTGTCTTGTGTCGATTCATCGATCAGCTTCTCATTTGACGCGCAACATCTTTCACAACACGAGTAAGAGTATGATCCTGGTCAAGCAAGGGAACTAGAAGGAAACCAGAAGCAGTTTATTGCTTTAATCGGAAGTACCTGGATTGATCACATAAAAAACAAGGGCCATGTATCAGTAGCGTAACTCTAGACTTTCTGATACCAGAAAGAAAAAGAACTGAAAAATGGAGATGAGTCAGCATTAGAAGTAGTATCTCACCAACTGACCACTCAAGCCAATAGAGTTTAGCAGTTTCCGCCCGTTCGTCTGACGGAGATCCGTGCTGTGATAAGATTCCACCATTCGTGTGGATAACTTCACGTTATCTCAGTTGGTGCTTCACTTCAAGCAGAAAATCAAGAGCACAGCTGTTCATTCCTTTCATTTATGTTGGTTACACCAGCGCGGACAAAGTTATTTTGCCTTGCTATCTATTTACAGAGTTCAAGACTCGTGTCCCTAAATAGGTGCGCTTCCCAGAAGAGTGCCATTTTGGCTGACCCTGAAGTTGCGCCTGCAATTTGTCTATAGCATTCTATGACGGATTTTCTGTTGCAAGGTACACAGCTTCGTATTCTGACGAGCGTTATCCACACTGTATGGATAACAAGTTTCCCTTAGAATTAAATGTTTCGTGATCCCGTTTCCCCCTTTAGGACGAGCCACTAACCGAAACGTTGCACTTTGTCTCCAGAAATGGCTCATATTGTGCAACCTAAAATATGTACTGTAAGAGAAAACATCATTCAGTACTTGAAAAAAATGTGTTAGCTAATTGCAGTTCTCCTGGTGTGCAAGAAGCAACCTTCTAAGAAACTCCTCAGTGGAAAACGTTTTGGCAACTAGCCAGTTCTATGGTTTGAGACGGCACTCCCTGTGCAAGGAATCTCCATCTAAGAACTCTGTGAACGAGGAGGGTTTGGGAAATTTGATGGAACTTTCGTCCAGCAAGTGAAGCTAATCTCTTTTGAAAAGGCGAGAACCATTGTACGGATCATCTTCAATGTATGTCTTACGAAACTGTACGGCACCTGGAATCTGCGGCCTCCTGGCTAGTAGTTTGAACACTTAACCGTTCGGTCACGAGCGGCCGACGAGCAATGTGAATAGCCCGAGGACTTGAAAGCTTCACCTCGGGCCTCACTTACACAAGATCAGAAAAACCAATTAGTAAGGTACGGAAATTAATCGTTATTTTGCAACTGAATGTAACCGATGCTATTTGCTTCATCTGTGGAATAAAGTTAGGGTGATCTCACTGACGACTCTTACGTGTAATTGCTTGTCCTTTGCCAAAAAGATCAAGGTTTGTCTCAGTAAATCAAAAGAAACTAA
Organism: Clonorchis sinensis; assembly: GCA_003604175.2. Lineage (NCBI taxonomy): Eukaryota > Metazoa > Platyhelminthes > Trematoda > Opisthorchiida > Opisthorchiidae > Clonorchis > Clonorchis sinensis. The sequence continues at coordinate 215,083,590 of CM030369.1, forward strand.
TTACCTGGCTGCGAATACATATGATTCTATTCGTGGTTAAGATTTGGCGGATATTACATTGCGATTCTTACACAGTACACCTTGTGGCGGGTAGGGTGGACTGATCTGAATCAAACTGTCAACTATACCGCTGTGTCGTGTTTACTGTTGACTGTGCCTGTGGGTTTGAGTAATCTCTTGTTTAGCCAATGTACACAAACCAGCTAAATGACAGGCAACGTATCAGTTCACTAGTTTGTTAAAACTAGTCACGCACTAGTCTCTTCACGCACATGATCCGCCCCGCGTGTGCTGCGTTGGACAAACCAGGAGTCTTGGACGTGACTACCATCGGCACACTTGGCACTGCCATCAAACGACACCTTCTGCAGCTCTTCGACCGTGCAGCTGACAAGTTCCGGGGAACTGTCTAAACTAAAGCGAACGACTTGCTTTCGCATTTCCGTGTACAAATTGTGGCAAAATGTCCATTTTACAGTGCAGCATAACGAACCCACGCACGCTGCATGATCAACAGTTATAAGACACAATAGCCATCCCAAAGAAGCAAGAAACATGTGAGATGCTAAACCGTCAGCAGGGTCAAGAATGTTGACAGGACTTGTCGCGTCCTATGATGTCCAGACTAACGTACAGTGCGCTTGGCGAATGCGTCTTCAATCTTTTCACCTGCACCGAATCCTAAAAGTGCAATTTTTTATCCTCCGGTTTGGAGGACCAGCGATTAGCTACCGACCTCTTGCACAGGGCTGTGCACCAATAAAGTCGTAACATGAAACTTCAAGTACTCAGCCTTAATTTTTCATACAGAACCATTGCATGATAATCGGGTGAAGAAGGGTGTATGGAAAATGGAAAACAGAAGGGGAGTCCACATACAAAGTGGTCAATAAGAAACACTACCTCTAAAAAATACCAAATTATTAATATGTATCTATACAAAAACACTTTCTAAATGAAGCCACTCATTCTCAAAATCAATAAGAGTGACCACTACGAATTTTATTTACTGTAAACTTTCACGCATGACTTGACATGTCTAACCCCATTTATCGGCCTCATATGGAAAACGGGAAGCGGACGATTTGAAGGTCAGTCGACCGTGCCAGCCACGAGATACGTGGTGTAAAGATCACACGACACGCACATTAATTAATTGCACAACCGTACATCCGGAGGAACATGGTGGATAAAAGAAAATGCTTTATTCTAACGCATGAAACTGAAGAAAACCGTGTAGGATTTTGCGTAATTTTTTATGTCTGGTAGCACAATGATGAGGCATTCCATAGTGCTGAGTTTCTGTAAACTTCATGTATCGGCTGGCCAGAAACTAACGTTTTACACCCTTTTTGGACACTGACTTTGTTGTGGTAGGGTTTTCGGACGGGAATCGAACCCGCGATATCAACTTCGGGTTCATTGTGGAAGTCGTATGAGAGTGTCACATATGCCGTCGATCCATTATGCAAGGGTACAGCCAATGAATGTGAGCTCAGTTACACATCTGTGACGTAAGACAGCGCCCGCGATGGCTCAGTTGCTACGGCACTCACCGGGAGAGGTCATGCTTTCCGTCCAAGGATTTTTTCCTCCTCATAGCAACCCAATGAAAGTGATAGTCAAATGCAATGATTCCAGTATGTCCCGAGCATATCAAATACAACTTGAATGATATTTCTAAGCCTGTCACGCTCCCAGACCGTACGAATGTGTCCATACGGCATCTGAACCTTTCAGTTAAAGAATACAATGGGGATTTAGGGAAGATACCTACCGAATGGTAGTCTCCTCAAAACCAAATAGCCCTTACAGATGATTAAATAAGTAAAGGCATTTAGCGGTTAGCTGTAGAGAACCGCCTTCGGAGTACGCATTCGGCACTTCTCCCGGCAACGATAGTTTGATCAGATCAGACAGTCATATGCGTGCTTCAGAAAGCACTTGTAAAAGTATAGGCATAAATAGGATAGAAAGACATCTCTCTCCTCAGATATCCGAGCACTCGGACTGGTGGGTTTTCCCGACTAAACCAACAACTTACCGAGGTCCTCGGATACTAAGCATATTCTAGACACACCAGACTGTAATTTCACCTGACTACTTCTAGACTGTCTGTCATCAAAATCGGGCTCAATTCTGCCCTGGATCAAGCTCGTCGCTGTTAGACGTCTCAAACCAAATTTGTGCGTGTACAAAACTATATTGTGCAACTCTACCGTGACAATGAAAAACATATAAAAACCTTAACTACGTCTGTCCAACGTCGCAACCCTGAGTTCATGCTTTTTATTCGGTCGCGTACCAAATGAACTAATTCTTTATTCTTAACGTAACACACACCTTAGGCCAAACTCTAAGCAGCGAACAGTTCCCATTTTCCGAAAAATGACCTTATCGCACTGTCTGCGATATCGATTTCCAATACCCGTCCGGTTTGATCGAATGCTGCTGGGTTTGCGCGTAATTTCTTTATCTATTCCATATGTATTGTGGACAGCGGTAACGATAAATTCATGAGCTGTAGTCAGCTTGTCAAACGTTTGTTTGCTCTTGCGAACAAGTTAGACAGTGGAGAACCGATGTTTTACATCACGATAAGACTCAGAGGTGCCATGTTATGTCAATATGATATGCATTGCGGGTAATGTAGCGAGAGAATTCAGCATTGCGAATCAGCGGGGGGGGGGGGGAGGTCATCACTTGCATTTCGATTGATACAGTCGGCATGCTCGTTTACGATAGAAGGTTTTTTTGTTTTTTTGTTTTTGTACGCGCCCTGAATTCACTCAGGAAGTGTAGTAGTTCCGGTCGGTCAGAGCTAAACAAGTGATTATCGAACAAACTGGGATGAGTCACTTCAAACACGTTTTTGTTTTTTCCTGAAGAAAACTACTCATAAAGTTTCGACAAAAACCATTACTTGCAAACAAACTTCGTTTTGACAGAAGACTCAACTGAATCCAACTGAATCTCTCGCTTATGATAGTCCATCTGTCCAATTTGGGTTCATGTTGAACGTAAGGTCGATGGAACCTCGGGGAGTGCGCCTACCTGATGAGCCCCAAGAAAAGTGAAGCCGGTTGTGTGCTTTCCAAAATTTTTCAGCAGCCTTATGTGTGAGATGTTAGGTCTAGATTACTCATGAGGTTGCTGAAATATCCTGGACTGCCCACGATCGGTTTCATCTTCATCATCATCAGGTAGATGCGACCGTCGAGTATCTGTCAACCTGATGTTCTACTTGAACCTAAGTTGTACAAAATTCTAAAAAAAACACTCATTTGCAAATCAGTTCGGGTTTAACGGGGGACCCAACAGAATCCCAGCTGAATCTCTTGTATTATTCAACTGAATGTGCTGCATAAAAGCTACCTCATGCTTCAGCTGGCAAGATGTTTGAAATATCATAGTATATTCTCTTGGCGGAACACACTACTCATAAAGATGCTGAAAAGAACGTGGACATCAGTCGATCGTGTCCGCCATTCAGTTGGGTCTTGTGTTAAAACCAAATTGGTGTGCAACTAAGTGCATTTCACCAAGTTTGGGTTGTTCCAATGCTGGAAACTTTAGCGATTAGAAATACTGGATGAGACGAAATGTATCACTTTATAAAGTAAAAAGATCCACAATTTTTTCGTTTAACTTCATCAGATGACCAGATGGTTCCTCAGCTTTGAATGAAACTGAATATCTTATTTCACGGCCGTAAAAATCACTCAAAATTTCGCCACTTTTCTAGGTTATTTGCTTCTTCCGTGCTTCCTTCCTCCAGTCGTCAAATCTGTTTGCCAATGATTCTGAGGTCGAAGTTATTAGATCCGCAAAGGATCCCTGGTCTGCTAGGAAATTGACGGTTTTGGGACCTTGATGATATTGTCATTCAGTTTGTTATTGACATTGTATCATATGTTATAGTGTGACAGGAATGCAAGCAATAATTCAGTTTCAATCTATCAGCTATAAACCGTGTGCCATAGGCACATTGGTTCCAGATGCTACAGTTACGACCGCCGGAAAACAAGAACGTGGGAGATTCAACCGAGCCTTGGAGACGAAGGCATATTCACTTTCTTCGGAAATTGAGTAGCTACACATTGAAGGTGATAGGTTTGATGCACGAGCGCTAACTGGCTGCGCGATTGGGCCATTTCTCCCTATATCATTAACCATGGATGATTTGAGTCCCGGGGTTCCCATCCAGAGAGACGGCAATTGTCGACCCGACTAAGTTTAGTGATCAGTATTTTCGTACTTCGTTGCCAGGTACATTGCACCAGCAGTTAAACGGAATTTCGCTCCGCAGTACGCAGTAGTTCCAGAACCTGGGGAAGTTGAGTGGATTACACAGGGAATCAGCTTTGTACACTAACTTCGCACTTAACAGACAACCCCGTGAAGTATGATGTGCCATGTATGCTTCCCCCCAAATCGGGAACAATTAACTGAATTCTAGTCCGACCTAGTTCCCTAGATTTATACTCGTCCGAGCAATCATGTGCGTCAAATCATCTTCTCTGAGCTTAATTCTTCAGTCATGATCGATCATCCTATAGACATGTGCATTCATGCGTGATTAAATGCCTGCAAATTCTGTGTGATGTGATTAGACGTCACATTCATATTTTGTACGCGTGAATAGACAGACAGACATACACACACACACACAAGCCCATCAGACTACTATAAATGTACATGGCTGAGAATTCCTTAACCGATAACAGTAAGCAGATGGTACCATTTGTTTCGTTACGATGCGCGAGACGACACGACTTCCATTTGTTTGGTCTGCCGACTAGACCGAGTAGCTTGGCTTCAAGATTGTTTTTGTAAACGCCAGCGTTGTCAGAATTTACATTGTTCTGAAGTTGTCTCGTCATAGCACAAAGTTTTCTTTCCCTTTTCAAATGAGGCTATCCAAGTAGCCACGTGAACACTTGTCACCGCTCGAGTTGATCTTGATGCCAAATCAGTTTCGCGGTCCACTAAGGAATGAGACCAACCAGGCGAACAGAATGAAGGGTGAATGGAGCCTGTACAAATCCAATACCGTGTCAAAAAAGCCAGCTTATAAGTTGGGTAGACAGGCTAAGGCTCTTATTGTCCTTTTTACGGGAGGTCACTGTAACAGCAGGATGACTAATGGGTTTCCAACTTGAAATTTGTCCTAGTCAGGCTTGGTAATACAACTTTCGCCAAGAGGGAAACGTGAAATGCAAGAAGTCAAAAAGAGATTCAGTGTATGGTTGTTGGTCTGTTCACCGAGCTTGGCAGTCGGATGGCGAAGTTGGATTGGCGAACAGTCCAACAACCAAGCACCGCACCCGAGCTACCTATATTCCAGAACATTGCCCGATTCAGTGTATTTCACGCAGCAGTGTAGACTAACACAACTGTGTTAGAAATTTACATTTAGGCTGCTGCCAAGAAGTCGCAGGTATTCTTTTTCATTTTCTCGCCGGTGTTAGCTTTTTTCGCTGAAAGACCTTCGACTACCGAGAAACAACATTTTCAAGGACGAATTTGTTGAGGCAAACAAAGTTCACTTGAAAAGGTGTTTCCTGGTTCAGCCCACTGTGCAATCAACTCGCTGCAAATCACCGCTGTGAAATAGCTGCTACGTTGAGTGAATGCAATCCTGCTGTTTTATCAAAACTGCTCGAAGTTCCACGCTGCAACTGTCTGTCTTCAGTATGATACAAAGTGTTGAATGGGAATACACAAAGAATCAACAAATATTCGATAAACACACTCATTTGCAAATCAATTCGGTTTTGCGAGAGACTCACCTCGAACCCACCTGAATCTTTCGTTTGTGATGTTTCCAGGCAACTGAATGTGCTGCACCAGGTCGCCTCAGGTTTCAATGGCTACGATATTCGAGATATCGCGATACATGTATATGCGTATTGCACTATTCATAAGGCCTGGTGCAGCACATTCATTTGCCTGGATACATCACAAACGAGAGATTCAGCTCGGTTCCAGGTGAGTCTCTCGCAAAACCACAGTTGTTTGCAAATGAGTGTATCCTAAAGATGGTTTCAAAGTGTAAATCTACATTGACCTTTTACGAGTTGATGGTTTCCAGCCAGTTTTCTCAAATGGAGGGAACCAAACTTCCCTCTGAGGGATAAGCTGGCCGTTTGCTTTATCAGTTGTAAGTACCTGTTAAATTTTTCAACTTGCAAAATTCTGCTTTACGAATCATAGTCAACTTCATAAGTGGATGAAGTCTTCCTAAAAGAAACTACTTACTAGGTTGTTGAAAACCCTTCGACAGCCCACAATCGGTTTCGCCCTTCTTGGGGCTCATCAAGTAGGCGCACTCCCCGAGTCTCCGTCAACCTTATGTTCTACTTGAACCCAAATTGAACTGATTTCGATGAATACACTCATTTGAAATCAACAAATATATTTCGATGTTTACGAAAGTAGCTCAAACGCAGTCATAAGAACCAAAAGTTGCAACTCGTTCGCGTCCGTGGGTTTTTTTCTCGGTTGGTTCAAAAGAGTAAAAACAGAATTCACTTTATGAATTGTGGCTCTGAAGCAATACTATCACACTTGCAAACTAAGATACTCTCGTGAAGTCCCTCAGGTGTCCCACAGTGCAACTATTTTCGAGTAACCTTAGCTGGCCCTTCCAATTGGACAAGCGCAACATTTCAGAAATTTTCAGTCGTGACGTTTCGAGTAGTGTGCGGTCGCCAAAAAGGCTTTTGAAAAGCCCGGCGAGCTCATCAGTATTGGAGGCTTGGTTGAATCAGGACGATTATGACCATACTCTGAATGCTAGGAAATTTTAACGTATGTCCTCATGGCGTTGCACATTCCACCGAATCAAAGTTTATTCACAGTGAAGCGTTTACTTGAGGGTCATTTTACTTCCATCTCTCTCTGAAGTTTTCTATTCGCCTAGCCAATAGGAAGATCATTTTTCCTGTGGGTTTAGCATCTGATTGGCTGATCAGGCAACGCATCTGAGTGTTGTCCCTATCAAAGTGTCGAACTATTGGTGGCTCAGGCGTGTTTACTGGTGGCTGATCTATCCGCTGAGTTTAGCAACTGACTTGAAAACGTTTCATCACCGATCGGGAAGACACCGTCAATGGTTATCGCACTCAATGCGCAATGAAAAGGACGCCTCGAATGGTGACGAAACGTTTGCAAGTCGATTGCCAGACTCAGTTAACGAATAAACGATCACGTGATTAACCACCAGCCATGTCACTATGTCTCAACGTAAATAAGGGTTACAAGCTATGGCTAGGTCAAAGATCTCACAAGCTGTCATCAGCAATCACGAAAGAAAGAGATAAGTCAACGAATGTTGGTACTTTTTGTGGGTGGTTGCGGAATTTGTACTGTTCACATTTGCATCACTGTCGTTTGAACAGTCATCCTTTCGTCCTGAAGTAATTATTCCGGTGAGTCCATACCAAAGGGAGAAAGCACTACACACGAGTTTGGCTTTCGGTAGGGCTCATCGGCAGTGCATATCCTTGGCCGTTCCGGAGTTTGAACTTCGGACATTCGAGGCGAGCGTGTTGTCACTAGTCCGTCAGCTCAAAATGGATGCATCTGAATTTTCACATATAAACAGGTGAACATGTTCACGCTTGAGCGATGTGACTGGCATGCCCTACTCATCATCAAAACGACGGCCCAATAACTGAAGTTCATATGCGTCCAACGTGCGCTGGTGGAGCATTGTCAGATGTCCGGCTTTCAAACCCCGGCGCGGTCATTGAATATGCACTGCTGATGAGCTCTAATGACAGCGAAACTCGAGTCCAGTGCTTCCCCCCTTCGGTGTGGACTCACCAGAATAATTACGCCAGGACAGGAGGACGACTGTTCACACAAGAGTGATGTGAATATGAACAATACATATCCCGCAAACCCTGCGACAGAGTTACGCTCAGCTTATTGTACCAGTTACCCATTCAAGAAAATACTTGGACTCCATTGTATAATTCAAGACGTCTGCACTTCAACTACTTCTAAAGAAACTCGTCTGTCGTTGAAAAGAAAACTGATGACTTGTCTTTAGTGGGGACAAGTTTCATGTTCTTGAGCTTTGTCGTCTGTTTGGAATGACCGAGTACAACTGTAATTAATCACCTTGATCGCGGGCCTAGTACGGCTGGACAGTAAACAGCATCTATGAACCCCTCCATCCTGATAGATGTCGTGTAAATAACTTAGATACACGACCGATTGAATATGATTTTTTATTGTTGCTTTAAGATTACAAGGACTGAGGCGTAGTATGATGCTTGACCGTACTTCAGTTTGGTATTTTGACGAGTGAATCCATTTCATTTTCCTTCCGGAGTGGTTCAGTTACATCAGTTCGCTCCAAATATTGTGTCCGAGAGGTGAGGAATGTTGAAGACACAACCTTGGTTAGACGGTCAACACAAACGCCCGTTTGACATTTACAAGAAGCTTTCCTTAGGTACAAAATATGTGGGTTGTTTAATGTCCAGCTGTGCATCATCAGTCAGCTGGCCAGATTATTGGCAGTCATCTTACAAAATCGAACTGGTGCGGGCAAACAACCAATGCCTGTGCTTAATCTGGGCCAGTTACTGGTGTAAAACGTCTCAAACTGAACATCAACAAAACCGGTGAGAACATACAAAGGTCCACAAGTCTTCTCCGGAACGTCCTCAACAACCTCATAAGGTAAATAGGAGATAAGTCAAGGACTCTGTGGATACATCTCACCAACCAAATTTTCGGTCTTTAAATTCATGGGTATAAATAAAAAAGATAATGGTTCAACTGTCACACCCTTTCGGTGCCTAACTGCCATGCCACCCGAAGGAAGCACGAGGGCTGAGATACTGCCAGGTTGCCCAAGCCTAGACAGGGGAAGTCGAGAGGCGGAGGTCGGGCTCGAACCACGGTCCTTCAGGCCAGTAAATCGGCGCTCTCACCACTGAGCCACCTGGTCAGTACGCCTCAACTACTATATATGCAAGAAACTAAAAAAACCCTTTGGATAGATGATCTGCAGCTAGATTCAGAAGAGAATAAAGTCGGTGAAGACCATACCGACGAAACTTTGAATGGGGCAACTTCTTTCTATAGTGAGAAACTCAGCTGCATCCCAGATGAAACTCTCCTTTATGAAAATTTTCAACTGAACATTCAACCGTCCTCCCGGTCCATTGGATGATTATAGTAGAGTATCCGGTTCATTTGTGCCGTGTTCTTTTTCATGCAAGTTCGGAATGTACCAAGGGTATCCTTGTTTACTAAAACGCTCAAGAATTTCGGTAGGTTTTCATCCTATAATTTACTTGTAAACTTGGCGTCCTCAAACGTGGCACTGATCAATTTGTGCGCAAATTGCACTAAATTTTGTTTCTGTTTTTCTTGTCAGAAGCGTTCTCTGCTTAGTGGATTCATACAACATGATCAATACTGCGAGTGCAGTGCGTTCCAGTTTCTGTATCACTCGTCCTACAAAGCACCAGAATATCGCGAACTTGTGGAAGCGTTGATCGGCTGTCGAAGTTCAAGACAAGGATTCCAGTTTCGCAGAGTTACTATTTTAGAGGCAGTTGGACATAAATGGTACGGGTTTCGGTTGCCAATAGTTCAGATCCGTGAAACTCTGTACAGTTGATCCGCAGGAATTAAACGAGGTACATGAAAGACAACTCCTGGTAATTGCAAGGAGAGCAGGTCAATCCAGATTGTTCTCTCGCTAGGAGATACTTGTTTGAAGTGAATAGGAACGTAGAATCAAACAAAAACACTACTCCCTCCCGTTTGATCTCGATCTTATACAGCTCACTTGTCCCTCAATGATAATCCCATTTCATGACCAAAAAGCCAATTCTATTCAAACTTCACCAAACACCTCCCCCTATTCGGTATAATCGCCTTCTTGAAGCTGAAAACATCGGTGGAGTTGCGAATCTTTGTGTAGCCCTTTGAAACTCATAACGGCAACTTCATCCGCGCTCAAATCGAATAGTTGGCAACTGGTGTGCTGGACGTAGTTTCTAAGGTGGATTAGACTGATCGAGACGACCAATGCTCATAGAAACATCTGTGTAATCCGACTGGTCCGGACATCAATCCAAATAGGGAAATGCAAGTATCAGCGCACCGACTATTTTTCCAAAAGCAAAAGATTACCTTCGTAAATAGCAATGATGATATTCAAAGAAACACTTGTCTTTCCAGGTCTGAATAAACACCAGTGCCTCAGGTAAGAGTTCGGCTTGATTCCGCACTCCCTTGACGTATACCTTCACCGTTCATTTGGACAACTCAGAATACATGTCTCCCAACTTCTAACGCACCTGCCTATCCCTTTTATGTATCGCTGTAACTCTACTATAAGTGATACTATTTAACTTACTAATCATGTTTACGAGATGTTTGCGGAAACATCACAAGAGTCATCATAATCTGATTTATTGCTACGGCCAAAGAGTTGACGACAATAAGCCCGAAAATTAGGTTCCGGACTAACCAAGATGTTGACTCATAGATGTCCTACCGGCCAATGATTGCCTTTGTTGTTGGGGTAGTTACCAGGTCGAAACTTTTCCACTGGTCACTGAGTATACGTACAAACTAACAACAGCTGTCAAACACACTTAGCTGGTATGCAAGTTTCTGCGGAGTTTTTCGACGAATATTCATTCATCTGTCCTCCTCACCTCGAGTAATTTCGTAAAGGCAGACAATAAGTACTTTCCGAATGACAATGCTGGCGGCATGAAAAGTTAGGTCTGTTACACTATTCAATTTGAAGAATTTTTTTTAGAATATCTGTAGGCTGTTTTTTTTCCGGAGGACTGAGCACTATCCTTGCAAACCTAGGTGGAATCATACTGGAAAATTACAGCTTCTGGCTCAACGCCAGCTGACTGCGGCTCACCCATTAACGTCTCCATAAAGGCACGAAGATTTCAAAGCAAAAAACCACGCATTCGGTTGGAGGGATTCGGCATCGCGTGCACTATGGATTCCGGCTACACAATTGCAACAGACTCGACGCTCAAACTTGGACCAAACAAACCAACTTTCAAAGCCAGTGTAGCATTTTGCCACCCAGAGAAACGCGTCACAAGAAGCTGAGCTTGTAGCCTGATACCAGGATTGCAATGTACGCGGTTGTTATGATATCTTACTTACTGCAGAGTATCAGGGCTCGAACAACAACCTTCAGACGATAAGATAATGCACTTTCTCCTTCACTTTCTGCTCAATATCCTTCGAATAAAGTTGACGTGGCTAGTCTGCGTCATGAAAGTCCCTCGAAATGTAAACGCTCATGTAGTTGAATGCACTCTCTTGTAAAAACAATTCCGCTATTCAGGCTGCTTGGAACGAGTGAAGGGAACTCACAGCTTAAATAACTAACGATCCGGCACCGTAGCTAAACAAACCTAGCAAGTAAAAATAAATGAAATACAATTTGCGGCGCCTATCGTGTTATATTCTTACACCCATCGTCTGGTGAATTCTCAGTCTTGTACCTGTATCCTAGGCTGATGGGTTTGTATGCGTCTATCTGTCTGCCCGCACGAAGAGACTGATGTCTAGTCACGTCACGCACAGAACTTGCAGGCATTTAATCACGCATGAATGCACATGTCTATAGGATGATCGATCATGACTGGAGAAGAGAGCTCAGAAAAGATGATGATTTGACGCACATCATTGCTCCGATGAGCACAAATCTGGGGAAGCTAACTGTGAACAGATGTCAACTAACTGTACTCGAATGCAAGGGAAATATGAACAGCAAATCAATCTGCGTGAGGCAGCCTATTAGGTTTCGTAACGTGGGTGGCCGTCTATTTGTTACGCTTGAACTGGTCCTTCCAGACTACACGATAAGGAGAAGACAGAGACCCCTGTGCACGGCTGTGTTGTCTGGGCGAACATACAGAGCTTCTGCGTAAATATAAAGGATGACTGAATGGCCAATTTTGATCGTTCGCCTGTTCATTCTCTCCAGCCAATGGCGACGTTCCTGTCGTGAGCAACTCCACAGCCGCTCCGCTGGTCGGATGCTGCTGAGCGGTGTTTGGTAAGCTCAGCCAACTCACCTGCTATGCGGAACGTGTGGTACCGATGGTGGCCTTGGGGACGCGTCGTTTTCTACGCATGTACTTTTCGTGTCTGGATGCCTCTTGATAATTAGGAATTAAGACAGAATAGAAAGGTGGCACTTTGTGAGGGGTTCTCTTGGTTAATACGCTACAACTCTGTCGAATGCTAATTGTAATGCACTAACGAGTTCGGATGAATTAAGGAAGGTTGAATGCCGAGTGAGCTGCTTTTTAGGATTGATGAGTCAGTTAGAGGACAACTCAGTTTAAAACTGGGCGGAATTCCCACCCATGTAGCGGGAAATATTGACACGTGTGTGGTATACTACTTCCGTTCGTTGAAACCTGTTTTACGAGTATGTCCTCCATTTCCCCGAATCCTGATGTTCACTAGAGCACCGGATTGCGGTGTGCACCTTTTCGTTTGGCCCATCCCGACGTACGACTTCCGCTGAACTTGAGTGTGGTCCCCAAGTATATTGACAGCCTTGCTGTCCAACATTTTTCTGGTTTTTCTACGCTCCTCTGTAACTAATTTGCCAACTGTCATTTAGAGCTAATGAGCGCTTATTCATTGCAGGCAGTAGCACGTGACCAAATAAGAGTTTGAATTATGGGTTAATTCCTGTAGTTGTTGATCGATGACCTGACCCGCAATTCAGCATTGCGATACGTGATATCCCCTAACTTTTTGAGATCTGATGACCGAGTTTCGGTTTATCCGCCTTAAGCATAAAGCTAAGAACATAGAGCATGTTAGTTAAGTTTCCAGTCCATTGTCGAGCGAGAGTGTTCCCTGTATGTGGCATCTTGTCTAGTTTCTGTAAGATTGCGCGTCTGCACTTCTGTGTAATCGTCAGCATTCGTTCATTCCATTTGGTGGTCATGCTTCTACTCAACCGAATCGATATTTCCGTTTGCTTGGAACCGTTTCCCGAATGTGTCTTATGAGTCCTTGAATCTTGCTGCTCAGTCGAATAAAGGGCTGCAGCGTAAACGTATCCAGTCGGCTGCATCCAACGTTCATCATCGTGGTCATCGACAGCATGACGTCAGTGTTCAACAACGATGCTTCGCTGCCGAACAATCATGATTTATTTGAAAGCCTTATTGTGAAGAAAAGAATAAAGTTGGGCGGGGAAGGGACTTAGTGATAACATACTACAATCACACAGAGGTGCCTACACCTCCAAACACTCATTCAGGCAATCTGGATAGAAACTGACAACAAGATCGCCACTGACATCGGTTGGCAACCATATCTTGCAGCGCCTCCAACCAGGCGCAGTGAGGATCACGCGGTCCCTATCCTGGAAGGCGAGTAACACCGACATCGCCCAAACGATTCGTAATTTCTTTCACACCCCTCTGCCAGGTCAAGGGTTGGCCACCTCTCCGCTTACGCCACTCTGAATTGGGCACGGAAAACAGCATTCTCTTCGGCAAACGATGGTTAGGCATACGCAACACATGTCCCAACCGGTTATTTTACCCTAAGGATGGCAGCACCACTAAGCCTATAGTCATTGTAATCCGTTAGGTTTTCGAATAACACCTTATCTTCGTCCTTTATGGAGGGATCTCGGTAACACTGCATAGGTTTGTAGTGGTTTTGTGTTTTGAAACTTCGAAGAATTTACTTATGATGCTGGGGATTGAATGAAGAACACGTAACTTGTGCTGGCTGCCTCTCCTATACCATCATGTTTAAGTCAACTGCTTGACTGCATCCGGTTTTTGACGGTTTATTCACCGTTCTTATCCCGCAGGTCTGCGTCTGCATCAAGGACTTCACAATTCACCACGGTCAACCTTAACTAAGTTGAACCTCTCGTTTATGTTGTTTTCAGCTGGGTTCTAGGTATGTTTCCCGTCAAAACCAAACTGTTATGCAAATGAGTGTATTTCGCTAACTTCATGCAATTTGGGTTCAAGTAGAACATAAGGTTGACGAAAACTCGGAGATCGCGCCTACTTGATGAATCCCAAGAACGGCGAAATCGGTAGTGGGCTGTCGAAGAGTTTTCAACAACCTTATGAATAGTGTATTACGTTTATAGGCTGATTGCACCTGTGAGGAGCAATCCTACAGTTTACTGATTAGTGATCTATCAATCCCTATAGGGTGTCAGTCAGCCACGTGTATGCTCCGATTTCCGGTCATCCCACACTTGTTAGAGCTCCTTAAATCAATGACCATTCTTCACACGAAAATGTTTCTCTGTGGATAAAGTTGCCTTGGGCGTTTCAGTTGTGATCCTCCATGAGGAGATCCCTTCACAGAGCATGCCGACACACAAAATAACTTTTTTATTTTGGGTGAACCTCAATCAAAAGCGGACGGTACTGGTGTCATAACACAGTGCTTCTTGTAATCCATGCAGCCATGCCTTAGAAATACAGTAATCGAGGCTATCCTAGGTATGTCCCTACAGTATAAATTTTGCGTTTAAATAGGTCACTCTCGAGTTTAATCAATAAACCCAAGGGTTTAGCAGCCCCGTAAGAATGGTTTATCGTTTTAAGAAAGCGTTCTCATGGAAAGGGTCGCTTGAACTACCCCGCACAACTTGACTGTCATATGCGAAATCACATAAACACACGAAGAAGTGACATGTTTTGTCCACACACCTGGAAGACTGCATACAATTTAGTATATACAATCGAAACAGCGTCGGAGCTAATGTACAACCAACAGTACTCACCGCAGTAAACTGAATATCTGTGCACTTTCAGTGGCATTTTGCAGCTTCTCCTTCGCCGCTCCGTCCAAGTTCTCTCCCTCCAGTTTACGTGCACGAGAAAGTTGTCCAGTGAATGCTAGTCTGTATCCATTTGTAAACGTCCTCAGTAGATCATAGATAGCAACTGCACTAACGAACTACCGATGTAACGGCGGATACTACTGATGAGGTGTGCGAGTAGTATGTGGTCTCCTCACGTCTAATGGAAGGTGGGGTTTATTACGGAAACTGTGGAGCCACCTTAAAGAGTTTGTTTGCAGTTGCATGATAGTCAATGAATATTCACAAAAGTTTAAGAAGACGTGTGAGGATGTTCAGTTTTTAGAAATAAGATGTCCAACAGTTTGTAACCGTTTAGTTGTTTTTTTCCAGTAAACGACTTCCGGAGAAGGGTCCCCCTCCGTATACAGATAGCTAAATGAATAATCCAGTGAGAACATCTAATTTCAGTTAGCTATTCTGAGTGAGTTCGTAAACTTAGTTCAAAGACGGCACTTCATTTTCAAGGGTGACATAATCGTAAGGAGAATTTGGCCCTTAGAATAATAGCCCTTAGAATTTTTGTGATTTGCCGAACAATGGTCGTGGTGAATACGGCGCGTAAAATGGAACTTCTTTTGAGTGTCTGGAGCAAGTACACTTGGCGGACCATGAGGCATTGCAGTTTGTGGATCTAAGGCTACTGAATTTGACGGATTTTTCTATGAAAGTGACCTTGGCGAGTTTGTGGATTTCTAAAAGTCCACACGTTTACTTGAGCACTATGTTTAAGGCATCATGTGTGTAGGCTGTAAGTAAACTATTCAGCCACCAATTCAACAACCAGTCAGCGACTTCCGTCTAGCATGGTTCAAATTTTTCGCAAGACATAAATGCAGTGACTGCAATCACTAAAGTTGAAGTGGATACAGCTGAGGAACGGCCAGTTCCTACGAGGCAAACGTGGTGCTCTATAGATGGTCAATGAACTAGGTCTTTTCCAATAAGGAATAGACTAACTCCGCTATATGAATTGCTGGACTCCGAATCGATTTTGATCGTCAACAGTGACCACACCATTTAGAGTCTTTACATCATAGGAGACAAGGAACCAAACTTAGTTCCCAGAAGAAGTCCTTGGGATGGTGCAGACCCGAGGGAATAAGGTCGGCGGCCTTAGAACAGTGCATCCACTTTCTTTGGAGTCCGCAGAACCTGGAACTAGAGGGGCTTATTCCGGGTTAAACCTAAAGGGCAATGAGATCGACTTAGCCAAAAGGCACAGGCAGTGGTGGTCCGACTTCTTATGCTAAAGTGTAGAGCAGGCATTCTTCAGTGAAGAACGAATCTTCGACTCATGATATTTTCAGCTAGTCTGGACAGTACGTCGCGGTTACCGTCAACCGTTGGGCGGTTTACGTGTTGTGCGGTTAATCAGGTTGGTCAATTTCCAAACCGTTCTCACCCAAGAGAAGCCATTACTACTGCTTCCATCTTGTCCTCACATTCCTGTCACAGCGAATTGTATGGCTTTACCCTAAGACTGTCTGAGAGACCTGGTAGTCTTCGTCAGACTGCTCCTCGATGGCACTTCTGGTGAGGCTGATATCTAAGGTACTGAGACGTAGTCAAGGTCAATACAGCACTAAAGTCCAATCTCAGGGTAGCAGCTTTAGACCTGAAGTATAGTTCTGGGGTGTACATATATACCTATATATCTGCGGGCTGTAATTTTCTGCGTACTCCACCTTAGGTAATGACCGATTTGGGCAAATGTTTCCTAAAAGGAGTAATCCGTTTAAATGCATCACCGGTAACTTCGCCGTTACATAACCAGCTCAAAATCAGTCTCCCAACTTCTCACTAGCCCGTGGGGCCATATTTCATGTAACCAAGACCTCTGCCCATCCCTTTCATTTATCATTGTGACTTTACCTTAGTAATTCTGTTTGCGGGCTATTGAAACATCACAAGAAACATCATAACCTAATTTATTATTATGGCCAAAGGGTTGACGGAAATGAGCCCAAAAATTAGGCTTTGAGCTAAGCAAGGTGTTGACTCACAGGTGTCCCGTTGGTCATAGCGGACCGCCAATGATTGCCCTTGGCTTTGTTGCTGGGGTAGTTACCAGGTTGGAACTTTTTCATACTACAGTGATCACTGAGTGCGCACATAACTATCAACAACTGCCAATAACAAGTAAGTGGCATGCAAGTTTGTAGGAAGTTTTTTTAGAAATATCCGTTCGTGTTTTTTTTCTGACATTCTGTTTTTGTGATGTCCAACGTGTGTAGTTCCCAGATAACGGTGATCGAGATAAACTACATCATCTTATATACATATATATATATATACATACATGTACATACATACATACATACATACACACATACATACATACATACATACACACATACATACATACATACATACATATATACATACATACATACATACATATATATATATACATATATACATACATACATACATACATACGTACATACATACATACATACATACATACGTACATACATACATACATACATACACACATACATACATACATACATACACACATACATACATACATACATACACACATACATACATACATACATACATGCATACATACATACATAAATATACATATACATATACATATACATACATATATATACATATTACATATGTAAAGTTTGTTATGGTTACTCATTTTGTCATACCAACGTCTCAAACTAATATACCGTTGTACAAAAAGCCGTGATTGGCGGCTACAATTCCATCCAAGAATGTGAAAAGACGACGATGAAAACTCTCGGGAACATAAACGATACATTCGGTTGAAGAACATCATAAAGGTGTGATTCAGCTGAAATTCAGCTGCGTCTCTTGCCAAAACGACATTCGTGTGCAAATCGTATTATTTGTAAAATGAAGCATAACGTTGAGGGGAACTCAGGGACTATGCCGATTTGATAAATCCCAAGAAAGGCGAAACCCGACGTTTTGTGTCGAAGAGTTTTCAGCAGCCTTATGAGTAATGCGCTGCTTTTTTCGGAGCAGATGACCATTGAAATATCATGCTAATATTTAGTTTAGTAAAGCCTTTAGATGGTATGAATGACTGTGCGACTTGTATGTCTTTTTGAACTGAGAACTGAGTACTGTAAATGTAAAGACACTACCCTATGGATGTGTGACTCCGTAGAGGTGGGTGCTGTGGAGCATCTCTCTCTCTGCGTGGGACGTTTTGATGAAGCTAACAGATATATCGAATAGATTCCTTTTAATAAATCAGTCAACTGTGCTTCTCTGTTAACACATTCAGGAGCCCTTTTGATTCCGAAAACGGTCCAGAACGCGGTTGATTTCATTCATGAATTTTGCTTGCATCCGACTTGCTGTAAAGATGGTCAGTCGTAGGTCAAACCCTTGGAAATCTACGGTACTCTTACAAAATCCTGGCAGATTTTGCTTGCTACACAGTGATAGCTATTTGTGTCTTCTGTCGACTCCCTCAATTTTATTTGAACAAATGCGCGTGGAATGTCTCCAGTTTTTTAAATGGAGAGTTTGTCTTGTACGTGAAGCCACCAGTACAGCACTGTACAGCTGTTTTGGTCCTGTTGGAAACCATCAGTAGTGGTCATCTCACAAAGTTCCATCAAAAAAACCTCGAACCTTCGATCTCCTGCCTGATAGTTTGCAGGCCAAGAGTGCCTGATCAGCAATATGATGATCTCGCATTTAGACAGGAAACAGGGCCACTCAGCCTTCGGTCACGGCATCCATTTCATGTGGTCAGAAGTTTTGACTGGCTCTTTCAGGGATTACATGAAAATCAAGTGAACTCTTCCGTAAATGGGTTGTTCCCTGCGCTTTAGTTTATGGACCCTGAACAGCTGATGCTAATTCGCTACCAGCTATGTTTAAATGTCATTTAGCGCCTCTGTCGCATTAGACACCAGCTGGAAGGAGGAGATATCACGATAGCACTTTCCGAAGAACATGGAGCAGTCCACAAAAAAATAAAACACAAAACTCAAGGAAATTGCCGAACTAAATTGCATGTCCTTTCTCCGCGTCTATGATGAAAAGTCAAGGAGAATCTCACGGATGGAATTTTGGGAATCATCTCGTCAATCTCTTGAGTTGGTGCAGAACACCACGCCCCTCGGCCACAAGTCAGTAGTGCGGGTAATTTACATCTTTGAGCCAAACAGTTTGCATCACACAATCCGGTGTTCAGTGGCTCCCTGAGTGAGTTTTCCTCAAATGGAAATCTTACAAGGTTTGTAGGACTTTTGTTGTATTCTGCGCGGAGTACCTGTGGTTTGTTCTTAGTATGCGGGGATTTTGAACTCACAATTGTGCTAGTGAAGGCAATCCGTACATGAAAACCGAGTAACAGTTTGTGCGTGCTTCCTTCTTGTAAGGAATGAACGGCAATGCGCCGTTTTTGAATTTCTAGTTAGTCTGAACCATACTAATGTTTGAAAAACAGTTAGGTTGTTTATGCTTTGGCTAGCATATAGTGACGCTCACGCAATGAACTTTTAAGGAACGATCAATAGAGGCTTGTTTACACGGGATGGAAGGATATTTGAAAGACCAGGTTTTAGTAGTGAATCGGTGCTGCTGTGGAAGAATTTTCAGGATCTCAGCACAATAAAATGTAATCCAATGTTTAAAAAACTGTGACCTTTATGACGGACCAAACTACTCAGGACGGATTTAGCAGGGATTCAGTGGAGTCCCCTAATAACATCAACTTTGTTTGCAAACGCGGTAATTTCACCAACCAACTGTCCAAGTTGTTATCCAGTGTGTTCTGTACATCTCAGTCCAGGCTAAATTTGCCTCATGACATTTCACGAATACCGATCGGTAGGCTTCGTGCAATGGGATTGGACTTGACAGTTGTTTCCTCTCGTAGGACTGCCCACACAGCGCCCACACGCACTTTTTGCCCACCGCATAAGTAATTAGTTGCTGCTGTCCGGATGTAAGCAAGTTTTCTTGATGGTTTTGCACACTGCTACGGTAGGGTAGTTTGGACATTTAGAAGCCAGGGTGAATAGGAAAAGGGCATCAACTTATCGGTGCTCTTGTGCACAAAAATAAACCTCGCACAGGCACTGTGACTACATGGAGAGATTCAGTTGGCTTATCGTAACCTGGAGATTGTGCTTAAAACGAATGTGCCGCACTACTCACAAGGTTGCTGAAAATTCTTCGACAGCTCACGACCGGTTGCGCGCTTCTTGGAAATCATCAGGTAGGCGCAGTCCTCGAGAGTTTCCCTCATTCTTATGTCCTACTTGCACCCAAATCATAAACCAGACTTTCAGCTTGGATTCCGAGGAGTCCCCCATGAAAACCGAATTTGCATACATTTGTCAAATTTCTGCTATTTGGGTTCCATTCAAACATAAGGAAACTCGTGTGGAATGTGGCCAGCTGATCGTGCCCAGACCGACCTGCACTGCTGAACAGATTTCAGCAACCTTATGAGCAGTTTTCCTTCTTCAAATATACATTTCATTATTGCTGACAGATGTCATCTGGTAGCTACCTTTCAAGCGGAAAACAATGGTGTGAATCACTATCATGATTGTGGAAATTCGGGAATTTCTGCTTCTATTCACATCCAAAATCGCCAGTACAAAAATAGCAACATCCAATAAGTTGACGCCAAAACCCACTGTCAATCACACTGTTTTTAGCCCAACCTATCTTCGTGACTAGTTGGGTGTTTTAACACTTCACTTCACTCCACTCCACTCCACTCCACTCCACGTGTGATTTCCCCCGAGTGTTTACACGGATGGTTGAACAAATACGATCGGGGGGGGGGTGTGTGGCTGCGTTATAGAACTGGATCGAACCAATCACTTGTTTTTGAAGATTGTGGAGTATATATAGATATACATTGTATGCATATATGCATATTATATGCATATATGTATATACATATATACATATATACATATGCATATACATACATATATATATGCATATATTATATACATATCCTTTCCTATCCAGACCGATCGGCAGACTTGTTTCTGTTCGCTTTTTTCATCGACCGATACAGTTTTTCCTTTACCAGGAATGCAGTTGTCTTGGGCATGGTTTTTGTGATGAAAACACAAGAGTTTTGCCAAATAGAAGATGTCAAGGTCCAGGGTATATCAGGACACACAAATGATGCAAATTTGGGAAGTTTTTGTTTTCCCTGCTATTTCAAAATGAGTCCAATTTTAACAGAAAGGTTCACTACATTGTAGCTGACAGGAGGTTGAAAATAAGTGCGAACCTTCGATAAATACACTCATTTGCAAATTAATTTAGTTTAGCGAGAGACTCACCTGGAACCCAGTTGAATCTCCCGTTTGTGATGTTTCCAGGCAACTGAACGTGCTGCACCAGGCCGCCTCATGTTCCACTGGCTACGATATTCGAGATATCGCGATACATGTATATAAGTAATGTACTACTCATAAGGTTGCTGAAAATTCTTCGAACCTTGTGAACCTTGATAGACAGTTTATTTCGGTTTTTCTAGCATGCAGATGACGTTTTCAGGAGACGAAATACATACTCATCGGTTGCTGTAACATTCATGATGCTGGGAGCTGTGCTCGAAAACCAGGATGATCCCGGAGGGTATCGCGGAGCCAATGCACTGAAAGATAAGCATGATAGAGAACGATGAAAAGGGAAGCAATTGGACTAGACGGAACAGCGCACGTGAAACAAGAGAAGCGTAATACTCCAAATTCCTGGCCAAGCTCGACTGATTAACCTAGCGCAAGAGAAACCTAACTCATCAAGTACGGCTCCCCACCGACAGATAGTTTATACAATCTATCCCCATTCGAATTCCCTGTTTTTGACTCAAATACCCATTTGCTTCCCTCGATTTGCAGAAGACGCTATCGCAAGGGCTGCAATCCGAGGTTAATCAAGCGAAACTTGTGGATTTGAATATGAATTTCGCATTTCTGCGCTTGTCTGATGACGGGGGGAAACGTTCTGGTTGCATAAAAATCTCTGTAATCATTCAACCAAAACCTAGCTAAATGAGACAAAACGGAACAGAAACGAAATGACAGTTGCTTTGAGAAATGCAAATAAGGCCCGAGCGCTGGTTGGACTTGAAAACTCGAGTGTTAAGTTTCGTTTAAGTGACACTGTTGGTAAGCTGTTCCTCTGAAACGTTCGAACTCCACTCTGATTAAAAGACATGAACGGTAGCTCAATGTTCGAGTCCTTGATCGACTTCACAGGGCAATGTCTGTGAAGGTTTATTCGCATACAATGATCAGACCGGACACTCATATTCCTAAGAAGACCACAGTCACGACGCTATCTTGATCCACATTTCCCTGCTCACGTGCGACACATGACATTGGGTAGCATTCGCAAAAAAGCTACGAAACAGGCAACTGAAAAAATGGCTTTCTAGGTTGAGGAAGAACTAAACTACGATGCAGACAGATTTGGGGAAGGTCTTTTTGAATAGGAACTCTGAATTTTAGGTCCTAGAAAAATCTGATCTTGATCAGACACGGCTGGTCATGCATGCAGGCTTGGTGCATTCTGAGCCCGAGAGCCGGATACGAAGATATCAGTAATCTACTGATAAGCGACTTACCAGGAAAGTGCCAGCACCAAGAAACGTATGCCCCTGCTTGATCTTTGAGTGCATGAGCGAAGTCAAACTACTAGGACCTTTTGATGAAGACTTCGTCATGTAAGTTTTATTGGGAAGCTGAAAAGCACTGTAAAGTTGTTTCTTACCTACTGATAACCATCAGCAGTGCGCATCCCACGCTATATCGTGTCTAAGAGCGAACAAATCAGACTACGGAGCAGCTTCTGGTGGCGGAACGGCCAAGTGCTCAAACTAAAAACCTGGTTCGAGACGTCCTGGGATCTTGTGGGATGCGCGTTGCTGATGATGAAGCATCTGTGTGGTAGTTCTCGGCTTTTCAACACGGATTGTATTCCAAAATCTCCTTACACTGCCGGAAATTTGTGGGGTCCTGTTGCTCTCAAACTCTCTCAGTCGCTTCGGCTGGCGAAATGAGGTAAGTTTGTGCATTCGATTGTAAGAGCTTGTTGTCTGTGATAACAGAAATAATTTGGCCTAAGCTTCCCTCAGTAGATATTGTTATGTGGTATTCGGTGCGGATTACCACGGTTACATGGAAACAGACTGACGAAGAGCATTGTACCTCATTGTTTACTTGGATTCTAGTCCGCATTATAAAGTCGCCATATCCAGGCTGGTTAATGGCTGCCAAAGTGCCTCTGTAAGTCCCTTCATCAGTGTTATTCTTTAAACTTTAGATTGAAACCACAAGCCTTTCTGGAACGGGAAATCCGATCCCCCGCAAAATCATTCATTTCGTCGTGACTATGAGCAGACGTCAAGTGGGTCGGTGATACCCAAATCCTCATGGCTTGCCGGCCAACCACATCTATTAATCTCCCTCCTCAACAACAAGGAGGCACTGAACTCTAGTGAAAGTAGCCTCTGGATCGAAGCGACACATAAAAAGACGAATACTTAAAACTGACCACGTTCCATCAGTCTGTCACATTACTTATTGAACTTTAGGATCCTACAGGGAGACCGCTTCTCAAGTAGGACCCCGAACCGCCCTTTTTTGTCAGTCATGCCGACGGACTCGAAAATACCACCCGCTCCATAGGTATTCGACGCATCCTTGCTATTATGCGAGTGATGTATGCCTGTTGTGGTCCAAGTAACTCTCGATGTTAACGAAAGATGAACTCTCCTTTTGTAAACCTACTCGAAGGCAATCGCCTGTCTGCATAGGAATGCGAAACTGATACAGTGGCCTAGATCACCGCACGCGCCCTTCAGTAAACCAATCACGATATACCCGAATGTGATAAGTTTATAGACGAAGGCACGTGGCTTTCCAATATTTACTTTCCCAAAAAACGGAGAAATTCTTCCCCTTTCATGCTATAAAATATCACAATAATGACATGTAATGGGCGGAATTACACCTGACAATCGATCAGACGAAGATTGTTTCCATTCGCATTTCCAGTACAGGCTATGAGCAGATATTTGAACAGCTGTAGGGTGGGGAGCGTATGCAGGTGTAGTTGTTTGCCTTCATGTATTGTACGCAGTGGGCGAACGGTTTCGTGGGTTTTTATGCACAAACATCTGGTTACCACAATGATAGGAATACAAAAAATGCAATCGTTAAAGAAAAATTACTGTAGCTAAGTATTTTTGTCTGTTTGATTTTCAGGCTGTTTACATATAAGTAAGAAGGCTGTTGACGTTTCAGTATGTGGAGATTTCAGGAGATTTCATCTTTCAGGCAACGTATAACTGTGTTTTCGTTAGCATATGCTATGGCTTCGTGCAAGTTATTTTTACGTACAAAGATCAGGTCTGAGCGGCTGATTGGATATAGCCTCAGTAAGAGCAAACTGTTGGATTTTTGTGAAGGTCGGATGATTCTCCCGGACAGAGGAAATCACTACATGTTCTGAATCGATCAAGTGCAAAACAGTCCAAGATGAAGGGGACTTTTTATTTCTATGGATTGACCAGAGTAGGTAGTATTCATGGACCCTGAAATACACTCATCTCATTGGGTGACCAGTGTACGATTTCTCCGAAAAGTCTTCGCTTGAATATACTCTGTACTGAGGCGAAGATGATCTACTCGAAAATATGGTATGAAACCCTTGGATGAGAATAGACCACTAGTGTATCTAAAACGGATTTAGCAGAAATTGAAACACTAAGCCCCTCGTTCATGCTATTTTTCAATTGAACATATTACACAAAAATTACTTTATTCAGTAATTGAAAAACTCTTCCAGATCTCGAAGTATTTTCCGTGATGCCATACTACTCACACTGACAACAGAAGAATTCAGGCGAATATCATGTTAAGGTCTTATGATTTGCGTTTCAAGGAAAAAACAAGATTGGTAGAGGCTCGTGTACCGCCTTCTTGGGAAAGCCAAAACAGGCAATGAGTTGTCGGAATCTCCGCCAACCTTGTAAGTGCTGTTGTGTCTAGCCATTTTACAGGGTCTTATCAGTCATTGCAAACTCCAAGTGAACACACTTGTCCTCAACTTACAGTACGCAAGTACTGATTGTAAACATCATGCTCAGTAGCGAGTTCGGTAGGAAGATGAGCTGTAGTCGTGCAACTGCTTGCGTTCGGTCAGCTCTTAGTTAAGGCTCCAGTGATACCGAAAAAGCAACAGGGCACCTTAAAGGATAAGCTTTTACAACAACATCAATCTGTTGTTGCTTTCCGGAAAAATATTCTTTCCTTTGCACAATCCTAAACTTTTTTTAGGGCCATACACCGGACCACACCGGAGAGTAAAACTCAGCTGACCAGGAACAAACATAGAAAAAATACCGTCGCTGCACGCCGGCGAATAGAGCGAAGACCAGACAGACGGTTGGCCAGAGCAGAATGTCTTAATGCGTGAAAGCTTTTGGCCCCGACGTAAACCCGAGGAAAGGTGGTTGGATGAAGAACGTGCAAAGGCCTGTCACGAAGCATCATTCGACTCAAACATGATGGCATAACAATGGGTACCGGGAACACTTAGCCATTAATAATCGAGGAACCGGTCTCATCTGTCAATTTCTTCTTTACAGCGCATTAACATGCTTCTCCCAGTATAGTACCATACAACTGTTACCGGAACCTATCCACTAATACACCAAGTGGATTGTAATGGACTATCTGGTGGTATCCAAATAACCCTGGTGTAAATACAGTTGCCATTCTTAAGGCGACATTATCAGCGGAAATAAACTTATCCGAGGTGTCTCACAAGGCTGATACTGCTAAGACAGGCCATATGTTGTGAAAGTCCAAATGGTCGAGGCTGTGTTGACGAGATGTATCTCTTTCTTAATGATTTGCCGTTTTTCCAGAGCTGCAATGCGTCTAGTCTCAAAGTTTCTCAAGTCTCCTTGGGTAGTCGTTCCTGGTACCGTCAAATTTCAACTTTCATGTCCTCTCATGAACTATCAGAGGAGTCGCGGCTTTATTCGTCAAAACTCACTTGATATATATATATATATATATATCGAATATCGCACCGCCTGAAACATTAGGCGACCTGGTGCAACACATTCAGCCGAAGCGGACCATGATTGAGGAGAGGTTCAGCTGGATTCAAGTGAGTCTCCCGTCAAAGCCGAATTCATGGACACCTGAGCGCATGCGTTGAAATCTGTTCAGGTTACGTTCAATTAGAGCATAAGACTAAAAGAAACTCGGGGACTGTGCCAAGAAGGACGAAACTGGCTGTCAAAAAGTTTTCAGCAATTTGTGTGTAGCGTGGTACGTCTAAACTAAGAATTATTCACATCTATTATGGATGGGTCACACATAGTAAACAACGACCTGTGGAAAACTACACTGTGAGAGTCTTGAGCAAGACTTTTTCTACCAAAATCTGTTTCTCTTCAGAATTGTTCGGTTATTTAGAAAGAATCAAATGGAATCCAAAAACCATGGCTACTGTTGTGCGTAGAAAATGTGAGTTGGACCAGACTATTTAATCAACCGGGAACTGGCAGGATTCCATTCATCCAACGCGAGGCTCAGCGTTACATTCAGGTCCAAACCTTTGTTACACTGTCGCCTACCTGTAGATCGGAACATTAAAACAATGACATCAAAGCAATGGGCGAATACAAACTACATACATCTGCCCACTCATTCTACCTGGTACTGTCTAAATTCGTAACATTCTCCGCCAAGTACAAGTTTAGACTCTGTAGCGGTGGAAGCAGGTCAGACAAACCTATCCATCATGTGTGTAGACGCCACGCTCATATGGATAATAGGTAGCCACGTTTGTGGTCAAGATGCGAAGGGGAAGCGGGTTTGGGCAAACCTCTTCTTAGGTCTTTTCACACAAGAATTCGCGTTTTGGGGCAATCTAACTTCGTCTTAGTTTAGGATGTAAAGATGTGCTCTCAGCACGCGAATTCCAGATCGATTCCCGTAGGATAGTGGGGAAGATATTGGCCTAAAGTGTGGTTCCTTTGTACAGTGAGAACATGTCGACGGATCTACCATATGTAACTTCAAGGTAAACGGAATTTGGTTAGCTAGCTAGAAATGTGGCCAGTGTATCAGATGGTCGTCTGATTCTAAAGCTTTCATCTCACTCGACAGAAGCACAGTTATCCAATAGCGATACACTCACTACTTCGTAACCAATTTCTGAAGCAGCGCATTATAACTAACTAGAACGAATGGTTGACATCCCTCGGAAATTGGATAGTTAACTTCGGTTGAGCGCGAGACATGTGCGCAAAAACGTGAACAAAGATACGGTAATTGACTGAATACGCTTTTTTGGACAAACCTGGTGACGTGGGAACAGCAGAAACCACTAAGGTCTTTTGTGAAGAACAATTTGGCCCTATGCCCCGAAGGAAAAGTTAACTTACAGCATCAGAGTAGTCCCTCGAAATTCGGGTGTGTTTGTGCGTGGTGGAGAACGTTCGGAACTCGCCAGATTCCGTATGAGTTCACTAATTCGAAAGCAAACGGCCACCATGATTGACCGATCTAATTGACGTGAAAATTCTTCCAGAATTTCCGGAATGCTCCAGTCCAGTAATCACATATCTAACTATCTCCATTCACCAACGAGATTTTGACCGCAGATGCAGCTGAACTCTCGCTTAAGTTTGATTAAGCCTAATAGATACGGTTGTTAATGTTTGTGTAACCACAAATCTGTCCTCATCATCGGTCCATTGGTTCGTCATTCTTCTAGTGAATATCTCATTTGGTTGGGTGACGTCACTAGAGGAACTGTTTTATTGATGTGACTGTTAATTGGATAAAATTTTCAGAATAGATCCACACTACGTACAGGTATGAAACTCAGCTGTTGAGTTTTAGTTCAGCGATGTATTGGATACAGTCGAACAATATGGCCACTGAGCAGAGTTCGTTTCGATAGCAACCTTCTTTTTCAAACCGTTGATTCTGTCAATAATCCGAAAAATTTGTCGCTGAGAGTATCACTTGTGTGCACACCAAACAGTCGTTGGAAATAAAATATTATGCTGAAAAAGTAGGGTGGACTTAACCAAGGAAAACATTGATTCAAGCTGTCTAGACGTAACACACTACTCATGTGGTTGCTGAAAACTGTCGCATAGCTCACGACTGGTTTAATCCTTCTTGGAGTTTATCAGATGAGCGCAGTCTTCGTTGTGTTCTTCCTATCTATGGTGCGATAGTTCTTTTTCCCTACTGAAAAAAATCTGCATAACCATCTCACTTTGCATTTGAGGTCAACCATCTGAGATGATAACTTATTACCTGAGGACCAAAACTGGTGGGGTTGTGGACTCCATAGAAGCTCGGTCTTTCCAATGCTGCACTTCAGTGTCATCAGTGAATTATTCGATAAGCACTTATGAAATCAGTGCAAACGATGAACAGGGCATCTGTTAAACGCGTCTTTCCTCTTTTTCTCCGGTTTCAGAACTACCAGAAGGTGTAGGCGAAAGTGTATGGAAGTCCCCTACGGCGGCGGAGCATCGGTGTTGGACACCGATGTCATGGTGCCAATGATTGATGATGATGATGACGACGACGACGATGATGATGATGATGGTGATGATGATGATGATGGTAAGGTGCCTAATTTCTAGCCTAAAAGCAACTCCCGGAAAAACGAATATCGGACTCGGTGATTGGCAGTACTACTGGTACTCGCTACAGCTACACGGTCACAGAGATCACGTACAAGGGAAAACTGATAAACACGGCATATTTTGGCCCGAATAGACGCTTTAAATATAGTACTGTCACTCACAATAAATCATGAAGCAGAAAGTTCATTCCGCAAACACTGGGATGTATGTGAGGTCGCTCTTGTCCATAGAATGTAATTCCATTTAGGTTATTTTGAAGCTGGGATCAAAATACGCAGTGGCATTTCATTCTCAACTAGATAAAACATGTGAACAAATAATCATCGGTTTCTTTTGTGGTCATCCATTGAGACACACCTAGTAAAATGGTACGAATGAGACTAACTACGAACAGTTACGGAAATTTAGTACCCACGCTCATCGACCAGGCCAAGAGGAGGCCCTGGTGAGTTTCAGGCTCTCACAAACAGGGGACGTTGACAGTACAATATGCGGACCAGCTCACCCAGCCGCTCACTGACTATATCACTCCGCATGGTGACGAAACGTTTGCAAGCTACTTGCCAAGCCCGCCTAGAAAGTCAACTGCCACCTGATCAACAGCCAATTCAGCACTTAATTTCAGACTATCGTGCAGAATGTTCCATAAGTATTCATTTCTAGACTTATAACTTGCAGCTGTTTCCACGAAGGCCAACTGGCAACCTCGAATGAAAATAGACGATAACTAAGCATCTTTCACCAACGTTTAACGAGTCAAAGGATGCACATCCACAGAACTGAGAGACGTTTTTCGGAGTGTCTCATACCCCCATCATCATCATCATCATCATCATCATCATCATCATCATCATCATCATCATCATCATCCTTATCAGCTGTAAGAACCACGCACTTGCTGTACAGTGGTTATGATTGCCACAGTTTCGCTCACCGATGATTTGGGGAGATGGGGTAGGTAGCTGCACATTGGAAGCGATAGGTGACATAATTGATGCGTAAATACAGGTTGTCAGTGGGCTTTTCATTGGAGAGATTGGGAAGGGATCTATGTATTGATATGAAGGATCGTGTGTGAAATTAGTCTGTGATTCAGGTCTGTGAGTTAAAAGTCAAATGCTCAAAACTGCGACCGCTAGTCTAATGGTCTTAGCAAGACAATTATTGCTTTCTTTCCATGGAGATGCCTGTTCCAACTGCAAGAAACTTCACTGAAATGTTGTGTATCGACCTCAGTTTGAATCTGCAGAAATATTATTTAAAAAATTTGAATGAACTTTTATCTTTAAAATGAGCAGAAGGTAATATCGGGGTGCTCTGTTTTCGGAATCCAAAACTCGGTTGTTTACACATGAAAGGGCCACCACGAAGGTGGTTGCTAGCGTCAGATCACTGTACAATGTCTTTAGCCCAAATCTGATCTGAAAGGAAGCAATGCAGTCCAGTTATCTGACGGTTTGGATCAAACTTTGGACGTGAACTGTTCGTGACTGGACTCATCAGCTGTTTGTACCGGGATTCTGTCACCGACATTCGCTACATCTATCGGATAAGTCCTGGTCAGGAGGAAGTGTGCAATCTATGGCTATTTTTGTTAGACCACACAGAATCTACGGTGACTAGCCTTCCGTAAGTTGACAACACCATCAACCAGTGGTGATATGGAGTTGAGAAACCGCCGTCCTACGGATCACTGCAGTCTCTAATCGCAGGGGCTTCGAGTGCCCAATCAGCATGGATCAGTTGTTTTTGTAAACCTCTCAATTTGAACCAGTCAAGACTTTTGGAAAGTAACCCCAACTGCCAAAAAGCCAATATGATTGTGGACCAATCACGAAAGGACCTGTTCAAACATCAAAACGAAGAATGAAAAGAGTGACGAAAAATTATGTTTGCAGTCCGATAAAAAAAGCGTGGTTCTGTCTAGGTAAACTGAAATTTACCTGGAGTGAATCGAGTCTTCTTTCCACAGAGGACCAATCGCTCTTCTTAAAAGGTCACTCTGATTGGACGGCACCTAACGAAGGAATTTGTTTTCGGTTTCCATTTAAATCTTCATTAATAGTAAAGCGAAGACAGAAGAGTTCTTTTGAAAAGGCTTTGCGACGGGCCTTGAAATGCGTGATACAAAATCAGAATAGTTAAAAATACTGCTCATTCCTTCGTGACTGCATGTTATAATTTCCAACTGGTAACCGGGAGGTCACGGTTTCAGGTTTATCCACAGACTTTTCAAATACACACTGCCTCTGTTTTCCAACAGGGACGAAACGGCTGTACTTTGCGACTGGGTTTTCCTGTGTAGAGTGACTTCATCTACCTCATGAAATTCTTTTGAAGTTTACCAGACATTCGTAAACAAAAGACCGAAAGCGTTTCGTTAACTGGTTTTTCGCGTTTGTCTGGCATCAATCGGTTCGATGGGTAAAGTATTATCCACTATAAAACAGTCGCTGACTGGATGATCAAACAGAGACCACACGATAAAGGTAACAAAAAGTAGCTCACAGTAACATTGACAGTGTGTAGTTAACTGCAATTCTTTTAACGGGCCGCTATATGCTAGGTACACATTTTGAACCGTGTAGAACACCCAGAAGCTGCGTTGGTTGGGACATGTGCTGCGCATACCTAACCACCGTTTGCCGAAGAGAGTGCTGTTTTCCATGCCCAATTCAGAGTGGCGTAAGCAGAGAGGTGGCCAACCCTTGACCTGGCAGAAGGGTATGAAAGAAACCACGAAACGTTAGGGTGACGTCGGTGCTACTCGCCTTCCAGGATGGGGACCGCGTGATCCCCACTGCGCCTGGTTGGAGACGCTGCAAGATATGGCTGCCAACCGATGTCAGTGGCGATCTTGTTGTCGCTTTCTATCCAGATTGCCTGAATGAGTGTTTGGAGGTGTAGGCACTTCGGATTGATTGTAGTAAGCTAGCACCAAGTCCCTTCCCCATCCACCTTTATTCTTTTCTTTACAATAGGGCTTTCAAATAAATCATGGTTGTACGGCAGTGAAGTATCGGTGTTGAACACTGATGTCATGCTGTCGATGATGATGACGATGAGAATTACTTGATTGACTTTCAGAGATTACCAACGGATTAGATGATGCAGTCTCTTTTGGTGAGTTTCTTTTAGTGGTTTAAATCCATCCCAGTTAGCAACTCGATGACATTTTGGGTGATTCAAAGTAGATGGCGGGAATTCGAACTACAAAACAAGATCAGAAGTTCTCCCATTTTGCCATTCTGTGGAGATTGTTCAACCAGCCTCCAAGTGCTTCTATGTACGTGTGTTATTTTGCGATTAACCGCCACAATCTTCTCAACTGAATTTCCAGAACATCTACAAATAAACTCCAAAAGTTCACTTCTAAAGTTTGACCTTCCCTTCAGGTTTTGTTTCTGCTTCGTTATGACTTTAAAATCAATTACCTGGAAACAAGGTTGAAAGGGGGAATACGTGACATTAATTCCCGTCCTTTCTCATCTGACATTTCCCGCTGACTGGCAAACGTTCATGTCAAAACAACCTCCAAACTCCAAGTTTCCATCACGAATGCGTGTGTGTTTCGATAGTTTATTTCTTAGAACGACCTAACTAACGTGACCTTTCCAAGTGAACCAATCAACAACACAAATTTGGATGACCTTCAGAACTATTTTACTTTTAGTTGGACTGATGGTTGGTGGCGTACAATTAAGTCCTGTTTTGTTCAAACTGATGTGATCAGTCCGAAAAACTGTGAGGTAAATGCCAGTGATCGATTACTAGGATTTTTTCTCAGAGATAAAAGATTTAACATCAACTGCGCCTCAGCATCTGTGCCATCTTGTTGTGATAAATTGAAACGCGCGGCTTAGTCAGGTTTTCGGAAAGCAATAATATGGTGCCTCAGATCCATTCGACTTGAGTTTCCCTCACTCAGATTGGCTCAACCAATAAAATGATGTCATCCAAGGACACCCATCACAAGTGCCTTATCGCCGTTAGTGATCTTAGTGGACTGACCGAGGTAGGTCATTTCTTTGACGAACTCTGTAACACTGAGTCCCAAATTGGCCTGTCCTTTCAATAGATTTTTTGGAATCGCACTTAGTGGTTATACAAACTATGTTCATTACAATGGTGAAGATTCCTCACATCCTAAATGAAAGCTGGTGCATCGTGTATATAAGTCACGTTACCGATCGATCTGTTTCACTGGTTATTTCATTTACTCGCAGTTGTGTATTTTGTTCGCAAGATGGTGTTGACTTTTTCCATGATGTCAGCCGTCAATTATAAATCAAATACCCTAGAGGCTGATCACAAAGTACTGGTCTGTTCTTTCTTTAAACAAATCAGTATATGACGCCGCGTGGCATGGAGTGGTATTCAGGCAGACAGTTTGCTCGTGTGTAGAAGTAACTGGCAGTTCATAAGTTTTAGGCAGTCAAAAGAAACAAAGTCTCCGCCGTCTCAAGTGGTGGTAGCGCAACACTTTTTCCACATATAGTGTGCTCACTCTACTTACTGAAAAGACATTTACCTCTAGGGCATTTTGTTCATTTCGAGTGCGCGCGGGGACCGCTTTTTGTACTTCACGTAACCAATAAACAGCTGTTTTATGGCAATTAAATCTGACAGTCGTTTGGAGCAGTAATCGCAATGAATCCTACAATCCCTGGTTCATTCCTCAGTACACGAACTTCCGTAGGTGTAAAACAGCTGTCCCTGACTCAACAAAATTCAGGAAAAACTATCCCAAATCCATAGACGTAAATCACTATTCACTAGGTTACTGAAAAATCTTGGGCAGCCCACGACCGGTTTCGCCGTTATTGGGGCTTATCACGTAGGCACAGTCCCGGGTTTCCGTAAACCCTCATCACCGTCACGATCCTAAGTTATTTTTTTTACTTTCACGTTCGTCTGGTGGTGCTTACCTTCGGGAATTTATTCGCCGTAAAAAGTTGTATCGCCGATGCACAGACTCAGCAGCATACCAATTTTATTTTGACAGGTGACTCATCTGGAACCCAGCTGAATCTCTCGTTTATCATGTCCTCGTCATAGCGATTTACGTCTATACAATGTATCGCGATATCTTCAGTATCCTACCAACTGAAACAAGAGGTGGCTGTTGCAGTATCTTCAGTAAAGAAAAGCATCATGAGCGAGAGATTGAGCTAGGTTCCAGGTGAGTTTCCCGTGAAAACCAACTTGGTATGCAGATGCGTGTATAAATCGTATCTTAGCTCTACTTTATTCATGATAAGTAGCAAAGGTTTGCTCAAGTTAAAGCAAAACGCAGAAATGAGCAGAGAGGAAGCTAACCTACCGACGCTCCCTTTGAATTTTTCCAATCGACTCTCTTCTGTAGAGTCACCTATACCGCTATATATAGAAGACCCCTTTTTTCAGGATTGTATTTCAAGGAGCGGGGGGGAGTGAAGAATACGATTTTTATCGCCCAATACTATAAGGAGACACACATATATAACAAAAATTCGACTCCCTGATGCTCAGATTTCCACCTGCTGAAAAAATCTGGCCGCGCTGCTAACTGAAATGAAGTTCTTGTCCCCCACTTGATGCTATCCAAGTGCACTGCGGAAGTAACAAGATCGCACAGAGTTCATACGCGAAGGCTTCTCTTTCATCCTCACTTTCGAACGCAACCATCAGTAGAGCCGAAAATAAACGGCCAATGGAATGTTATGAATCCACTCTCTGAACACCTGCACCTAGGTTAGGTTGCTTTAATCAGATAAGGAGATCCTCTACCACCCCACTTAGTCTACACATCAGGAAATATACCGGTTGTTGACTTTTTTTATCTCATTCTGATGGAAATTTTCTTATGCTATAGAGGCAAACGTACGGAGCATTCAACCATAACCAATACACGCATACGCTACAATGGACCTCAAATTCGCTCGAAACATTTGTCACGTCTACTCAAAAAAGGTGGTCTGACGAAACATATAGTGCATATTTTTCGTGCTACTATTCTGGACCTTTGTGTTTTCTTGGATAAACGATGAAACACAATGAGCGGCTTACTTTATTTCCAGGAAATTCCCGCAAAATGATAATAACAATAGAGTACAAGGCAGAGTTGAGATGTGGTTGACAGATAGTCCGATCGGCTGTTCAGTAGACAAGGCATCATTTTAGCTGCATGAACAAGTAAACTCAGGGGCCGAACTACAGAGAGATACCATATTTTGAATATCAGTTGCTTCATGCATTGCAGTATGTGCAGTTTCGACCTTTCACTAACCTGGGCAGCGGAGTCTGTCGCTCATTGGGCACTTAAATCTTACTACTTCAGAAATTTCAGTAGTGTAAATGTATACACAAATCGGCCAGTGCAAACCACCTTGTATTTGTTACCGTTCCATACCGGAAGTGGCGAAAAGATTTTTTCGAGATATCACACCTTGAATTCCGTTTGCTTTGTAATAATAGCTCGTATTCTGAATGAGGATAGGCTATACCATAATCAAATACAAGGATATATGTGGCCCAATGAGTATGTTTGTTATATGTTCACAAACCGTCTACGGCGCCATTGACCGCACTTGAGCGTATCACGAAAAACAACCAGTGTGGAAATCAGCGGAGATCCCACCCCTAGATAGTTCTAATATATGTGGCTAAATATGCATCGGTAATAGCAGTTTTTCGTGTTGGATTGGATAAAAAAATAGCCTCTTAGACGTCCCAATTAACAGCGTCTCTGGTGATCTCAGTTCAGTCACGGATCTATCTCTCGTGTTGCAAGATTATCAAAGTATCGTCGATACAACATTGGATTTCCACGGACGCGGAGGTCATTATTTACCATTACATAAACTCAAAGCCCGTGTTCTAATCCAAAACACCAGTTTCAAGTGCTATCATCTTCTGATCAAGGAATTTAAAGAACCTAACAAACCGCGGTCGCCACTCTTCTAAACTATTCACTGGGGCCTTCCAAACTGTCTTTGTCAGAAAGGTGAGTGGCAAACTAAGATTTTCCACTGGTTACCTGATGGGTCCAAAGGCCCAGTAGTATCCGCTTCCTGCCCGAGGACCTGCTCAACGGGTCAGTTCTTTGCGAAATGAGATGTTGCACAAGCCTAGATATGGTTTCAGAAAAATACAAAAATAATTTGACACAGTTTGGCCAACGGAATGTCTCTTGAGATGAAAACCGCATCGTCACCCTGTCAACAAATTACGTATACAACGCTAACAGGCTTACCACATTCAACGGCATGCTTAGGCGTTCTTTATGCTGTATAAAACGCAGTAAGTGAACCTCTGGTCTGACAAAAAATATAGCCTCCATCTCAATCGATAAGCGTTAATTTCTTCTCATCTTGATAAGGTACTTGGGTTTCATTTACGGCCACAATGGTCGTCACCCAGACCCTGACTGCATTAACGCCACGCAGTGCATGCCCTTCTCTGCTGATGTAAATATACTTCGTTCAGTGGTTAGAGAGCGAATTTACTGACCGGAAGGTCCGTGGTTCGAACCCGACCTCTGCATCTCGAATTCCTCTGTCTAGGCTTGGGCAACCTAGCAGTATCCCAGCCATCGTGCTTCCTTCGGGTGGCATGGCAGTTAGGCACCGAAAGGATGCTATAGTTGAACAATTTTTTTATACTTCGCTCATGTTTAAGAATAATACATTTCCACTCTACGTCTTTACTTGCTACGCACACTGTACGCTCACCACTTAAAAATCTACTGACTAAAGACACTGGGTGAATCACGGCCAAAAATCTCTCGATTCTGTCAGACTTCCTGTTTATTTACTTTGACCCAAACTGTTAATTGTCCTTCCTGCAGACGCATCAAGCCTCCGCATTTGTATGATTGTTTCACTTATATTCCCTGATGAAAGCAAAAAAGTAATCATGCGCGCTACTATCTCATTCAAAGCTACTGGAGAAAGGTAGCGGTAAGTCGAGCAGGTTTCATGAGATGGTTTGTGGACACCATTTTATTCTTTGAAGAGTCCATAAAACTTTTTTTAGCAATGTTTGGCTCCAAAAGGGAAATCCCTGTCCATATTGAAAGCCGATTACAGGGCCAGGGAACTACATTACTTGGCTACGATCTCACTATCCAGTTTGTCGTACATCCAGCTTTGGACACGATGTTATTTCCCGACTTTACTGTTTTCTCTTCCGTCGCTTTGGAAAGCGATATTTAGCAGTCGTTTTTCGTGCGATTCTGGTCACCTTCTACGAGATTTCAATCAGGATATGACTACAGCTTCCCCGTAGCCTTCACGAAAGTGTGTGAACGATTTACAACCTTTTTAGCGTCGAGAGTTGCTGTCACTAGTAGGCTGGTGTCGAATTCTTTCAGACTGGATGACTGTACGCATTTTCGCCCACAGAACTGAGAGACATTTTTCGGAGTGTCTCACCGCCATCATCATCATCATCATCTCATCGACAGCATGACATCAGTGTTCAGCACCGATGTTCCACTGCCGTTACAACCATGATTTATTTGAAAGCCTTATTCTGGTTGGCGAGCTGGACCACCTCCTCGTGGTGCCGACTGGGTAGCCTGGACGCCAGTCTGGGTGAGCTAAGAGTTCAGCAACTCCAGACAGGGCTAACCACCCTGTTTGGTTTCAATGTGCTGGTTACTTTCGACAATGTACACTACAAAACATCTGGCGCCTCCGCACCAGTTCCAACCAGTACACAGGAGACTCGTGGGGCTCACGTGTGAGGAATGTGGCAAGTGGTGTAAATCGAAAGCTGGCTTGGTAGCCCATCATCGAGTTCACGACAGTGATAGTGTTGGTACGAACATGGTCGCCCAATTGGCCTGCGCTGATTGTTCCCGCCTTTTTCCGACGAAGATTGGCCTGAGTCAACATCGCCGGCACGCACACCCCACCCAGCATAATGCAGATAAGCTCAGCCGAGTGAAGCATTCCGGTGCCCGCTGGTCCCAACAAGAGTCACAATCGCTCTTGCGCCTGGCTAACAATTTATATCCGTCTTGTGAAACGCAAACCGCGCTGTTCGCGAGACTGGAGCAGTATTTTCCTGGTCGATCGGCTATCAGCATCAAAACCAGGTTACGGGTGCTTAACTGGCAAGCACAACAGGACGAATCATCATCTGGTGGACCTGACCAAACCATCGGTCAAATAGCGGCCTACTCGTCAGAAGCCGATGACTATAGCGTCTGGTTTAAACAAACCGTGGATTGCGCCGTGTCACTCTTAGAATCCCATGCTGACAGTTCACTTGCTAGTGTTGACCTTCTGGCATTTGCCCGAGGGTTGCAGTCTGGCATCATGACACCGGAACAAGTCCTCTCGCTTCTGGACCTCCACGCCTCCAGGACATTTCCACACACCTGGAAAACCGTATCCCGACGCCGTCGTCAGTTAGCCCATCGGATGCCGGTCAACCGAAAGCAGATCCGCCGAGCCAACTACGCCGCCATCCAGACCCTATACCACCAAAGACGGAAAGATGCAGCGTCTGCTGTGCTCGATGGGTCATGGAAAGATCTGTACAAAGGCAACTGCGGCCTACCTCCAGACGCCGAGCAGTACTGGAAACAGGTGCTCTCAGCCCCAAAACACGTGGACAGCCGGCCCAGTCGCGTAGTAGTACCATCCGATTGGAGCTTGATCGAGCCCATCACAGGAGAGGAAGTCGGCCGTACGGTCCGTTCAATGGGCAATTCGTCCCCAGGCCTGGACAAGCTCACACCCAGGATGCTCCGCCGGTTCAATGCGAACGTACTTGCTGGGTATTTCAACTTACTTTTACTAGCTGGGGTTGTCCCCCACATCTGTGTCGTGCCTATTACTCTAGTTCCGAAGGTCCCTAATCCGACTTCACCGGATCAACTGAGACCGATCTCCGTATCATCCATTCTTGTCCGATGCTTTCACAAGGTGCTTGCTGATCGCTGGAGTCGTAGATTGCAACTGCCTTCACTCCAGTTTGCATTTCTACATCGGGACGGCTGTTTGGAAGCTACATCGCTGTTACATGCCCTGCTTCGTCACTCTTCAGCGACTGCTTCTAACCTCAGCTTGGCGTTCGTCGATATCTCGAAAGCATTTGATTCGGTTTCGCATGACACAATCGTCAGATCTGCCGAGGCGTTTGGAGCACCGTCACCTCTAGTTCGATACATCGCACAGTCCTATGAGAATGCTGTAGCAGTTTTCCCCAGTTCCGAGGTTCACTGCCACAGAGGTGTGAGGCAAGGAGATCCACTCTCCCCATTATTGTTCATCATGGCAATGGATGAGGTTCTTGGATTGTCGATGCCGCAACTGGGATACCAGTTCCATGACACCCTAGTAGATGGTTTTGCCTTCGCTGACGACTGGGTCGTGTGTGCAGAAAGTCAAGCTCGCCTCAAAGAGAAGCTTGAAGCTGCCGCGGTTGAGTTGGGAAGAGCTGGTATGAAGATAAACGCCCGGAAGACGAAAGCGATGGTGATCTGTGGGGACAGGAAACATCGGGCGACAGCAGTCTCAGTCGAACCATTTTGCTTCGCCGAGGAACTCATCACTCCTCTGGGTCCGACAGACACAGTAACATATTTGGGCATCCCCTTTACTTTCAAGGGGAAAGGAGTCTTCAACCATCGACAGCATCTGCTCAAACTGCTCGACGAGGTGACGCGTGCCCCGTTGAAGCCGCATCAAAGAATGGAGATCACAAGGAACTACCTGATACCGAGGCTGACATATTCGCTCGTGCTTGGCCAAGTCCACCGAAACACGCTCAAAAGGTTGGACAACTACATCAGGCAATCTATTCGCGGCTGGCTACGTCTACCGAAGGATACCCCGATCAGCTACATCCATGCCGGTAAACAACATGGGGGACTTGGTATCCCAAGTCTGAGTGCAACAATCCCGATGCAGCGGAGAGTGCGTATGGAAAAGCTGCTTTCTACTCAGTGCCGAGTACTACGCAATGTGGTCAACGATTCCGCATTTGGCAAGATTGTTCGGGATCTCAGCCTTCCGATCCGTGTCCATGGTTCATGCGTAAACACCAAGGAAGAGCTGGTGGCTGCTTGGGGTGATAGCCTGCACAACAGCGTTGACGGTCGCGGTTTACGAGAGTTGGTCGCTTCGCCTCTTTCTAATCGATGGCTTGTATTTCCAGAAAGAGTGTTTCCTCGGATATTTATCCGCGGTATCCAGCTCCGATGCAACCTGCTCAGGACGAGAGTTAGAAGCGCTCGACATGGTCACGGTGGCCAGACGATCTTATGTCGTGGAAACTGTGGCCAACCAGAGAGTTTGGTGCATATTTTGCAGTCCTGCTGGATCACGCATGACGCCAGATGTGCTCGTCATAATCGGGTTGCAAGGGAACTCGCAAAACGCCTCCGTCGCCTGGGATACACCGTCTTTGAGGAGTTGAGAGCACCTACTTCGACGTCCTTCATCAAGCCTGACCTGATCGCCGTTCGGGAGCGCCGAGCGACTGTAATAGACGTCAGCATAGTCTCGGATGGGCGCGGAGTGACTGTGTGGAATGAGAAAAAGCAGAAGTATGGTGCTGATGAATTTTCCCTCGCCATAATCTCAGCCCTACGTGCAATTGGTTGTGATGTGGACTTTTTGGTCCACCAACCGATGATCATCTCTTATCGAGGGATCTGCTTTCCTCAATCCGCCAAAGCTGTTATTGGACTGGGACTTTCTAAAGTCACAGTCAGTGACTTGTGTTTGCTCGCCATTGTGGGTTCTCTGCGTACGTACGACACTTTTATGCGTGGCACATGGCGTTGAATGTACATTCTTGCCATTGAATCTCACACCAGACCCAGTATGACGGACACTTTGTGCCTGATGTGCGAGTTGATTGTGCCAGCGCTTACCGCGCCTTGAAGAGCATTCAGCATTGTTTGTCCCTTCTTCGGTTGTTAGACTTTACACGCATGTTTCCTTACCAAAATTCTTACGTACGTTGGGATTCATCCTATCTGACTGGAACTGTTGGTTGCATGACTTCGAATGAGACATTTCTTTCTTTCATCTCATTCTCCTGTAACCCTTTTGCATTCATCGCTTGCATTCATTTTTGATGTCTGTGACCATGCTCTTCAAAAATAAACGATAAAAATAAACGATAAAAAGACTAAAGATGGATGGGGAAGGGACTTGGTGCTAGCTTACTACAATCACCCAGAGGTGCTCACACCTCCAAACATCCACTCAGGCAATCTAGATAGAAACTGACATCGGTTGGCAGGCATATCTTGTAGTCTCCAATCAGGCGCAGTGGGGATCACGCAGTCTCCATCCTGAAAGGCGAGTAGCACTGACAGCACCCAAGCGTTTCGTAATCTCTTTCATACCCCTCTGTCAGGTCAAAGGTTGGCCACCTCTTTGCTTACGCCACTCTGAATTGGGCATGGAAAACAGCACTCTCTTCGGCAAACGATGGTTAGGTATACGCAACACATGTCCCAATCAACAGCTTCTGATGCTGGACACATTCTTCAATGGAAATACGCTTTGCACAACCCAAAACTCGCTTTCTAATCGCCTCTTTACAGATTCTCCGACACCAAACCCACTAGCTATGGTCCTGAAACAGCGATTGTCGAACATCTGAAGACGTCTTGGTCCGCTGCTCGAATAGGCCAATTCTCACAGCCATACAACAAAACAACCCGCACTGTAGCTTGATGCACACGCCCCTTGGGATTCAGGGATACACCATTCTGACGCCATAGGTGCCTTAAACGCGACCCGGGCCGGAGATTCGTGCATTGACCTCATCCGTAGAATTCAATTAGTGTCAATTCCCGCACAACTACATCGACGATCTACTTCAAAATGCCAACCATCATCACAGCGACAGTCATTGCGTCATACTTGCGTTAAATCGGATAAAACGAAGAGAAGTACCAGTCGCGAAGCAGTCAACTCAAAGGACAACCTTACTAGTTTGCTTCCGGGTTACCGGGACACTGTTGTGACTCTGGTTTTTGTGGATTTCCTGTCACTTAAGCTCAATGTTAAACTCTTGCGCCAAATTCTGTGTCTGAGATACTACTTCCGGACGGATTATTGTCCAGTATCAGGTCAAGTGAGTTAGATCTCATGATGCAGAAAATATGGTAATGCAAATAAAAAACCGAAAAACAGCAAAATAAGCCACCGGCTGTGCAAATTTAGTACAACTC
This sequence comes from Clonorchis sinensis, assembly GCA_003604175.2. Lineage (NCBI taxonomy): Eukaryota > Metazoa > Platyhelminthes > Trematoda > Opisthorchiida > Opisthorchiidae > Clonorchis > Clonorchis sinensis. The sequence continues at coordinate 215,125,326 of CM030369.1, forward strand.
ATGTGATTTAGTACAACTAAATTAAAAAGGATAAATTAGATCTGCGGGAGGTCCACCAAAAGAAAGGGTCATCCGAATATAGGTTACTCGTCAGAGAGGTCGCATGAGTATGCTTTACTAACCACAACGTGATGCGAATTCTCTCGCAAAAAGAGGACAACCATTGCGTTCGAACGGGTAGTTGGGAGGTTGCGGGTTCGAAACTTCCTGAAGTTTTATGGGATGTGCATTCTTGGTGATTCTCATTAAGGATGAAAAAGCTTTATATGGCTACTCGGTTTTTCAGCAGATTGGCTTCGCTCACAGGATAAAATGTCAATTGAGTGCCAAATTTCGATAAATACACTCATTTGCAAATCAATTTGGTTTTGAGAGAGACTCATTTGTGATGTTTCCAGGCAACTGAATGTGCTGCACCAGGCCACCTCATGTTCCAGTTGCTACGATATTCGAGATATCGCGATTCATGTATATAAGTAATGTACTACTCATAAGGTTGCTGAAAATTCTTCGACAGCCCACGACCGGTTTCGTCCTTCTTGGGGCCTATCAGGTTAATGAGTGTATTTCTCGAAAACGGTCCAGTTTGGGTTCAAGTAGAACATAAGTTTGACGGAAACTTGCGCCTACCTGATAAGCCCCAAGAAGGGCGAAACCGGTCGTGGGCTGTCGACGAATTTTCAGCAACCTTATTAGTAGTGCCAAATTTCCTTACATTAAACTACACGCTCTAGGTAGCTTAGAGGAAAAATAACTGCACACAATGAGTGAGCCTACGATCTGAGAAGTCGTCACTCAAGGAGCCAGTGAAAACGTGACTACATGATGTGGTTTCCCTGAGTAAAACATGAATGGCACTCCATGCTGTGATGTAATTACACTGCTGATCAGTCACTCGTGATCAAACTGCCGGGATGTTGCGGGTTCGAAACGACCTGGAGACTCGTGAAGTGCGCATCCTTACTAAGGATGAAACAATTCTACACCTGTGGTTCTCCGTTCCTCAGCAGAGAGTGGCCTCAGCTACGGGACGAAATCTTTATTAAAATTCCAAAATCTCTCCACCATACTAAGAACTTTGGAAAAGTTCAGAAAAGTCCCCGAAAAGTTCCTTGTGGTGTCCTCTGTTCACTAGAAAAATGATATTTTGTACGCTGGAAGCAAACGATGCCATGCAGATCATTATAAACGTGGTAATAACTTCCTGGATGGGGACCTCGAGACGGGCCACATCAATGGTTAGAGACATTGTCAGACATGGCCCAATCGCGCCCTCAATGGCGCTCGTGCATCCAAGCTATTGCCTTCAATGCATAGCTCCCTTCCCAATCCTCCCACTTAACAGTCCATTGACACTGATGTATTTACGCACCAATTTATCAGCTCCCGCCTTCAATGCGCAGCTACCTACCTCACCTCCCCGAATCATTGGTGAACGAAACTGTGGCAGCTATAACCATTGTATGACAAGTACGCGGTTCTTACAGCTGACGATGATGAATAACTTCAAGTAATTTATTTTCCTCTTCCAATAAGTTTTTAAGAATCCTCAAGTGGTTAGTATGACCCTGTCTATGTATGTTGGAAGAAATAGCCTAAATGAACTAGTACTGTATAACGTAACAATAAAATGTCGCTGAGAACGGTGGCTAAGAAATACTGCCTTTCTTATAGAGTGGTTCTGACCATCCAAATACGAGGGTTTTTATTAATAGATGGCGATTTAAAGTACCGATTATTTTCCGATATTTTCGAGAGGCAAAACCGTCTTTCTCACAGAAATACTAATTAGGGAATTTATCCTGAAGCCACCGTTTATGAGATCATGACGATCTCCCGTCTTTCTCATCATTTAGGGCTTCATTATCAGCTGTAAGAACCGCATGCTTGTCGTGCAGTGGTCGTAGTTGTCACAGATTCCTTCACCGATGACTTGGAGGAGATGGGGTAGGTGGCTGTACATTGGAGACGGGGGCTGATACAATTGATGTGTCAATACAGGGTTTTCGGTGAACTTTTAATTGGGGAGGTTGGGAAGGAACTATGCATTGAAAGAGATAGCTTGGATGCACGAACACCACTGAGGGTGCGACCGAGCCATGTCTGACAATGTCTCTAGCCACTGATGTAGCCCGTCTCGGAGTCACCCTCTAGGGAGATGGTAATGACCAGCGCAGCTGAGTTGCTAGTAATGGCTTTTATAATTCTCTGAGAAGTCATTGTTTCATCTCCCCTGGCTCGTTTCGACGTTCTTGTGGATACAGATGAGTGACTTTTTGTTAACATTTATGTTACTTTTGACGAAGATGATTGTGGGTCCATATGCAAACCTCCGATCGTCTGTTGAATGCACATAGACGACTAAGAATCTATATACATTCATAAATCAGTCCTCGGAAGCCAGCAATTCACACAGTCATAGAGTGGCATTCTCCAGCTCCTTTTTCTTCCGATGTGCCTATTTACCTCAACGCAGAAGTTTCCTCAATTTGACTTCATTCTGCATGGTTCTCAGTCAGCATCTTCTATTCCAGTCTGAAACCAACGACTGACAATCCGAACGTTCACAGCACTGCCTGAATTCTTAGTTCACCCGTTCAGCCTAATACAGAATGGGCCCGGGTCATTCCGTTATTTTTGGAAACTCCTTTTTTCACTGCTGCGTGAGCCAAGTGTAATTAGTGATTCTATACGTAATGTCATTCATTAAATTTCCCTGAACATGACGTGCTACTCAATGACTCGGCAAAAAGCCTCATCATCCGACTGGCCAATCATATTCACTTTTCTAGCTAATCGATAATTACGGCACTTCGAATCTCGGTTATTGATCGTGCGACGCAAGAAACAGTTACATTTCGGCAAGCTGTGTGCTGGGCTGCCATTCCACTTCGGACATGGACATCTAACTTTGAAACTTGTGACGGGACTTCCGGGCGACGATTCCACAGCCATATCATTTTTAGAACCTGTTACTTTCTTGAATAGTTTTTTCTGGGATCCATGTCCTACCGAAGTCAAATGCAAACGAATGCGCCAATCGCCAAAACCCAACCAGACAGTACAATAAATGAAGCACTCACAACTACGCCCAATGCAAACAGACCTGCAAATCAGAACGCATCTGGAGATACGGGGGACAATAATTCAACTTGTGAGCAGGCGAAAAGAAGCGGCGTTGATCAGTCTAATGTAGTGACGCATGGGGGAAAATTTGCAAGTGTACTTCAGGTTGCAAGTACACCACATGCCTTGGCAACCTGCACCAAACCGTTTGCTTCTACTTCCCCCACGGTTACCTCCAAAAACTCAGGACCAGTTAATAACACAGCGGTAACAAACAGCCCTCCGGAGAACAAGACGAATTTAATCATCAACTACCTCCCCCCGAACATGAGCCAAGAGGAGGTGCGTGCTCTGTTTTCGAGCATCGGCGAGGTGGAAAGTTGTAAGCTGGTCCGAGAAAAGACATCTGGTGAGAGCTTGGGGTATGCCTTCGTCAAATTCTATGATCCGCTGGATGCAGGAAAAGCTATAAAAACCCTTAATGGTCTGAGACTGCAGAATAAAACAGTCAAGGTGTCTCTGGCTCGACCCAGTTCGGAAGCAATCAAAGGCGCAAATTTATATATTTGTGGCCTGCCACGGAAAATGACGCAACCGGAGTTGGAGAAACTATTCAGCGCATGCGGGCACATTATTACTGCGAGGATATTGTACGATACGAAAACCGGTTTATCTCGTGGCGTTGCCTTCATTCGCTATGACCAGCGCACAGAAGCTGAGGCCGCGATTCGCAAACTGAATGGCTATCTGCCACCTGGAGCACCCGAACCCATAACAGTTAAATTCGCCAATTCTCCAAGCTCAAATCGGGCAGAAAACATGAATTTGGGTTTCATGAAGTCCGCTGATGGTGATACCATGTCCAGATTTGCTCCAAGCTGCGGTATTTCCGCTAACGGCCCAGTTAGTCCACTTGCCGGAATTGATATGTCACCTCCCCTGGACGGATGTAGTTCACTCTCATGTCGCTCTCAGAATGCAATGCCCGGTATACATCCGCTAGGGCAACCTCGTCCATTTCCATCAGGTCGGGGTAATAGTGATTCTGGACAGAATGACCGAACTCCGCCCCCTGGGTTCGTTTATCAGCCGCACCGTTCAAATGTGAGTCACTCCTGTACGCAAGCCTGTAACAACACCTGTGGCTTCACCAACACTATCGAGTGCGGTCCTAACTCCAGTCCTTTGGTCGCACCGACTCCTAATTGTTTCTCACCCCAACTGCTACCGAACAGCTATCCACTTCCATCAACCCACAGTGGCCCGGCTGTGCGCCCCGAAGGATCCATGTTTCAGCGTCCATCAGGAACAGGACGCCTGAAGTATCACGCAGCAGCTGCAAATACAGCCGCTGGTGTAGGTTTGCGATTCCCCAACAGTATGTTAAGCGGCACAGTGCCGCCGAATTTTCCCACAGGGCTACCCAGTTTTGGAATGGACTTTATGCGTAGCCTAGGCCCCAGTGCCCATGCACTTCTGGCGCCGGCATTTGCAGCAAGTTCAGGCGCTCTAACGGCCACTGGTTGGTGCATCTTTGTATACAATCTAGCCCCGGACACGGAGGAATCCACGTTGTGGCAACTTTTCGGACCGTTTGGTGCGGTTCAAACGGTAAAGGTTATTCGGGATCCAATCACAAGCAAGTGCAAGGGTTTCGGTTTCGTCACCATGAGCAATTATGAGGAGGCACTGCTTGCTATTCATTCACTTAACGGATTCAATCTTGGCAACCGAGTACTCCAAGTTTCTTTCAAAACAACACCAAATTCAAAACACATGAAATATACGCCTAGTATTGCTCCCGAAGTTGCCATGGGAACGGGTTTACCAGGTTCACTCACTCCTGTGCCCAGTTCATTTGGAAAGCATGTTTGACGTGCTACTTATTTTCATATAACAGTAGTCAAATATTTTCGCCGTTTCCAGAGTGCTCTGTAGGGTTCGTTATTGTTATTTTCCTGACCTGTTTGCTGCTTAATTTGGGTACAACCACTGTGGTTCCTGACTGCGTAAGTGTGATAACTGACACACTTATTCTCCCTTGTTCTTATTCGGCATCCACGGAATGTCTCAGTTTGTCGATTACAATTTATTCCCTGACGAACGTTTCACGATAATTTCACTTTAATTTGGTGACTATTTTTCTATTATCTCCTACGTCAGACATTTCACTGTTTACTTTATCCCAAAAATTTACTGTTTTCTCCTCGAAAGCGCAACCGCTATTGTTTGCGCGGATGCCTGAACTTCCGGTTTTTGCCTGATCTCCAGTTACTGCTCATTCTGACTTAGCCGATCCCATACCATTATTCATAAACTTATTATCATTATTCATAATTACTTAATTACTGAAAGTGAGAACCAAAGTATATTGAGTGTCCTGTTTCTGCTGGCTCCTTCAAATCGTCTTTTTAACTGGACCCTCTGTCAACAAATCAAACAAGTAGCCCAGTTCGCCATTACTTCAATAAGTTAGCTATTCATTTCATTGGTCAGCCATTGAATGCGTCAGCCAGTCTATCGTCATGCCGTAGAATATTACAATCAACCCCTATTGGCTCCAAAGTCTCGATTTGACCATGGAGACGCTAATTCAGGCCGATGAATGTTAGATTAACTAGATCACCCAATAAGAATCCCACATTACCGAATGTCTGATTGTGCAATTGTCAAATTTCTCTTTGCAACCACAAGCGGTGCCTCCTGTACACTTAGTGTCTCTCGGTTCTTTAAGGATATCAGGAAATGTGAAACTTTCAACTGAAATTTCTTTTCGCAAGTAAAGTCGGTTTAATTCAACACGCCAACAAACAATGTCCCTATCAGACATCCACAACAGTGCGCATCTGAAAAGAACCCATGGAGACTAGAATCCGTGACATGCAGGCCTGCAGTTGAACATTAAACCGTTTGGACACGAAAGGCTAATCAGCAGTGTGATTAACTCCCACTCAGCCCATATAAAGAGCCACTAAGCTGTATACCGCTTTTCGGCATTTCATTATAGCTTGGCTTCACTTGTAGGATGAAATTTCGATCGGAAGCCCTTGATTGTCAACGTCTTGTGGACGCGCAGTAGACCATTTTGGAAACTACTATTTACACTCTTCACTTATATGACTCATGTAGTTTACGCCCGCTACTAAAAAGAGTAACACAGGTTTTAACATACAACAATGTATGCATTTTATCAGTTTTAACGTGGATAAGTTACTAGTCTTCATTCCCTGTCCACGTCTGTTCTTTTCTTCACACTAAGACTTGCAAATAAACTATGATTGTATCGCAGCGAAGCATCAAGGATGAATACTGATGTCCTACTGTCCATGTTGATGATGATGAAGCTCTTCAATAGAACTTTCGTTCATGTGTGAGGCCAGTCTGCTGTGAAAAGCCGAGAAGCACTGCACAGCCGTTCCATCCTTATTGTGAGTCATCAAGAGTGCGCGTCTCAAGAAACTCCAGCGAGTCTCAAACCCGCGATTCCCCGAATAGCAGTTTAAACACTTTACTGTTCAGCCACGAGCGGCTGGACAGTAGTGTAATTAAGTCGCATCTAGACATGATATAGTGCTATTCATCGAGTTCGCCCGCCGATCTTATTCCTTATTCCACACACACTCTGGGCAGCCAGTCCGGTTCCACTTGTAAGTATGCCCACGAGTCCGCTGGTCCTACAACCGCTGAGAGGCATATCCAAGTGAGATGCAAACCAAATACACGTGTTCTTCTATCTTGGTATTACAGAGTAAAAATAGCAGAGTTCATCCTGAGGAACAGCGTATTCCCTATCCTTCTATCCGACACACCGTTCCTTTTTCGCGTATTGCATAAGTTTATTTGAAAGTCCATCCGCTGAGTTGCAGAAAATTCACCCTCAGGATGCACAAGGCTTTCTTGGGCTTTAAATGCGACTGTATTGAGTTGGCTTCATTTTTGTCGCGTGATTCATCTTGACAGTTGGATGTGTTACTTGGTGCTTAGAACAGTCTTCTGTATCGAAATCTCAGACGAGTGGTTTACGAATGGGAGGGGTCATCATCAGTCCTTCAGTTGTAGCACCCTTTCGGTGCCTAACTGCCATGCCACCCGAAGGAAGCATGAGGGCTGGGATACGGCCAGGTTGCCCAAGCCCAGACAGGAGAAGTCGAGAGGCAGAGTCCGGGTTCGAACCACGGACCTTCCCGTCAGTAAATTCGCGCTCTAACCACTGAGCTATCTCGACCCCATCATCGTCATTATTAATAGTATTATGATCATTATTGTTGGTTTGGACGGCAAATTTCTCCGGAACAGTTTGTGATTTTAGGTTTTACAAAGTTACGTTTTATACATGGAATGGCTCTTTGTTAAGTAGGAACCAAAATCATTTTTCAGATGAATTGTTACCCAGAAGAAAAGGGGTCAACTGTAGTTCAGCTGCTATTCCAATTATTCATCTCTATCATGACCAGGACATATAAAATTTCTGTGGGAAGAGAGCTGCATCAACTGCTCAGTTTCCGTAGGTACTTCTGGTTTAATGCTGTAAAGCCAGCGTTCTTGTACACGGTCTAGGATACTCGCGCAAATTATCAATCTTAACCTGGAAATGCAGCTAATAATCACGTAAAATTGAGTATGGTTGAGTATATATGGTTTCTTGTATCAAGTGGACCTTCCACATCGTGCTCGGTTATGACACACCAGTAAGGGTTGCCCATGCATTGGAATAGGGAAAGCAGAAAAGTTCGATGGAAGGAATATACCCGTGCCTTGAACGAGGACGTAACTTGTTTCAACTCTGAACTGTCAGATAGTGCGCTGAAGGAACACAATGATGCCAATTTCAAGTTTAAAAACTTCACCAAAACTGCAGTTGGTGGCACATCATCGGGCTTAAAGTACTTTGGAAATTACGATGGCAAAAGTGCCGTATTGACCCATTTACTAGTTGTTTATTGACACTCGTCTCATCTTGGCCGCGTTTTGAGTTTAATGGTGAAGCACCAGGCACTGCACAGCATTAAGCAATTTTTCGATGTCTTTTCGCTTGGCTCGCATGTGTATGTAGGACAAACGAAATCGATCAGAATAGCGGATGATAGTTAAACCGGTTAAAGTCAATGATCATTACTGAAATTCAAAAGTTAGTGTGAATTTGGCGCGTCACATGAAGCCGATAGTTGATTGTTCAACCGAGCGAGACTCACTGTCTGAAAAAAGCGTTTTTCCAAGTAATGCTTGGGTCTAAAAACAAACGGCCTTGTATACGAGAAAACACTTGTTACCTATATGGAGTCTTGTTTGACCGGCCAACAACCTATCGGCTTCACGTGACTCATTAAACTTACCCTGACTTTTCAGTCCTGAACTTTGGTGCTGATCAATAAATCTCGCAAGCTTTACGCTGGCTGGCCGTTTTGGCTGATTTTTTTCCTTCTGTTTGAGCCAGAAAAACAAATATCGCAAAAATCTCCTTCGCTCAGATGGTGTTTTTCTTAGCTGATAAAGGGATTACTTTACACTCTTACACATTGTGTCAGTCCACCATATAATTAGTTGTGCGTCAACTCTGTGATATACCTATCGATTAGTCCGTTATCAGGCGGTTCTGACGGAGTTTCTGTTGGTTCAAGGTCACAAAGTTAGGATTTAAAATCGGCCAAACCAATAACGTAAGTTTCGAGCAAGCGACGCGCCAACCCTAAACTCCGTGTATAAATCTGGTTTAAAAAAATACAGTTAAACCAATGACGACCGAATAAATCTGGTTTCATCCAAATAAAAGCGGTCGCAGTTACTTTTATTTAGGAGTAAGGTATTCTGTGGTTAGGCTCCGACATTCAAATCAATACAAAAGTGTTTTTTGAACTGATGATCGTTTTTAGACATATGCGCCATCACGTTGTGGATACATATCCCACGTAGCCATGTACATAAGCCCGTGAAATACGATTTCAACAACAACGTGGGTTCGAATTTCACAAACGCAGCTTCAAATTAAACATCAGTCATCGTCCGGACAGACATTTTGCATGTTTCAAGAAGCGTAAAGTCATGGAAAGAATCTCCCTTGGACGTTTTTTGAAAAATATATTACGATTCACTGTAACATTATCATCATCACCATCATGATCACTGTTTTCGTAATCGTTATTGTAGACCGAAAAAGAGTTGAAAATCAGTTTTTACTACTGCATAAACTGAAAGCAAAATCCTGAAAAATCAGAAGGATCTGAGAGAAAGATGGTAAACCTCATTCTGAGGCTCTTTACTCACATTTCATCCACGAACTTTGGAAAAAATAAGAAACTTTAATCCAGTTAATAGAGGTTTCCAACAAGTTCTTCGGTTTTTCGAGAAATACACTAAGTTGCAAATCAATTTGGTTTTGCGAGAGACTCACCTGGAACCCAGCTGAATCTCCCGTTTGTGATGTTTCCAGGCAACTGAATGTGCTGCACCAGGCCGCCTCATGTTCCAGTTGCCACGATATTCGAGATATCGCGATACATGTATATACGTAATGCACTACTCATAAGGTCACTGGAAATTCTTCGACAGCCCACGACCGGTTTCGCCCTTCTTGGGGCTCATCAGGTAGGCGCAGTCCCCGAGTTTCCGTCAACCTTATGTTCTACTTGAACCCAAATTGGACTGTTTTTCGAGAAATACACTCATCTGCAAATCAATTTGGTTTTGCGAGAGACTCACCTGGAACCCAGCTGAATCGTGGTCTGTCGAAGAATCTTTTAGGTTGTTTTTAGCCAGGCGCCGGAGGACTACTAGGATTCCATGTTGTTACCATCATTCGCTGTTGACTCTGTACGTGTCTTGCAGTGACGAAGCTCGAATAAGCACTACGAGCTAGGTTGACTACTACATTACACAACACCTGCTTCCAAGACAGCCCACGACCGATTGTGCTCTTCTTGGGACCCATCAGGCAGGCGATGAGTGAGTGTCTCGTGAAAACTAATTAACTATGTAACTGAATGTATTTGTCGAGTTTCGTGCAACTTGAGTTCAATGAGAACATAAGGTTGACGGGAACTCGGGAACTGCGTCTACCTGATGAGCGACAAGAAGGACGGAGGGATTTTCAGCAACTTTGTGAATAGTTTTTAATGAAATTATACTGCGATGTCTCGAATATCGTACCAACTGAAACATGAGGCGACCTGTGTGCAGCACATTCAGTTGAACAACAGTAAAAACAAGAGATTCACTTGAGTCTCCCGTGAAAACCAAATTGATTTGGAAATGAGTGTATTTGTCAGGCAATCAGGCCAATCTGGGTTCAAGTAGAACATAAGGTTGACGGAAACTCGGGGACGGCGCCTACTTGATGAGCCCCAAGAAAGGCGAAACCGGTCATGGGCTGTCGAAGAGTTTTCAACAACCTTGTGAGTGGTTTTTCTAGGAACGTGTATTGTGATATCTCGAATACCGTACCTGCTGAAACATGAAGTGGCCTTTGTGCAGAATTTTCAGTTAAAGACAATCATGAGCGAGGGATTCCCCAGGGATTAAGGTGAGTCTTCAGTGAAAACCAAATTGGTATGCAAATGAGTGTATTTACTGGGCTTCAGTTTCCTGATTACTTTATCTGTAAAGAATGTCTGTAATGACTGCAAACTAGGCGATACACAGTCATCTAGAAGCTAAGCACGCAGTTTTCCGCATCCGAATATACACAACAATGTACACGCTAATAGGTAACTTTCAAAAAACTTCAAAAATACAGTAGAAAAAAGCGTCAGCCTCGCTTCCCACCTATAAAAGGTCTTGAGGTACAAGTGCGAATCCCGCAAAGTCTGAGTCATCCTAGCTCTATCTTAGGCTTCCTTGACTTGATTAGGTACCTGGTGACCAGGTATCAAAATTGTGAACCGTTCAACTCGACTTATCGGAAACTTTTGCAGGTGCTCTCTTTATGCTGGTCTGCTATAGCTGGATCGATTACCATTAGAACGGATTGACAACAGTGTGGTTTAAAATGGCTTCAGACCTGGTCAACACCGTAGACTTCTTTACTACTGAGAGTTATATATCTCTTTACTATTCCGTTATGATGTGATTTCCACTCAAATGTTGCGGCAGATGTTTGAAGGTGATATGTTGTTTGAAGAATTCAACTTGTTGAGTGTCTCTGACTGGAATGCGAATCGTCCGTGTTCTACGGAGAGTCTTTGTCCTGCACGAGATGGAATATGGCATAGTCCAGGTGGGTTCCTGGTGAACACAGTGTAACAAAGTATCAGCACCGTTGACGGGTGACAGTGAAAATTGCTAAAGTTGAAGTTTATCTTCTATTCTAAGTTGATGGTTGAGAGAAACTTTTTTTTCTATCCTACGAAAAAAAATACGGAGAGGAGTTAAACCTGTTCCACATCCTTCTCCATGATTAAAATGTCCTTTAGGGCCGCTTTGTGCAACTTTGGTTATCGAATGTGAGTTTTCTGTTGACTGACCCAAATTCGGTCCAAACACATCTGCAACTATTGGTCCCATAGGACACCCGTAAACGTCGTTTTTGCGAATTTGGTCCTAATGAGAGACTCAACTGAATTCAGACTGAGTCCCTTGGTTAAGACATTCTTCAAATGGTTGTGCTGCAAACAGGCCACCTAATGTTTCGGTCAGTATGGTTGTAGAGACATTGCAGGGTATTTCCATGAAGGAAACTACTTATGGAGTTGGTGAAATCTCCTCAACCAACCTGGTGTGCAAACCAGCTTATTTTGCCAAGTTTGTTTAATTTGGGTTTAAATAGAACTAAAGGTTGGCGGGAAATCTGGGAATACATTGACCTGGCCATCCTCAACAAGGGTGAAACCGGTCGTGGGTTGCTGAAGCATTTTCAGTAAACTTCTGAGTAGATTTCCTCGAAAACATATCATTTGTTTGTAACTTGTCTGTTGGAATAGTATAAGTAGACTGAGACCGAGCAGTTTCCAGAATATCGTCAGTGTATGGTACGATTAGTAACACCGCGAATGTTGTTCTTTTTTCTGCCTGAATACATTACTGGATACTGAATACATGTCGGTTAAATTGTCGCCTGTCAGAGAGGGATTCAGTTTGTGATCGATGGTGTATATTTACATGGAAAATCAGTCCTGTGCCATACCTCCTCCAGTTTCTGTATGATAAACTGTTGCTGGCAAAGAGGGAACCGCGATCCCTATCCATTGTTGGTCACAGTAAAGTGGCACAAAAATGAAGCCTGTTCCTAATCTGCCAACGCAGGTAGACAAATTCACAAAATGAAAAATCCAGTTCTTCTCTGTGTTTTAAGATCTGATTGTCACTTCAGATGAGCAAAGATCCAACTTTTGACGCTGCTCGTGACCACATTATAACCGGAGTTTTCCACGAATACGTATTATCTCAGCTTCGGCCGCTTTCAGATCCTGACGTAGGGCTTGGTAGTGTTTCTTTGTATACTGCCTCGTTGCCCAGTATGACCATGCCTGTAGAAACAGAAAGCAAGGGTTGGAATGTGGAATGTGGAATTAAATTTCTCAAGACTTGTAATTCAAGAGTATTTTTTAAGAACTTCAAATGGTAAGGGTGTGATACTTGGATACTAAACCCCTAATTTTAACACTTTCAAGCTTATTTGAAAGCATTGGAGTACTAAATGTCGTGATCTCTCAAGCTTATTTGAAAGCATTGGAGTACTACATGGTCGTGATCTTGTACATAAACCTCTATTCTGAGGCGCCATGTTAGCTTCTAACGGCAATTTTATTTTGCCAGTAGTGTTAATATTACTACTTATTTGTCCCATGAGTAGACTACAGAGAAAAATCTTAAAGTACGTTGGCTGAACTACATGCAACCAACGGCCTGTAGCGATATCGCATGTTTACGAGATAGTAGGAACTGATCCGTGGTAGCAACAAAAAAGGCAAGAACTAAAGTGGGGAGAACCGCCCGTTTTGACTTTGCAGTCGAACAAGCCGCAGACATTCAGTAAGCAAGAGTTCAGTGTCCAGCACTGACTTGACATAGGACAAGCGCAAGTGCTTTGGGATTCCTAAGTGTCGGAGTCCATCTGTCTTGCCTGCTTGGTCGGAGGTAGTACAGGCGGTTATAAAGCGCGGCTAAAAGCGTTGTTGTTGTTTCATTGCATTTAGGTTATTTGACAGAAAGATGAGAACGGTGAATGGTCGGAAATGCACTGGAATCTTGGTACCTCGGGTGCTTCCATTGGTAGTTGGTCACTTGGCCGTTGGTCTGTTCGCGAAGGTTGACAAATAGCTTGCCAAAGTTTACAACCCACTCGAGGTGACATCATCAGTGCGCGGTTGGTTGGGTAGTCCCTTGTTGCCTGTTTCAACTTATATAGTTACGAAAGACTAGCTTATATTTACTGCTTTGAATGGCAAACTAGAAGGACACCTTTCTCAGACTCCTGGTGGTCCCTTGTGAAATGTGCTGCATTGTGCTTTTTATTCGAGATTATATGCCCAGAGTTGTACTGAGCTGCTGAGAACAAGTGAAGGTGCATTTCTAAGGAATTAAAATGAAAGCGAAAAACAGGGGTGGTACGAGTGTGCAGCATACCTTCGTGGTTGCTTTGGACCTTGTTGATCTCAAGTGGCGCCCACCGGGTTTCGAAACATTTTGACCTGCCATAGAACAAAATTAGGCATTATCAGTAGTGAGATGGCTTCAGGGAACCAGTTACGATAATATTAGTGATGCTATTAGATCAGTATGTGAAACACTTTGAGTGTAGTAACTTTCACAGAGACCTTTCCCAAGAGTTGGCGATATGGCTTAGTGGTCAGAACGCGGATTTACTGACCGGAAGGTCCGTGGTTCGAACCCGGTCCCTGCCTCTCGACTTTTCCTGTCTGGGCTTGGGCAACCTGGCAGTACCCGCTCCCTCATGCTTCCTTCGTGTGGCATGGTAGCCAGGTACCGAAAGGATGTTACAGCTGGACGACTATTATGATATTTGTCTCCCAATAGTAGCTACTACCTTGGAGAGTCTAGGATACCTCTGCCAGAAGAGTAAACTCTTCATTGCAGGAGAGACCGATCTCCTCAAGGTGGGACATCACGGGAATCTGTCTGTGAGAGCTGTAATACGGATCACTGTATCAAAGATTGAACTGTTTTCCACCTCCGTCGCTGTCCGAAAATCGATAGGGATTTTTATGTCGATCGAGGTCATGTTGGCACTGATGGTGTTTTAAAATATCAGGCGGGCAGTTCTTCTTCACGGCATCGGTGCTTCTCAAATCCTGGTTACCATACTTAACACTCAGCCAAAATGCGGTGAGTACCAGCGAGCATAGTTCATCATCCAGAGCGTCAATGAGGCTTCTTGGAGATGTACCAGCTTCGCCCCGATGAAACAGTGTTTCTTGTTTCGATGAAAACAATGAATTTTTCATTCTCTCACAAAACAACCCTGGCGAGGGCCAGCATCCTCGTGATCACGAGGTAGATCACATGTTCAAACTACCTTGCAGTGAATTACTGAACAAGGCTCAGCTAAATCCATTTGACTGACCAGGAACCAATGACCAATAATCAGGAAACAGTTAGCTGCATTAAAAGCAGTTTGCAGGCCTTTTGCTTTTATCTACAGCCGAACAGATATTTTCAAAATACACTTTTGTAGTGACCCAGATTACACAGGAACCTGTCAAAAAGCAGCATCACCGCTGAGAAGGAGTTATCTTTGAGGCGTGAAATCATTTTCTATGGCAGTTTCTCTAACTAAAAGGAGAGTTTCCATAACAAAAAACGGGATGTTTACTGTTTCCTCAAATGGTTGGTTCATTTTCCAGCAGAAATGATCCAGCTATCAAGGAAATTATACCATTCCTACGTAGAACTAGTGTGTTAAATTTCTTGTTAGTTCTCCTTCCTATGAGAAGACGGTTTGATATTTTTAAGGGGGTTGTTTCTCGTAGAAATGTACTGAACGATATCGCATAATTTACCTTTCCTGTCAGTAAAATTTACAAATAAAATTCTAGTTATGATTTTTAGTTTCTTTCCAGCTTACGAAAAGAAATTCATGCGGGAAATTCCACTAACCGATTTTTCGTGATGACATTTCATCGAGTTTAACCTCACGATTTCCATTCACACGTTGTCTGAAATTGCAAAACAAACACAGTTGTTTTATAGTAATCGAATACAAACATGTTTATCCCAACAAAAAACATTTTGGAATGAATGGACGGATTCCATGGCGTTTTCAGTTCCGACTATTTTGCTAAGCAAGTGAGTCCGAAAATCAATTTACGATAAGATAATCAAGTTGTCGTAGAGCATAAACCAGTTTTCGGACACGGACTACGCAAATCAAATGAGGGCACATGAACACTCCTCACCGTTCATGTCTAAGAGAAAACCAGATTGTCCTACACTGAGTGTATGTCGGGACGAGTCAGCGTGCACGTCCATGCTAAGATAGCAAAAACATTTACAAAGGAAATGGGACTGCCTCTACATCCCCCCCCAAAAAAAAACATCATTCCACAAGAAACCGGCATTTGTAATCAATGGACTCCGTTTATTAATCTATTTTCCAACACAATTTAACCGGATTATTGAAACTCTACTTAACAGGTAATAGCGACAATCCCAGTGTTGACATCTAACACTTTTATATCATGCAATACGTCACCGGGTGGAAGCCTCCAGTAGTGCAGTAGTTTCGTTGTAATCGATCGAATACAACTCACTAGCCATTTATTACCGGGTCCAAACAATCATTTTTTTGATCCTATTCATCACAGCTGCGTAACATAGTGACAGATGGCTAGTTTGGTTATTGGAAGACCCTTAAGACACTGTGTTAACCAATTTACGTACAATCTCCGCTTTTTCTTCTAGGATCTGTCAAGCATACGCACAGATCGGGTCATGATTCCCCCTAGGAATATGGCGATCGCATCATCCGTTTCTAATGTCGCCTTCAGACAACTTTTTTCAGCCGTACTAATATGGAACATCATGATATCCTCACTTTATCACTTGATGGTTGACAAGCTGTGCCTATTGTGAGGGCCTTGTGACCAAATACGAAGCCATTTTCGATTTCGACCAATAATGAGTCGTGTTGTGGTCGTCCAGGTTATGGCCAGATATAGTTCCCTTCTCCTTCCTTTCCCTTATCTACCCTTCCCTTTTCTTGCCACTCTTTGCCAGGACTTTCTTCCCTCTTGGCCGAATGGTAGTTGACCACCAGTAAGTTTCCCTGGTGCATTGCTGTGAATGATGGTGATGAGGATCCGTTCCTTTAAACAGCCACCGCCATGTTACATTACGTCCCAGGTGTCCTTTCTAAACCCCAAGATCCACACTTTGTTTTCTGAGAGGCGTAAGAAAAGCTGTCCTGCTCCATAGCCTACCAGTGTCCATTTCCCAAGCATAACGTACTACCCTCAGCCCTATAGACTAGGTATGGACAAACGGTGACAGGAAAGTCGATCAATAATGACCGCGATATGAGAAAAGTCATTTCATTTTATGAAGTGAATTCAAGATGCAATGCCGAGGATTTCATCGTAATTGGTTCTTACGTCATATAGTTGAGCGAGCTGGGCCATTCAAATCCCAACGAAGCCACCTCAGAACAGATCGATGGCTAGCTAACCATTCCGTTAATATAATGGTGAGTAGAATGTCCGGGAAAAGAACCTTGGACCATGGGAATAAACGACCAGAAAAGAATGTCTAACTAAAGGAGAAAACGAGTGAAGCGAAAAATGCGGGTGTTTATTCCGGTGTTATTTCAATCTGGTTGAAATTCATCAACTGAGTAAATTTCACCTGCTGGCTTCCGTTCACTGATACATTCAAACTTCAGGTTTTCATCTCCTAGGCCTACACACAGTTTATACATGACAATGTTCCCTGGTGTAATTTGTCAGGTTTTCATCTCCTAGGCCTACACACACAGTTTATACATGACAACGTTCCCTGGTGTAATTTATAAAATTTGGAGGGGTCTCAAGATTCATTTAGCATGGTTACATACTGGGGATAGACGGAGTATT
Source organism: Clonorchis sinensis (assembly GCA_003604175.2). NCBI lineage: Eukaryota > Metazoa > Platyhelminthes > Trematoda > Opisthorchiida > Opisthorchiidae > Clonorchis > Clonorchis sinensis. Next base: position 215,142,410 of record CM030369.1, read on the forward strand.
CACACCGTGATGCAGTGGGTAGAATTGTTTCGAGCACTCTGGACACCTCCACTGATGTCTTCTGAGTGAGAATCTGATAGACTTTATCAGGCTGTGACTCAGTCAGTGCGCGTGGCGGCTGCTCTTCAATTGTGATGGCTTCTTTATCCTTCTGCGGCTCTTCTAAGTCTGTGTATGTCACGGAAGTTCTCCGGGTGTCAACTTCAGCCACGATGCGGGATGCTGGCGCTGATCGGACTCCAGATCGACGGAGCAGTGCAGTTTTTCCAGGGTGAATGTGAGGCAATGGAACCTAAAGTGTCAGATAACCAAAAAATTCTTCGAAAGGCGACTTAAGAAGAAATGTTCTCCTTACAGCTGACCTGGCCAAAATCAATATTAATAATCATATCATTCCTTTCCAACTGAGTTGGATTCAGAAAGCTCATTTACTGTTTCAGGTGGGTCTTTTGTCAACACACAGAGTGTAAATGGCAGTTTGTCCCAAACAAGGTGCGTTTTAGGGTTTAAATGCGAATAATACGACTACTACTTTATGAGTAGTGTATTACGTATACACATGACTACTAAGACTTCGGAGGCTTGAAGAATGAAACTCAAAAGAAAAGATCTTTGCTTGTTTTTATGTATAAGGTGATATCAAGGAAAACCCTTGGATATCATATCATGCCAAATGAATCATGAGTTATCCACTGTGAGGCACAATCTATTGAAGAATGGAACAAAGGGTTCGCTTGCCTGTCCTGTTAAGACGAACCCGATTTGCGGATCGATGTTTATCTGCATGCGCTTCTAGTTAGTTTTTCAAGTAAGAAATACTGCCGAAATTTATGCACCTGATGAGCCTCGGCAAGGACGAAATCGGTAGCCATCTGTTGCTCCTTTGATTGCTCTTATAAGCAATGTCCTATCAAGGAATGTTCAGAGTACTTTTCGTAACTCGAATAGGGTGTTCGCATTGCATCTATCCTGGTGACCAGGCTGTACACAGAAGTACAGATCATTCCAATAAAGACGAAACCATCACGGACATCAGGATCTTCGTGATAGCAAGATAAGTCAGTATGCTGTGGATGTACTGTTCAGCTAAGACCTCATTGAAAGCGACTACCCTTCACATTTGTATTCTGTTGTTTTTTGTTTAGTAAAACCTGAAACGATTACTGATCGGTCAGTTCCACATACTTTCTAATTGATTTAAAGCACACATTTTTTAAATACGTTGCGTTTTGGACAATACGAACTGTATGTGAGGAAAAAGTTTATAAACGTACTTCGTTTTATCAGTAGGTGATGAAAAGTCTACTTGAATACATTGCACACCGTTCACAGCGATAAAAATGGTGACATCTGAATCACAAGTACTTACTTGCAAGTTAAACCTTGTCAGCGTTATGACAGGATTCGTTGCGTGCCTCAGTCTTGGAGTGAGCTTTTCAATGGCCACGTACCATTGGCTGAGTTTACGTTCCAGTTCTTTTAAATAGGACTCGCTGCTTTCCAACCCAATGGTTTTTTCAAACAGAGCTACAATCATGAGGAAGTTTTTACTTCGTACGCAAATGCTGGGTATTTAGAGGCAAGTAGATGTAGTGACTACAAGAGGCACCTCTAAGGCGCTATGGGCGGTTATACCTTTCGCTGATTTGTAATCCCAAACAAAGTGACGGAAGGATGCAATCTCCAAGGCACGAGGACAATTATCTGTTTGTCATTTTATTGTCCTTTCAGATTCGCGAAAGGTTAGAGATGTATTTCCTCAAATCTAACCATTGTGTTCAGATTTTGCCCACCAAGATCAATAAATCATCAGTCGTGGGGGGGGGCTGTTTGTCTGATGGTGTTTCTTCACATCATGCATGAGCATCAACTGTGATAAAGGCAACTCTCATCCGTCCTCACCTCAAACATCTTTCTAGCATTGTGAAAAGGAACCGGAGACAGGGAAAAGAGCTGGGAGGATTCAACTTTAGAAGTTAAGACTACCAACAAGACTCTTTCTGATCACCTTCTCGCTAAATTTTTTCATAACTGATAGGCCAAATTCGGTCCTAACACAATTGTTCCACTCCGGAAAACTACCTGTTCAGTAATTATTTGTGTATTCAGTTTGACAGACCAGTTCAAATGATTTTGTCGGTACCAGCGTCCGGTTAGGGTAAAAGGTTGATGTCTCCAGTAGGTCTGCAAACTATGTTTTGTGGTAAGCATGGCAAAACAAATGACGGTTGTGATTGGACCATTTTGTGCGCTCAGATTAAAGAAAAATATATTTGTATTGACAAAAATTTGTACCGTATTATCGGGCTGAACCAAGTTTCAGAGCTGGAATCTGTCCAATTGTTAGATGAATCCAAAATGGATGACCAGGTATGGTTCTTTTGGAAACCTCCATCAGCGGGTATCTCACGAATCCGACCTGTTAGATGATTCCAAAATGGATGACCAGGAATGGTTCTTTTGGAAACCTCCATCAACGGGTATCTCACGAATCCGACTCCTAAATGGTTCTAACAAAACTCTGACAACATTCTGCAGGTCGGTAGTAGCGTGACCGTCTTAAACATAACTAGGATGTCTCTCAATTCATTTCCTAAGCTATTTTATCCCACTGGGAATTGTTAGGATCCTCAAGAATCGATCAGTTGTTTTATAACATGTCTAACTTTCCGAGAGGCTCACAGACTGGATTTCTCAACAGAGATATCGCCTGATACCTAGACATGGTTTTACTTCGTTTGTAGGACAAGACCCCGCACCGGTCTTTACACCTCATTTTTGTTCTCCCATTGTTGGTAATGGAAAATACAAGTTAACTTCCAAAAGCGAAGGTCCTTACTACAGGGTCATCTTTTTGTTTTGCCAGAAAATTGGGTATCATCAGAGGAGTGCGCAAACGGGCGGTTCTGTTGCAAACAGACAGTTGTTAAGGGCAGGCTTGTTAGGCAGTTGGAGTTCTACACCAGGCAGATTTTATATCAGTCGGTACGACAGAGGATAATTCAACACATAATGGGTTGACAGAACAAGCCATGTCACTGCAAGGTGTAGTGACTGTTACACTTAAACCATTATGACGAATCTGACTACTGAGCAAATTTAGTGAGTAGTTGAATTGTGCGTAAATTATTTCGACAGCAATCCACCAGTGTCAGACGGGTTGGAGTGGTTTCGCCCAAATAGACGAATCGCGGTTACAAAAAACAATTGGGTCCTCTGTTCGTATGTTAATCAACCATAGTTTAAACTTGCCATTTTCAGACGCAGCTCTTTCTCCCAGTTCTGAAGCTCCCGTCTGTTCGGTTAACGACACACGAGCACTTCTAATAAGTACCTGCCCTGAAATCTTCTTTCTTCTACCGGCAATCATTCGCCTGGTCATAGGAGCTCCGTATACCTTTGAAGATGTAACGAGAAAAATGGAGATCCGTTATTCTGTTTGTGCTTGTGACCTCAGCGACTGTCGTAGTATTGGGCCTAAGTCCAAATGACTTTTTGCCAATAAAAAAATTCATCCATACTTGTAAAAGGAGCTGCCAAATTTCAGATGGATTGTGCCCTACCCAACGCTTTCTACTGAATATTTATGGTGGCCTCACGGTGTTCTTTAAGGTCGCCGACTATAAAATGCTTGTAAGGAAGTTATTGTATATCTGAGATAGTATTCACTCACTGTAGACCTTCAGCTGTGGCTTGCGAATCGTTGCCCTGATAGTCCCAGCTTTTGGGCAGTTCCTAATGTGTCTGGATGACACTGTGCACTTAGTCTTCAAAAATGAAGTTTCTTTGGAAAAGTCCCTTAAAAGGTTTTCCTCTCTACCCCCATTTCCTTCACTTTAACTAAAAAGTTTCATTACCCAGAAACTGAAAACATGACTTGATCGTTTATCTTGGAGCTGTGCCTTTGTTAGAAAACACTTTGCGGCTAGCCGGTTGTCGTAAGCTGAATTCACGGCTTCTCAGCAACACATCAAAAACATTTACGAAGTGTTTTTCACGCTCTGTGTCATTCCAGCATCCAACAACTGTAGGTTTTTAGGAACCAAGAGAAATACACTGTTATGGATGAGTAGCGCTGTATCCTGTCTAATTGCGGATTAATCATCACAATGTCGATCGTCGCGGCCGGACGGTTCAGTGTTCGTGAGGTGCGCAATGCTGATGATTCCCATTAGAGATGAAACGGCTGTACCGTGCTTCTCAGTTTTTCAGCACAGGTTGGCCTTACTTACAAGATGGAATGTCAGATGACATCTACCGAATTTCCCCACACTACCATATCGCTAGTGACACGGCTCAAATCAAGGTCAATACGAGTGTTGTGGTAAGGTCAATGGACGGTCTTTCGAATCACCATGGTTATTCCACTAACCCATTCAACGCTCTAGCATGCTTCCAATGACTTAGGTTTCCGAGCTGAAGTCAGGTCAAACTCTCAGGGTCACTGTAGACTTGCACTTCTACCGGTAACGAATGACGGCATTTTCTCTCCAGCGGAATTTTGATAAAACATCACGGAGAAACCCCAATCCTGCAAACGTTGTAAAATGGACTTTAAGCAGACGTAAATAGAAAGGAACGGTTGTTTAGTCGTGTCACGAGTAAACAATTTGCTTGTATTATAACGTTTCAGTAGATATCGCTTATCTGTATGGGTCATGCACCCACTGATTCGCGAAGAAGTCATGTAAAACTTCAAGAGGTATCATGTTTGGAATTTAAATAGCCGGCCAATCGTCGGTAGTAACCTGACCGGTTCAATTCCATTGATAAATGAATGGCTACATGGTTGCAGTAAGTTGCTAGGAGTGTGAACACATCTCTAGTAGGCTTCCAGGAACCACTGGTGTAATATATCCCCAGACTCCCAAAACAGCTCAATCCAGAAGTTCACGTCATTTTTCTCCATTTTTCACTTGTGTTTCTAATGGTGGACCACACCCCAAACATGACTCTGACGAACATTATGCAATTGTGTCCTATTGTGCCTAGATTCCTCGGTTTTACCAGGATGCTCGGATATTTGGTCCAGGAAAAAGAAACCGTTCGATTGAGCCCTATGAAAGTTCATGCCAGTGTTGAAAGAGTCCAGAAGGATTTGAGCAGGGTATACTTTCATCAGCCAGTTTAGCGATGTGCCAAGACGTTCTGGAATGTGCAAGCGAGGAGATACTGTAAAAAGCAAGTCCATGCACAGTACAGTTATTTAGTTTCCCACTACACCGGGAGCTGATAAATCCTCTTGACTAAGCGTTTTTTGCTCGTCAGAAGCCAAACATGGTTGTGCAGCAAAACGGTAGTGAGGAGCTTGTGTCGACAATTTCGCTCCCTGGGTGAATAAGCACAGTTCTGATAGCTATAGCCCGAACAGGAAAGCATTTTTTGCTGATCAACTGGTTCGCTGCAGTTTTACCTAGATAGTTGTAGACGGAATAAATTGATTTCCTGTTTAATTCGGTTAGTGTTGCGTTCAAGTATCGAGACTGCCTGAGCAGCATTCAGAAGATACTCTGTACTGACAATTGAGCTTTCCTTAGGGAGAGGAGGTCCCGCTTCTTCTCCCTGTTGTAGAAATCTTGTCCTACACTCCTCGGTTTTCACGAAAGCAAAATAAACATTTTTTCTTGATCCCACGAAATCTCCCTGAAAGTCCATTCCTTGGGGAGGTTATTGAGTGCTGGGAGACTAGGACGAGAACTGTTGTACCAGTTTTAACTAAGCTGCTCTGGTGATGATCATATGTCCGAGAGAAAACTAAAGTAAAAATGAAGTAATCCAACTCTGTAGGAACCAAAATGATGACGAGTTTCGTGACCTGATCCACTTTGACAAACTATACCTGTGTGAAACATGACTGACTAGGTTTATGGATAAGTGGATAAGTAGTAAACTGCTGTCATGGTTATGAGTGATCATACTCTTCTGCGCAACTATCGATTAGGTGCGCGCGGACGTGTGTTTATCGATCAGTGTTTCGGCTGTAACAATAACGATGTGCATCATATCGATCGTTTTGACGTTTGTTCTTCATTGAGTGACAATGGCTCACTAGGCAAGACTAACTGTGTTCACGGTATTGCTCAGGCTTAGCACACAGCAAAACTCTATCGCGTAAATCAGCGAAGCCGAGAGGCAACACTGATGTCCCTAGACATACATACATACTAAATCCCCTCCAGCAGCAACATCCTAAAGAACAGGCTGTTCGAACAGTCACAACCCGAAAATTAACAGTTTCTACACATCCCAACGACGAACCCTCTCTTTCGGTATGTGAGAGAATTTATGAACAGAAACGCTGATGAGATTTTTCCAGATGCATACTCACAATCATAGTTACAACACAGAAGGGACGGTATTTTTTTGTTCTGAAGGCATCAAGCTTGGATGCTACTCACTCAGTGCCAAATACCAAGGAAACCCAGTGAGCGGACCGGCATACCTAACCGCCTATCGTGCGTAAAATACTTTTGGGCACGCTAAACTCGCTAATGATTATCCGTCTGATTTCCGATCCCACTGCTTCTGTGGAATAAACCATTTTGCGAATCTCTATGCTTGCACAAATCTTTTGAAACAGGTCCAAGTGGACTCGAAGGAAGACACAAAGCTGATAAAAAAACACATAAACTGCAATAACAGAGACTCAAAAATTTTGCTGTAGCACATGCGTGTAGAAAAAACTGTCTAAAGGATGGCCGCGATCTGTGGGTACTGAACATCTGGTGCAAAGTAAAACGTTCTTTTTACGAACATTCGCGGCATAAGCCGAATGTCATCCGAGTAGCTGGGGCGGTAGCGCCCCAAAGCCGGAAATCAGAACTCCGTGCCAGAGAGACCTCAGTACAATCATTGTTTTGTAGTCTGGCAAACCACAGTTCTTCCTCTGTGGTGATCAGATTTCCGCCTCTGTCACCAGCTCTGCACCGTCTGATACACGTTAGTGACAGTGTGGTGGAATATAGGTAGCTCGGGTGCGCTGATTGATTGTTGGTCTTTTGGTCGAGCTTGGCAGTTGGATTGCAAACGTTTCGTCCCCAGTCGAGGTGGCATCGTCAGTCACTCAAACCCGCACTGACGATGTCACCTCGATTGGTGATGAAACGTTTGCAATCCAACTGCCATCTCGGGAACAGAACAACAATCAAACACGTTGGTGAACCTGGAATAAGTTCATGTGAACTACCGTCGTTCCTAATACTCTCCAAGTTTTGACCGAAAGTGTCATGTCAAAGAGGCTTGACAAACCGGATACATGACTGAAATATGGCACAGATAAGATCCGATTTATATCTTCCTCAGGATATACGGCTTCTACATCTTCAAAGGATGCTTCCTGAGATCGTTCTACGATAAAAACTATAAATGGTTCAGTGTCGAGTAAGAATGACGGACATTTTTTAGGAACTGTTGAAACTGCTTCACGATCAGATCTCTCCCTCTATCAAATCATCTTTGGGATTTTTTCGAAACATCTTGTCGAAAAATAACTAAACATCTTAGTATGAAAAAAGCCTGATAATCACATTGAAATCAATCTTATTTCCTGTTTGAACGTATACGCATGTTGCGGGAAACATTCTTTTGCAAATTAAGTTGGTGTTGACAAAGGGCATTCACCTGAACAATCCTTGTTTCAAGTACGACTTGAACGGCGTTGAAACGGTGCCTGTTCAAATGAATCATATCCTCAGTCCCAGGGAAACAATCCACATTAAACCTAAAGATTCCAACCCAGTAATTGAGCTAAATCAGCCTTATTCTTCCACCTTCATCTGTTTCTCAGTTTACTACCTTGGCCTACCCGCGGTAGTGACAGCGATCAGGCCTCCCAATTGCCCATCAGACCTACGCTTATCAAACGTTAGTCCGCTTAAGTGATCTTCAGATGCGTCAGATACTTTCATTTGTAAACTAATCTGGTTTTGAGGAGAGACTAAACTGAATTCAACTTAAACTGTTGTCCATGATTGTCTGCCCAAGTGATTGCGCCTACATGTTAAGCCCCAAGAAGGGTGAAAGTGGTTGTGAACTGTCAAAGAGTTTGTAGAAACCTTGTGAACCGTGTGATACGTGTGGGGATCGTTTTTTACGGTCTGTGACACACGAATTAGAAAGCTTCTGCTGTCACAACTGTTTATTTTCTTTCAAATGGCTATGCGAACTATGGGAGCTAATGAAAGCAGGATAGTCGGTCCAAAAAACTAGAAGGGAAAGCTGTTGTTCACAACAGACGCACTCTAAAATGGAGATCTCAAGGCCAAGTCTGAATAGATACTGAGGAGAAGATTTTCGTAATCCTGAGTAACTAGTAGAGTTGGCTTCCAAATGGCAAAGGCTAGAAATAACAGAGAAAGAGAGAGAAAAAGCGGATGATGTAAACAGGGTCCAAGATTCTTCCTAGGCTAAGTTACCTGATAAAGCCATCGATATTGCGTAGTAACTGTATGCAGCAGAACTGGAAAGACGATTGCAAAGAGTACGGAAGCTCAGTGAATTCGGTGGGAAGAAGCCCTAGGACCGCATTTTTCACAGATAAGTTATCAGGTCTGTTAATTCATTTTGGGTGTATAATACGTGAGTTAAGTTTCAACCTGGAGCAAAAGATGTGTGCAGTCGCCCTGTTCACTATATACCACCGTGATCTTTAGGATACAGCAAGAAAGGCTCGTAAACACTGGTTGAAAACAGTTACCAGTGTAACGGTGGATACTACTGATGAGGCATGCGAGTAGTATGTCTTCTCGTAAATCCGCTTCGCGTCTCTTGAAAAGTGAGATCTATTACGGAATTTGTGAAGTCGCTTTGTAGCATTTGCTTGCATTTGAGTAACAGTCACTGAATATCCAGGAAAGTTCAGGAGGACGCGTTCAAGGAGAAGATGGATATTCAGTTTTGTAAACAAGATGCATATGAGAGTTTTGCTCCCCTGTCCAATAGTCTGTAACTGTTGAGTTGGTGTTTCTCTAATGAACAACTCCGCAGCGAAGGCCTTCTTACTTTTCACTAGTATTCTGCATCACTTCAACGTACAACATGGTGTCTTGGAAGCTCCGTGCTTAAAAACTCGAAATCCATTGGAATTTTCGAAAACAGCTGCATTTTGGAAATTTGAACATTCTGTGTTGAAGGGCAACGAATACAAACAATAAAAATCGATTGTCATTCTAGAGTTTGGTACACGCTATTGGACACCCAGAACGTGCGGTGTGTGTGGCCTTCAGCTGATAGAAAATATATGCATCGGTAATACTTGCATAGTGAGTGATGTGAAATGCGCGATGAAATCGTGGTTTTTAGCCCGTATGTGATATGCTCCGCCGTGAAGTGGATTGTGAGGTCCGCTTCTAGATTCAACTGTGCTGGTGTTCTAGATAACGAGGTATTTGCTCATTGAGTCAGCACTGTGAGGATGTACGGTACGTGAGTTTGTTAGTATACCCCAATAGGAAGTCGCTCTGTTGCATGTCGTGAACGGTTATCACGCATTGTTACCGCCTGACTCGGTGACTGACTGACGACTGAAAATTTTCGAGAATACAACCTGATTGGGTCTCTAGAAATCCATAAACAAGCAAGCGATAAAACTAGTGACTTCGAATACCCATTTTACTGGTATATACATTTTGATCGCTGGGAGTTTCATGTCCTAGTCTTCGTTTCAAAACACTCTGGATGGCAGGCCAAACGGCTGAGTCCATACGACCTGAAGAAAGTTCTAAAGCGAAATACATTCGTTTGCAAACTAATTTGGTTTTGCTGGAGACTCACCTGGAACCCAGCTGAACCTCTCGTTTGTGATGTAGAACAAGTAGAACATAAGGTTGACGAAAACTCGGGGACTGCGCCTACCTGATGATCCCCAAGAAGGGCGAAATGGGTCGTGGGCTGTCGAAGAATTCTCAGCAACCTTATGAGTAGTACATTACGGCAGTTCTAAAACCTTTCATAATATCAGTCAGCGAGACACAAATCACATGAATGTTTGGGGTGGCACTCGGTCGGCGTTCGCCTACGAATTGAATCTGTCAGTTCTAACTGCAACGCATGATTGTGACATCGAGCGGAGATGGAATCAGGTCTCGTCAGGCCTTAGTTGTCCGATAAGTTTGGATTCCCGCCTGCTTAACCTTGGGTGCCCCCCTTGGAAAACAGATAGCAATTACGCTTCTGTGGAGAACGGAATACAAACACGTGAGCCATAATGCTGATCGGTAAACAATCCAATGCACCTCAAACTTCGCAAAAAGAGCACGCAGGATGTACCCTAATGAATTTGGTTTGGCGAGAAACAGGTCAACTTTTAGAAGAACTGCGGAAGTTTCTCTTGAATAAAATACGCTCTTCTGATAGATCCCCAGCAGGTCTGGGAGTTGTTTTCTCCCGGGGTACAAGGCAAGAAAACCCCTTGGAGGGACTCAGTCTTTGAAGGTCACTTCCTTAAGAGGGATTGTTCTACTTATCAAGTAAACAGTCTAGTTGAAGCTACAAAATGCTTACCATTTTTATTTTTTCCGCGCGTTCCGCTGCTGCCCGTCTCTGCTGGTTTCTGTAGAACACGGTGCCTGGTCCGTACTGGTCGATGACTGCTCCTCGACTGGGTATGAACTCCTCGTAAGAGCTGACCGATTTAACATCCTTTTTAGCCCGCGCAGCACGTTCACGTTGTTCCTCTTCAGCCTGACAAAGGTTGAGATTTGTTAGGTCTTTAGGCTAACATCATGAATGGCTATCTACCACTTGGTCAGACTGCCAAAAAACGCAAAAACTCTGTTCAACTTTCTGTCCATCAAGGTAGGAGTCCACATTGGGTTACATTCTGATGTGTCCACGGAGGAAGAAATTTCCTAACAGTGTAGTTATTCTGGTTTTAAGTTATTTCAAGGGCTCCACTGAACTGGCTGACTGGGTAGTAAGTAACTATTTACCCGGAATTGGGGCGAAAAATACTCGAAGGAATAAAGGAAGTTAGAAAAAATCAGTAAGAAGTGTAGAATAAAATTTCGCTAGTTACTTGGTTGCTGAAGGCGATTATACGTCAGAGACCGTCTTAATTAGGGGTCATTTCACCTTCGTCAGTTCTAACGGCCTAGAGGTACAGATGAAACCACAGTTTATTGTTTGAACAGTGTAGTACGACCTTTCCCGATGACACATGAGGCGTCTTCCGTGCAGCACAACGAGAGAGTCGGCTGTGTCACCCGTCAAAAAAAAAACAAATTGATATGCAAATGAGCATATTTGTTGAACTCTGTTAGTTCAGACCGTAAGACGTCGGTTAGAGATGTTCTTGCTGAGACAAATCGCTAGAATACCTCCAACTCAAACTTGGTTTCCAAAGTTTTGAGTCACATTTTATGCTCAGCGACAGAGGCGAAGTAAGGGGAATGAGTCGTTTGAACGAATATACAGGGCTGTAAAGCAATTGTGAGCACAAAAACACGCTGATGACGGATTTCCCAACGAGGAGGGTACGTTATGTTCAAGGTTATCCGATTTTTGGCTCAAAAGAGGAAGATCATCGTCCTTCATGAAAGCTGACAACCTTTTAGCTTCATTTTATTCAGCATTTTTAAAACCTTGGTCCGCATATTAACAGAATTTGCTTTTCTTTTGACGACTGGATAAACGACTTACTTCAGTGTCCTAGTTTTCTGCGTTCTTAAACACTAAAACAACCAAAACATCAATTACCTGGTCATTATGTCCTCACGTTCAAACTCACCCCCAGCAGCTATATGGAACTCTTACGTACGATTTAAAGGATTTTGTTTTGCATAACCTCTGCTCACTGCTCCGGAACCGCCAAAATGCTGGCAAGGCAGACAATACAAGCATAAAAATTGCATTTATCGTTTAAGATTCAACGCGCTGTAGGCAATGGATCACGGCTTTCTCGGGTTTACTCACCGGTTAATTGGTAAACCTCAAAATAACCGAATGAGGCAGTGAACTGTCCAAAAGCTTTTACCAAATTTATGGATAGTTTTGTATCTCAGAGACATTTTCGTTAGCTAGAAGTGACAGTTGGAAAAGCGGACAATGGCGCAAAACAAATGCACGAAAATAACCTTACGGAGTTTGGCATAATTTAAATTTGTTGGAAAAATAGGCAGACTAATCCCCGAAAAATTAACCTAAACGATCTCCTCCAGGAATAACGTCTTCTTCTTCTGAGGATTGCACAGCATTCGTTACTCGCAGGAAATTGTATTTTGGTGGAGTTAATAAATGGTGGTAATAATCATTCGGCTGTAAAACCCTTTCGGTGCCCAACTGTCATGCCATCCAAGTACGAGGGCTAGGGTACTGTCAGGTTGCCCAAGCCTAAAAGTCGAGAGGCAGAGATCGAGTTCGAACCGCGGACCTTCCGGTCAGCAAATTTGCGCTCCACTAACCACTTAGCCATCTAAGTGACCTATCTGTCTCTCCGGAACACCGCCTCATGATGGAATGGTGTTCTGTTTTCTAGGTTGATGAGAAAGTTATGACAATGACGACGATAACGATGAAGATGTCGATGTTGATGGTAATGACGGTGATGTTGATGTGATGATGATGATGATGATGATGATGATGATGATAATGATGACAGTGAGACTGATGATCACGTTATCCGGCCTCAAGAGGATTGTCGCACACAAATGGCCACAAAAATATGTAGGTATTCACCTACGGATATTCCAATCCTGCATGTCTCATCTTGCGGTAGGACAGTAAATTTATCTTGATTGAACACTTACCTGACGTTTATTCTCCATATACTTATCATAAAGATTCTGAAACAATGGTACTCGGTGTAACTGAATCTGTTCAAAGTGGGTTGCAAGGTTTTTTTGCGCCAGTGCTGTAAGCTTCTTCCAGGAGTTGATGTTTCGCCGGCTGTTCATAAGGCGAGTGATGTTGTTCTTGTGAAGTACGAAGAACTCGCTTGGCTCAATACAAGTAGCCGTAAAACAGTAGGTCTTCATACCGAAGCCATATTCCAGTTCACCTGTAATGGTAAAAAAAGTGGAAGACTGATGTGAAAGTGTGGCACGGGGTTGTTATTGTCACTTTCCGTGGATCATACTGCCTGATACCCGTGTGATCTGTAACAGACATTACCTAACATGCGCCGAGCCAAAATGTTGACTGATGTAATACGCTACTCTTGTGGGCTGTCGAGGAGTTTTCAGCAACCTTACGAGTAGCGTATTACGTCTATACAGTGCATCGCGATATCTCGGATATCGTGCCAAATGAAACAGGAGGTGGCCTGGTGCAGCACATTCAGTTGCTTGAAAAAACATCGTGAACGAGGGATTCAGCAGGGTTCCAGGTAAGTCTCCCGGTAAAACCCAAATCGTAAGCCAATGAGTGCATTTCGCTAATTTCGTGCAGTTTGGGTTCTACTTGAACCCAGCAATCTTATGAGTAGTGCATTACGTATATAGATGTATCGCGATATCTCGAATATCGTAGCAACTGGAACATGAGGCGGCGTGGTGCAGCACATTCAGTTGCCTAGAAACATCACAAACGGGAGATTCAGCTGGGTTCCAGGTGAGTCTTTCGCAAAACCAAATTGATTTGCAAATTAGTGTATTTCTCGAAATCAGTCCAATTTGGGTTCAAGTAGAACATAGGGTTGACGGAAACTCGGGGACTGGTCCTACCTGATGAGCCTCAAGAAGGGCTTAACCGTTGGTTGGCTTTAAAAGGGTCTTCAGAAACCTTATGATCAATGCATTGCATTTATAAAATGGAGGTGCTCTACCCTTCTCTAGCTGACTGGTTGTATAATACGTGGCGATGTTGGTTAGGTAATGCACTGGTTGTCGCGGCGTTTATCAAAATCAGGGTGATCCTGGTACCGTGGGTGAGGGTACTGGTTGTAGTGGTTGTGTTCGTGATTGTGTTCGCTATGGCGATTATTTAGTCTGACATATTTGATTGAACTAATTGCTCGTCTCCATGAGTAATTCAAGTTTATCTCTGTCAACGTACAGTGGTCTGCTCCAGAGACCACTAAGTTTCACTTATTTTGGAATGCGTTCCACAAAGTGTGCTGGTATATTTGGTCTCTACGTGGAATTGTTGGTTGCCTACACAAGATATCAATATCTCCTGCCGGAGCCGGTGTAATTTTATGGAATGCCAACGCATGTTTATGTCCGTTAATTTATGCAGAAGTTCTTGACGTCATTTTTATCGTCATCCCATCTAGTGATCTCTCTTGACTAACATGCTTTTCGGTGGCATTCTTCATGGTTTTGGGTTTGATCAACCATATACCATCCATAAAAAATGGCAGGTATTTATGTCTTATGTTGCTAGTTTGTGAGCCCCCAAAGTGTTTTGCGTCTATCTGTGTAATCCAGTTTATAGACCGCAGGTATTCAGCGTCGTATTCAGGCATTCAGCTATGTAGTTTGATCATCACTCTCTCTCTCATATTGGGTCGCTGTGTGGTTAGCTTTAATTATGGCCTGAGTCTTTGGAGGGACAGCTTACTGTTGCAAACTGAGAACACGGCAGAACGAGTAGTTTCCCGGCTGAATGCATCTATGTAAATATATGGCCGCATGATGACCAGTGTGATGATGAGGATACTTTGGTATGAATCTATGGGACTTGAAGGCACCAGGCAATAATTTAGGGCCACGGATGAGCGGATTGAGTGGTTCAGTGTTTAGAACGCGAATTTACTGACCGGAAGGTCTGTGGTTCGAACCCGACCTCTGCATCTCGAATTCCCCTGTCTAGGCTTAGGTAAACTGGCAGTATCCCAACCCTCGTGCTTCCTTCTGGTGACATGGCAGCTAGGCACCGGAAGAGTGCTACAGCTGAATGATGGTGATGGTGATGATGATGAACGGATAATGATCAGGTAATTCGCGTGAATGTTCATTATAACGAACAGCCTCTCTGTTCAGACTACCAGTCAACTTAGAGTGCCAGAAAGAAATTGCAGCTGGTGATCGGATAGTACTCATGCGTCAGGAGTCTATTACTTGTCGGCGGCTGTCAACGGGTGAATGAAATAGATTTTCTACGTTAGGTACATGAAATTGTGTACTATGAGAAGAAAAGATACACAAATTATTCTGAACTACTGGATCGGTTTCTGCTCTTCGGATTGTACGAAAAGCTAACTGATGAAAGCGGTGAGGTAAAACTGCTCATGCCAGGAAGTTGGACGTTGGCATTTGCAACGGCATTTCGCTGCTACAAACCTTGTGCAGTCATCGGCGTTTAATTATCTGCATGATACATCACTGAAACTGATCAACTATCTGTAGACACACTCAGAATAATCGTGAGGAACAACAAAACTAGGGAGCTGTTGTGTCGCTATGCATTCCAATGGAACACACTGCTATCAGGTGATTAGATCTCTTATTTAAGCATTTTCTGCGTACTTTTTAAAATGAAAGCTCAGGAAATAACGACTAGAGTATCACCATTCTATTTTGGTGACAAACGGAAACTCGTGGTCCTTAAGACTGAAGAATACCCTGTGTGGCATTCTGCTCCCTAAGCCCACATCAATCAGTGATGCCTCACGCCGGCCTATCTGTGCCAATCGGCAACTTGACCGTATCTCAGGTATCTATGGACGTAAACAAAAGAAAGCCTCATAAAACATCAGACCTAGCGCCCCATTTTACTGTACACATAGGGACGGGTGAATGGAACTCTCTTACACCTGTGGAACCTCAAATCTTTCTTTAACTATGTATTTAGCATCTTCCACCTGATGACTGGTTCCCTGCATAACATTTGAGTAATAGAAACCGCTGCGGATTAGTGTCTTCCACATTGAGAATTCGGACACGAAGGTCCCATGGACCTAAATTGTTTTCCGATAAGACCACGGGTTAGCATTGTTTTTACTTTGTTTAGCCGCGGACGGGAAACATACGGGTTTAATGGAACAAAGAGTGAGGACGATGACGAACAGACCCAGATTAGTTAATTTCTTTCTGCTGGACCAATTCAATGCTCCAACTGTTTTTTCTATGCACCTACTTTGGCCTAGTTTGATCTCACTTGCTCGTCGACTTAAAACTGTGTGACTACGGAGTCCTTGACACTTACAGTAAATCGGTAAGAGAGTGAGGCCACGTTTTTAACCAAGTTTCTGCCTACCAGACTATCCACAGAAATGTCGTACCCACATTGCTCTCGTTTGGCCAGTCCCCCTTTCGATTTTCAAAAAACTTTCCACCCTCTGGATTTACTATAGACCAGCACATTTTGTCGGATTATATCTTCTTCATTGTTCGGCTTCTGAGTGATCTGCCCGTGTCACCGTAATCATTTTTTGCTACTATCTTTTCCCCGGTATTCATCAAAATGCTAACCATGATGAGATTGCGCATTTATTTGGAGATGCAGACGACCTCAAACAACCGGAGTGCAGCCCTTTGAGGTCAACCCTTTCTAACCCCATTCTACCTGGATAAAAGTCAATATTGTAAATTCCAGAAGATTTAGAAACACTGTAAGCCCGGGTAGAACAGTTATCACAGCGATGATTTTACATCAAGGTGCTCTCGGAACAAAACCTCTGTCGTTAGGGGGACTTAAACTAGAAGACAGGACTTTAAATTTCGATCTCTTATATAACTGCAACATGGACAACTTACCAAATACCTCTCCACCGGAGTAGATAGCCAGATCAATGTGTCTTAATCCACGTAGGCGTTCTCCAAACCTGTAGCCCAGACGGCTAATTGGTTTTTGCACCAGTTTTTGCTTCGCACGTTCCTTCTGTGACAATCTATGAGTGATGAATGCACAAAAAGTTCAGCGTCAGGGTTCAAGCAGAAAATAAGGTTGACGGAAACTCGGGGACTGCGCCCACCTGATGAGCCCCAAGAAGGGTGAAACCGGTAGTGGGCTGTCGAAGAATTTTCAGCAACCTTATGAGTAGTGCATTACGTATATAACCCAATAAGATTCAAATTCGATTCCCTGTGTTTAAGAATGCTATTGTTTGTAAGGGGTGGAATAATTGCAAGTTGAATTTTTGTCCTACCACCTGCCTGGATTGCAGTAAACCTTTGCGATGGGTTAGATAGCACAAGGCGCATGTCAAAAAGCATATCAGAGGGGTTGTCCAATGTTGCACTTGTTGTCTAGTCGGGTTCCATTATCCTCATGTTTTGCCGCTGTACCAAATGAACAGCTTTCACCTCGGTAGAACTCCTAGTTCACGGAGAAATCGACAGACCACCTAAAAAGCTCCGATAGGACTGACACCATAGCCAGACTCGATCGGGCGCATGTAACTCGAACTGCGATCTAGGTCTTTAACTCAACCTGTTAAGCAAACTATGGTGCGTTCACGAAATCTGCTAAAATGGCGGAGTGTTTTATACCCAATGTACGATACCCTGCAGAGGGTATTTGCAGGCCAGTACATAAAGACTGGTTGTAGATAGCCATAGGTTGTCCCCTGATGGCATGAGATCAATAGGATTCCCTCGGAAGTTTACTAGTAACTACGCTCCTGAATGAGTCAATTTTGTGGCTGTCTGGATCCCACTTGATTTCGCTTCGGTTACAGGGCATCTTTGGGGACATTAGCCGAAATCTGATGGTCACCAAATGTGTTGAACCCTGTACAAAACAGATGGGTTAATCGTTGTTTTTTTAAAATTCAGTTTAACTCTATTTTAGTCCAGTTTGCAGCCTACCGTCAGATGAAACTTTCTGTGCTCTATTTGCTGAATATTGCATAATGTTCCTTCCTCGAGCTTAAAAAGGCTCTCAAGTTAGGTATCCCGTCTATCGCGCATTTATTTCATGTGCGGTGTTGTCCGAAATGAGCCGTAGATTCTTCTATCAAATTTAGCGCCAGGAAAACTAATGGGCTTTTGGTTTTCAGACTCTGGAGGGAAGTATATGTTCGCGTAAGGCTGATTCATTTTCAAACAGTGTAGAGTAACAATTGTAGAATCATGAAAAAACTCTTGAGCATATAAACTATTTTTTTGCTCCAGAAAATATCGATTGACAATTTCAACGAAACACACCTCGGTAAATGCATTGTATACAAGGGATTCAATTTCAAGTAGGGAACACATGTTAAAATATCGAGAGCGAAACCAAGGGAAGCTACCGAGCAGTTCCTTGCTAATGGGTTATTGAAGCCACTTAACTTATGAAAAATCAGTTGGAAAGGAGCAGTGTACGCCCTTTAGTCTTAGTGACTTTGAAAAACGACGGTTGTAAAAGAATTATGTTTTGGAATTACCCACAGCGTCGATCGCCCAATGAGCTGCTTAAGTGATTTTTTGCGCTACTGAAAAAATGACAGTAGCTTAAGCAATCCAGTGTTCTGTGAACGACCGCAGCATCAAGCGACAGTCGTTTGCGGATAGACACGGATAAACGTAAAGTGATTGGACCATCCACTTGTATCTGGGCGGCTACTAGAGCTAGACCTAGATGCTGTGCACCTTTGAAAGGACTGAGGGGTTTGTACTTTTGAGTAATTCTTCAAACGTAAATTCAGGAATACATACACAGTTGAAAAAATTGTGCATTCGTGGGAGTGAATATGAGTAATCTGGAATATACCGAGTGATACTGCCGAAGGAATCAATGGACTCGCGCATGGTGGCAAAGACTAAAGGACCTCTCCAGTGGAGCGGCCATTCGGGATAAAGACCTCTTTGGATTCAGTAGTTCTTGAAAATAAACTAAGGATCTATTGACTTACAGTTCCAGCGGGTTCAGTTGATATTCGATATCCAGTGCACTCTTGTCGATCGATAGCAGTGCATCAGTTGACAGGGGTTTGGGTTTCGGCATCATTTCAGGGAACTGCTTTTGGTGCATGAGAATATCAACTGAGACTTGTACTTGACCACTGAAAAAATAAACGATATATTTTGAAGAGCTCTTCAATAGCTTTTACAATCAATTAGATTTAGGTGTTCTACCGGTGCGTTGGAAAATGCAGGTGTGGTTACATAGCAAATGCCTTATTCGCAAGAAGGAGAGCATTGTAAAAGGTCTACATTTTCCAGAAGCATGTACTCAAGGTGTATCGTTCAAACTGACCTAACGTTATTTATTGCTATGAGGTTTGTACTCAAGCGCTATCAAGTCAGCTGCGCACGTTGTCTTCAAGCGCTGCTCTCGGCTATGACGAATTTTGGTAGGGCTTTACTGTTTTCTTTTTCAATTTAGATTTCGTCCCGAAAGTTAAGCCGACCTATCCCGAAATGCCAATAAACACTGTACAAAGGCCTCATCCTTATTGGGGATCATCGACTGTGCGCATCTCATGAATCTCCAGTGAGTCTTCAACCAACACCCTCACGGTTAGTAGTTTGATCTTTCGGCCGCGAACATCTCATCAGCGGCGTGATTAAGAAGCCCTTAGGGAAGATGTAACGCCGCTCATCCTTCAGTCACAGAAGCCGCATCACGTGGTCACGTGGCTCCTCGAGTGACAACTTCTTTGATGTAAGTTTCACTCATCATGTGAAATTGTTCTTCCTGCCTGGATAGGCATTCTTTCGCATATTTTAAAGGCCACCAAACTTCGTATTTATGTGGAGTTTGTTGCATTGTTTCTAGTTGGCTTCGATTCTGTTGCAGGGTCACTTACAGGCCCCCCTGAGTTATATTTCATTTTACATAATTTGCCTTCAAGCTGTGTTATATCATCATCATCATCAGTATGGTTTCCAATGACTTTGGTGCTGTTATGACAGTCGCACTTGAAAAACTATCTCCATTGTGGGCTACAATTGTGAGGAACACTTAATTAAGGCAGGGTTCATGTATCGGATAAACCGACACAAAAACACCCCAAACTTTGCTCCCAAGATGCTTCCAATTTAGCTGCCAAGTTCAAGAACCTAACCAACAAATCACTTGACCAACACTACAGCGGACTAGCATCACTCAGAATATTAGAAGAAAGCAAAACAGCTCTTGCAGCAGAAAGTGAAACCGAATCGTCGAATTACTGTGTATACTCAGCAGGTGAACTTTGTATTAAGTTGCGCTACATTTAGGTACATTTAAGTACATTGTACCTTGGGGCGGCTTGTAGTGCAATGTAGTAATCGAAAATTAGGTGTTTTAGCCCAGGAGATACTTACCTGAGAAGGAAGAACATTTTATTCAGTGGTTCCCCCTGACGAACAACGGGAGCCCCATAGGACATGGTTACCTTCCTCAAAGACAAGCCGACCTGTTTTAGTAGAGCGTATGGCCAACCTGCGAATGCTGGACATCGGTTGACAAATTCCGCCTTCTCCCGGAGTTCCACTTGGTGAACCTCCCTCAAGGAGCGGTTATATAATGTTCGATCGATCACAATCAACTCTGTCTCACAATCAGCGATAACCGTTGCCGTTCGGAGTGATTCTTTGTCCAGAAGCGCCACTTCACCAAAGCACCCTCCAGGTTCTGTTCAGCAGATTAAAACACCATGTGTAGGAAAATTATATATGCTACTGTGCGGCGCGCACAGTATTTGAGTAGGTTTTCCGCGTGTAAACTTCATACAGGACTAACTGGTAGACATATTC
This sequence comes from Clonorchis sinensis, assembly GCA_003604175.2. NCBI lineage: Eukaryota > Metazoa > Platyhelminthes > Trematoda > Opisthorchiida > Opisthorchiidae > Clonorchis > Clonorchis sinensis. The sequence goes on from CM030369.1 coordinate 215,162,953, forward strand.
ACTAACAAAATTACTGAACCATAGGAAACTTGTCCTCCTATGAAAATATTACTTAAAAAGTCCCAATTAAAGAGTCTACGATTATTTGTTTTATGCCACACAGAAAATTGTCTTATCTACAAAAACATTTTGACTAAAGGTATCATTTAATCCTCAGACAAGATTTTCCTGGAAGAAGACCGCTTTTCCGTAGAGGCAGCTCAGGCCTCTCGCACATTGATGACTCTTTGAAAGCGGGATAATATCCCTCCATTCTTGCCTGTCTCAGTTGAGTTTCTGCCTGCATACTTATGTTACATTGGCAACTCAACGGGTATTTATTTCCGGACAGACGACCAGCAAAAGAACCTCGTACATGAAATGTTTCTTCCTAACACAAAATGACTTTATATTCTCATCCGTACGGAGCAGAGTAAAATGTAAACGAGTGGTTGAGAAGCCGTGAATGTTTAATTTGTTCACAGTATACATGGTTTCGGGGCAAAAGCGATGTCCATCTGTTTCATACGTTTACAAGCTTGAAATAAGGGGGGTCTTGGGAATTCGTTCCATGGCTTCCTTAGTATAGTGTCAACGGGATAAGATGGCGGGCTTGGTTAAAACACTCCAGATGGACCCTAGGGTTTCAGGCTTTACTGAAATCTTTAACTTGTAGTATGGTGTGGGTTGCGATTGCGGCCCCGAATAGGTTTCCTTCAAATGGTTCGGGACCAAACCTAAGAGCTCAAGATGCCCGTTTGCTTTTCTGACGATTTTATGACATTCATACATGTTTCCCAAATTGTGCTGCATGATATTTCCAAGATATGTGTCCTCATTGATGACAAAGAGCTTTTGTGAACCTAAGACGAGAGTGGCATGGAGACAGCAGGCGATATTCTTCCCCATTGAATGACAGCAATTTCGCTTGTAGGCATAGTTGGGCGTTAGAAAATCAGCTCTCTTGGAGCGGACGACCCTCCAAAGCTTGCTATTGAACATTTTGCATAAGGAGTCATTGGTGAATACCGGGAAGTGAAGGAGACCTAGTGCTTCGCCTTGGAGAACTTCAGTGAGTATTGGCCGAGGTTTCGACATAAGTCCGCCAATACGGCCAATTATGTTGCAGTGCCCCAGGCGACATTTGATCCGGTCAAGAATGGAACCATTGACACAAACTGTAGTTGGCTTCTAAAGAAGGGTACGGTGTTGCGCTCGAGCAAACACATTCGAGATGTCGAGATGATTGACGTCCACCCATACACCAAGATCTGTTCCCCTAGTCCAGATGTCTCGAGTGAGAACGAGGGGGGTCAAGAAGGATCTCTTGTGAGCAAATCCGTGCTGTTCAGTTCATAGTACTTGTTGTTGTTTTAGGACTACCCGGAGATGGTCTGTTGCGATGGATTCCGCAGCTGCTAGGAGGACAGCTGACGGTGCTTGGATGGGTCAGATGGCCTGCCGCATTTATAAATCAGTATAATGGTTCCATTTTTTCCACTATTGATAAGTTTCAGAAATGTCGAACGGGTCTTTGTAAACCTTATCAGTGGTAGTGCAACACGTCGCTTGTCAGAAACCTAATATTGCCGATGCCAAATGCGACTTCCCATCACGGAGTTTTTGGTATGCAATGCGACCTACATGGAAGGCATTGAGACGGTATCTTCACGCTTGACACAGACTTAGAAACAGAGATGGTGGTAGTACTCTAGTGGGGTATCGACCACCTATTCCAGGGTCCTGGTTATGCTTTCCTCTGTATCGCCATGAGCATTCTGCACGCAAATGAGCTCCGGGTTGTCTGCGGATCAAGCAATCGACGATCTTTGACAGGTTCGTTTGCCTCCCCGGACAAGGAAGGTGTAATGGTTTCATGGGATGATGTACTTGATCCGCTTGACTCCCCAAGGGAAGGATTCGTGATTTTTCAAGGCCGTATCTTGTTTTGTGGTAGGTGCTCGCGAGATTTGCAGAATTCTTGTTCCCATACTTCTCAGTTGAACAGTCCTTTTCGTCTGCTGACACAATATTTCTGGTGAGTTCACAACATACGAGAAAAGCATCCGAATCGAGTTCCGCTCTTATTGGGTATCGGACAAGCGCACGCTGGGCATCCCTGAACTACTACATCGGAGCAGGCGATATTGTTCACGTTTGAGCGATGTGACTGGTTATCCCGACGCCTTGTTTTACCTCCCTCTCTCTGGAGTGCAAGGCTGTCCGGTGGTTTATAGATAAGTTCATTGCGGTGGTGTGGAACTACTCCGCTGCCATTTGTCTCTCCATCTCTCTAGGCAAGTGGCAACCTCAAGTCCAGTGTGTCAAGAGTGAGTCCGGTTTCGGTGTGGGCTACTTGGTTCAGGGTGTTTTACTACACCGGTGAAGCAGTTCGGCACATTTACTTCGTATGAAACGATAGACAAGTTAGCGGGAAATGAGAAGCCCTGAGCAAATGCGTAAGGTCTTGACCACAAAATCTCATTGAAACGAGTCTGTCGTGTGTTTTGATTTATTAGCTCTAAGGAACGAAAACTCAAAAAGCCTTGTTTGTGAGTGTTCATTCTATAAGTATTTTCCGGGTCTAATAGAGCGGTAAAAATACGGGATTTAAATATCCGTTTTACGGACTGTGTAGGCCTAAGCAGATGGACAGAGAAGCGCAACACTGACAATAAATGATGAGACGTGGATGAGAGAAAAACCGTTTTGGGTGGAATGAAATCCTGTCACCTGTCCTCGTCTCTTTTGGAAAAAAGAATGTCTAAACATCAAACTTGCCCAAGTGACCCACAAACTGTCCCAATTTTGAACGATCCTCAGCTTTGCCCGGTTTCGCTTTTGCCGCATCCGTAGGTTCTTCACTCAGTTGCGGTTCATCAGTCTGAACGTAGATCGATACTTTTCCAGACAATATGATAAAGAAGCTAGAAAATGGGGGAATACACAGAACTTCTGTTTGGTTTCTTGTACAGGAAGATATCATTAGTATTGTTCTTTAAGCTTAGAAAAATCGATAAACAAGGGCTGTTGACCAAGAACTGACTTGCCGCAGACCAATAGGACAAAAGGAACTCGACGTTTTGTCTAGGTCACAAATTTAATACTTGTTAATTGTTACTAAAATAGATGACAAGTGGGCACGAAAAAAGCCCACGTAAATCCACCTGCTTCGTTTAGGAAGAAATCACTTTTACCAATAAAGGGTTGCAACGGTCGCTGATGATTCTTAATAAGGATGAAACGACCGTAGAGTGCTTCTAGGCTCTTAGGTACAGAGTGGGTTCACTTAGAGCATGAAATCTCCATTACTGCTCTTTTTGTCCAAAGACATTCTTTGTGCTTGCTTGACTAAATAGAGATGTGCGTAGAAAGGGTATCCGATTTATGGGTCTCCGATTAATCGAAAGCGCTTGCAACTGTGCTGAGAAACTGAAAGGGCGATCTTAACGTAGGGAAGCCTGTAACCGTTAAACTTCTTGCCCGAAAATGTCAGCAGATGGACTCCCGGGAACTATGATGATGGTTTTTCCTTCCCAGTCCATTCAAAGGACATCATCAAAGTTCATGAATTATGTCAAGACAAACTGTAAGGATTTCAGACTGTCTGACCGACTTCTGATCGCTAATATGCGTTTCCTTCTGTAGCTTCAGAAAGAGCCATAGTCCAGTCGCATCGATATGCCGATGAGAATCTCATGAACACAGCATGAAAGCAACAAAGTCCGCCAACAGAAAAGAGGCTCTCTCCTGGGACTTGTCAGGTAATCCCCTATATACTGAGAAATAAGGAATAAAAACAATCACAGATTTTCCCTCGAATGGACGCACGCTGTTCCAACTCGTTCATATTGTCAATCGCCCCAGAAGACATGACGTTTAGCACGTGTCCTCAGAAGGAATTGGACAGGAAAGGTTGATTACTAATACTACACGTTATCTGGTGTCCTACCTGACCGAACTCAAACCGTTTTCGCCCTTATGTTCAAGTAGAACATAAGGTTGACGAAAACTCGGGGACTACGCCCAATAAGAGCGAAACCGGTCGTGGGCTGTCGAAGAGTTTTCAGCAACCTTGTGAGTAGTTTTCTCTATGCAAATATACTACGATATCTCGAACATCGTACCAACTGAAACCTGAGGAAGCCTGTGTGCGGCACCTTCAGTTGAAGAACATCATAAACGAGAGATTCGCTTGAGTCTCCGGTGAAAACCAAATTGATTTGCAAATGAGTGTATTTGTCGCGATTGTTCACATTCTTCTGTTGTTCTTCAGCACAAATACGTTCTCAGGCAAAGTTAAGGAAGTCACAAATTTGAATTACTGTCAGCCACTTGAAGGCCTGAAATGACGTCATCCAGCCAGTGACAAGACCTCTGGCAAGAGTCATGTGACCGATAATGACCAATCGTCGCCCGTTCATCGATTTAGTGGCATTCTAACATTAAAGAAGTCGAAGCCAGAGAACAAATAAATTTAATGGAACTAAAAGTTCCGTAAAATGACCAGCGTGAGTCAAAAGTTCTGTATCTAGGATAACTACATCCATTTTCAAACCAATTTGGTTTTGCAGGTAACTCACCTGGAACCAAGCTGAATCTCTCGACTACCTGATAAGCCCCAAGAAGTGCAAAACCGGTCATGGGCAGCAACTTCATGAGTAGTGTATTCTGTGACTAATTTGTAGGGTCCAAACTGGACCTACATTCTCAAATCTCACGGTGTTGAACTCAGTTCGAATAAATGTTGCAAACTTAAAATGGCCCCATATTAAACGGTTAAGTAATCAATAAAACAATCGATCGACGCTTCACACATGCAGACGAAACGTAGGGGTGTTGCACAGCTTAGTGAGATCAACCCGAAAACGAGCCGAGTGGTGGTCACACAAACCAGGGAAGGTACAAGATCATCTGTGCTTGTGGCAAAGGCATGAGGTAGGCTTGACTTGGGTTAGTTACTCGTTAAGTGGCAAGAGCCTTGTGACGAACCTGTTGAGTGAAGGTGGGGCCAGCGTCAAAATGACTACTTATTGTCAAATAGACCACAACACTCCTGGGGATTCTACTGCATCTGAAGGAATGCTTTAGCGGTTTGATAATGAGGCAGTAACCTTTCTTAAGCCGTCCCGAAAACATGATGGGTAAATAGTACATCCGGTGGAGGAGGGGACAAGCTAGTGACAAGTCCATGAATAAGATGATTCGGGACAGAAAGTGTTCCCAGTCTCAGTGCAGAAAACTAGAGTTCGAGCTGTACTCAATGTGAGGTTTTGAACGTAACTCAAGGTGGCCTAACTGAGTGATGGAAACAACTATGGCGTGTAGTTTAGCCTACACCATGACATTTCACAGTAAAAGTTCTGAAAGCAGACACTGAAAAGGATGACAAATGGATGACTACCGAGTAGGACAGAGGAAGTTGACCGCAAGTAACCAGGAAGTTAACGTTGTAGCATTTAGCAGTTTCAGGGACACGAAAATGTTTGCCTGATGTGCCAACAGCCATATTTAGGACAGCTTGAGCCTTCAGATTTGTTCCGAAACGCCATAGCCGGTCAATTCCTCACCAGGTTATTTGCACTGTAGAGGTGTCCCTCAGAGGAAGAAGTGGGACATCACTGTCGACTGGCAATGAAAATGGCATTCAGCCTTCACATTGGTGGATCGTGCTTGGTCTGTTGCTTGCAGACTTCACTTAGTACGATCAAACTCTGCATACCGCGTGGATAGGTAAAAGCCGGAGTGATCGTCCTTTGTCAGCGTCTGTGTAGTCACTGGGCGAAAGCAATACTCTCCACAAAAACCTACGTCCAATATCATACTGAAGGTTTTATCGATCCAGATCGTTCGATCATCAAGTGAAACTGAAGCTTATAGGAAATACTGATAAGCTTGGTCACTGACGACTTTTAACCTTCGTCCGATGATTTGACCGCGAATTTCGGTGACTCTTTTATGGTCTTTATTTATCCAGTATTAGCAACGCAGCGATCGCAAGGTTTCTCCAGATACCCAATTAACAGCAGGATGAAGTTTTCTGCTTGATACGGTGTGTGTGCTAGGGAACTCTGATCGTTCCTCATACATTGCAGCTTATTTATGTCTATAGGCCCGTTAAATGATCAACAAACTTCAATTAACTCTCTTGCCGGATTGATCTTGTCGAGTGGTCTTGTGTCTGCTTGGCTGCAACCAGCTGGATGCTGAAAATCCCGTTTTATTGAGGCGACTGACCTCAAATTCCCACGAGCTCCACCTGCTGAGGTTTTGATTATGTGTAGTGAAAAAAATGTTTGCGACCAAAGAGATTCCCGATACGGGGATCCCTTCCCTCCGAAGCCTCATGAAATGACCAAATTGGTATTTGAGGTAATGAAATGACGCGGGTAGTGTTCAACCCGAAATCTATCTCCCTCACTTTAAAAGTTTCTACCACCAAGAAGCTTATTAATTTACGTCTTCAGCACCCACCGCACCTCATTTTCTTCTCTTCTAAGATATCGTGGCATGCAAATTGATTTTGTAAAATCGGTTCTACAGAGATATTGAGTTCCTTTTCTGATCGCTTGATCACAGCAGCAGTTGCCGGGGGGGGGACTGAGCACAACAGCACTCTAATCCGAGTTGGTCTCTGACTGAACGCTTTCGAGACGTAAACATGAAGTGGTTTTTAGTACTGCTACTGTTCAGTCGTCTGACAACTGAGGTCACTAACCTTTTCAACCTGTCTAAGTGACTGTGTGAAATACAGACCGATTGACGTGGTTACAGCGCAAAAAGTTTACTGAAACCCGCATTCGAGTAATTGTGACGGTTCGGATACCGTTAAGAACCGATACTGTTTCCCAGGTGACTTCAGGACACCTATAACTGTAATTATACCGTGGAGGGGTGACCTTCAAAGAACAGCATGGCCGCTAATCCATACTTGAGAAGTATACCGTCCCGTGCTGAGAGTTGAATAAAGCCGAGGTGACCGGTTTTATATATTCATTGCATGAAGCAGAAACCACCATGTTTTTGAATTCGAAATTCGCTTTTCTCGATTTCTCTTACTACTTTGTCGGTACCCCCGGGTAATATTAGGCCATTTCCCAGGATAAAGTCCTTTTGAAAACTGACCACTCTGTAAGCCGTAGTCTGAAACATAATCTCGGAAACGTCAACACACTCCGAAATGTTCAAGTGTTTCCCTATCCTTTTTTGTAAATCAAAATTCCATACACTTGGTGTGTATCTCTGGCATTCACGTGCACACCGTAAGGACCAGTATTTTGCCACAAACCATGTTTGAACAACACCCGATTTTTCAACTTCAAACGTCCTTTTTTAAATCTAGAAACGTACCTGAGAGGTGATTCTTTCCAGTAAAGTTGCTTTTTAACCCACCAAGTATAGATGAGCTGTTAAGAGTGATCCTTTTGACGGTGGTTTTAGGAGGTTCGTAATTTTCGATGGAGATTTCATCATGTCAGTAAAGTCGATCTACGCTAAAATGCCAAAAAGCATTGTGCAGCCGGTTCATCCTCATTGAGACTGGCTGCTCGAGTGGCGAATTCTCTGAGGGTAGTTTCACTCATTGGGTGAAGTTTATTCTTCTCCTGAGCTACTAGTGAGAGAACTAAGCTGGAGCTAAGTGAGAAGGTTTACCAGAACTATAGACGCCTTGGTTAGAAACATTTCGTACGGTCGAAGACGTTGAAGCGGGTATTTTGCTATACACAATACTCAGTGTGAACTATTTTTTCGAGGTCTTTACGCCCCTTACACTGATGTCGAGGACTAGCAGGTGTGTGTTAGGCATTCTGGGCCAAAATCCATGACCGAACAAGGAGTTGTGTACGAGAGGCCCACCTCCATACCTGTTTAACGTAGAATATTCCTATTTTCAAAGTGCCTTCCTCAAGACAGCTGTTCGGAGAATTTACGATCAACTTTGACACTGTGATACGTGTAGAGATAGCATTTCGGAATTTGATTCACTGCCACCTGTCGTTGAATGTCCTGATTTAGGAATTCACCATTAAGTTTCCTTCTGTTTTACCAACTTAGGGTATACTTATCACAGAAATTGAATCGTTAATCATAAAGAACCTCTGCTGTGAATTCGATTACTGTGGATTTCCTCTGCTCTTACGACGTCGTGCTAATGGCAAACTAAGCAACATCTACAGTGTAGATCATAGTTTCTATTAAAGCTGAACCCCACCTTGCTCCATCTGTGACCTGATAGACTTCAAAGAGCTGATTTCCCAAATCTGTGCTTCAAGTGAACTCTACTAAGCCAAGAGATCTCCAACAACTTCTCCATACTTGTTGGATAGGCGTGGCCCCAAAAGTCGAACTGCAGGACTTGTTTCATTTGTCACTCAATTGGTTTTGGACTTTGTATTCTCCTACAGCAGAGTCTGAGATAAGACCTGATTTTTGTGACGTTTTATCCACGTATATTCGCCCGAAGTTCTTCTTCAAAATTTTCTATCAAACAAATTTTATTGCAACTAAACCTGCACCCTCCGGCATCCCTGCAAGTACAAATAGTCTCTCTGCCTATAAAGGGACGGGTATATCAGGCTACGGTGCGGACTGTTTTGTTGTATGGCTGTGAGACAGCCTGTTCGAGCAGCGGAACTGAGAAGTCTTCAGGTGTTCGACACTCGCTGTCTCAGGACCATAGCTCGTGTGGGTTGGTGTCGGCGTATCCGTAACGGGCCAGTTAGAAAGCGAGTTTTGGGTTGTGCAGCGAGGACGTTCATTGAATGATTTGTCCAGCACCAAGAAGATGCGTTGGTTGGACCTTGTATTGCGCTTGTCGAACCATCGTTTGCAGAAGGCAGTGCCGATTTCCGTGCCCACGTTTCTATCCAGATTGCCTGACTGAATGTTTGGAGGTGTAGACACCTCGAATTGATTGTAGTAATCTAGCACCAAGTCCCTTCCCCATCCACCTTTATTCTTTTCTTTACAATAAGGCTTTCAAATAAATCATGGTTGTACGGCAGTGAAGCATCGGTGCTGACCACTGATGTCATGCTATCGAGGATGATGATGATGATGACGATTTTGATGATGAATGCCTATAAAGGATAACTAGGATTATTGAAATATGCTTCACTTACCCAGAGCAACTATTGTCGCTGAACTCGAGAACACAACTCGTTAATTAGTTGTTATTGTAATCAGAAACATGGTATTTGTGACTCTGGGGCATCACGGACGCACTTTGAGTGTAGCATTGGCCTTACATACATTTGCTACCGTTTCAGCAAACTATCATGTTTCAACAGGTCTATTCAAGTCACATCAAAGCCAATCATAAATTCTGCCCAAAGCCGCCTTGAGCGGTAGTTTAGAGACAAAAGGATGCGGGTTCGAGTCCCCACGAACCCAGTAACCTCCTCTTTCGCACTATGTGTACTTGATTTCCTAGGAAGGTCGTACGGGAATCAATTCTGTGAGCACAGTGACTACCTATTTCTCTACGAGGTCTCATTAGTGAAGCTGGGGGAGTCGGAGTATTCAGTGCATTATTCTGAGGTTTGGCGAATCAGTACGGAAGCGAAGTACATGTGTGTGACCTGCGGCAGGGTAGGTAGGTGTCAGCTCATTTGACAGAAAGCTCGTTTGGAGGGCAAGCAGTTGTGAGTTCATGACCTGTGCGAGGGCATAGTTCTCTATTCTTTCCAACTGTGTGTGCAATTTTTCATCTGTTCAACAAGAAAGATAATTGTTGAAAACATGAATGCTCTGGAGTGACTGGGGGCAGATAGGATCGATAAAATCCAGATGACCTCAAAACCATTTTAAGCATTTCGATGTGTTGCATCTAGGTGGGTTACACTTGGTCAGTAACAACTACACTTCGACAATCGATTTCGGTTAGTGATTATCCAAAACTTGTACTTGGCGCAAACAGGAAACAGGCAAAATGGCCTAACTTGATTTACCCTGTTTTGTAAGACTGACTTCGGTATATCCATCGTTGAAGGGAAGTCATATTTAAGTTGCTCAGCTGTGTTCCAGGCTTTAGCCACGAGTCTACCTGGACTCTGGACACCAGGTTTTCTCATCAGGTCACTTGCATTGTAAAAACTTACGTAGACATATCGTGTAAACGTAGTCGCAACCAATCAAGCAGGAATCAAACAGAAATTGCTTCTTCCTGTTAGACGAAACTATCCAGCGAAATGTCATGTGACTGATCTCTCGGAAGCTCTTATAATTTTGTGCAGCTATAACGCAGATGCAATGTATTGCTGTTTCATTCTTATTGGGAACCGTCAGCAATGTGCATCTCACGAACCTCAGGGTCTTTCGAACCAGCAACCTGTCGGCTAATAGACTGAGCACGAGCGGCTGATCAGCGTTGGGATTACCTCGCAGTTAGACACACTAAAAACAATCTGTAAGTAGAGGGAATTCTCACGAGCTTATTGAAAACTCCATCTAAGAAGTAGCCGCTTGAAAAGCCTGTCAATACGTGGCCCCTCAGTATAGGTCCTTTGACTGAACTATGAGTGCACGTGCTTTCTTTCAGGTTATTGATCAGCCGTTGGACGGCTGAGTGTTCAAACTACCGACCACGAGTTCGAGACCCCGTAGAGCCAGGTGAGATGCGAACTACCGATGAATCCCAACAAGGACGAAACAGCTGTACAGTGCTTCTTGGTTTATCAGCATAGATTAGCTTCACTTACAGGATGAACTCTGCTCACACTACCTATGAAGCAAAAATTCTACTCCAGTTGACGTAGTGCGAAGCATCTCAAACCTTGACCTTGAGCATCATCGTAGGAAAGGTCGGTAGATAATAAGTGAAGTTTTTATTTCTGGATTGATCCAAGCTAACCAGTTTTTTAAATAGCCAACAAGCATAGCATTAGTTCAATATGCTGACCTAAATAAAAAACTATCGATTTTCCACAGAATATAGCAGACCTTTTTCCAAAGACGGTCAAGAAAATTTAACCCATCAGTAGGAGAATTTCAACTGGAGAATAAATGTCAACTTATTCTGCTTCCACAGCAATCAATACATATTTTGGTTACATAGTTCCTGAATTTAAATCAATTTGAGGGTTTTTTCCTTGGTTTTTCATTGGCCTTGTGGAGTAGTGCCATTAAATTTTCCAATAAATTTTCCTTCAGCATATCTATTTAAGGGTGATTGCCTACAGGGGGTGAATTTCTGTTTCGATGCATCCCATGAATGAGTGATAAAGGCGTGGAGACCCACTGATCAGGATTGTGTTTGACGAATCTAATATAGAACCGTGACTCTATCAATGGACCGCACCCTACGCTTTCCGGTGAGGATAAAAACTTTGTCTGACGTACAAGGTGACTTGGTTTGTACTCTAGTTTATCAACTTAATAACTTGCAAGTTTTTGTCAAGCTTTCTGTTTTACACACACACACTCTGTTTTACACACACACACACTCTTTATATATATATATATATATATATATATACATATATATTCGTTGAAGTTATGGTTTGTTTCTCTGACAGAACACGCCGATTGCTGAATTAGACATGACTAGTGATGACAACAAACCTTGGCTTCGCATGAGTACCATTTCACAAACAGAAAGAATCAGTAGGACATTGATAAACCCGCGGTCTTCATACGAGGATGACTACGAAACCTCACAAGATGAACCCTTACCTCACTCCTTTCTGCCAGAAAATAAAGCCATACATCTCGCTACTCCCCCATGACATCAGGTGCTGGAGAACTCCCTAAACTTTCATAGGCTTGTGTCGGCACTGAATGGCCGGTTGATGCTCAAGGAATTAGGCGAAAGCTGCAAAAATTATGGGTGTAGATAACTGATTTTATTCAACTGCGTGCAGAAAGCGTGGGGGGAAGTACTGTTAGTCCTTCGCAAGGAGAAACGTTCGATTCAGGCGATGTTCCGACCTAGGGTACTTCCCTGCTTGAGAAACATAGTTCGATGTTCGTTTAGGATTCTCACAAAGCTGTCCCTCCTGGCAGCAGACAACATCGCAAGTGAAAAATCATCCGTTCATCCGTTCATTCTCAGGCGTGCGAAATACTGGATTCACCGTGGTGAGGAAAACAACGGCATTTCATTCACTCTGTGGAGCTCCTTACCAAAACGTTCTTATTGCGAAATACTATTTTACATTTTTCTGGTTTGTGTTTCATTATGGATGTCACGAAACAGAGAAAGAGATCATGCTTTACGCAAGACACTGCAGGTTACGTAATTTTCAAACTCCTCTTACGGTTCTCTTGCCGAATATACGTTTCAGCTCAAAATGCTTTGGGTACTTGGACAAAGCAAGCGACTATACGACAGTTTGTTTATTCATTTTTTCGTTGTGAATCTGTGTCTGCATTAAACTGTTAGGAAGAGGGAGGGTACAGGTGTTGCTCTACTATGAAGCGTCACCTTTGCACCTCCCCCTAATGCAAATAATTTTGAGGCTGGACAAAATCCTCCACTTATCTATGACTTCGAATGCACGCATCCTTTGCTTTCTTATTCGTCAGCGTTCACCCTCAAATTGGACGTCTTTTCTTCCGAGAAATACCTAGCAATCTCTTCGGTAATGTCAATACAACTAGTCCTATTTTGTTGTATGGATGCTTTTAAGCACGGGATCAACGAAACTGTCATATTATTGCTACGCATCAAACCCAACTTGACTTTTCACTTAAACGGAAGACAAAATTTTGTACATTTTCAACGAAAGTACGCATCAAACTTCAGAGTTTAAAGTCAGCACACAGACCAAAGAGACAGTTTAGAGCGAGTTTTCCTTGTGCAGGCGGAACAAACCTCCTGATATGCATACCACCACCACCACCAGCAACAACAACAACAACAACACCAAACTACCACCACCACCACCGACAACAACAACAACAACAGCACCAACAACACCACCACCACCAATACCACCAACACTACCACCACTACCATCACCACCAACACCACCAACACCAACACCAGCACTACCACCACCACCACCACCACCACCATCAACAACAACAACAACAACAACAACAACAGCACCACCAACACCATCAACACCACCACCCCACCACCAACACCAACACCACCACCACTACCACCAACCACCAACACCCCAACACCACAACGCCACCACCACCACAGCCACCACCACCACCACCACCACCACCACCATCAACACCACACCAACACCACCATCACCACCACCACCACGACCACCACCACCAACAACAACAACAACAACAGCAACAACAGCACCACCAACACCATCAACACCAACACCGCCAATACCACCAGCACCACCACTGCCACCAACAACAACAGCACCCACCCAGCACCATCAACACCACCACCACCAACACCAACACGCCACCACCACTACCACCACCACCACCAACAACAACAGCACCAACACTACCACCACCACCACCACCACCACCACCACCACCACGAACACACCAACACCCCAACACCACCAACGCCACCAACTCCACCAGCACCATCAGCACTACCACCACCACCAACAACAACAACAACAGCAGCACCACCAACAACAACAAAACAACAACGTCAATGACACCACCAGCACACACTACCAGCACCACCAACGCCAACACCGACACCAACACCAACACCAACGGTAACACCAACACTACCAACACCACCACCAACAACAACAACAACAATAACAACAACACTAACAACACCAACACCGCCAATACCACCAGCACTACCACCACCACCACCTCCAACAACAACAACAACAACAACAACAACAACAACAGCACCAGCACAACAGCACCACCACCACCACGAAGACACCAACACCACAACACCACCAACACCACCAACTCCACCCACCAACACTACCGCCACCAACAACAACAACAACACCACCACCACCACCAACAACAACAACAACAACAGCACCACCAACACCATCAACACACCACCACACCACCCACCACCACCAACACCACCACCACCAACACCAACACCACAGGGAAATGGATTTTTCTGGCCTTCCACCCTAAGGGATACGTTCCATTTTTTCGGTGCGTGTACTATCCGGGAGGCGTGAAAATTGCATAACTGCATAACTGCTCTAACGTTCGCCAACTCATTCAACTGAATAGTATGTGGCAGCGTCAGTTATGAATTTTCATTCTTAGGTTTTGGGAGATAAGTTTATCTTTTCCGAACCATATGGAATTACTTAGTGGGCTGGTTTGAATTCGGCTTCCTCAGACCGTTTGTATGCCTTCACCGCAGCTTCTCACCAACTGTCATGTTTACAGCTTTCCCCGGAGCATGAAATGGTCTGTCGGAGGACCAGTTCGTGGACGCTCTAGACTTTTACCTTGTAGTGGTCACTACAGTCGTCGCTATGCCTTCAGTCATATTTTTTTCCACTTGTTTAATACATGTACACACACTATTTCTCCTCTATGACTACTACACCATGTGCGACACACTGTAAACTCACCTACATATGGGAAAACAGGACACAGTCTGAACACACGAGAACACACTTCACCCTACTCGGTGTCGAGTTGCGCAGGAACTACGGCACACAATCCACGGACAATCAGGAACTACGTGTAGCTGCTAAAATATCGAAAGAAACACGAAGCCTGCGTCCAGACGAACATCAGAAACTATCAACCATTTGTCTCTCTTTCTCTATGTGTATATTGCAACCAATTCAATTAACAAAAACAGTCTTAGTTAGTGCTGAGTGCCTTCTGTTTATTTAGTCAGTTTTTGAGCTACATTCGAGCATTAGCAACCTCTTCATAGATAGTTTTTCCCATGGTTATCCTGAGCAGTAGCCGCTATTCCCGGAGGTTTTTGAGGAGACTGCGGTGCAGTATTCCGTATAAACGACGTTGTAATGTAAGATTTGGCTTTTACACGAATGATCTTGGAGCAGGTTTCACCCTAACGATCCAGAAAAGTGGCCTTTCCAACGGGCCTTCGTTGATGGTTACCAAATGTAACGATTGCCGGAGGGTCTTTTGAACCCACGGTCTTCACACGGGGATGACTACGAAACTTCACAAGATGAACCCTTACCTCACTCCTTTCTGCTCGAAAATAAAGCCATGCAGCAAACTCGTTCTATGTCCTGCTATTCACACTATGAATACGACCGGTTCTTGCTATGATGTGACTCGCGATTTGGTAGCGAGAAATTCCATGATAATTAAATTTCTCACATTCGAATATGGAATGACCAATGGTTGATAGGTCTTCAACTAATTGAGTTCCTGAATAAAGTGAAGACAACTTTGAAGAAATCTTTGCGAAGACAATTCTGCAAAGGCATTTTTGATTATATGCCTTGTGAAACTCGGAACAGTTGCCACTTTGATTCGATTAGTACATAAGGATTGGAGGCATGTCACTATTTCGCGCACACTTCTCAGCCCAGGGAAACCAGACACGAGATAATGAGCACGTCAGCCATGCATGATAGAAAAAACCTTCTGTTCACAGAGTGCTAGCTAAACAGCTTTGTGCAGGAAGATCTAACCGATAAATTGACTTTTTGAACTCTGGTCACGTAACGACATTCAAGCGGACAGTTCTGATATTTCAGTGATCGTCTAAAGAAGGGTTTTTGTGACACAAAACGAAGGGGCGCAGTAGTAGTGCCGTCAATCGAAGGAACAACGGCCATGGATTCCGACAGATACTACTAGATGCTCTGTCGATGTAAGTCTTCCAGAGACATACAAAAACTGGGCGGTCGTTGCGCGTCAGATAAACCGAACAGGCTTCGTTTTGAAACAATTCAGCTGGTGAACTGGATATAAACCCTGTCTTACTTCTCTATGAAGGATGAAATTTCCCCAAAATAAGTCTTTTCTCCGTATTTATTTGCAGTGCTGGTTATGCGCATTTTGTTACGATAGTTGGTTATATTGTATCCTTAAGCATTACTCTGGATATGAGTTTACCCAGCGAAACGGTGTTCTGATGGATTAGTTGTGCTCAGCTCATAACCATTACCACAACCCGAAAGGATAAGTAAGAAGGAATAAAGGCTTCTGGATGAAAAAAAGGAAGGATAATTTGTGAAGTTAACGACCGGCCTTATGGATCTACATTGCTTGATGTCTAAACAACGCGGCGCTCAAAATCCGAGTGCGACATCCAAACCTGCTGTCCTTCACGAGTAAATCAGAGAAAAATAGTGATTGCTACCCTACTAGACCTTTAAAGACAGGGAGGAATAAAAAACACGAAAAGTAGGCTCCAGTAGTTATAGTTGACCTACCAATCACCCTTTTCGAACTGTCGTATGATAACAGTGTCTCCAGTATACTTCTCCATCTCACAATTTCGGATAATATCTTTTGCAACTTCTAATATTTCGGTATAAGAAAAGTTTAGATGGTTGGATTACCCTGACGAAGGGAAGCAAACAACGTGGAGTGCTGCACAAACCAGGGGTAAATGATGTCCACGTCACTCTCTGTGCGCTCGGCGACGGGTTTCATGAAGTATCTGAGGACCCTTTGATACAGCGCAACAAACGACATTTTCAGCAGGGTCACAGACTGTGGCTATAACCGGTAATGCTTTATGGCAAATAGTATCCACCCGGTGAGAGCTCTCGAGAAATTTGGCCACTAAAGGGCACTGTTCCTCATCCTTGAGACTTAGAATTCTGCATTACACCACCTGTACGATTCGTTTTGGAGGATCCGCTTATCTTCATTCCCAGCACGAGGTCAGGTCTATTAGTTGGAGACATGCCCATCACATTGGCTGAATATGACTCACTACAGCCTGTCGCGGAGATCAGTTGCTTCAGTCTAAGCAAATGAACTTAGTGGCCGTTGGAACATCAAGGGGGCTGAATAACTTGTAATTAGAGAGTCTGACTGATCATGGTTCTTATTTTCAATTTGGACCGATGAACTGAGCACAAGCGTAATGACCTTGAAGTTGGCCTTGGGCGGGGTACGAATTCGCGAGCGTGATCAAGAAGGTTGTGATTTTGACCCATTTGTCTAGTATCCGTGGTATACAAGAAGCAAATTACATTTGTTGATATGATAACGTTGGTTCCTAACTTGGAGACTCACTACACTGTCTTGTCTCCTATTTCCGGGTCCAATGCTCACCCATCATCCCTGTCCCCATCCCTGGTGCTCAAACATCTCCAGCGTACCTCCTAACACTGCGCAAGGTTTTTCAAACCAGAAGACTCTGACGGACTCAGAATCCAAAACAACCAGGCCTTTCCGCCCGACCCGAACCATTCCTGGCTCAACCGGCCCGCCGGCGCAACCTATTAGTGCACAGTTGATGATAGCCGTAATATGATTCAGAAGGCATATATGCACTAATAACAGTCTCTACTATGGTTGGCAGTGGTGAGTTGCAACATGTATAAAAATAAATACAGTGCGGAATGTGGGGAACTTATCGGCTGTGAGAGTCCCTTGATGAAAGTCCGGACGGAGGTAACGTGATTTCTCCGCAGCATAGCTGCTACACGTGTTCCATAATTGTCCGTGGAATTGTGGATAGTGGTTGACTTCCTGCTCCCTGCGCGCGCGAGTCTGTGTATCTTGACTATGCTCGGCTTTCCTATATGTAGGTGCGTTTGCGTGTACGTGGGTGTCAGCACATGACTTGTTGCTACGCTTACTGGCCGGTAGAGACAGTCAATATCTCATGAGCCACCTCTTTGCGGCGTGGTTTGTGAGTGTAAAAAAAGACGACTCTCTTGATCCAGTGAGCGGCTGTGAGCTGACCAGTCAAGTATGTGGGTGAAGGGATGGCTACAACCTCCACATGACTCGGGTGACCCAAATAACGTAGTCCCATGGAGTAAGTAAACTACCGGATGCTCTCGTGCCTCATTACAACCCCCAAAAACAGCTGAAAAGAAAGCTGAAAGAAAGAAAGGCATCTGGACTTTGTAACAGTAACATACACTAATTTAACCGAACCAACCGCGTTGTACCTGGCAGCCCGAAGAACAGAGGTGGACAAGAACTGGAGTTCAGTTTCTCCCACCGTGCCTGTCGTTTTGAAACCCAACACCATAACCGGACTTGCAAGGAAATATGATGTGGCCCACGCCGGTAGACTTTCTTCCGAGTGTCAGGAAGGTGAAGGAAGCTGTGCCGTTGACAGCCCATATTTTGTCTCCATCGTCTAAGCAGTGCGTGTACCCATACAATCTCTGGAGAGGGAAGATCAAACGCTGCTGTTCTGACCCCACCAGAACAGAACAGAAGGGTAACTTACATGCACTGACTCGACAGCTAACAACCGCCGTGAATGTATTGAATGGTTATCATCATCATAATTGACACCAACACCAGATGACATGGCCGCTGCTTCACTGTCGTACAGCCATGTCAGGTTATTCGAATAAAGGTTTCGGTGTAAGGAGGAAAATAGGACGGGGAGTGGGAAGTGGGGTTAACCCAAAACAAATACTCGGGTTGCCTTCACATGTAACACTCAGTCAGACGATCTGGGTAGAGGCTGACAGTACGAACGTCACTGATATCTCTCAGCTGCCCTATCGTTCAGTATCTGCAGCGCAGCAAAGGGAGGATCAAATGGACTCATCCCGTAAGGCTAACAGCACCCACATTTTTGTGACGTCCTTCATTCCCTTCTACCCTTCCGTGCACCTCGAGGTTATCGGCAGATCCGATAAGTGCGGAAAACAGCGCTCGTCTCTGCAGGCTACACAACGTAGCTTGTAGTGCTGGATGAATTCTTTGATTGAAATAACCTCATTTTCGCTAAAAACTCTTTCGTGGCGGTGAAAAACCTAAAGATGCCTCGGATCTTTTGCCCGAAGTAGCCAAGTTTCGCAGCCTTACCACGATGCAACCCGTACCGTAGTCGGATACTCGCGTCCTTTGAAGCACAGTAAGATGCATTTTGGGCGCCACAAGTCGCGCAAACTGGCAAACGTAATTCTAGCCTTCAAATTTTTGTGCTCGTTTCGCCTATCACACTACCGTCAGAGTTATTGCACCTTCCAAGACGCGTGTAATGTTCCACAACCTCCACTCTCACTCCTTGGGCGAAATGGCTCAAGTGGTCAGAGCGCGAATTTACTGACCGAAAGGTCCGTGGTTCGAACCCGACCTCTGCCTCTCGACTTTCCATGTCTAGGCTTGGACAACCTGGCAGTATCCCAGCCCTCGTGCTTCCCTCGGGTGGCATGGTAGCCAGGCTGAACAGTAACTCTCACTCTTTGGATTGTTAGAGGCATGTCCAGAGAGTACTTCATCATGACTGCAATTTCTTGGTTGCGAGACGCATGCTGAATCACTGAACAACTTCCATCAGTCTTTTCAGTATTGCTTGCGTTTCCCACTCTTCGTCTGCGTATTCCAGGTCAGTAACGTTCTTGCCTCGCGAGAGGTCGGAACACTGGAGTTTTGTAGACCTTTCAATGTTCGCCTCATCAGTCAACGAAATCAAACAAAAATTGAGAGAGCGGGCGACACTGCGTATAGTAAAGCCTTTGGAGAGCCTCCCATGCATTCGAGCAGCCACAAGTATGTGAATACAAACAGTGCATGATATTTACGAACTTCTCCGTTACACAAGCGCCTATGGAAGAACCAACGAGTCGGAAGAATGGAACGCACACTTTCAACAAAGGGACACCCTGATTGTTGGGCTCCTGTGTGCGTGGTGTTGCTCTGACGCCTGACGGAATGTGAAGATATGGTCCACACAGCCCCTGGTGACCGAAATCTTGCCCACCATTCACGGATCCTTTCTCCATCCCCCCCCCCATAGACGACGTAAAACCAGCGGCCGAAACATTTGATTGCAAAGGGCGCCAAGATAATTCCTCTGTGATTGCCACACTGTGGGCACCCTTTTTGGAAATGCGCACCACTGTTGACTCACCCTAGTAAGTTGAGGCGTTCTCTTTCGCCCAGAGGGAAGCAAGTTAGCTAGACAAGCCTTGATTGAGGATTTCACCTCCATCTTTGAACAGAGCCAGTGCTCTTCTTGGAGATAGGTTACCCGTCTTTATTCGTCATTAATCTGGAGCTAGCTCAGTGCGGACTTACTGACCGCATGGCCCGTAGTTTGAACCCATCTCGACTGCTCCCGTCTAGGCTACAGTTTGATGAAGTGCATAGAGGCACTGAACCGACAGCGGCTATCGGCGCGTTACGGGATTCTTTTAGAGACATTACCAAGCCGCACAGAGACGACTATCGATGGGCAATCATTCAAGCAGAGATCCTTCAGCTCGGTGGCTCAGGAACACCGATTGAGAGGTTCTTTCAATAACTGTACTTGGGTATTGGATCCTCCTTTTAGACGGATAGCACACACCAATAGAAAGCCAGTCCAGCGTACAAGTTGTCCGGCTTGTTTCAGCATGTGCTGGCTAAAGACTACCACGATGGTCTTATTGAAAAATGATTTCGAAGTGTCTTTGGTCATGGCGACCGAGTCAACCGTAGATACTGCAGCTAGCGGCAGCGGGTGGCGAACGGGTATGATACTCCATAAGAATGAGCCCACGGGGGTGTCCCTAACAACAGAGCGAAGAGGGGGAGGTGAGGAAGTATGTGAAAGAAGAGAGGAGGCGTCATAAGTAGCCTGTCTTTGCTTAACAGCTCTGCTGTGTTCAGCAGGTAAGACAACCCAGTTAGTGACACCACGTAATGGCCGATGTGGCAATTCATGGTTATACTGCTATGGCGATTAGAGTCCCCAAATGAAGTTTTTGGCTGCACAACTTAGTATCACTGCTGTCCTCCCGTTTGATACTACATACTGAATCTCAGCTTACTTCAGATTTACTGGATTCATAAATCAGCCATTCAGGCTACACTGCGCGTCGTTTTGACTCTCCCGGTGGTTCACCTGGGGGTGTATGTGCCCTCGATTGGGGTTTCATACCCGTACCATTCCACTATTTTCTCTCACTCTTGTTTGTCGATAAGATAAGATAAGGAGCGAGGTGGCCCAGTGGGTAGAGCGCGAATCTACTGACCGGAAAGTCGTGGTTCGAACCCGACCTCCGCGTTTCGACTTCTCCTGTGTAGGCTTGGGCAACCTGATTGTCCCGGCCCTCGTGCCTCCTTCGAGTGGGACGGTAGCCAGGCACCGAAAAGGTGTTACAGCTGAATGATTATTTTTATCATTTGTACAACCATGACATTCACAAATAACAGTACTTTCGTGCTACATCGGCCGTCGCGTGGTACCATCAGCCGGGTCGCCTTACTTGCTGCATACAGCAGGGCGGGTAAGCGAAAACATGCTACTTCTGACGCCTCCCTTCTTACACTTTCTCGCGTCTTCTACCCTCCCCGCCCCAATTTTAATACTTTCTCCGCAGGTCCCAGCTCTAGGCTGATCGCTTTGCCCGCCCTGCATCACACTTAGCTGCAGATTTTGTACGTCCGAGTTCAGCTACATCCCTAAACACTTCGAAGTCTGTTTTCAAACCCGAAAGCCTGTCTACTTAGCCACCTTTAATGTTCGTTCACTGAAGCAAGCAGGTCAACAGGTGGCTCTTGCTCGTACGCTGGATTCCCTTGCATTGATGTATGTTGTCTGTCAGAAACAAGGACGCAGGACGCAAGTACCGTGATCGAACTGACTGCCCCTCGCTCTTCCAGGTTCCGGCTGCGCACCTCTGGTGATGCAGAGGCCGCTGCAGCTGGATATGCTGGGGTGGGTATTGTATTGAGCGAACGAGCGGAAGCGTCTCTGCTTGATTGGATACCCGTTGATAGTCGCCTCTGTGCGGTTCGTTTGGCAACATCTGTGAGAGAATCTAGAGAAAGTGAGGTCCATCGCACCTTGTTTATTGTGTCTGCTTACGCCCCAACTGACTGTAGCTCTGAATCCATCAAGGACAGTTTCTATGACGCTCTAGGTGCCCTTCTACAGCGGGCTAAAACCTCAGATATCGTTGTGGTTGCTGGTGATATGAACGCCCAGGTAGACTGAGCGCTGCTGAGGCCCGATTGGGTGGTCGTCTTGGTTTGACACGAGACGCACGGACAACGGAGACCGCTTACTTCAGATGTGTGCCGATCACAGACTGTTCCTTTGCAGTACGAATTTCCGGAACAGCGGAAATCGCTTGACAACGTGGTGCCCACCAACAAACCAGCGACGAACCCAAATAGACCACATCGCCGTGAGTTATCGGTGGCGAGGGTCGATCACCGCTTGCCGCTCCTTCTGGAACACCAGCGTGGACTCCGACCATGCACTTGTACGCTGCTGCTTTCATTGCGCTTTTCAGGTGTACGCAAAACGCGCACACCTCGCTTAGCCATTGAGAAGCTAGTGGATCCAGAAGTCAAACGAAACTATCAAAACCAGCTCGTCGAATGCCTGCCGGACGGTACGGTGTCGGATATAAACGGCCACTGGGAAAAGATATCCAAAGCGCTACTCAAGGTCGGAACGTCTGTTTGCGGTACAACCCAGCCAACCTCATTCAAACACTGGATCTCTGATAGGACCGTGTCTTTGCTGGAGACCCGGCGACAGATTCCCCCTGGCCGCCACCACAACTCCACCCGACGCATCATCCGACGCCAAGTGAAACTGAGTGTCCGTGCAGACCGAGAAGCTTGGTGGACCCGAAAGGCCGAAGAAATGGAAGATGCAAAGAATGCTGGAAATGTGCGCAGGCTGTTCCATTTGATTCGTTCGACTGGTCCTCGAAAACCTCTTGTCAGCGAAATAATCAGAGACCAAAATGGCTCCCTGATATGCAATAAAGCAGAACGTCTGGACCGCTGGGCACAGTACTTGAACAGCAATTCAGCTGGCCACCTGCTACCTCCAATCCAGAATCCTGGCCTTCAACAGAAAGCTGGACCGTAAATATGGAGTCGCCTTCGGTCTCAGAAGTGTCCGAGTGTATTTCTCTACTCAAGCGTCATCGTGCTGCTGGTCCTGACGACCTTCCACCTGCTCTTTTCAAGGATGGCGGTGGGCTCCTCAGCCAGTGCCTGTCTAGACTATTTGGGTCTATCTGGGAGAAAGAGACCGTCCCAGACAACTGGGGTGAATCGATAGTAGTGCCCATTTTCAAAAAGGGTACTCGCAGTGAATGTAGCAACCACAGAGGTGTTAGTTTGACTCCTGTTGTGACAAGGCTTCTGGCGTCATTGATTCTTCGTCGTCTTACGATGGCACGCGAAACCTTGACTCGTGAGAATCAAGCGGATTTCGACCGGGTAGAGGCTGCATTGACCACATCTTCACACTCCGTCAGGTGTTAGAGCAACGCCACATGTACAGACGACCCACAATCTTGGTGTTCCTTGACTTCAAGGGTGCGTTTGATTCTGTCGATCGGTCAGTGCTGTTAAATGTACTTGCTCAACAGGGTATGCCCCAGAAGTTTGTAAACATAATCCGATCCCTATATTCACATACTTCTGGGCGGGAGAGTGTATGGCGAGCTCTCCAAAAGCTTCCCTACAAAGTGGTGTCAGACAAGGATGTCCACTCTCCATTCTTGTTCAACTTCGTCATTGATGAAATAATGAGGCGAACGCTGGAAGGTCTTCAAAACCCCGGTGTTCAAATTCTGCTGGTGAGAGCCTTGTCGATCTGGAGTACGCAGATGATATCGCCCTCATCTTTGAAGACGAAAGTGAAGCACAAGCCCTGTTGAACAGACTGACCACCATCATACCATCTTTTGGCATGCGCCTTGCACCTTCAAAGTGCAAAGTCATGCTTCAGAACGTGCAGTCTCCGGACATATCCCTTAAAATTCAAGGAGAATCACTGGAGATTGTGGAAAACTTTACATACCTCGGTAGTTGTATTAGCTCTGACGGAAGTGTGTCTGATGAAGTCAGTGCAAGAATCTCAAAGGCTCGAATCACGTTTGCTAATTTGCGTCACTTGTGGCGTCAAAAGGCATCTCACTAGATCTTAAGGGTCGTGTACCAGGCTACAGTAAGGGCTGTGTTGTTGTATGGGTGCGAGACATGGCCTCGGACAGATGATGAGGCGTCTCCAGGTTTTCGACCACCGATGCCTCAGAAGCGTGGCTGGTTTTGGATGGCGTCAGCGTGTTAGTAACGAGGTGATTAGAAAACGGGTATTTGGTTGTGCTGCAGGTACATCAATTGGGGAAATCATCCAGCACCACCGACTACGATGGCTCGGTCATGTGCTACGCATGCCGAAACACCGTCTACCGAGACGAGTGTTGTTCTCCGTGCCTCCTTCAGACTGGCGCAAACCGCGAGGTGGACAGCGCATGACTTGGCAGAAAGGCGTGAAAGAGATCACGAAGAGTTTGGGTGTTGTTGGTGTTGTACGCCTTCCAGGATGGGGTCCCCGTGACCCGCCTGTGCTTGGCTGGAGACGTTGCAAGAAATGGCGGCTAATCGATGTCAGTGGCGTTCGTGCTGTCAGTTTCTTTCCAGATTGTCTGATTGAGCGGTTGGAGGTGTAGGCACCTCAGAATGCTTGACATAGGCCAGCACTAGGTCCCCTCCCTCATCCACTCTTTTTCTTTTCACTCTAGGGCTTTTAATATATATATATATATATATATATAATACGTACATATATACAATAAGGCATTCAAATAACTCATGGTTGTACGAGCAGTGAAGCATCAGTGTCAACACTGATGTTGCTGTTCTGATGATGATGATGATCATTTGTAAAAATCGTTCAGCTATAACACCTTCCGGTGCCTAGCTGCCATGCCGCCTGAAGGAAGCACGAGGGCTGAGATACTGTCAGGTTGCACAAGCCTGTACATGGGAAGTCGAGAGGCAGAGGTCGGGTTCGAACCACGGATCTTCCGTCAGTAAATTCGCGCCTAACCACCTTGAGCCATATCATTACTTATTAATCTGAGCATACGCTGGCATGATCAACTGCTTGTAGGACCAGTTTATCACCTCTCCACGTCCACCAACGGAGAGGGTATATTCTTTTCTAGTCTTCTATTGCGCCTCTTATCCATTGGATACTCACACTACTAAATCCTCGAGAGTTTCACTGCACCATCCATTTAGTCGTGGACACTGATCTTTCCTAAATCAGGCTTCGACGTTGTCCCTTCACAAACAGTCAATTCTAACGGATCGCGCTGACAAATCAACCCAGCACCGTTCCACACTAGACGTTGACCGTCCCTTCGGGACCTCATCCTCACCAGTGAACATCCAACAATGAGCGATGTCACGGAACTCTCCCCCTTTTACGCGGTAATCACGTCACTCTGAGTTGGGGGTCATGTTTGCTATTGGAAATCCTCTAAAGTCATCTGTCCCGCACATTGCATTCGCCGTGTAAAGTATGTATAAATGAACGAATTCCTGAGCAATATCGACTGTGCTCCGTTACTCTTTCCATGGAACAGCGAGAATTAATCATAAGTGCAACCACATCCCGTGCATGTACCTGTTTTTTCCGTCTTCACGCTACTGGTGGCCGTACAGCCCAAGTATCTCAACTCATTGCGGCGACTCCTGAACCGAAGATGTAAGTCATAGGCTAAATACTCTCAGCTCTACTACGACTGCTACCAATCTCTTCGACAGGGGGTGTTGGATTCGAACCACGGACCTTCCGGTCGGTAGATTCGCGCTTTAAATATAACTAAGTAAACTTTGTGGCTGTACGGCAGTGAAGCATCAGTGTCAACACTGATGTTGCTGTCTCTGATGATGATGATGACCTCGAAGACATCTCGTGTCCATTCACCCTGGTCGGATGGCTTGAAGTATAGAACGGCGGAATCCCTTCTTAAAGACAAAGGGGACAAGAGTCGGTTCCAGGACGTAGGGATATTAAGGAAGATTAGAAAAGAACTTGATACGGAAGGATGAGGACAGCGATACGTTCTTCAGAGATCTTGGGCTGGATGCGGGGCCATATTAGAGAGCCATTCTTGTCCCTGATGGTTTCAGAGGACCATTCGACGGATTCAAGTGGAACAGCTTGTGGACGTTTCCAGCATTTCTTGCGTCTTCCATTTCCTGGCTCTTCCGGGCCCATCAAGCTTCTCGGACGTTCAGTTTGAGTTGTGGTTGTGGCCAAGAGGAGCCTTTCACCTTCCCTCCAGCAAAACCATGGTTCTATTACAGAACTAATGTTCAGATGAGGTTGGCTGGGTTGTAGCACAAACAGAAGTTCCAGCTTTGGGTAGCACTGTAGGTATCTGTTCCCAGTAGTCGTTAATATCCGACATAGGAACGTCCGGTGGGCGTTCGAGAAGCCAGTTCTGAAATTTCCGTTAGGTTTCTGGGTCCATTGGATTCTCAAGACTAAGCAAGGTCTGCGCGTTTTGCATAGATCTGGGAAACGGTGTGAAAAGCAGCGGCGCATAAGTGCATGGGGGAATTTAGGGTACGAGCAAGAACCGTTTGTTGTCCAGCTTGCTTAAGTGTGCGAACATTAAAGGCAGCTAAGTAGACTGGCTTTCGGGGTTTGAAAACTGACTTCGATGTATTGAGGGTTTTTACTGAAGTCGGACACAGAACCTGCAGCTGAACGTGATACACAGTCAGTCCTATTGCTGGGGGACAATTAGGGTCCTCCTCAAGATCCTCATCACAAGGCAGCGGTGTTTGGCAGAAAATGCAAGTGCATTACCATTTTTATAGTACAAGTTGCCACATGTTCCAACCCCCAATCTGAAGGGCCAGAAGACTGTTGGTCATGCATCATCATGACATCATCATACATCATGACCAACCCGGTGAGACTGCCAGTGTCACACGGACAACTCCCAGCATGGCTCATTGGTCCCAAAGACCCACAAACCGCCACACCATGGTAAGGTACAGTCCCTTGACGGCTACAAGAGAAGCCTTACCCACAACTAGCCACTAGGTTGCCGCAATCGGATCCGTCAAACGCCAGATAATCAGGAGCTGGGGGGATGATCAAACTCTCGCTACTGTCACTCCTTACTAGTTTAGGCCACTTGTCATCCCCACCCCTGTTGAAGCGGCCCAAATAACCTCAGAAATATACATTAGGGTATAAATATTGGGGCTCACCATCCTAAGTCCTCCCCGTGAGTGAAACCCACGAAGTCTCTTACTTTCATCAAGTAATTTCCAACTTTCAGAAATCCAGCTACTTTTGACCAGATGCGAACACGGAGGATCCATTGACCCAGATGGCATCCACCCCGAGATCGATGAAGAATGTGTCATCGTCTTCATCTTTCCGTATCAGGTCCTTTTCTAGTCCCCCTAATGTCCAGTATTCTCCCTACTTCCTGGAACGGACGCTGGTCGATTGTGAGGGCCCAGTAGACGGAGAAGACCTTCGTTGTAAGCAACGGCCGTGCGAAATGGCTCAGTGGTTAGAGCGCGAATTTTCTGACTGGAACGTCCGTGGTTCGAACCCGACCTCTGCATTTCGACTTCTATCTAGGCTTAGGCACCCTGGCAGTATCTCAACCCTCGTGCTTCCTTCTGGCGACATGGCAGCTAGGCACCGGAAGGGTTTCACAGCTGATCGATTATTTGCTATTTATTCATTAACGGCTGCGCCTTGTTTTGGTTGATTTGACCAACCGACAGAACACTGCAGTCCGCTCGCAAGATCGTCGTCCCGAGTTGTGGACTGAACAGCAACATCACAAGGGTTATCTATGCCTTATTCCCTGCGCTCTTGGGTTAGGCCAGCCCCTGCAGTCGAGCTGGTTGGAAGATTGAGCCATCGACTCCAGACAGGTTCCCCAAGTAAACCCCACTGCCCACTACTTTGTTGGTTAGGCTTTTAGTCAAAGGCTCAAGGCGAAGTACCCCAACCAAGCCCTTTTCCACCGCGAAATATCATTTGCCCGCACTGTTCTTTGTCGACGGATTTCCATCATATACTGTCGAAGCATGTGTTGAACACTGACGTGCTATCCATGGTGGTGATAGAGATTTCTATCCCCGACCCCTATCCGCTATTCCAACACGCGTTGCATCATCACCATCGACAGCATGACATCAGTGTTCAACGCCGATGCTTCGCTGCCGCCATGATTTATTTGAAAGCCTTATTGTGAAGAAAAGAGGTGGACGGGGAAGGGACTTAGTGCTAGCTTACTACAATCATTCCGAGGTGCCTACACCTCCAAACACTCATTCAGGCAATCTGGATAGAAACTGACAACAAGATCGCCACTGACATCGGTTGGCAGCCATATCTTGCAGCGTCTCCAACCAGGCGCAGTGGGGATCACGCGGTCCCCATCCTGGAAGGCGAGTAGCACCGACAGCACCCAAACGTTTCGTGATTTCTTTCATACCCTCTGCCAGGTCAAGGGTTGGCCACCTTTGCTTCCGCCACTCTGAATTGGGCATGGAAAACAGCACTCTCTTCGGCAAACGATGGTTAGGCATACGCAACACATGTCCCAACCAACGCAGCTTCTGGTGCTGGACACATTCTTCAATGGAAGTACCCGTTGCACAACCCAAAACTCGCTCTAATGCCTCGTTACGGATTCGCCGACACCAACCCACACGAGCTATGGTTCTGAGACAACGATTGTCGAACACCTGAAGACGTCTCAGTTCCGCTGCTCGAACAGGCCAAGTCTCACAGCCATACAACAAAACAGCCCGCACTGTAGCTTGATACACACGTCCCTTGAGATTCAGGGATACACCACTTTGACGCCATAGGTGTCTCAAATTAGCAAACGCGACCCGAGCCTTGCAGATTCGCATTTACCTCATCTGTCACACTACAATCACTAATACAACTTCAGATACGTAAAACGCTCCACAACTTCCAGTGCCTCTCCCTGGATTGTAAGTGGCGTGTTCAGTGACTGCATGTCCAGGAGCATGACCTACACTTTTGGGTGCAAAGTGCATACCAAAGGACGGGATGACTTTGGTCAGTTCATCCAAAACACCTGCGCCTTCTCCTCTTCGAAGATGAGAACGATGTCGTCTGCATATTCCAGATCGACAAGGTTTTCGTCACAGGCTATTTGAACACCGGGGTTTTGGAGACCTTCCAGCGTTCGTCTCATTATTTCATCGATCACGAAGTTAAACAGGAATGGGGAGAGGGCATCCCTGACGGACACCACTTTGTGTACGGAAGCTTTTGGAGAGCTCGCCGTATACTCACACGTCCGGAAGTCTGGGAATACAAAGATTATGTTCACGAACTTCCGGGGCATTCCTTGGTGGGCAAGCGTGTCAAGCAGAACAGACCGGTCAACGGAGTCGAATGCGCCTGTAATGCTTATACGTATGGCGTTGTTCTAGCACCGAGGAAGTGTGAAGATTTGGTCAACGCAACCCTACCAGGCCGGAATCCCGCTTGCTGCTCTCGAGTCAGTGCCTTACGAGCCACCGTAAGGCGACGAAGCACAAGTGACGCCAACAGTCTCGTTACGACCGGGTCAAGCTGATCCCCTGTGGTGCCACTACGAGCCCTTTTTTTGAAAATGGGCACTATCACCGACTCTCAGTTGTCTGGGACAGACTCTTTTCCCAAATGCAAGCAAACAGATCAGACAAGCGCTGACTGAGGACTTCACCCCATCTTTGAACAATGCGGGTGGGAGGTCATCCGACCAGAGGCTCGGTGGCGCTTGAGAGAACATATGCAGTCAAACCTCCGAGGCCAGGTGGTTCCACGTTCACCGTCCAGGGTTCTACGTCACCTGTGGGTTCCAGATGGGTGCCAGCTGGTGGCCATGACAATTGTTGTTCGAAGTATTCGCCCATCAGTCGAGGTTCTTCTTTATTCGAGATGGTCACTCCATTCTGATCCTTGATGGTTTCGCTCACAGGTGGTTTCCGGGGACCGGTCGCACGGATCAACTGAAATAATCTTCGGGCATTACCGGCTTTCTGGGCCTCTTCCATTTCTTGGCTTTCTGTGTCCACCACTTCGCGGTCGGCTTTCACACTCACCTTCACTTGACGTCTGATAATTCGTCGCACCAAGTTATGTTCGGGCCGGCTGGGATATTTCTCCGAGATTTAAGCAGTGCCACCGTTCGGTCTGATATCCAGTGCTTGAGTGCCTGGTGGTGCCGTGCCACAGGCGAAATTCCCAGCACTATGCAAAGAGGTGGCAATCTCGTCCCAGTATGAGTTCACATCTGATGGTGGAGCATTGGAAGAGATTCTAGAAGACGATTCTGTAAGTTCGTCAACATCCGATCTGCCCTCAGTTTGCCAAGCGATTTGTCCGCACCTTACGCGTCCCTGGAAAACGTAGGGAGAAGCGACTCGGACGAGCGCGTGGTCGGAATCCACAAATGTGTTCCAAAACGACCGGCAGTCAGTTATTGATCCGCGCCATCGGTAACTGATGGCAATGTGGTCGATTTGAGTTTGTGGCCGGCAGCCGTTGAGGACACCATGGCCAGACGACTTCGGTATTTCGAAGTTAGTACTGCATAAAAGCAGCCTGCGATCAGCACACAGCTGAAGCAATCGTTCCCCATCGTTTGAACTTTTAGCTCGTCGCAGCAGGGCATTCCGGCGCCATAAAACCTGTCTTTGACGGCGTCGGAGCTACAGTCAGTTGGGGCGTAGGCAGACACGATAAACAGACATCGATCAACTTCCGCTTGTGAGACTCCTTCACAGACGTTGCCAGACGAACCGCACAGAGGCGACTATCAACAGGTATCCAGTCAAGCAAGGATACTTCCGCCCGGTGACTCAGGACGATACCAACCCTGCACATCCTGCCGCAGCAGCCTCTGGATCACCAGAGGTGCGCAGCCGGAAGCGAGTGGAGACTGATGGGGCGGTTAGCTCAATCACTGTGCTTGCATCTTGAATTCTTGTTTCTGAGACACAGCACACATCAATGCCAAGGAGTCCAGTGTGAGAGCAAGAGCAGCTTGTTGTCCTGCTTGCTTCAGGAGTGCGCACATTGAAGGCGGCCAGATAGACTGGATGTCGAGGCTTGAAGAGTGATTTGGAGATACCTGAGGATGTCGGCGCCATGTGACGAGCAGATGCTGCAGCAAAACCGATGCAAGACGAACGGAGTCATCAGTCCTAAGTGCTGGGCCTACAAGAGGAGAGTTATTAATGGGGTGGGGAGAGGGGGAAGAAGAAGTACCTGAAGTATAAAGGAGAGAGGTGTCAGCAGTAGCCTGCTTTCGCTTAACCGCCCTGCTGTATGCAGCGAGTAAGGCGACCCGGCTGATGGCACCACGCGACGGCCGATGTGGCGTGAGTTTATTGTTGGACGTGGGCTGGGACACTGTCAGGGCACCCACACCTAGACAGGAGGACGATTAAATCATCAACCAAAGCCTTTCCCTCGAAGGCCTGACCGCAAGACAACGATGTTTGACGGGAAAAGCAAATACATCACCGTTTCTACGGAACAACTCACCACACATGTTCCAACCCCCAACCTGCAAGACCAGGAGACTGTGTTCTCTAGACCTCTAAACATTGACCAACCTGGTATAAGAGACTCTGTGAGTGTCGCGGGGACACCCCCCGTATACCTCAGTGGGTCGCTGATATGTGCAAACCGTCACACCTCGTTAAAATCCAGGCTGTTCGTGACGGCACCTTTCCTTTTCAGATCCGTCAATTGTATGATCAAGGAAGTGTCGCTCTCAGCCTCATGCATGTGAGGTCGAAATGCTTCGAGAGCCTACGCTCACAAATCCCGGTGTGCAGACACCACAGACCTTGGATCTGGCACTGTCGTAATGTAGGCAATATTAAATAATCTAAATAAGTCTACTTGAGTCGGATGGACAACGGTCGCTTCCCTGGATGGGGACCCCGGGACCCAACTCACCAATGATTAATGATACTGACAAATGGCCCAATCGCGCAGTCAGTGGCACTCGTGCATCAAAGCTATCGCCTTCAATGTGTAGCTCTCCTTTTCCCACACTCTCCGACTTTCCAGTGATCGAAACAGTAGCGGCTGGAACTACTATATCTATGGTACATGGCGTATAACTGATAAATTGAATATGGATTGAAACCGACCACAGGATTCACACCTGAAATGTGTAGAATGCTGCTGCAAGACTGTGTGGGCCCGACCCCGAACCCTATTCTTGCGGATGATCCGATTGAATTGGTAGCTGTATCAGTCCCGGTCATTTAGCCAAAGACAATATTTTCATCCGGATTGGGACTTGCATCAACTGTGGCGCAGACGTGACATCAGCTTATTTGTCAGTGATCAATTTTACAGTGTCGTAGTTCATTCCATATTGTTATATTGACCAGAAGCCTGGCCGATACTCGCTGAGGACGTTAAAAACACTCAGCGTTTGACCCTCGATGTCTTCGGGTCACCGTCCCAGCCTGCTTAGAAATTTGGATCAGTAATGATGAAGTACGTCGAGTGGTTTTTGGAAGAAAAAATTGCCCATGATAGGTAAACTGATCAAACTCCATAGGTTGCAATGTTCCGTATACCAGTTATCCAACTTCCTTGCAAGGCCTTTTTCGCACAACCACTTCGAGACTGGAAACGGGACAGGAGACAGTAGTGACTTGGTAGCGCGGTGTGAATACCACTACCAGAAAACTCAGCTGCGCTAGCCGTTGTCGTCTTCAGGGACCCAGAGACAGGACAAATCGTTGGTTGGAGACATTGACAGACATGGTCTAGTCGCACGCTCAGTGTGGCGAATGCATCCAAGCTGTTTCCTTCAGCGCTACTGTACATGTGAACAAATTTATGTTCCACGTGGATTTTCTGATCGTCTTAAAAGTTGCGTTTGATGGTGTCAGGGCTGCAGTCGGTTGGGGCTAGGCACACACGATATACAGAAAATGACGATACGTCGCCTGACGAACCGCACATGGACGACCATAGGTTGTTATCCAATCAAGTAAGAATCCCTCGGTCCATTAAATTAGAACCATACCTATCTCCGCACACTCATGAGTACGGCAACGAAGCATCAATGTTGAACACTGAGGTCATGCTGTCCATGAGATGATGACATCCAAGTGCAGTTGCTTTTGGATCATCAGAGCAACGGAGCCGGGACCGATTGGAGTGTTATGGGTGAGTTAGCTCAGTGAATGAACTTGGATATCGAATTTTTGTTTCTGATACGGAGAACGAGCGAGTCCATTGCGAGAGTAAGAGCACCTTGTTTTCCCGCTTGCTTTAGAATGTGAGCACTGAAAGTAGCTAGCCAAGCCATCGAGGCTTTGAGACTGGTTTCTAGATGCCTGAGGCTGTCTGCACCGGCTGACGCGCAGGGGTTGCCGCCAGTACCTTTGTTACACTTACAGGGTCGTTAGTTCCAGCTAATGGGCCTACAAGGAGAACGTTATTAAATGGGTAGGACTGTGGAGAAAAAATATATATAAAAGATAAAAAGGGCGGTGTCAGCGGTACGCTTACTCGCTCTACTGTATACAACATGTAAGGCGACCCGGCTGATGATACCACACGGCGACCGGTACGGGATGAACTTATTTATAGATGTGCCATTCATGGATGTTTGCAAGCTGGAATACTGCTGGGGCGTCTGCACCTATACAGGCGGGTGATTATGGTCCTGAACCAAAGCTCTTTAGCCAAAAAACTTGACCACAAGACACTGGTATTTGGTGAGATGTGCCAATGCATCATATTTTTGAATAGCAAGTCACACATATTCCAACCTGGAAGACAAGAAGTCTGTTGGTCAGACCTTTAACCGTTCACGAACCTGGTGTGACACTGCGAGTGTCGCGTCGACGCCGTCCACTATAGCTCAGTGAGTCACAGAGATCCGTAAATCCTCACAACGGCACGATTCAGCCTCTTCTTGACGGTGGAACTTCCTGAACGAGTCCTATACCCTTGAAGGACCAATCCACACAATGCTGCTGAAAACTCTTGGACATCCCACGACCGGTTTCGCCCTTCTTGGGCTCATCACAAGTTTATATTAACCTCATTTTCGACCAGGACCCAGATCGTGTGCATTTCGCATTTACATACTCATTTGCTTCGGACGGGAGAGTTAATTGAATCCCAGCTGATTCAATCTTCTATGATATTCTTCAACTGAGTGTGGTGCACACTGGCTTCAGCTAGTACGGAATTGGGGATAAACCAGTGTGTCTTCTTGAAGGAACACTTATCACAAAGAAAACTCTCCGATATCCTATGACCGGCTTGGCAACCTTACGCGTAGTGTTCCCTCCAGAAAATATACTGTGACATCTCTGATATTGTACCAGCTAGAGAATGAGGTGGCCTTTGTGCAGCAGATTCAGTTGAAGAATATCATAGAGGAGATATTTAGTTTGGTTCGGTTTAGTCTCCCGTCAAAACCAGATTTGTTCTTACATGAGCGTATTGCATGAAACCCGTCTTCCCTTCTAGAAAAGAGCCAAGAGATGTAACTCAGTCGAACTCTTCTACGCTCTGCGACGCGTCTTTGGAAGTTACTGTAATAAGTCTGTCAAAGAGCTAAACCCAAGCATTCTCTCAGAAATTTTGGCGAAATACAGCCAATTTCCACCATCAAAGTAAAGAGCTTAGATACCCTCCTAAAGGATGAATCTTTACGCTGGAAACTCTAGTGTCCATCAAGAAACGTGTGAATGAGGACTGAAGTCCTCTACAAAACTGTGATAAACAGCACCTGGTTACGTGGAATTAAACTTATCTTGAGTGAATCTCTCTTTTAAGCACAAGGAACCATACATGTTTCAGTCGTGCCCGTGTTCAGAATATGGCGGCGTGTTTCCTAGATACGTTAGCGGAAATCCTTCGGCAGTCCACTGCCGGTTTCATCCTTTTGGAACTTATCAGGTAGGCGTGTCCCCCGAAGATGGCGCAAGTGGTTAGAGCGCATATTTACTGACCGGAAGGTCCGTGGTTCGAACCCGACCTCTGCTTCTCGACTTCCCCTGTCTAGGTTTGGGCAACCTGGCAGTATCTCACCCCTCGTGCTTCCTTCAGGCGGCATGACAGCTAGGCACCGAAAGGGTGTTACAGCTGAACGGTATTTTTGTCCCCCGAAGTTCGCAATCTTATTTCGTAAGTGAACATGTGTGGAGTGTCAAACAGTCATTGCTCAACTCTGTTATTGACCATGTGGTTTTGTGTAACACTGGTCTGTGAGCCATACCTCCATTTTATGAACTTTCTTATTGATCTGGAGGGATTTTTCTTATAAAAGATATTTACTTGCGGTTTAGCTCCTAGGGCCTTTTTTATTGGCGAATGTAGGGCCGCTGTCTCGCATCCAACTTCATGGCTTCGCTTCTCACTTCTTGTTAGGTCTTTCACCTTCAAAATCCACCGACTACTTGCGCCTATCAGGATGCGCAGGGCCTTTGAATTAACACTTCATTTCGACCTCTGTTATTTTTAGCGGGACCCGTTCTTCCTCGCCTACAACGAGCCGTCTCACCATGTTGCTTTGTTGCGCCTAACTAGCTGCTTCATTTTCGGTTGAGCATTGGTAACAAATATGGGACAGGCACTTGCTTCAGTGAAGCGTTTCGTGCGGAATTTTGATGTAGAACATCGAGCCATGAAGTACATTGAGAAGTCATCCAAGCGAGCAGTTGCTGCTCCCAAACATCCTGGGACACCCGCTGTTCAGCTCAGTCACGAACAACTAGAGGACCTATTTTCCCACAACCCGGAACTAGACAGACGTGTAGATAAATTTGACATCACCTCTGCCGCGGTCAAAGATGGGATACTTCCTGAAGGTATCAACTATGTGAAGGAATCCAAACGTCGTCTACCACAGGTAAGTATCTCCAGTTTTATTCTCCTTTGATTTATCTAGAAAGTCTATGGTCAAGATCCTTTCCCCGAACCGCACATCGACTTTGGTTTTATCGTTCCGGATTCAGTGCCGAAAGGACGTTTGACCATGCGACAGGCTGTCAATCTTATTAAAGCCTACCAAACTAAACAAAGCACTATCGAGGAGTTAGCCCTATCAAACAATATGGACCGCCGAAGCGTGAGTAGTGTTCATTCCCGTACTGAAATAAGCTGTTGTTTTGTTCTACAGGTGGAAGCCATCGTTGAGCATTTCATGTTGTTCACGGTTCCGTCGGCACAATTTTGGATGCCGCCTCTGCTATTGTCTGACATTGCGGAGAAACAAAATCTGTTGGATCAGCCCGTCGAAGCGACTGAAGGTGATGAACCTCTCGGTGGATCGATACATGAAAAGAGACGTTCCGCCCTCCAGGGACTCCCATCCGAATAACTTGTCTTTCTAGCTTGTGTACTGTAGATAAACCAAAATAAACTATTTTTGAAAGTCTGTTTTCTAGCCGTTATCATCAGTTGCCGGGTCACCTTCCAAACGTTCACATGGGCTTTCTTCCACAGCTTTTTATATGACTGTATTTTCTCTGGGTCGGTACATCGTTCGAACTCCGCAGCACTGGTCACGCCTTTCAAAGCTTTCGCGGTTCACACATTCTGTTGCTGGGAGTCCGCTTTTCTCCTGGCTCCCCAAAGAGTTGGAGCCAAAGTTCCTTTCCTACAAGAAGCATTTATTTGCCGAATATGAACACTTGACTAATCTTATTGCCAATGGTGCAGGCCAGCAAAGCAATGCAAAGTGAGTTTCGAATTTGTTTGCTTTTTACGTAATGCACTACTCATAAGGTTGCTGGAAATTCTTCAACAGCCCACGACCGGTTTCGCCCTTCTTGGGGCCCATCAAGTAGGCGCAGTCCCCGAGTTTTCGTCAACCTTACGTTCTACTTGAACCCAAATTGGACTGATTTCAAGAAATACACTCATTTGCAAATCAATTTGGTTTTGCGAGAGACTCACCTGGAACCCAGCTGAATCTCCCGTTTTTGATGTTTCCAGGCATTCGTTACAGCAACAGAATTCCGTACTGTGCTTGTGTGGAGCTTCGGTTAATGGGTCACTGTGTCGTTAATGATATTAGGTTCTCGTATTAATTCTCAGATCCATGCTAACCAACCACTGCCCTCGGAAAGAACGCCCCAAGGTGTATTGCTCTCATCCGCCTGCGCTCCACTCTGTAAATGCGAAACACTACTGATTATGCTTCGCTGGCCGGTGTAGTAAAGTATAGGGTAGCATGACTTATACTTTTTGTCCGTCTCATATATCAAGAGACTTCATGAGCCCGACAGAATTCCTGGCGGTGGCGATTAAAGAAGCCTTTCGAAACACAACCTAGAACGGCCGTCTTACTCTATGCAGTAACCCTTCCTTTCGAGAAGCCACTTCCTTGGGAGTCCATACCTGCCATCTCTTGTCGCTCACGACCCGAAGAGAAGCGGAAACGTCTTTCCTTCTAGTTCATCTATTTTGTTGGGAACCCTTTATATACCTGATTCTACGTACCCCATTTGGTACTGTCATATAGAAAGATATCTTTTTTGCGTTTAAGGCTCTCTATCTGTAAAATACTATTAGTCGGATGTCAGTCTAAGTACGGGGCAACTGGGTTGAGCACTGAGTTCGAGCGCAAATTAGTTTGAATTTTGACCCAGTGGTGCAAATTAAAATGACCTCTTATAGATGTTAGACATCTCAGATGCTCCTCAGAAAGTAGTCACTGAGAGAAGAGTTGCTATGCCACTGCGTCTGGAAACATGCTTTAGGGATCGGACTGAATCATCAGGTGGTCGTGTCGCCATTCTTTCACCTAAGATCACTCTCAGACAGTTTCTAAGACGCACCGGTGTTGACGGATACCTCGATGAGCCTTTCTTAGGTACTGGAACAGCCCTTGATACCATCCACCAATAGGCTTTCTTCCAGCAACAAAACGCTATTTAAACAATAATTTACTGGTTCGGTGAGAATGCTAGCCCATACTTTGAGCAACACAGGTTCCAGGAGATCTGGGCTACTTG
Organism: Clonorchis sinensis; assembly: GCA_003604175.2. NCBI lineage: Eukaryota > Metazoa > Platyhelminthes > Trematoda > Opisthorchiida > Opisthorchiidae > Clonorchis > Clonorchis sinensis. The sequence goes on from CM030369.1 coordinate 215,200,762, forward strand.
CTCTTCCAGCCTTGAGTCCGGTAAGCTGTTTATACACAGCTTCATTCGTAATGTGGGCGATATGGCCAGGCTCTTCGAAGCGAACGAGGTTGGCGGATTAATTAGCTGTGCCAGGGACTTTGTGATTGACTGTGTCCAAACTACTGTCGAGAAACTGACGTTCATAACTGCTGTATCATGACTGCTTCAAGGTCTCATGTCCACGTCTCATGGCAGTTCTTGTTCAGATGGTTGGTCTCCCTTTTGGTTCCTTGGTAAGTTCCTGCCCTTCTTTTTGGCAGTTTTTTTTTGCTTTCGTCCCCTGAGGTTGCTTGGGAAGCGGTGACGACAACCTATCACTCCTTATATGAATTAAGTATCTGCGGGATAGGTGGAAATATTTGGTCAAGTGTTCAAAATACATCAAAGGACCGTAGTCATCGGAAATAGGGAGATCGGAGAATGATAGCGTATTCTTCAGCTGGTTGGTGTTGTCTTATGTACAATTTCTGAGGTGTTCCTTTAGTAGGAGGCGTGCTTTGGCTTTCCGGGCAACCTTGGAGATACGGTTGAACACTGATATCATGTTGTCGATGATGATGATGATGACCCATATCAAGACATGTGAGAAAGAAACGAGTTAACCTATTACTGACACCAGCAAGGATGCACGCAAGAAACATCCCAAGCAAGGACTTAGTGCCGTGGACAAACAGCGAGCGACAGTGAACCGAAGGAAATGGAACCGGGAAGCAGTGTATGGGTTCATCAGAAGAAGAGAACACTGAAAATGACCGGTTTCTCCCTTCTTCTAACTCATCAGGTAGACCATTCAGTTAACTCCCTCGTTAAAACCAAATTGGTGTGCAAGTGAGTGTAATTCGTGGATTTCTTAGCCGACCAGGAAGTTGACTGAAACTGGGGGACTGCGACTACTCGATTAGTCCCAAGATGAGTGAAGCAGTCTGTGGATTGTCGAAGATTTTTCAGCAACCATGTGAGTGCTATTCTTTCGAGAAACTATACCACTATATCTCGGATATCCTATCAGCTGAAGCATGAGATGGCCTTCATTCAGTGTACTCAGTTGAAGAATTTTTTGCAATTTTTGCGTACAGATTTGTAAAATTGTATGACTCTTTCGTTAGCTGATAACGTGCAAACACTTTGTCACCGTCAGGGCCTAACGTCTTTTGCGTTACTCTACCGTCAGAATCACGGAAAATCTCTATCAGAGCGTACTTCTCTCCCTTCCCCCTCACTTGTATCTTTCAATCGGATAACACGTTTGCCAAACGAGTCATTCATATCAATTTGCTACCACATGTACAACTGAACTGCTCCTCTGAGCTTGAAATGGCTCAGCGATTAAGGCGGGGACCTATCGACCGGAAGATCCCTGGTTCGAGCCCAACTGCGTCTCGACTGCAACCCAGCAGTACCTAAGCTCTCGTGCTTCCTTCGGTTGGGTGTTACAGCTGGAGGATTATCTTATTATCTGCTCCTATCCTTCCTACCAAAAGAGTTCTCTGTTCGGAACTCTATGCCACCATCCCGGATTCATGTAGCCTTCAGTTACTCAGATGCTGAGTTAATGTCCATCTCAGTCCATCTTTAGGTTTATTGTGTCATTTGTGTTTTCTCTTGTCTTTTATCCGGTTTTACGGGATGTATGTGAACTGGGGTTTTTCTTTCTCTCCGTAAATCACATAAATGTACTAAAGCGCACACAATTCGTCCACTCTTGACACAACAAACCTCACTCACTTGACTTCGTTACCGTTTTAATGTGTTGTGTCAGGTAATTGTCCTTCACTTTTGTGTAACTCAAGTGGTTAGAGCGCGAATTCACTGTCCGGTTCGAATCCGACCTCTGCCTCTCGACTTCCCCTGTCTAGGCTTGGGCAACCTGGCAGTATCCCAGCCCTCGTGCGTCCTTCGGGTGGCATGGCAGCTAGACACTGAAAGGGTGTTACAGCTGAACCACTTGACACAGAGCAGGAGCATGTGGATATTGGTTCACTAAACTATTGGGCTGGGTGCGGATCTTAGTTCCTCCTTAAGCCAGCTGAAGATTATGACTCTAGTGTTCGATCAGCTGCCACCTCGCTATCATTGGTTCACCTTCTTACGGGACGCGTAAATGCGTCTCTTTTGAAATAGTTCCACCGTGTGGGAACTATTACCGATTCCATCGACTCCTGTGCACCATGTGAACCGAATGCTTTGGAACAAAATCGTTAACCAAACGTTGATAAATTGAAAGAGCTCAGATGTCACCGGCCGTCGATTTCATAGACTGCTGCGAAACGTCGCCATAAGTCAGTAGGATCTGTTAGCGTTCTCAAAGCGGCTGTTTTGTGGTGGTTTTCTGATTGAATCCAGACTTGAGCACAATGGTCTGACCTTCGAATAAGGCACCGTTATTATCCATAGACAGTCGGAGCATTAGCGCGAGTGCCGATCCCCTCTAGAGCGACCGATGTGGTTGTTCCACAGGCCTTGTAACTTTTCTCCCCTTCAATGAGCAGTGCCCTGTAGAATCGCCCTCTTGTTGCTTACTGAGAGCAGGATTAAGAATCATCTTTCTTTAAAAACAGTTGGATGCGTTTGTTCCAAACAAATCGAAAAATTTCGCAGTGATACTTCTTGTAACGTATTCCTTTGCATATTTCGGTGAATTTCGGAGAACTTTGTGTGGTTCATAAGCGAAGGCACCCCGAAAATATTCATGGTTAGGGCGCAATAGAGTGTCCATTTGAGTTTCGAAAAAAATCGTTCAGCTCTATTACCCTTTCAGTGCCTAACTGCCATGCCACCCGAAGGAAGCACGAGGGCTGGGATACCTCCAGGTCGCCCAAGCCTAGACAGTGGAGGTTGGATTCGAACCACGGACCTTCCGGTCAGTAAATTTGCTCTATAACCACTGAGCCATCTAGGTTGAATTCGACAAATCCCGTAGCTGTCAACCATCCGCTTCTATCATTGTTTTTTTTCTCGGTAGTTAGCGATTGGTGGGTTGGAGGGCACCATTTCGTGGCGTCTGGTGGAACAAGCGGAATGCCTTCCGATGCTGTAACAGAGGTACAAGTGGACGAAGTTATGATTAGCCAATGGACAGACGACCAAGGCTATGCACTGATGATGAGCTCTAATAAGAGCAAAACTCGAGTGAGTGCTTCTCCTCAGAATAATTGCGCCAAGACAGGAGGACGACTGTTCAAACGAGATTGATTTGAACGTGACTACAAATTTCGCAACCACGAACAATTGAACCATTTATCCTTGATAGTGGAATAACTGGAAAATGTTTCCTGGTTGAATCGTATTTCCAGCTCGTTCGTCTAGTAGCGTCAGAACACCGGATAGAAAACTGCCTCACCCTGATGCGTAATTCAGTTCTTTTTCTGAGTTATACCATATGTTTCGATCGGAAAGATCTGGCAGAATGAGATAGACCTCATTCGAGAGCCCAATGCAAACTGGTCAGAATAACATCCTTGACAGAACTCTGGAAACTCTTCGATATCAGGTAGGCACAGCCTCCGAGTTTCCCTTTAGTCAACCATACGTTCTACTTGAACCCAAATTGTATGAGATTCGCGAAATCCACTCTTTTTTTTACATTAATTCGGTTTTTTTCGGGAGATTCGCCTGAATATCTCGTTTATGATATTCTTCAACTGAATGTACTGCACAAAGGCCGCCTCGAGTTTCAGTTGGTACTATTTGCGAGGTGTCCTGAAGGAGCACTGCTTATAAGGTTGGCAAAAACTTCGACCGGTCTTGGGTTGTCAAAGAGCCTTCAGCATCCTCATGGGTAGTGTTCCTTGTTGAAAACCGAATAGCTCTGTTGGTTCAGGTGGACGGAACAATCCTACATCATGAGAGAACAGAAAATCTCGAGTTATTGGATGCTTCGGAACCAAACTACCCGGTCTGGTGCATTTTGCACGGTAAAGGACCGTTTCGTTGCTTACCTGTGTGTTGTTCAATTTACAATCCGAAAGGCTTATTCTGATGTGCATGTCTGAACAATATCGTTCATCTCCCATACCCAGTTACACAGTATTTCATACTCTCACTATGTTACAAGTCAGTTGACACACTGTTTCGAACGGGATTCGGGTTGCTCATGGAAGCTCTGTTTTCAGAAGCCAACGAGTTATTAGAGTTCACCAATCGGATTCGAAAATCTACGGGCGTTTAAAAATCTACATACAGAGAAGAAGCGGCTTCTGGATCTTGATGTTGGCGGGCGGAATACTCAACCGAGCGTTGAATGGGTCTCTTATTTGTTATGTTCTCTTTTGCTTAGTTACTTTTTGCAGGGAGAATCCTTATTGCAAAACAAATCAAGGCACTGGAATTGTCCTTGTCAGGGTATTGGTTGATGGGAGCTGCATGCTGCCTGGGGCTGCTGGGGCAAGTTAGTGTCTTGCGGTTCATAAGTGCAGTAAGGGGGCTGGATGACAGTCGACAAGCACCAGATCATTGCAGACGATGAAACCAGGGAAGACTTAATTCCCTTTTGGGGGCTGGATGACTCAGTGGTTGGAGCGCGAATTCACTGACCGGAAGGTCCGTGGTTCGAATCCGACCTCTGCCTCTCGACGTCCCCTGTCTAGGCTTGGGCACCCTGGCAGTATCCCAGCCCTCGTACTTTCTTTGGGTGGCATGGCAGCTAGGCACCGAAAGGATGTGTTACAGCTGAACAATTATTATTATTGTTATTATTATTACTATTGGTTTCAAATTCTTTATCACATTAGTTATCAATCCCTGTTCAACAATCTTTTACTCACACCGTTTGCGATTAGAAAATGTCGAGCCTTCCTGCGACGGACATTTGTGTCGACAAGCCCACCTCACCTGCCATTTCAATACATTCCAGGGACCTCGCTTCTCGATGGAATCAACTTCGGCCAATTGTTGATGTTCTGGAAGAATTGGATGTGATTTTAGAAACCGATGCAGAGGCCGCACGTTTGGTTTCAGGTATGAGAGGTTTTGAGATTGTACGTCTCTTGTCCATCACTATTTTGACACCCTTGTTAGCAACGACACTATCTCTCCTTTGTCGTCTCATTTTCTTATCAGAGCTGCACGTAAAACTTGACTGATTGCACTGATAGGGTGCTGGTTTGTCATTTAGGTTGATCAGTGGTCACTGCCGTGGGTCACCCGCGGCGGAAGCCTGTCGAACATGACTTTGATATCGTGCACATTAAACATTTTCGCAGTTTCCAAATATGACGGATTTGTATACTGGGTGGAAGGGGGGGTAAGAAAAGACGTAAGTGCATGGAGATTATATTCCTGACGGTCGTAGCTCTCGGGCAGAACGAGCTCATCTTGAATTGATGGTTTGACGCAGTTCGCTGGAATCACGTTTACGTGGACGTGTTGCCAGACGTAAAGCAACAGCTTAGTCGGTAGGACAGCAGTTGAAAACTCCTACTTAAGATAACTTCCTAGCTTACTAGTTTAATCAGACTCGGAATAATCACACTTAGTGACTGGGTACAATGTTCCCTCAAAGCAGAAATTTCGTCTCCTTCCGGGAATCATGAGCCTTAACATTGGATTGACGGACAAAACAGAAGCCACATGCACACATTTACCGAAAAAAAGGATCGAAAAATTCCCACAAGTTTGCTGCTGCTTCCTAAAAGGGACCAAATATTTTAAAGGAAAACGTGCTTGGTGTGGCAATTGGTTTCCGCTTTGCTCTGACGGCCTAGTGTGCTCTTAGCACTCTTGAAGTCCCCCCGCGATGCGCGTTCGTGGCACTAAGTAACGGGTTGAACATCAAACCAGCTAGTGAGTTTTGCAACACTGCTGAGACCACGAATAAAAATGGATGACGGACTGCTTTCAAAGCTACAGAAGAGGTCACACAAAACCTGCTTTCATTGTTGCTCCTTCACAGAAATCTTAGTTCCAATTAGCACTCTCATTTTCATGTCCCCCAGAAGGAAAATGACCGATTTCTTCAAAAATTGCTCATCCAACTCGACCCAGTTGTCAAACGAAATTAGAGGTTTACTATGTCCTCCCGAATAAGGACCAGACCAATTCTGATCAGGTTTCACAGATGGTCCTTTGTGAGGGAACCACAATTTCCTGTAAAGAGGATATCCTACGTGTAGGATCATTTCACTTTTCTCTCACAGACCTCGCTTATTAAACGATTTCACTGCATGCGTGTGTGTCATCGCCGTTAATTGTATGTCCTCTAAATTCTGTGTTGAGTCGGGAGCTCAAGAGCCCCTGATTCAGAACCTAGGTTTCTTCGGCTCAGCGCTACTCACTAAAGACAGGCCATCGATATGACTGAAGTCTAATGCCGATTACGCAGTTGTTTAGTTTGGCATAGAGCAAATAATCTAAACTGTGCTGTTAAGTCGAACGCCTCCATAGTGCGTGTTGTCTCACTGCTCTCTTACACTGCAGTTGCTGATGAAACATCTGTCAACCTCATCCTTCAGGTCTTTCCTTTGTAATTCACTTTTCCGCTAACACCCGTTGGTTTTCGTCTTCCAGATATACTAAATGACGGTGGCGATGGTGACGTTGCTGATGAGGAGAGGGAGTTGGTGGAGCTTGCGCGAGTGGAACAAGAACAACGTGCGGTTCACCGTCAGGCATTGGAACAAAAAGTTTGTACTCTTTTCTGCAGGCTGATTTCACCCATTTCTTGCTCACTTTGTTCAATCTTAGACACTTTTTTCCGTGAGAAACGTGTTCTTGGCGCCTTGAATTTCGTGACTGTTGCGTGCGAATGATGGTTTTTCTGCTTCGTTGATTTGGTACTTCTATCCGTATCCGGTGAGGGGCACTTTCGATCTAATTTTCTATGGGATTTACTCGCAGATTGTGGTCGTTTTTGCTAGTTTTGTGTTGTGTCACACGTATTTCCTCATCACTACAAACCAGACATTTTTTTCTCTCATTCAGCTCCTGGACCTGATTGTTCCAGAAGACCCCACGTACTTTTCCTCGGGAGTCACACTGGAAATCATAGCTGGAGCCGGTGGTCGTGAAGCAGGCTTGTTTGCTCGTGAGCTACTGGAGATGTATCGACTTTTGTGCGTGGATCGTGGATGGCATTTCGCCCTGGTTCAAGAGCTCACAATGGTAGGAGATGATATCGTTTCAACCGGTTCGGAAAGTCCCCTGTCCAAAGCTTGTCTGGAAATCGTTGGAGAACCCAATCCGATTGCAACGGACGCGAGGCGTTTCGGTGCCTACGGACAGTTGCGTTGGGAGGCTGGTGTGCATCGTGTGCAACGAGTCCCGGTGACCAGTAAACAAGGCAAAATTCACACAAGCACCGTTGCGGTATCTGTGATCCCTTCTAGTGATGAGGTTAGTTACCAATTGACTTGCCTCCACCAATCCAGTCCCAGAAAACCGCTGAACAGCTTCCGCGTGCTGTCATGGTCCGTCAGCGCTCTGTAGTCCATAGACTAAAACTTGGATCACTGTGATGTCGTACGATGGACGGAGAAAGATACGCGCAACTATTCTAAATGAAGGTCGGCAACCAGTTCGAACTGGTTAACGAAACCCAAGTCCATGACCCTAAAGTCCCCTTGCTGGATTTTGAGTAATGCGCGATTCTGACGTAACAGAAAGCTTAGGGTAATCCGTTCAACGCAGTACTGTTAAAAAGGACATTATGAAGACACAAAAAGCCTCGACTTTTCGGACATCTGGTAAACGGGTGCAACTGTACATCACATAAAGGACTCGAAATAAGCGCCGCTTGCGGGCCTGAGTCCCTTCTCTCTCTACCTTTATTCTTTTCTTCACATTAAGGCATTCAAATAACGCATGGTTGTACGGCAGCGAAGCATCAGTGTTGAAAATTCGTGTTATGCTGTCAATGATGATGATGATGCGGGCCGGAACAAAGGATAAGAGGCCCACGTCCCACTGAGGTAGACGCGAATGAAGGTCGCACCCAAAACTAGGACCAAAAAAGCCAACACAGGAAGGGTTAGACAGAAAGAAGACGGTTCAGGGTCTTCCGAATCTCTCCCGCATGCTTAGAACCCACCCTGGTGTCTGTCATCTTTCGTTTGGCTGAAACGGCTCTCGTCAGTACAAATATCAGACGTTGTTTATTTCATTGTATCTATCCCATTCTTAGAGGAATTTCTTAGGACTGAAGACAACACAATCCCAGGTGACATCCCACAAATGGCTGCGGTAATTCTCTGTGACCGTTTCGGCCTGATATGTCTCTTCACTTCTCAGGGATGACGCGACGTAGACACATTGACACTAAACACTGCTCTTGGCTTGGTTGAGTTCGAAACACTTCACCATTTGTTCATCCCCCCTGACATAGTCGCAGAGCGTCCTTTACGTTTCTTCCTATTGACGACATATCCTTCTCAGACGTACTTCGTGGAACTCCAGGACCTTATACGTATGAGGCACTTGCGGTTTTCGTCGAATGGTACTATCGAGTCTGTGTACGGTGGTCTGAACGGTCCTGGAAGCTTGGCAAGTCGACTCCACCAAAGGTGATCTTTCCGAGAACAGTTTCGAAGAGGCGCTGACAGTTTAACGTGTGATGGATGTTGAACGATTTCTGAGACCGATCTGACAAAGTGAAGTCTTTCTCTCCTTTGGTTCCGTGCTGGTTTTCGAATTTTCGCCCGACTTATACACAAAGCACAAGTTAACTTGAGAAGTCGGAATGAGATTGTGGTGTGATGTCTTCTTGATAGAAACAATCTGGCTTATCACCATACATGGTCTCGATACTTAGTACTCTCCGTATGGATCTTCGAGACTGTTGCTTTTGTCTCAACTATGTTTTGACTCTTTTCGTTCCAGCCGTGATGTGTATTTAGCACTTTTTCGCGCGATTCATCCTACCCACACAGATCTCTATTGACCTACCTGAGCGTGACCTGAGTTGGGCATTCTTCCGAGCTTCTGGAGCGGGAGGTCAACATGTGAATCGTACTGATAGCGCTGTGCGACTTACCCACATCCCCACGGGCACTGTTGTCACGTGTCAGCAAGAACGCAGTCAGCACGCGAACAAACGGATTGCCTTGGGGATGTTACGTGAAAGGTAACAAGTTATTTCGGTAACTAAATTTGGGTGCTTTTTTGTGTGTTGATTTATGGCAATACTGAGCACCATCTGTAGGGATCGGACAAAAGTCGTCTCATCTGTAGCATAGCCCCTCCTAGGAGGAAAGCGTTGGAAAGCAAATGCAAAAGACGATGAATGCGTTTTATTCTAAGGAAACACTGAGTGTAAATTTGGAACCCTATGCCCTTCAGACCTCCCTCTTAAAAGAACCCGTGGTATCTACTGCCCTTCCAGCTTACAATCACAATCATTAAGCATAGCTCTAACCTCGATCATTCGAAGCAGTAACCACCCATCCATTCTTGTATACTTTTAACCAGGCTCGTGAATTCAAAGGTCAAGTCACAAACCGAATCCGAACGATCTCTCCGCCGCTGCCAAATTGGTCACCTGGATCGATCGGAAAAAGTTCGCACCTATAACTATCCGCAAGATCGCATCACGGATCACCGACTTTCCAGATCATGGGCTGGTATTTTCCGATTCATGCGGCAGACGACTGGTCTGTCAGAAGCCATCCAAGCCTTCGTACAACGGGATCAGTCCCTTCGGCTTCACAATCTGTTGTCTCAAACACAATCGTTCAACGAGGGACAGTCAACTGCTTGATTCCACTTGCTCCCCCTTTTTGAAGTCGTTCCCAACTTGTACATTACGTTTTAACTTCTCTAGCTCTTTGATTTCTCTGGTGATTGTCTTTTCCCTTCAGCCTGGCCATGTCACTATGCCAGAGAAATGCAACTCCCAGTTATCGATTTTCGCACGTTGGTGGTCCTTAGTGTAACGCGATCTTTATGGAAGGAGCACCTTTAGCTTACGCTTTGAAGCATACTTCAGCTCCTGGAACCTACTCTTGTTATATCCCTAGGCTAGGTTTCCAGTGTGGGACAATTCCACAAGGCTAGGTCTCCAGTATGGGATGAATTCCCGCCGTTTTCCTAATCGTACATCTTTTGTTTGGGAAACGCCATGCGGTTCTGCCCTTTGTACATCATGATCAGAGCGTTAGTCATCCTCGCTAACGCTTGCGAAGCGGCAACTGATTGGCAGTTCACTCTTTGTGCCCCACACTTTGGCTGAGTTCAACGGTAACGTGGGTGTTACTCAGTCGTGAATACAGATCGGGATTATTTTAATCGGTCATCCTTCTGGATACATATATGGTAGCTCCCGTTAACACAGACCACAGGAGGCGGCTTAACCGGTCCTTGGGGGGGGGACACTCCATTGATCGTACGAGCAAATAGTCGTGTGTATTTAAGATTTTGTTAGTAATACTACAAAACGTGGGGGGGCGAGATAGCTCAGCGGTTAGAGCGCGAGCGTACTGACCGGAAGGTCCGTGGTTCGAACCCTGCCTCTCGACTTCCCCTGTCTAGGCTTGGGCAACCTGGCAGTATCCCAGCCCTCGTGCTTCCTTCGGGTGGCATGGCAGCTAGGCACCGAAAGGTTGCTACAGCTGAACGATTTTTTTTATATTTTTTTTACTACAAAACAGCTGCCGCAGGGCCATTCTTCGAAACACCTATACATCACAACTTTCACCTTTATCGTTTTCGCATATCGCTTTCATGGTGAAGGTTTGTACAGCTCTTTTGGAACACCGATGCTTTGAGAACGCCAGCTGAAATTGTCTGAAGGACTTTTATTTTGCAGTCCCGTTGTAAATGCTGTTCGATTTCTCAAACACAAGGCCAGGAATAGTTTTCACGTTTTATCCTGTTTATATGACCTGATCACAGTAACGCTTGGCTACACACTACAAGTTATGGAATCGGTATACACTAAAGTCACATCTGGCAAAGTTGCAACGTTGTGAAACCTAGGACATGCATGACCACTCGATTTCACCCAGGCAGAGAAACTTTAACAGTCGAGAAGCATCGTGCATCTGTTTCATCCTTGTTGAGAGTCATCAGCCACGCCCATCTTACGAGCCCCCAGAGAGAGCTCTGAACGCGCGACATCCCGGCTAATAGTATACACGCATCCGTTCATCTTCGGTTTCGAGTTCAACTACTGTCTGTTGTTGATGTGTTCGCTTGACTTGCAAGTCGATTATTGGCATGCTCGGCCACCTGATCAACAACTGATAAACTCACCCGAGCCACCAATATTTCGACACAGGTTCAACCACTGGCCTGAAGGTCACCGATTCGAAACACTGAATTTGTGAGATGCGCACTGCTATTGATTTTCCATAAGGATGAAACAGCTGTTCTGTGCTTCTCGGTTTTTCCGCATAGGTTGGCGTTACTGACAGGACAAATTCCAATTTGAAAATTAACAATTCTCACATCATCAGTCTATAAGTGGCTCGGAAGGAAAATAATTTCACAAGATGAGTGCAACTTCCGTTAGAAAAGTCGCCACTCGCGGGGTCGGTCGATGTCTGATGACATTGTATGTGGTTTTCGTGATTGGAAGATGAGCGGCGCCATAGCCTGTCTAACTGAGAACTTAAAATTGCTGTTTGGTCGCTCATGGCTTCTCGGCTTTTCCGCATGGATTGAGTTCACTAGCAAGATGAAATCTCACTTGAAAAACTATCAAATCTCACACCCTAATGTGTCAACTTTTTGTTCGCTAGGACCGCCCCTAACGCTACTGAGGATTATTGTATTTGAATAAAACTTCCCTCACGGAAAGCTTATTTATTACTCGTTGCTCACCTGATATAACCACTCTGAAGAGGGGCAAAAGTTTGTGCACCACCACTAAAAAACCACTGCGTTTTTACTTCTCAGAAACTGTACGGTGACTTTATTCGTCAAATTGAACGGTGAGGATCTTTGTCTCAGAGGAGCAACTTTGGTACAGACGCTATAAAGCCTTGGACTTTAGGAGAATTTCCACGTCGATAGCACGCCATTTGTGCTCTGCACGACTCGCAAGCGTTGGTATGTGTATTCTTCGACAACCCTCGGTAGCTTTTTTGCTTTCTTCATGATGTGGAGCGTCTCCTCCGGGAAGACCATCATCCAAAAGGTTACTAGTAAAAGATAGCTTCCGTTGACCCTTCACCACGTGCTTCCGCAAAGGGACCAACCCTTCGAAGAGGTTGCTTTCATTCGGTGTTTTTTCTCTTGAGACGGACAAATTCGCAGTAGGCTCTAAAGAAAAAATCCTAACGGATATCGCTGACGGGTCACTTTGGTTAGTATCCTCACAGCAAAAAATTTATTCTAGAGACCATCTGGAGGGACTCATCAGAGTTGCCTACTATAAAAATCACAAAGGAGCAACTTGGTTTTTTCGTGGATTCTCACGGTGAAAATTGTTTCACATGGCTTTCCAGTCACGCGCCAAGGTGAAGCTATGCTGATCACCTGTGATCTATCGGTAGTCCCTGCTGTAACCGGGTCAGACAACCGTGACATTATCACGATGCAGCGGTCAGCATTCAGTTTAAAGGGTGGAAATCAGACAGGTTGCTCGTTTCCTTGATTAAATAAACCAAAATGAGATAACACTTGACATGACCTCGTATGCCGCCTAAATTATCCCAACAGTTCAATGCACTCGTTATAAGTGTGGTGACAACCTGAGTTAAAATATAGTCACAAGATTTATTCAAGAAAGATGTTACTCGTAAGTGAAACGCAAACAGTATTGCCAAAAACCAGCAGCTGATGTGGTTCGCACAATAGATGAATCACCCTGTATAATAATTTGTTCAAGACTCTGGTGAATGTTGAAAACATGAAAGTGATATTCGGTTCAAAACTCTTCGAGAAATTTTGATAAAATTTGTCCAGCATCAAGTCAGAGTAGGCTATGAAGGCCCGTGTGAAAATGTCTCATACATTTCGGCAGAATATATTAAAACGTCGAATGCTTCATGCGTATCGCCTCAGTTTAACCCAAATAGCCAGAAATCATCAGAATGTGGCAGTCAATTTAGCCTGAATGATTTTATGCTCTAGCAGATAAATGTGATCACGCGGGCTGTCATTACGCAAGCATCGTCGGTGCTTGGTCTTGTTTAGTCTCAAATGTGTCATGGCAGTTTCTTACAAAAATATGTATAAAATAGTGGGAGCAACCAGCGCGTCCACGGTATTCCCGGGGGTTGTCATGGTCGTCGGTGCGATTACTTTAGCTACTGACAAACTTATCAGTAGCACGGCATAAAAAGGTGTTCCGTTTGCTTGGGCTTCGGTGGAATAAGACGGCGTAAATATGCCGAGCTTAACTGCCCGAGGCTTCGGTCATTGCGGGTGAGTAGAAAAATCAGGATTACAGGGACATGGAAAACGATTTCAAGTTGTCGGCTACTGTTATAAGGGCGTCATTTGGTTGGTCAGAGGTCGCTCAAGGCTGGAGTCAACGCACCTGGTTGGTCTGACTGTCGATTGATCCTAACTTGACAGCTGGCATGTACATGCCACGTCTTCGGTTGGCATACATAGTTTGGATGTGATTCACATGGTATCCGCTAGATGTGAATGTATCGAAAGTTCTTTTTAAGTTGGTTTAATCTGACCAAACAAGATAGTGTGGTTTTCTGTTAAGGAGTGCAAAGTAATGACTGAGACACTTGTTAGTTTTTAATATTCGAAGGCGTATGGAAGCGGAAAGTGAACATGTTTCTGTGTTCGGCAGTGCACTCTCGGTTGCCTACTAGTTTTTCATGAAGTAGCACCGTGGAGATTTTATAGACAGTTGACAGCTGTGGAAATGAAATATTTCAGGCAGGACAGGTATTTTCTCATCGTGTTGTCTTTTTTAAAACAATACTTATGTTGAAGTCAAGCAACAATTCACGAATTTGCTTGGGAGTGCTCTGAAGGTATGGTGTTCGAATACAAAGAAATACAAAAACGCGCTATTGTACATTCCACAAACAGTAAACCTGGCCAAGCGCTTTGACTTTCTCTTTCGATTTTGCTCGCGCCTGGAGCGGTCATTCGCGAGTTTCATGTGCTAACTCTGGTATCAAAAAATTTCAGACTACCTTCGGATTTTATTCTATGTGAGAACTGTTCAAAAGAAGGCCCTTGAACAACCATAACTGGATTATTATTTATTCGCTAACTTGGGCCAACGACGAACTATTTTAAAGAGAGCAATTCTTGGTGAGCTTGTTCCATTTGACCCTGTTTATCATTGTATACTCAATATAGCGTTATTATTTTTATTTCTTGGCCACACACTCCTGGTAAAGTAGCTTTTCGGTGGCCCGATCACTACATATGATAGCCAAATACAACGTCCAAAGCAGTTATTCATACTCACACATGCCCATCTGCAGTACCCACATCTGACAAGTACACAACCTCTGGCGAATTATGTTCTCACTTATTGGTTGCCTCCGTACAAACCTGATGGGTGGTCACTATAAATCTTGTTTTCCGAACGTCATTTTTACTTGCAGGATTCTTGAAGAGAAATGTATGATGAGTATAAAATCTCCCACAATATTGTTCGGACTTCCTAATGTCATAAAGGCAAACTTACCACTCGCCCGATCAGTCACATTATCGATGATGAAAGACCCATGTTGTCAAGATTCAGTGATCGTATGCACCAATGGAGGCAACGAATTTAACGTTTTAACGTTAAGGAGGGGTGTGTTCCAAGCAGTCCTAAGATAAAGCGTTATATGCTTGTTCCTCAGAATTTATGGACCTCACGCGTTTTCAAACGCGTAACCGTAGCGACAGTTAAATGGGGCTGGAATTTGTTGTCTAATCCGCTCGTTTAGTGCACTAAATGCTAATTTTACTCCACTTTTGCTTGCCGCCACTTATGCCATGCAGCTTAATAGAGACAACAGCCTTGTCGTCCTTAAAATATCTTGTAAACATCCCACTGTCCACAGTACTTGCACTCTCATCAACCCGGGCTGCCGCTCTTGGACGCCGCTTACCAGCTCCGGCTCCTGCTTTCGTAAACCGGCTTTATGTGATATTCAGCATTCGGTTATGGCTACAAAATCTTCTACATCTCAGACACGCCAAATATCCTAAAGGCCACACGCAATTTTAGGCTACTCTAGGGTTTTCTCCCTGCCTCTCATACGAGTATGGCCCTCAGCTTTCACACACCCTGGCCCAAACGATGCTCGAGACACCATGAGTGATAGCTCTCCCTCCAAATGAACGCCATCCTCTCAGAGAACCTCCTAGCCTCATGCTGAGCTTCATACTTCACCTTCTTTCCATTCATTCACTGCTCTACCCACAGCCTTAAGTACGCTTCAATCGACCGCGAACTAACGTCCAGTTGACCCTACTTCACCTGCCGCCACTTCTCTCCTCAAATTCTCATAGTGCCGAAACACACCACGGGCGATTTTAACAACTTTCCAATTGAAAAGATTGGCTCACCACTGAAACCATCAATAATTTCAGCAGCATTTGCAGAAAATTGAGTAAAAAGCAGGTCTTGTCGAAAGCCTATGTAGCTGACCTAAGATCGCTCCGGTTGCAGCCTATATTCCAGAGAAATAATCCTAAACCATCAATCGTAACAGAATAAAAACATGCTGTCTAGTTTTTAAGTCAACAAGGGCTAACAGAACGCAAGCCGCAAAGACCACTCGATGCAGTTCGTCTTGCAAAGCCTCTTCCCTTTTTCTCAGGACATAAGGGCACCAGGCAGAGGTCACTTAGTCGTTCAATGGTGCAACACGACGGGACATCTCACGTTTCTTTGTTCACTTGTACCTGCATACTTTTGGCTACTGATTTAATAAGACTCATCCAACATCCTAGATTAGTTGGCACTTACTTTAACGCACTATGTAATATTGGAAAGCCACCCGTATCCATAGCCAGTATCCAACTGCTAATCTTGCCACCTAACTGGTAACTTGTATTCAACCAACTTTCTGAATGAGCGTCACTGAACCATTCCAAAAACGGTCAGTGGTGACTCTCTAGCCCCGAGTTTTGCTCCAGCACGCTGAAATGCAAAAACTCATCTTTTTATATGACTTAAAGCTAACTACCTGGTCATAAGAGCTAGCTGTTGAGGCGCGTGCGTTTTAACCACCATTTTTGGGACCATTGTGCAAGCGTCTGAACTTCCTCCCCATCTTAGTGGATGAATACATTATTAGCTATTAAATTGGTGGCGAAAATTTTGGCTTATAAACTCTCCTCACTTTCGCATATGACCAGGTCGGTTAGCAGCAACAGAGTGGTATGTCCTCTTGATGCCACGGGGGACACAAATTAACAAATAATAACGTGGCCTTTAAGGGTCGTGCACTGAATTATTCGAAAATAGTTTCGTCATTGACAATGCAGCTACCAAGGCATGTGAAACCCTACACAACCACCAACGATTTTCCTTAAATCGTAGAGGACATGTTCAGATACTGCAAGTTCTGATACAGGTCTGTGCAATTCGAAAGATGGAATGATGGTCGTGATTTTATACAACGGGGCTTGTGCTGCGTCTTCCTGTGGACGATATCGTTTGCAAACTCCAGATCGGCAAAGTTCTAAACAGTGTTTTTGAAGACATTCCAGCGTTCATCTCATCATTCCACCAGCGACAAAGTTGAACACCAGTGGAGGGAGTGGAGGTCCTTTGGGGAAACTAACTTCTGTGCGCATGCTTTTGAGGAGCTTACCATACACCGTAAGAAGCCCCGAAGTACATGAATATAGAGGCCGAACTGTGTGCACAAACTTCTATGACATATTCCATTAAGCAAGTGTGGCTAAGAGCACTGTCAGATTGACAGAATCAAGCAAACATGAAATGAAGGCAAACCAAGATTGTGTCATCTGTGCCCTAACATCTGACGGAGTGTGAAAATTCGGTAGACGGGGCACCCAGCCGTTTGAATTCCCGCCTAAATCTTACGAGCCAATGCTTCGAGCGCCGCCGTAGGATGCCGAAAA
This sequence comes from Clonorchis sinensis, assembly GCA_003604175.2. Taxonomy (NCBI): domain Eukaryota; kingdom Metazoa; phylum Platyhelminthes; class Trematoda; order Opisthorchiida; family Opisthorchiidae; genus Clonorchis; species Clonorchis sinensis. The sequence continues at coordinate 215,217,721 of CM030369.1, forward strand.
ATCGGTGACACCAGGAGCCTTTTCAAAGCGGGAGTCAACCTTATGCTTTCGTAGTTACAACATTCACCGCAGTACCCCGCTAAAAATGGACACTATTGTCAACTAATTCCAGTTTTTTGAAACGATCGCTTTCTCCCAGATAGATCAAAATAGGCTATTCAGGCAATGACTGAGGAATTTGCCGCCATTCTTGAACAGAGCGGATGAAATGCCGTCAGGACCAAATGCAGGATGTCGCTTGAGTGCAGATATATGCCTGGACTCTGGCGCTCTCTAGAGAAACTTTCTGACACTTTCCCCCATTCAGTCTCCATTTTAGATAAGGCTATCTTTTGGCTCCGTCGGAATAGCAGCAATGGGCCACGTCGTGTCCACACTTGACCCAGTGATGTCTGTACTCCATGCTGGTCTTAATTTATCACGATCCCCTCATCACTCCTATCTACCGTCACATCTTTAGCTGACCTTTTCCAGGCTTTCCTGTACCAAGCTGTCCAAAAACCTAGGTAAGACGTCGCGAAGATGGTGCCAAGACCGCTATACGTAATGTGGTGGCTTGCCCGTAGTTTACAATATATCAACTGTTTCCCGGCCTGGCCTATCATATGCGCCCACGAAACCATCTCAGCTAGCTCCCAAAACTTCAAATTGCAGGCCATCCCGTTGAGCTGTCTGCTCTTTCTGTCCATAAACCCACTAGTTCTTCCCACTGCATTTTCAAGAATGCACTATACAGCGGAGGTAAAACCTTTGCAAGCACCCGATACAGTGTGCGCTGACAGTCATAAAAATTTCACAAAAGACCACTAGGGTGGACTTATCTTACGAAGCGCTTGCTACAAAGATAAGTAGCACCCTTGGGTAAGCGGCAAGTGGTTGCTCCATTTTGATTTCGCATGGACAAAGACGGCGCAGTTGTTTTCCATGTAATTTTCCAAAAGTTTTTCAGATTCAATAGGCCGCTCACTAGAAGCACACCCAAATTATTTTCGATGGAGCTATAGGGTTTTCGAGGTTGTGACTTTTACGGGGAGTTAGTCCAACCCATTTACACTTGCAGGTGATATGTTGCTCATAGCATTTTGTTTAAATGAGCAAAGTTTCGAGGTCACGTACCATCACCGATTCGTATTTTGCTACCGGTTTACGAGAGGTAAAAGACGAAATCGCACTTTACCATATTTTGGCGTTCTTTAAGAATAAAATAACACCTACAGAATATCTAATGCCAATTCCACCCAGGAAGATCGGTCATCAACGTTTGTTTGCTTTATGCTCCCCAGAGTTGACGGACGAGTTAATTTTGTTCGGCGAACTTCATAGCACTTCTTCTTATGGAGCTCAGCTTCCATTAAGTATATCATTGTCAAAACCAGAATGAATTGTGCAATGGAGATGCGAGGGCCATCTCTGTGGATGATTGCCTTTCCCAGCAATGCATAACTAGCCCGTGGACAATACAGCGTCAGGGGGTAGCTTTCGATAAATTACCAACACAATGGTATCATTTCTATTAGGAATATTACTCACCATAGGTGGAATACGTCATAAAGCGGTCTTCATGATAACGATAATCGTTGTCACTCACCTCCACTACTTATCGTCACTGCAGCATACTAGATCCGTGTCAATATGCGGCGCTGATCACGAGGCATCACCTATACGCGATAACCTAATCCAACAGCTAATGACGACCCGTCATACTCATAACTATATTCACTATCGCCTCACTTCGCTACTTATCGTAACTGCTAGGTCCGTGTCCATGTGTGACGCTGACTATGGGCCCCACACCTACACACGGCAACCTAATTTAATGGCCAATGATGGTCTTTCATAATCATAACTGTACGCGTTTTCAATCAGCTCGGATACTTGTTGTAACTGCTAGGCCCACTTCTATGTGCTACGCTGCTTGAGGCCTCACCTATGTACATTAACATAACCCAATGACCAACGACTGTCTCTCACGCACACCTGTACGCGATGTTGCCTATCTCTGCTACCTATAGTAAAACACATGCTCGTAACTGACTAATGCTCCAACTATACACAATAGACTAATCCAAAGTCCAAAGACGGTCCTTCCAATCCATATATGTCATCCGTCTGACAACCCCATGCCTAAAAATACACAACCAACTTTAAAAACTCATGGTTTTATTTATTGGTTGTATCGGTACAAACGTAATGTGTGGTCCATCCAGTTCTGTTTCAGGAAGCTGCTTTACCTGGACAGAATTTCTGAAAGAAGAACGTATAATCAGTTACGACTCGTACACACTCCGTACACACCCTTTAAAACATATAATTAAACAAAGTTGTAGTGGCCAACTCACCGAGTCCTTACTAAATCCCTTTGTTCACAATTCCAAGTGGGTGTCCACGCTGAAGCTGCAGTCTTACTATTATAGCGGTAAACCCACCACTTGCTCAATTAGCCCCGTGTGTACATCGATTATTCAATAGCGGTATTCGGCAACCATATGCATTATTGGGCGCAACAACTTTAAAGCTAAAGAGGGGTACATATATGTCAGCTATAGACCGGGTAGTATAGACCAGAGCCCTGGGATCCAACGAACACGTACGTCATCATACGTGCACCCATTGATGCAGGGGGTAACGAAGACCTATTGAGTGGTGTCAAGTCTGCTCAATATCCGGCAATGCCCGGTTTGGACGCCCTGCTTGCTGTTACCCATCACATCTGGTCAGTGATTTACATCCCCAGAGATCCCCAAACGGACCAGAACAATACCTATGATCTTACATTCGCTTTGTTCTTCCTCTGCAATCCCCTTGGCCAACTCAAAAACCCCGCTGCTCACAGAATTGCACATCCCAGCTCAAACATCTCAAACATGACGTCCATTACGGAGCTGTCCAGGGACCGAAGTAAGTCGGTGCAATGATGTCATGGCACTGCCATACCCAGTTTGATAGCACACCCGCAACTAAACGCTTCCTACTCTTGACTATACCTTCTCGCCACCCATTAGCTACAACTACGAACAAACTCATGCTTCATTCTGAATGTAATCTTAGGATCATGCTACCCACCAATTATGAATAAACATGATTATTTCCTTACACTGTGAGTACAGGGTGCATACCAAAGGACGGGATGACTTTGGTCAGTTCATTCAAAAACAACTGAAACTTTTACTCCTCTTTGAAGATGAGAACGACGTCTGCATACGCCATATCCACTGGGTTTCCGTAAGCCATTCGAAAACCGGGGTCCAGAAGACTTTAGTTAGTCAGGAATTGTGACCACTTTCGGACGCTTGTTATTTCGGGCCGCGGTCTAATTCATATCATAGTAACTTCTAGAGGCCTTTCTGAGACTTTTCCTGATTTACGTGCCGGATATAGACACGGCTGTCTTATTATTTTGTCCGAAGTACAGCAATGGAACACCATGCGCCCTCACTGGACCCAAGAATACCCTAATCCATGTTGGTCTCAATTTGTGACAATTCCTTGGCGAATCCCAACTACAATGACAACCCTAAACGACTCAACCCAGCCTGATATAGCATGTACTGACCATCATAAAAAAACAAAAAACCTACTGGCTGTGACGAATTCCTTGGCAAGGTTTTGCAGGACACCTGCCACAATGATAGGAGACTTTTTCATACACAGGTCGTTAAAAGCTGCTCAATTTTGAGTTTGGGTGACACAGAGGGCAAAATTATTGTCCTTGTCGTTATTTCTAAACGCATTGCAAAATAAAACACTTGAGGAAACCGGCTCTTCCACAAATTTCCGACCGTCATCAGAGGAATATCACGCGAAGCCGTTGGCAGCCAGTGAAGTATAAATTCCGCGGCCATGGTGGACCTCGAGTGCGTTTAAACAACTTCCAACAAAACTGCGCCTGCATGGGGAGATCTTAAGGGACCGAAAACATATCATCAAATGCTGAAATTTTATGTTAAAGTTTTCCTCCTCCGAACTATGGTTTCAGAGAAAGTTCGGGTGTGCATCCAAGGCTCGGCATTCAATAGCGTATTGTACCGACGGATATCAAACTGCGCGTTATCGTTAATTATAATCTCGTTTGTCTACTTTCAGAAGAGGTGACGGTCACGAGGTTAGAACATGAAAACACTCCTGAATACCATTCAGAGGAGATCGATAGCCCTCCCCAATGATTAACACCCTTTGTATGTTTATATGTTTGTACCCCCGCATTTTGCTGCTGTCACCCCTCTACCCCGCGTGTTCTGTGGCTTGGAGAATAAACTGATAAACCTGTGTTCTTGTGCTTCTCTGTGGACAGTTGGTGAGAATTACCAACTTACCGATACATCCAACTAACACATCGCATTCTCCCTTTTTCCGCCCTACCTGGCTGCTATTCTTAGAACATCCACATAGGGAGTTCGGATAATCCCCTACTCGCGGGCATATTACAATAGACAACAAAACACGTGATGAAAGCAACTTCTGAACAAGGCATCCACCGTTTTCAGGAGAAATGACAGTCATTAGGGATATAGATTCCCTCAGAAACTAGACTTTTATTGGACTTAAACAAATTTTAGTAAAACTGCGACTGTATGGGGAGACTTGAAGGTTTTGAATAAACCCTGTCAAATGCTAAGCTTATGGTAAAGTTTGCTTTGTTGCAATCAATGTATTCACAGAAATTTCGGGCGCACTTCTAAGGATTGGCACTAAGCGCACCGATTTATGTACATATTGCAGAAATTGTAACGGAAGTACTGGTAGGGACTGTATTCAAACTTAACTTGGCCAACTCAACACCATCAAGAGTAAGTAAACTGATCATATTTCGATAAATCGGAAACGCTCCTGAAATGTCTGTGGTCTGTTACGAAAATACAATGAAAATTTGACCCACGAAGTTGTGAAGGCCCCACGGAAGGCACCACCAACCTGAAGGGGTCGATTCAGCACACTGATGAAACCAAATATCACATGAAAGTTCAGTTCACCAAAGCGACATGTGCTGTGTAAGGCAAACTGGGAGGATATTGTCCATTAGAATGTATACATACACACTTGCTGCCAACATTCACGCGTCTCCGTACAAACAGATTAAGGTGGATGCAAATACGACTAGAACAATATTCGCATATCAGCCCAGGTAGCAACGAAAAAGAACGCAGAGATATGGAAGCTCGGTATTCCACCGGAAGAACCATGAACGGTAAGAACACATTGAACTCGACCAAGCACATAGACTGCTACGGTCAAAAGTGACAGAGGCGCGTTTTCCTGCAGCTGCTTTTATAAGTAAGTGAGTGATTTTTCACAGTCAAATAATACCTCAAAATGAAAAGTGGTGTTTAATGAAATATAATAATGCACCTTCTTGGGAAAAGTAATGTACCTCAATTGGAAAAAACTTGCAGTGATTCGCCTATCTGCAACGTCTTGTAGAACTTGTAGCAGCCTGCGATACACTCGTGGATGCAAAGTATGCTAGAAGATAACTCCTGCAACCAAACTATTTCTGGCATACTTTGATTGAGCAGACGGCGCCCTCGTACATCGAGAAACGTTATTCCATTTAGTGATGAATAATTGAAACGCTCACTAACCTCTGAAATCCTGTCCGGTTTTCAGGTTTTTCGAAGAACCTAACGCTTTTGTCAAATAAATTGTGCTACTTCTAACAATACTGTTTGTTCCCAAGATGGTTGGTGGCATACCGTCATACGTTAAAATAATACTACAGTCAAAATAAAACGCAACTGACATAACACTTACCCTGGAAACAGATATTGGCAACCTTTGCGTTGGACACATACAATTGAAGCGTAAGCCGAAGTCAGCTCTATCGACTCTGCAAAACTGTGACCAAGTCCCCACTTCCTCAGAGGAGGATGCAACCCGAGGATGGTTATAATATTTATTTCTAACCAGTTTGTGGCGAATCGTCGGGTAAGACCATAATGTTAATCGAGATGGCTTGGGGTTTGTGGGTACTGATGATTGCACGGAAAAGGGACAATGCCATACACAATGGGTATTATCCGATGCAGAATTGGTCACGCCTTAACCGACAGTGGGCATGAAAGCACGGTTACCAACAGTTTTTCTCCTATGGGGAGCACATCAAACTGTGACAAGGGTGGGTTGTTAAAACTTGAAGGTGGCTGATCCCCGGTCTACACACACATAGCCCTCCAACTGAATCGAAATTATCCATGACTCTACATCGGCCCGACTCTGCCGGTGTCAACCTCCTCATCTAACCCAGATCCAGCTGCCACGAAAATGCATATCATCTGTCCGACTGCTAAACCTCAACAAACGCTACAAGGCTGTCTAGAAATCGAAGTGTGTCAATGCCGTGATAACATGGCATGCAATGTCCTGTCCCCTGGCACACCCGTGACTATTTTCTTCCTGAACCTAACCGTCACCTACCGCCTACTCGAGCCTGTAATTTCAACTGCGACGGTCTGGCTCTTACGCGGGCCGAAACTACCCACCAAGTCCACAGATACTTGATTCTCTCAGTAAGGAAAAAGGACTTCGCGTAACTGAGGTCTTTGAATTTCCGCCGCAAATTCCGTTTGCCTGTTCCACAAGTCGAATTTCATTTATGGTGTCCGTTTGACTCTATGCATATGCACAATCTCTCATCGAAAATATCCTTCACAACTGACTTCCCCATAACGCTGACATCAGTGAGTCGACTTGGTCTCACTCTAGACCATATTTTTGAGACGAAACTTGCGGTTTGTCTCCGCTTCGAACTCTTTCGATCTCCTTATTCATTTTTGCTTTTTGTGACCCTGGGCATCTACTCAACCACCCAAGGTCACCCATGGCCGGCAACGATTTTCACTTTTAGTTCATGTCAGCCGGTTCATCATTTCAATAGTCGTACCTCATGCCCATTGTCGACATTTTTTGGTTCCCACAACTGCGGTGACTTTTCACGTAATAGGCGTGTCTCGTTGGTTGTATCTTCCTCCCCGCTGTGTTTTGACTGCCGCGTTCAGATTGTAACGAGCCGATCATGCCTCCAATGGCAGGTTCACTAAAGTTGGGAAATAAGCCTATTATTATTGTATAGACAGAACAAAACAACATGCACCCTGCCTGGTACGTGACAAGAAACCTTCAAGTGGCGGGAGCCGTTGGAGCGAAGTAGGGTGTCAAAGTTACCTTGGAGAGTGTGTTGGTGATAACGCACGGGGTATAACGCGGTGTACATATAATGATTGAATTTTTTGGGAGCTCAAACTGAAAGGCAATCGAGATTGTTATATTCAAACGAAATGTTCAGCAGATTGGAACGAACGCGTCCCAGTGATGGCCGGAGCCGGGTAAAGAAGTTGTTCATAGATGCGCGAAAAGGGGCGAGTGGGCAAGAGGACACAGTCGAGAGTGGCAGTGAAATAGTTGCGGGTGTGCTATCAGACCTGGTATTGCAGTGCTATGAGATCGCTGCAGTGTCATACTTCTGTTTCTGGGCAGCCTTGTAATTGACGTAATGCTTAGGACGACTGGACTGTGGATTAGCAGTTCTGTGAGCGGCGGCATTTTTGGTCAGCCAAGGGGATCAACACAGTTAGCGCAAAGTCGAGGTAGGATCTCAGGTAATTTTGATTCGGTTGGAGATCTCCCTAGATGTGAAGAACAGACCAGGCGGAGTGGATAAGGACCAAACAGGGCGTTCGAAGCCCGTGGTGCCGAAGATCGAAGTTTGGGAGTGAGTGACACGACAGCAGTATGGTCTAGTGAATTTGAGGATGTATCAGATAGGATGGAGTTCATTATCAGAAAAACACCTCATTGTCATTACAGTTAGGATGGTGACGACAAAGGGCTAAAAGAGATGGATAGGAATAGATTTATGCTCGGTAGCCCGGCAATCAAGGACTGCCTATGTTTACCATTATAACGTCCTTATGGTAAAATAGGCCTGGAACAAACCGGCATAACTATGCAGAGATGGTGTGATAAGGGAGGGACTATTGCGAATACAGCTTCCGAGACGATGGACTGGTTTATCTGGAATCTGCTACTTGAGTTAGCAGTACCATCATTTGGGAGGGAAAATGAATGAAAGAGATAGGGGTCACCAGTCCCCGAAGCACTGCCCTCGGCTCCAGTCAATATGTGCTACATGGCGAAAAAGCCCATAGGCGCTGGTCTAATATGGACTAGGGATTTCACCATATCTTCTATTTATCTTGTATTAATTGCACTTCCGCGAGCAGTAGAGAGGAGTCCACGTGTTATGTTTGGTTGACGAAGCGGGCTTCGGCGTGGTGCAAACTCAACTGAGACGAAGGTGGTTACAGCTTTGCACGTCGATGTAGGCCATGGGAGTCGCAGAGTATCTTCGGATCACCACATGTATTTTTTTTTAATTCTTTACAAGATGAGTGGTCATTTTTCGATCGTCTGTAATTTATAGCGTTACCAGATAAATGGCACTTGTCGCCTAAAAGGGAAAACAATGGCCCTCTTTTATGTATATCCTTAATTTGAATGCTACGTCGTACGCGGCTGCCCTCAAATCCGAAATGAGGTACACAGACCGCACGCACTCTTGAAGCCCAGTAATCACTGGCATTTTAAGCACAAAGTAGTGTAAACCAGCTAGACAAAGGTTTCATTAGGTGAACTCGCTCCATTTTCCTCCACATTCGATTATGAAGCCCTTTCGATCATACGATGCAACCATTATCCACCTGGTGGTCACAATCTACCCAGCTATCACCCAAATGGCAAGACGCGTAGCTCTTATGAGCCAATGGAAATGTTCGTGAACGAATCGCCCCTAACATATCTTCCCCGAAGAAGACCCACCTACCCAACTGAACAGGAACTGTGGCCACCTTGTCACACCTAAACCACACTGATCTTCCGAATCTACGGCGTCGCTGGAGGATATGCGCCCACCGACTGCTTTTTCGACTTCTACCGGACGTCAACAACAATGCCCTACAAAGTGTTCGTCGAAGACAGAAAGATTAATAGACTTCAGGCTGCATGCCTTCATGTGTTTTGGAGTATCCTCTAAGGCATTTATTTCAATAACGCGTGTGAAGTTCGGCAAACAGGACAGAAGACGTGTCCTCCATAAACTTCCACGCCAGTCTAAACTAGAACTTCAGGACTTGTTCACACTCAAACACGGTAGACTCCATGGTTGGTTCATTTTCAAATCCACTAAATAACACCACCTCTAGTCGTCATGACCGAAAGCATTTACAAAGTATGTATATTACGTGTCGGTTCAGGATCTTCTGAAATAGGCTCGCCACATTTCGGAACAGGTTCTCCACCAAACCTTTACAATGTTCCTGCAATCCTTGAAAGCCATTGCGGTTATAACTGCCACCCACCACCGAGAGCCCGCGTCTTTTGAGATCCATCAGCGGGAGTATATCGGGTCGAGTCTACATGCTTCGGACTCCTCGCTCAAGGATGAAACTATTGGATCGATTTTGAACTAAAGAGCCGGTGCTACGGTGATGTCCTAGGAAGCGCCGCGATTTATAAAACATCCGTACATGCATTCCGCGATAAGTTGATCCGTAATCCATGTGTTACAGTGGGCCTAAAGAATTACAGTTGATGATGCGCTTAATTTTGAAGTGCGCCCAAAGATCAAAGGTGGCGCTGACGACCAAGTGAGCTGTCAGTAAGACGTCAGAGCACTGATGAATTCAGTACACTGTCGCATGTAACAGAGAATCCACGTTCATTTGGGGATATCCACAAGTGGAATATTAAAATAACATGAACCACTAACTACAAAGATGAGTGGCATGTTGAAAAATTCGTTCGGCGTTTGCCTGTTGCTTTGTTTGTCTGTCTGCTTTCGGCACCTACACAGGCCAACGTAGGGATGGATATCAGTAATTCAGAAATGGGATAAGCGTCAGTCCTATGTAGGCACAGCAATTAATATGGTCCCTAGCATTGGACGTGATTATCTGCACACTCAGAATATAGAATCCGGCAGCGCATGAGTTAGCGAATCATCAGTTTTGAACACCGATGTCATGCTGTCGAAGATGATGGCACGCTGCCATCCATTAACTGGAACCATAATAAAGCCAAATCAATTCAGCACGTCTGTTCAGCAGGCTGAGGTGATTTGCCACTCTTAGGCTTCCAATACTTCATCTTGAATCCACATAATTCTGATGGAGAAAGAACTTATGTCGGAAGCGATCGAACAAACTATACGTTACCAAGGTATACATGGTGTGTGATATGTGACACCGTTTGGCCGCAGCAACGACGTATTCAAAAGCGATAGTCAGTTGGAAACCTTGAGCCCTGCTTTCCCATCAACCTCTGCTTATCGCTATTCGCTGCTAATCCACAAGTTCTCACTTCTATATTTGTAAGCTAGAACAAAATTTAAAACAGATGGAAATAGTCTGAAAACAGTAAATCAAAATGACGAACAGACATTTAGACTTTCTCTGCTGCCGTATCTGTTAATGATTTTTTGAGTACTCTTCTCTGTCGCATGAACAACGCAAACATAGTTCTCCAGATTTCATATTATCACCTGGACGACCAAAAGCAGCACCAGTGCTGACCATTTACCTTTACCATTGACCAAACTTTACAAACGCCATATCTCGATCATCAAAAAGTTATTGGTTCACATGATCCGCAAGATGGTCTTGAAGCCTGCGAGACCCCTGCCACATGCATCTCAGATGTAGCTTTCATCCAGCCTGTATTTAGGGATACTTACGCCAACCTATTGCACCATAAAAGCCGGCGGCAAGTGACAGCCAGAGAGTTGCGGACAGCCTGCAGACGCTCTGCTTCTTGAAGGTGAAAGGACGTTCACTTTTCTGTTTGCTAGTGAGTTCAGTGTATCAGCTGACAATCTGCATCCGAATTCTCCTGTTATTATTCAACCAATCCTTATCATCTAAACCCCATCTTGGTGATAATAGGACGTGACCAGATCCGGGACCTTGAATCTATCTTCCTACTTCCCCTTCTGTGACGAATCCATCAGATATCTTTATACCCTTCACACTCTGTCCAGTTGCTGCAACTCTTTTCATGTATATGGATGTGTTGCGCAACATTTAAACCCAAGACATCGGTTCACATGTGTAACAAATTACTCTGAAGACTGCAGCCATGAGCCTACTAAAGCCTATCCTTGGCCGACAAAATGACGGTCTAGGTGAGCAACTATCTCAAGGGTATCTCTCAACATAATACCACTGCAGTAAACCTGTTAGCGTCCCGCCGAGATTAAAAGCGATTTTGTCAAGCTCGATACAGATATGCTGAATTGCGCACTTGTCCATATCTTATGGCAGACCCCACTTTTTTGATAACCTCCTAAGACAGATAAGTTTCTCCTAAACAGTACCCTAATTACTACCGGTGTGAAAAACCACCTGCTGTACATGCATGTCAGGCAGGGACATTAGATATTTGTGAGCAGATCATAAATGTGGGGTAAAATCAATCTGGAGTCAAGGGCGGACACATATGGGAATCCGTTACGAAGAACCTGTTTTACTGGTGTGTCTCTCACGAGGAGACCCAAGGTCCGACACCCAGTTTTACCTCACTCTAATATTCATTCATTTTTTCCAGAAAAACGTTGAGAAAAAGTTCATCAAAAGTCAACGGTTAGATTTGCCTGGTCTCAGCTTTGACCAGTCATTGTCTAACCAACAGCGGAAAGGTGTTTCTGGATAAATCCAAGTCTGTACGAATGAAATGTGGCTAGATATGTCCAGCGGGCAGTATAAGAATTGTTGCTGGTTTTTTGAAATATGAAAGGTGTCTATGAGTTATTGATTTCTAATCGATCGGTTACCGGCGTTTTCCTGATAACCTACTACTGACCTATTTGGTTTATGAAAATTGTCTGACTATACGGGTCCACACCTTTTCCATGACTGCGAAAGGAAATGACACGGAAAGAAAGTTAAGGGCACATTTTCAATCACAGATAGCTCACAAGCATTTTAGATGTGCGGATTCTGCCAACATGGAAGTATATAGAATCGATCACAAACCATACGATAATGTGGTACAAGCCCAATTAAGATGGAGCCTGTTTGGTTGCCTCTGAAAGAATTTCTGAAGCTCCGCTCACAAAGTGGTTCCCCAACTTTCAAGCCAAACTCAAGGCGGTCACATTCGGCGCCAGATATCCTTGGTATCAGACAAAAAGTAACCGATGTCTATCCACATCAAAACGTATATTGAAACCATACTTCCAACAGGATACTCCGTACACTAGACGAAACAGAAAGGAGACATAACAAACCTCCCAATAGCCAACGTCAGTCGCAGTAGCCGACTACTCGACAGGCTGCAGAGATCTCGAAACGCCAAGAGGGTTTAAGGATCCAGTGGGTTCAGCAGAAGTACAACGAAGTATGAAGCCGAGGTCTCGTGGATCCTCACGGGACTTTGTAGTTCCTGCCCTCAGACTGGAGTCAGTTGCTGAAAATGAACGTAACAGCTGTCTCCCACCATTGTAATCGGTAGTATGTGAGTTTAGAAAAAGAGAGTAACCAGTTATAAACCCAGATTTGTGCCTAGGATAAACACAGACTGGAAGATGGATTCAGTCGTAGGTATCAAAGGGAGGTGCAGGCTGGTACGTATGATACTCGCGGTTACCAAACTAAATGAAAGTTAGGTGTATTTAAACAGGCTAGTATGGGCTGGGGCAACAATCTATACTTGCGCCTCAATAAAAATAAACTATTGCACAACAATTGAAGTGGGTTTCGAAATTCTGGAAAGAAGAATTCGGGATGGGATGCTCAGTACTTTGACCAGAAATGTGATAAGATCCGCATCAACTGTCATTTCTAGGAGCCTGTACCGAAGAGTCGAAACTATTGGGAAGTCGCATTAAGACGGTCCTCGCTGAAAGTGACCAACGAGGAGTACCCTCGAAGTTTGTTAACAATATCCGTGCTGTCTATTCCCACACATCTGGACACATTAAGGTTTGCAATGAGCTATCCAAAGAATTACGCACAAATAATGGAGTTCACCAGGACTGTTCCATTCTCACCATTTCCGTTCAATTTCGTCATGTGTATTCTTGGAATCTGGGCGTGTAGACCATATATGCAGAGTGGTAGACTTCGATTATGCGGACGATATTATTCCGCTACTTGGTAATCTTGATTTTGCATAAACTACTCTGAACTGAATATCCTAAACGGTCCCTGTTTTGACATATCGTCTTCACCTTCAAAGCCCCATATCTTACTTCAGAACTTCCCACTCTTTGAGACTTCAGAATGAGGGGCTTCAGTTTGTTGGTAGGTTCACTTATCTTGGTGGCTACAAAAGCCTTGACTGCATTGTGACGGACGAAGTCAGTGCACACATCACCACAGTGCAAGCAACATTTACCAAATTGTGCCATCCCTGAAGTCAGATACGAATATCGCCGGGGCTAAATGGCCGTACCTACAAAACGACTGTGAGAGCAGCTTTACTCAATGGCCACCGAAGCTGGCCCTTCTGACTTGATGACTTCAAGCATCTTTAGATAAGTTTTAATAGGTCAAGGTGGTTGAGGCACGTAATAAGTATGCTGTACTACTGTTTGCTAAAGAAAGTCGGTCTCCTCTTTAAGCCACTGCTGGCGAAAATCTCGTATAGGACAGTCCACGATGTGGCAACCCGAAAAGGAAGTGGCCAAGCTGAGCGTTGCGGGATTTTCTTGCCTTTCTGAATGGGATCCAGGAAATTCTGCTTGTATGTAATTGGAAACCCCACAGAACATGGCACGTAGCCTATCTCCGTGGCAATCTTGTTGTGGATTCCTAGCCCGACTAGTTGGCCAACGCTCGTCTCTGTTGGTGTTTTGGGTCTATGCTGGGTGACGTTCGCAAGGTACTTTGTGTCAATCCCACTGATGTCGTCTTATTCCAACATGATGCTCAAATGTGTCTGTCTCCATTGTTTTGGAAGGTGAGGATACCTCGTTCTTGGACACCTTCTCTGAAAACATAGAACCAAGTCTCAAACCTTTTCTTTTCTCTCCATCCTTTACTGTGACCTTCTACCTCTGTTTGTAACGGAGTTAACTACTACCGGTGTATTGTATTGCTGTCAATGATGACGATGGTGTCATATATCTCCACAACAAAAGCGACCTAACCACGTCTCTCATTAGGTGGCCAGTAAGCTCTACGTCGCGCCTATGGGAAGCTGCTGAGAGGAGACTGTCACGGAATAAATGACACTGATTCAAGTGGTAACTAGTTCCTAAATCCATATGTTTCTAACTGGTTGCCGTCTAGTTTTTTCTCAACAAACCATGCTATGCACCGACGGTGCGGATTGAACTTCTACATGGATATAAATTCCGGCTCGTCGTTGATCACTCCAACAAAAGCTCGGCCACATATTAACTCCACTGCAAACCAAACACCGGAGGAAGGATAGCGAGAGATTTAAGGGTGATTGTCCAAATGTCAAAAGCAAAGACAATATCGAAGGAGCCATAAGTGCGTCCACCAGAGCCCCACAAGCAATTAAGAGGAGCTTATGCATTTGGTCGGTAATTGCCTCACCACGTTTATCCCTCCTACCACTGAATACGTGCGCTATGAAGTGTAACCCTGTCCAACTAAACACGATAGACAGCCCGAAAGTGTCCAAAGAGCAGGATGCTTAATCTCTGGTCTAAGTTACCAAGAGGGATGCGCCAAAATCAATCTACACATGCTAACCTACCGATACATTCGTGAATACGTGGTCCTCCAGTCAAAAATAACAGGGCTTGCTCCATCGTTGATAGTAGCTGCCCAATGCCCGGTACGGGAGCCGCTCCTCAAAAGAGGATTACTGGATTTAAAATATTGGGTGAAAACTATCAAGGCGTTTCACCCATCGGCTCGAGGAAAGTTTCCATTGATAAATGAAAATGAAAACTGTGAAGCACTACTCTCCTTGTTACTTTGGCTATTTGGAGCCCATTTCTACTCTGATGAACATGGTAAAGTTTGTTTTCGTAATTCGACTGCAGCAGACACTACTTAAGAAAAACACATTCCGAATGTTTTGCGAGTCATTCGCAAATTCGCCGCCGGAGCAGGATGCCTCCAAACTAAGCTTTAATCCACTTCAATGAAACCTGAAACGTTGTGTTCCCCGAGACCCTAGTTGCTAGATACATTCTCTGGAATCGATTCTATTCTACTAACACATATTACCACTGATTCGAAATAGAAATTTGTTTTCGTTCATGGCTCTGTGAAGACGATGCGCGAATTCAAGCGTTCTCCTAACTATGACCACCTGCTGCTAAAAGACCTACTTCCTTTGCTTTACAGTAAACACCTATGCCGTTTGCAACGCTTAAAAAGAACACCAAATGGGAAGTCGCTGATGCAAAAGCAAACAAAGATGGCCTACGGCATACAGTGTACCAAGTGAACGGTGATCAGTACCGGGGCGAATGGAAAAACAACAAACGCCATGGTACTGTCATGTCGTGAATTATTAAATAACTGCGTAGGTCGGGGGACATACAAATGGAGCAGGAGCGGGGTGTTATACGAAGGCGACTGGGAAGACGGAAAACGGAGTGGATACGGTGTTCTGAGTGCATTCAACAGTGCTGGGAAGCAGGTAAAAGTCTATTGTGGAGAATGGAAACACGACAAACGCCAGGTAAGCTGGTTGATATTAGTAAATTAAACAAAAACCCATTAAGGGATATGGACAAAATTGGTATTCAGATACTGAGATTTACGAAGGCGAATGGTGTGCGGACAAACGGTGGGGATGGGGACGCATGCTTTACGCTGATGGGAGTATTTACGAGGGCCAGTGGGTGGACGACTTACGAAATGGTGATGGAATGTTGCGCCTACGTGAGTTGTTCTGACCAAATCATTGGAATTGCAGCCAACCAAAACAGATTCGAGGGCAAATGGGTAAACGATAAGAAAAATGGCCGCGGGAAGTATTTCTTTCTCGGAACAGGACAACTAATGGAAGGCATATGGGTAGATGATGTGCCAAAATGTTGTCAAATGGCCGATCTTGGCAGAGAACTGGCACCAGAACGTACACCATTTGAGATCCCTGAGGTGAGTGGATTAAGTAATTAGGGTTATCTTGATAAATCTTCAAAATTTTTATTTAGATAAGGCACTACAGAACAGCGAAGCGTAAAAGCCATTACCAGCAAACTCAGCTGCGCTGGTCACTGCCATCTTCCTGGATGGGGAGCCGAGACGGGCCACATCAATGGTCAGAGACATTGTCAGATATGGCCCAATCGCGCCCTCAGTGGCGCTCATGCATCAAGCTATTGCCTTCAGTGCATAGCTCCCTTCCCAATTCCCCCACTTAACAGTCCATTGACAGTGGTGTTTGCACCTCGCGCCTCCAATGCGCAGCTACCTACCTCACCTCCCCAAATCATCGGCGAACGAGACTGTGGCAGCTACAACCACTGTACGACAAGTACACGGTTTCTTGCAGCTGACGATGATGATGATACGACTATAGAACAGCCATGTACCTTTTCCTTCTTGAACATAACCACGAACCAAACTGTCGGCAGAGCCGCGCATAGGACGAACAATGACATTGAAAATACAGGATGGAACTCGCTTGACCGGATAAATTTACGCAACGCGTTAGTTACGCAAGACAAGGTTAACAACCGAGTGAATAGCCCCACTACTCGGATTGTGCTCAACTTGTCTACCAAATTGCTCGAATGTAAACTCCAAAATGTTCCGCTAGGTCGGCACTACGTTTAGCACTTGTCTCTTATTCCTCAGCACAGGTTTTTAAAAAAAAACAAGGAGAGTGTGAAAGAGTAGTACTACGCTTGTCATAAGTCTGCAGTTCCTTGACGCATTGCTTCCGTTTACCCTGAAGTACGTGGATCTAACGGTGGGGACAGATGTAAATTCACGATCATAAACAAGTTGTTTGCTAAGCCACGAGGTGGCTTGATTGCGCAGATGGTGTCAGCGCTTCTTGGAAGCTAATCCAGGTGCGAAACATCTTCGGCTGAATGAACATGCGGGATGAGGGCTACAGCACCGATCAGCAAGTGACCAAGTTTTAAACGGGCTTTGGCGGAATGGATATGAAGGCTACATACGGTAGTCCCAAGAGGTCTCTTCAGACCTGTATGATACAAAGTGATACACGAACTGTTCATTTCACTCAGATGAAAGTTGAAGTGCGTCTTCAAGCAACCATTTGGCATTCAGGCAGAGCACGTTAAAGAAGTCTGATCGAAGAACCGTACCTTCAAAACCAGGTCGAAGTTCCAGCGGTATACAAAAATCTCGGTGTTCGTGGCAAACGTTGCAGCGTTCTGCTATTGAAAAACGTTTACTCCTGCAGTTTACGCTGTGGCCAAACGGGGAAATCATCCCTACAGTGGTAATTCCACAAACCCGAAACGTATAGCGCTATAGATGACGGTTTACCTCGAAAATCATATCGTTACCATAAGTAAACAGTATTGTTCAAATGTTGTATTCTGAGGGAGAGATGTCTCAGTAGTTAGAGCGCGAATTCACTGACCGGAAAGTCCGTGGTTCGAACCCAACCTCTGCCTCTCAACTTCCCCTGTCTAGGCTGGGGCAACCTGGACGATTATTATATTATGTATTCTAAAGTGTGATAGAGGAGATGGGGTGAAAATAATCACCTCATAGGAAGTACATGGTTTTACATTACTGTCCATAAAGTTTAAGTAATGCTTTATATTACGAACAGATCCGGATAGGAATCTCAGGATACTTTCCCGCTCTACACTGCAGTTGTTGTGAATCCAAGGTAGAAGTGGAAATGATGTTCGAAGGGTGAAGCGTGACAGTGAGGGTGCGTATTACACCACACAACTACAACTGTGCTTGCGAATAAAATACGTTTTTTCTCCCCTTGTTCCACGGCAGATTAAACTGGAAGATCCCAACGCCGTACTGCGTGAGACTCAAGAGAAGCTCTTGGAGCAACTATCCAAATGACGGTGATCGGGAAGAACGTTTTGCCATTATTTTCTAACCTCATGGAGATGTCTACCGGTCAGGCGCACTATAAATAAGCGAAACTCAGCACATGTGAACAGAAAAATGACAAAAAACACCTGCAAGCAAAGCGAATGTGTTGGTAGATTATCAAACAGTACATTTTATGGCGTTTGCAGAAACGTATATAGTACAATGGAACAAATGCTTATAAGTCTCTCAGATTTTGACCAGTTGCAACAAAGCTGCACAGACGGCAATTCAATGGGGTGGGGGTCGAAACATACACAGTGGGAAGAGCGTATATAGAAAATGGATACCTACGGATTAACTTCAGTTTGTTTTACAAAAATTCAAGACGGGTGGGACTTGAGTAGAGGGGAACAATGGTCTTAGATATGAGATATTAACATAAACGACTTGGACGAAGGGAGTAACAAATGGCCACGGTTCGACAGGAGGGATGTTGGAGGATGCCGTCAGCACAGAAGGCGGCAAAAAAGAGCATGCTCATTCAAGATCGGTTACATTCAGTGGAACATGAATTCCATGCGCCTCTGGGAATCGGAGGCAATACTTAGTGTCCCTCAAAAACTTCACGGTCAACAGACGACCTGTGGAAAAAGAACGGAAGGGGTTTGGGGATAGATGGGCCATCATAGGTGATGTACAACACAGTAAACGCACGTTGCCCCTATACGACAATAACACAATGGTGGATAATATTGACTCACCGTCAAAGTAGTTTGCGTGGATTGCATGGTAAACCCGACCCGCGGTGTCTGCATCGGCACATTTGACGTACACCAAGCCCTGTGAACGACGAAGAGACATCAATGGTGGTGAACTGAGCTTAAACAAACTATGCAAAACACAAAAATTCCACCTTGACAAATTTTCCATTTTGAGGTGCACTACACAAACGCAAATTGACTTCCGAAAAGCGCGACAGACCTGTCAAAGAAACAATGAGTGGGGGGAGAGCAAGCCTATAAAGCTTGGATGGGTAATATTTTCCGGAGTTGTCTGTCACAACGGATAACGAAGCCGCCGGAGCAGGATGACTAACATCACGAGCGATCTGCGCTGTCACTCTGAACACCCTAGATCTTGCAATCACTTGTCTACATGCTTAGAATTCTAAACTTTTTAGTGCTGACGAATTGTGTTCAGGATCTATCGAACGACTGAATCTAAATTTGTCCTTCCATCGAGGGGAAGCGAACCCATCAAACCTGCCCTGCACACAGTGGTTAGCCTACCGAAAAAGTCGCTGAGCAACCAGTGGTTTTTCGGTGGCTCCTGTTGAGGTCTGGTAAGCCTGGGCGCATTCCGGTCGGGTATTTCGCCCTTCGGGTTGAGTAGCGGCTACGCAGCGAAAGAGGGTATGGACTAAAGATTCGATTTTTTGACAATCCATGCAACCACTTTTACGAAAGCCCCCCACAATTCATGCTTCCAGCCTGCGTTGTATCTTCGCGATAATTAAACATAGTCACTACAGTTCGTTGCAACGAATGCCAGTACTATGTTGTTCATAAGACGATCTACAAACCATCTGTTGTTTTATTGGAGACTACTCATAAGGTTGCTGAGACCTCTCTGACATATTGCCTATTTAAAGTCGTCCGGGTTTTAAACTCACTATAGAGGGGTTGAAGTATAACAATGGTGTAAAAGATATACTTTATTTGGTAACTGGTCAGGTGGCTGTTGACCTGTTCACCGAGCTTGGCAATTGATCTGCAAATGTTTCGTTACCATTCGAGGAGACATCTTCAGTGCCCTGTTGGGTAGGTAGGCCCTTCTCTTTGTACTTGTGTTCATATAGTTTACAAAAAGCAGCTTTGAGCTGCAACCTGATTGGCCACTGATAACCATCGCACTTGGATTTGGTTGGTCCGATCATATATGTGTTGCGTTGTGGTTTGTATTTTTTGCTTTCTAAGGCCACACACACAGATGTACTTTATTCCAACTAGCTGTTGGTTTGGCCAGTCGATCTGATTCGGCTTGTCATTGCGGAGGGCCTGGCTCTCACCTGGCCAGGGGTTTGGGTTAGACCTCGTTTTCCCATAAAACCACAAGAGGCCGTTCTCCAACATTGGAAACCATCAGATATGTACCTGGGGGATACAACATTGCTGTATCTGAATTCTACGTTATATATTCAACGACTGGGGACGGGATGACGGCTACGCACTAAAAATGAAATCACAACGGCTGTCGTCCAAACCAAGAAAAGCATAAGTGCTGAGACGCTGCTAGGCAATTGGGCCTGCAGGGAAAGCAACCCAAAAGTGAGCAATCATTTCAGCTGTCACCTTACTGCGTCCTTACAACTACGCCTATTACAGCTCAGTAGTTGGATATCACAGTTCCACTGAATACACGGAGCACAAAAAATCAATATCTAAGGAGGAGGGGCTATTTCCCTGTTTCCGCAGAATCCACGCCTTTGCAAACAGTTCATCGATGAAAAGGTCTCTTGCAATCGTCGCGCTGAAAATCCACTTTCGGCCCGTATGAATTCGGGTTCAAATGCTTGAATTTGAAATGCTCGAGAAACAAGTATATAGGCAAGCAACCGATGAGCGAAATAAGCGACTGAACATACTAACCTTTGTTCCCACATTGTCAAGCCCTATGTGGAGGATTGAACCACAATTGACCAGTTTTTTTAGTAACTCCCGTTTGATGCGCCGTTTGTCTCGCTCATCAAGGCGACTATATGGGGAGAAAA
Source organism: Clonorchis sinensis (assembly GCA_003604175.2). Classification (NCBI taxonomy): domain Eukaryota; kingdom Metazoa; phylum Platyhelminthes; class Trematoda; order Opisthorchiida; family Opisthorchiidae; genus Clonorchis; species Clonorchis sinensis. The sequence goes on from CM030369.1 coordinate 215,238,448, forward strand.
CGAAATCATGTGTTAGATGAGAGAATATGACAAGGGGGAAAGGTGCAGCCAAAACAGATAGGCTATCATACATAATCATAGTGCAGCCGTATGCGGATTTGATTCCAAGGCCGGGGAAAAGTTCGAAGACTAGACATCAGCGCCAAAATCAAGTTACCGACTGAGGGCCGAGCATTATAACCCTCTAACTGGTCCCAGATTTGACCAACCAGAACCGGGCTCCGCAACAACAAACGGGCCCATCGGAACACAGTCTTTAAGCGAGTTCACTGATCCGTTCTAGGAATGCACTTTTATCCCTAACATTCCATCGGCGTACGGCTGTACCAGGCTTCTAGAAACGCTATGATTTTTCCTAGTAGACTGCATTACGTGACGAACAGCCAGAAATTCGGAGGCATCATATACGCAGTCCCACTTATGCCGAGTACAAGATCGGAAAGTCAACCTGTTTTTTAGCATAGATTCTTGTGGTATACATTTTACAGAGACATACTGCAAAGTATGTAGGAAGTACACAGTTGCACATATGTATTCCCAGTCATAGTCAGGTGGTGTTTTCCAGACGTGAAAGCAGAGAAGTGCTCCAAACTTCATTTTCCGCTGTTCGCGACGCATCCTGAAAGTGGCTGTACAGTCAGGTAACCAGGAGCTCCAACAGCAGACGTCCATAACTTGTAGACCGTTTGCTTTAGAGAGTCATAGCCTGAGATAAAACGCCGAATAACAGCATGAGAACTGCATCCTGTTGGAGCCAGTAAAAGACTTACTCGGTGGAAAACATGTTGCGAATTTTTAGGCATTCGGTTGGCGGGACGATGAACGGGGGTTTCTGCGACTTGTCCGAGAGCGCTTCAACATGGGAACAAAGCGGAACCAGAGGTGAAGGATGAACGACACCAGGCAGATGGAGAAACAATCGAAAACGAATAGCAAAATTCAGTAAGCTAAATTACTGACCGGTGATGGGGTGATGCGTTTTCTAACAAGAAACCAAGCATAGGTAGACTGTATTTATGAGGCAAGTTTTTGGATACATCAAAATGTACGCTTGGTATGTTAATTCTTAAGAGATGTAGCTACAGCATACAACTTCATCATCTCACTATCGACAGCATGACATCGGTGCTGAACACCGATACTTCACTGCCGTACAAGCATGGTTTATTTGAAAGCCTTGTTGTGAGGGAAAGAATAAAGGTGGACGGGGGGCGACTTAGTGCTGGCTTACAACAATCATACCGAGGTGCCTATATCCCCAGACACTCATTCAGGCAATCTGGATAGAAAACTACACCTGTTGGCAGCCATATCTTGCAGTGTTTTAACCAGGCGCAGTAGGGATCACGCGGTCCCTATCCTGGAAGGCGAGTAGCACCAACAGCACCCAAACGTTTCGTAATCTCTTCCATACCCCCCCCCCTACCAGGTCAAGGGTTGGCCATCTCTCTGCTTCCGCCACTCTGAGTTGGGCATGGAAGTCTTGCTAATGCTGCAGAACCGTGTGGTATGCCCGAGATGATTGGCTGAAAAACATCCAGTTCAAACAAAGTGGATGGCCTTCAGAGCTACTGTCCTCTACTCGTAGCTATACGACAACACAAAAAAATGTTTGCATTCAGTCAAATGCCATTTATGTGCAAAATTTGCCTTCCAGCCCCTAGTTACACTATCGCCAGCGAGTAACAATTTACGTCACTAGAAACACTGTACCCTGTTATAGTGATCTCCTACGGGAAACCAGAGCAAGGAAATAGGATACTTGGTCTCTCCTGAGAGCCTATACTAGGTTGTGGCTGACTGGGAAGGCCGATTTCGACTCTCCAGGAGAGTAACCGCACTTCAGAGGAGTCTCTTTTAGGCGGCTACTACAGACTTTACGACTTACCTTACAAAACACAGTCGGTAGAGAAACACCTTCTCAGACTACGTCATCATTAGTGCATGACAAACACATTTTCTGTCCTTATTGCCACGGTAGAACTAGCATAAGGAGAATGGGATTGCACGTGTCGCTGCTGGACACTGTATCCCCACCGAGAGCGAGATCATCAAGTGGATTGGCAGCAAATCTATTGTTGTCAACGTTAAATTTAGTTTCATAAACAGTAGGTTTGTTGCTATACAGTTCATGCAATAAATGAAGTACTTACAAGCTAGGAGCACTCAATTGTGAGTTGAAGTGAGATTCGCAAGTGTGATCGGAACTAGCGCGGAATATGCACGCTTAAAACTGTGAAGACCAAGTTCAACCAGCGACAACGAAGAAAATCATCGGTGGTTGAATACTCCTTTAATTCGGCCATGTACATAGCTGCATGTATAATAGTTGCTCGGGTGCATTTTGAATAGCTGAATGGTGGCTATACGTCCAAAATAAATCTGCTACACCGAAAAAAAATCGTGAGTGAGTGTGGTGGATGGAAGAAGGCGAGAAGCTAATCACAGAAAATTGGATCACTAGGCAGGAGTGTCCGAAAGAACGGAGCAAACGATGTCGAATCGGGTCATATGTCGGCTCTGGTGTTTCTGTTTGCGCTATATCCGAGGGTAGCACCCCAAAGTCTGTACCAATCGGCCGCGACCGTCCCCACGGTGATTTCACCTGCAAAGGGGGGTGGACGGCACAACAAACCAAATCTAGATGATGTCCGTCTAGATTCGTGCGTTTTGGCTATGACAGAGCCGATGAAACTAGCACAAAACATGTATCTGTCTTACCTGAACCCTGCCAACCAGTTCCACCTTGCCATTGCCATGTTTCTCCAATACCGCGCCAATCTCGAACTCCGATGCAAGTCTCCACCTCGTAAACATAACGCACAACTTCAGGCCACAGTTGGGCGAGGCTGAAAGACGAGGAGAATGAATTTTTTAAAAGGCGAAGATATGGGTCGAATTCTCCCGCAATATAGAATAGGGCCTGATAGAGTATGTGTATTGACGACTGCTCCGTGGCTTACTGAAAGCTATAAGGAAAAACATGGCCTTTAACGGAGAATCGAATTGGCTTTGAAAGTTTTTGCAAAATACTGATGAAAGGCGCAACTGAGTATTAGGGCTGTATGCGCTTTGGACATCTGTCCACGGGTAGCCCCAGTTCCTCATCCCTTCCTTACTTCGTTCTCTTTACAATGTGATACTTTCTTCAAACTGTGCAACACAGTTGCACAAGGGAATATCAACGTTCAAGAGTGGCTTGGAATCGGTTACAGGAACTATACGGTTATAGTTCCTGTAATCGATTTCAAGAGGTTAGGGGCAAGATGGCTCAAGTGGTTAGAGCGCGAATCTACTGACCGGAATGTTTGTGATTCGAACCCGGCCTGTGCCACTCGATTTCCCCTGTCTAGGCTTGGGCAACCTGGCAGTACCCCAGCCCTTGTGCTTCCTTCGGGCGGCGTGGCAGTTAGGCACCGAAAGGATGCTACAGCTGAACGAACGAACGAACTATACGGTTACACACTACCATTATCGGCACCAAAATACTACCTTGAACACACCCAAAAATACACGTAGTACGAACGAAAAATAAAATGCCCTTACAGGATTATAACTCGCGACCTCTGGATTAAGAAACGTAGTACACATATACACCGATCTGTCACATTTCTGCTTAATGATTTACACTTTGACTATCCGCGTCATAAGCAGAGTCTAGTTATTGCTACTATGAGTGGAACGCCCATATTTCCAAGATGTCCAAAGTCAATGGTCTGAGTAAATGTAGAGCAGACCAGTATCTGGACGTGTCAAATGAAGGCCTTATGTCAACAGAAGTACATCGATAATGGATACAGGCACTTAACTGCCATAAGAGACCCGGAGTCCCTACTTTGAACTGGATCCCGAACTGTTCAAACGAAGGCTATTTTGAAAGCCACACCTTTTAAGCAACTGTGGACCGCACAGGGAGAATTCAATTTATATTGGGTGACGGACATCAAGAAGCTCATCCGACGAATTGGAAAACCTAGGAAAATCGCACACGCTGTTCATGTACATCCGTTTAGTATCCACTCTGGAATCAAATTCTACCGCCCAACGTCAGATTTGCGTTCCGTTTTGTTACAAGAGAGAGTGAGTTATTCGGCAATTGGTTTTCTCCTAATTCTTTATTTCCCTACCAGAAAGGGGGGGCGAGAGACGGAGTAGATGTGGCTGTATTAGTGAAAATGACTTACTCCTGGTGTTTTTGACGTAGACTGTCCCGAAGAGCAAACACTGGCACATATGGTGGTTGATCAGGGTCCACTTCATTATCTCGAAGCTGTTGCTGTAGCAAGTCTACAAAGGGTGAGAAAAAAACCGTTCGTCTTTCAAACGAAACTCAGAGAGTGTGACTTTTCGAACTGACAAAAGTTTATTGGAAATAAAACGGGACAAACTAGGTCATCTAGAAGCGAGAGATATGAAAAGAAGATGGCAATAGCTTGAATCGAAAAATATCACAAAGTTAGCACATTGGTTGACTTCAGTTTTATAAGTGATAAAACGAAAACAATCCGGACACATCAGAACGCCCAACTCAAATAAATAACATCAAAGAAAAGGCTAACGACTCTTTCACATCAACGTCACAGGCGTAACAGAAGCGAACCAGTCTGTCAAAACGCAGAGAGCGTCAAGCCACTGCAAAAAACGACCCGAGTCCTTCATCAATGGAGTCAGTCTGTTAGGATACACAACTTACAATTTTGCAACCAAGATTCAACTGGAACTAGTCGTTCGTACAAACCCAAATGCTTGAAACTTGTAGATTCAACCAACCGAATAGTCGGTTGGTTGATGGACTTTTTTAATCCAAATCGCTATTCTATCAACTCGATTACAAAGAACACAATACTTTGAAAAAACTGAGGACAACCAAAGTGTCCGGCTCAGCGAGCGAACCGACGGCAAACAACTACTTCGTCTGGCTGAGCATAGAAACCAACGATCTGTGCACGCAACCTGCCTTTGTTTTTCACACAGACGCAAACCAAAGAATGAGGGCACATGTTGAGAGACTCCCAGTAAAAGCACTAGCACAACAACACCATAAACGCAGGAATTAACAAGTCTCAAGGTGGATTGAGATGGATGTCGAATCAGGTTAGGATAAACTGAAGGTTAACTAACTACCTCCTAGCGAACAGCAAGTATGTACATCAGCGGAACTGACTTCGTTGTTTGTCCTCTACAAAGTCCGACGGTCACCAAACAGTTTTTCGAAGCGATTCGATAAGGATCAAATGGAGTTCCGGAGCCCAAATGGAAAGACGGCGTCGTCTTTTTACGCTTCCAACTGTCTCCTACATACAACCCAGTCCAGTTAACAACATGAACCAAAATATCGATACTAATTAATGATGTGTATTAGACCAAGGACAACTCATTAACATGTGTTCATGCAACTTCTGTGTTCGCCTCCTTTGGCACCGTGCATGTGGGAAGTGTACTCGTGGCTAGGTGACTGTTGGAAGCCGTATCACCTGCTTGGACAGTCGACCAACCTCTGTGAAGCTGTCATCTGTTCGATATTACTTTCAGCTTGGTGAGTGAAATTCTACCGAATAAAATTTGTCGTTGCATTACGTTGCTTTCGATTCAGCATGCACTGTTTTACTACAAATGAGTCCTTATTTTACCGGACACACCAATTAAAGAACCTGAAAATTCAAAACTATCGTTGAGCTTGTGGAAACAGCGAGTCAAACAGAAAGTGATCTTTCTGTCCTAGAATACAAGGGGCCTCTTCCTTGGGCGACACAGTCACACTGGGTTACGACCGACGGGAGACGCCATTCTAGGCTCTCTTCTCCAGGTGGAATACTGCAACAGACCGGCAAAACTTGAAAATCTGTTTCAGCATCAGAATCTCACCTGTATTGCATGGGGAAGCATTTCTGTATGGCATCACAGCTTCAATAACAGTGACCTTTCTCGTGCCTTTCTTTTAAAACATTTGATGAACATTCAATTATCGTTTATTTTTGAAGAGCATGGTCACAGACATAAAAAGTGAATGCAAGCGATGAATGCGAAAGGGTTACGGGAGAATACGAGAGAAAAGAGAGAAATATCTCTGTGTCTAGGTAGAGTGTGCAACAGCGACGATCCCCTATGATTAAGTAGCTGTCTCAGCTAAACTTGTAAGTTAAAGCGCGCAAAGGCAAGTAACGCAACTACCAGATAAAGGGGGTAGGTGTGAGTTGGAGGTAGGGACATACAGGCCTGCCTACTAGCGATGGCCAAATATGGTCGTGAACAAACTAATCAGCACCCGTCATTGCCTCTGCTCTTGAAACAATACTACAGCAATAACACCGAGCCACAATTGCAGCAGGTGGACAAAAAAAGGTGTATTAATCTGGGATATTCACAACAAAAACTTACGATTGGTTGATCGGTACAAGTAGCACCCGTCACCAATCTACGTTAGATCTGACAAGAACGGCGGGAAGACTGAAAAAGAGATGCTAGCATTTCGCTCACATTCATCCCATTACATTCTAGACAGTGTTTAGTCTGTGTGTGCGGTCAAAATCTCCGCTTACACATGGTAAAACTGTGCATGGAGTGGTGTGTGGTAACGTTGTCAAATTTCCAAACCCGAGCGGCGGCCTGAGCATTCCAGTCATCATAGATTTGAGAATTTTTCTAAATAACCAATGATCGTTATCCCCAAATACGTTCTAAAGCTTCCGAGCAGAATCTTGAATGAGGCATCTAGTGATAGCCATAACTAGACAGAAGTGTTGACGCAGCTGATAATAAAAATCCGGTGGAATGAAGCAAACAACTGGAGATATGCTTGATTTTTTGGCAAGACTAAACCTGTCGTCCATCGAAAAAATATAGTATTGGGGGTGGGGTGTGGGTAGTATAACACTTACGCACAACTTCTGCAACCAAGTCCCGAATGCGTGCTGTTTTTTGTTCCAGCATCCGCAGTCGTTTCTGTCGGATCCATCGGAGAAGAAACAGAATACCGATCACCAGCACTAGCGTCATAACTATCCAGAATACCGTCACGCACATTTGGGCCAACCAACTGACCCAGAACCGCATGCGGCACAGCCCAGAGAAAAAGGGCTGTATGCTTTCCAGTTGCACAACGTCATTTGGTCCAGGGGTTGGTTTACTGCAAAGCAAAAAGAGGGTTTTGTTCTACTCAGCGGTGTCTTACTGGGGTAATGTCGCATCACGGGGATAAGTTTTGAAGCTTAGGGCGGCACCGGTGTTTCAGTGAACCGTTAAAATCAAGATGGTATTAGATGGTAGTGAAGTATAAGACAACGTCTGTGTCGTCTGTCAGTTTATCATCTACTTGCCATATTATCTTCGATCTCATTCGCACTATCCATATGAACACGGACCATCTACTGCCAAACATAAAAGCGATGTAACGACCGGAAGTCGGTCAACAGGTCAGACGAACCAAGGAAAAACTGCTCTGTTTGGTGATCAGCGGCGACAGTCATTCCGTAAGCAATGAACTTTAACTAGGGCCTACGTTCCCGTGAGACTCTTAGACACGGTCTTATGAGCGATCGCATTTTTGTGATAACATGATTCTCATGTGAACAGTCCCCCCCTGTCCAGATAAGATTGTTCTGCTACGTCCACACCAATTGGTGAAGCGCCGGAGCCAAATTTCGCTCTCAGTAAAGCTCAACAGCAGTGCACACTCTTCGACGCGTGAAGATATGGTGCTACCACTACTCTCCTCAGTACATAGTAGGAATATGTGAGTTATCACGTTTGAACTAACGAACATGTTTAGGCCCGAGTAGTGTGATCGCCTTGTCAAACGGCTGGGACGACGACTCAGCGACTACCCTGGTTTTGTCAATCGATTGATCCGACAGTCAGGAATTCGTGCACATGCGAGGCAAAGGTTGCTTGGGTCCGGTTAGACAAACGCATTGGTCAATGCCTGACATCCTTCGAACATATGATAGGTGTTACCGAACCAACCTGGCCGGTCAACGCAGGACAGACAACGGCTTGAAACTGTTCCTTGGCCGTCTGACCTAGACTCCTTTGGTAGGACCTTTCGAAAGCTTTTGATTAAATAGGGCACCACCGGCCTCGCGCCGAACTTTCCACGTAGCCTCGTGTGGTCAAGTGGATTGGGAACCTAATAAGGTGGCTCCAACAAGCTCGCTTAGAAGACACTTCTCGACTGTACATGATCAAGGTTAGAGTACTCCAGAGTTGAGTTGTCTCCCACTCTTCTGCTGTTCATCCGTATCTAGTCGCCTACAAACACCTGCTGACGATGCTACCGTACACTAATCCAATAAACTCCAAGCAATCCGCGTGCAGAACACTGGCACATTGAAGGATAGCCTTGTACCCATTTACTATTGGGGGCTTGTCGGACGCATCCAGCACTTTCAAATCCTTACATGTTTCCCCTTCGCTTCGCCATTGCATCTCCAACAACACAACAACCTAGCAACCATTCCTGGTTGTCTCTTTCAAACAGGTTGCGGCTCAGACATCCAGGAAAGTTCGATAACCACTATATCTCCGTGAACTCTGAAGTACAGTCGTTCGGGTTCAACGAAAAAATGTCTCATTGCTTCCCATACCCTATCCGACGACCTTCAAGCACTTTTCCTCTGTCCACGACAAGGGTTCTAAGCCCTCAGCTTCTGTTCCACTTTCTGAGTCACTGGCTTGTGTAAAAGACCTTTTCAGGATGCTAGTGCAAACCACGAAGTTTATTTTATAATTTTCAACGCGAAATTTCGTCGTGTAAGTCAATCAATCTATACCGAGAAGCATTGTAGAGCATAGTAGTGTGCATCTCACGATTCGTCAGGACGATTCGTACCCGCGACCTCTTCGCAGGACACTAACACAGTGGGCACGAAAGCCGAAAAAGGTACTCCTGGACGAAGAGACAATCTGGAAGTGACAGATCCAAGCATATTCTGTTGCAATCCAGACTGTCCGTACGGGCACTGGTGAAATAGGGTCGGTACCAGAAGAAACCGTACAGAGGAAAACCGTGCTACAAATCTGAAGCGTATATTATCGGTCCGCATGACGAAAACCGCACAGAAACATGGGTTACTTGAAGACACGTCCACGGAGCACATAGTGAGGAACGACACTTGGCAGGCCTGAATAAACCTGATTACCAAAACTACTCCCGCAAAATACGACCAGAAGCAACGAAGTCGAGGTCAAAAACCTGTTGATATTCTTTTCCCTTGGTATAACAAGAAACATTCAGCTGGAACTTAGTTGGGTCTCTTATTAACACTATCTTAGTTTGCAATTGAGCGCACTTCATCTGTAGGGGTTGTTTTCATCGAAAATGTTCTAACCTCCCAAATGACCTACTCGTTAGGCGAACCACAGAACTTACTGCGGTTTAGGTGAGAGAGCCTCATTGGATCAAGGTGCCAGTCGGCAGCGGAGAAGTGAATGGCGGTACTATGTAGTCGGAAACCAGTTAAGTTAGTAGGCTTTGCGTTATTCAAGTCGTTCAGCTGTAGCACCCTTTCGGTGCCCAGCTGCCATGCCAGCGGAAGGAATCGTGAGGGCTGGAATGCTGCCAGGTTGCCCAAGCTTAGACAGGAGTGGTCGAGATGCTAAGGTTGGGTTCGAACCACAGACCTTCCGGTCCTTAGGCGGGCACCTAAACCACTCAGCTGTCTCCAGCCCTTTGCAATAATGCATGAAAGTATGATTTGGAAAAGCGCTTATGTGGACGTCCGTGATTTCGCGACAGCTCATTCCGCCACCTACTGGTGTCAGACTAAAAATACAGGTTATTAGCACCACTAGAACAACGCTCATCAGCCTAGATCCTATCAAATCCTACTTGGGGCTCGCGGAACAGTAACCTGAAACAATAATTTGACTATTCAACATTGCGTACAGACTATTCACACCCAATCAAACTACTAATAAGTGGTACGATCGATCAACGACCACGCGGAGTTAGGTTATCCCCTCCACGTAGTGTATAGTTATGATAGTATACACGGGATGCAAGCGAGATTCACTATACATCATTGGACGGTGAAGGCGTAAAAATGCAAGTTGCGACAGTTCATGAGACCGTGGTGTGGACGCAAAACATCTGGCCAGATAAACAAACGAGGAGAGGCACGGGCTTCATGTATGACGTCCTATCACGAACGAAGTAAGGAGGCGTAACGACACGGTGAAGATTACAAGTCGTAGGAGGGAATGCGGAATTTTTCACCTTCTTCTCATCAGCTTCAGCAGGCTAAGGTTGGCGTTACAACTACCCAGGTGGAAAACAGTTCATGCTGTGCTCCCGAGGGTACACTTGTCTACCCCCCAGTGTTGTGCTTAGCCGTACTTCGTCTTGTATTCTTTCGAGTTAAATTTTTCACAAGGAATCTCCTGGATTCCATCTTCCCCTGTAAATTCACGTTCTAGTAATAAAAATCCCTCCAAGACCGGTGGTTATAGCCCCCACACAGCGGACGACAACAAGCATTTTCTGACGGCTGACAGTCTGAATCCAATTCAACCTTTCGGTTCCGTGAGACGTTTTATGGATGTCCTGGACTGTTTGTCAGTTTGATGAAATTTCTTTGACACGTACATAGAGCTGGTTTTCTGTTCTACCTACATACATGGATCCACATTCACATACATTCCAGACGCAGTTTAAGGTGCCCACAATCGCTCTCCACTACCGATGGATTATGCTAGGCTTGTATGCGCTTTTGTATAATGTGATAAAGTTGATTAGTTGAAACGTGCGCCGCATAATAGATGATTTGGGTTGAGAAGTCGTCATCCCCTAGCGTAATGAGAGTGAGTTCTTAATTCTGCCATACTTCCTCACGTCCCTCGAGCTTGTTGACTCATCTACGCAATCAGTACGTTAAAAATGGCTTGATTGAAGAACACATCAGTCCATTCGGTGAATATGGGCCTGAAGACTAACTTTAGATAGAAATGGTACACGGTTTACATGCATCAAATAGGGGAGGGGAAGAAAGAGCAAATGCATAGATTATCAGTATGACCGCTAACCTTTTCGGGTCCAACTCATTCCCATACAAGTCGTAAGCGACTAATTTGAAATGCACCCGCCCCACATGAATAACCACAAACAGGACATTGCGCCAAATATTGGGAAATGATACTTCGTGATCGGAAGGCGCCGTATGAGTTTGCCATTCATGCTCTACTAAACGCATTGCAGCCGAGGAAGACATTCGTGGACTGTCCAGCTTCGTAGTGCCACAGTGGTATTCACCTTAAATTCAAAAAACATAACGATAGGGTGTCACTACGGTCAACAGAGATATAGAAAAAATCCATCAAACAGAAAATTTCGTACTTTTAGGACGACGGAGAGGATGAGATTAGAAGCAAACGGGGGTAAACTGCATCAACGCTATGAATACCACCATCTCTAAGAGTGGATGAGCAAGTATATCACTGAGAAACGTTCCCCGAATAATCCCTGGATGAAAACCGTCCGAGCCATGTCCCACGTAAGTATGAATCCATTTCTACCACGAATACGGGAAGCCACCATTTCATTTCTCGGGCGGATGAAAGTATAATCCAAATCACTACTATGTCAGATAATAAAATGTGCGGTTTCTGAGATTCGGCAACTAACAATGCTCGTAGATACCGACCAGCATAGACACAAAAATCCAATGAACGAATTGAACGACATGAAAGGTACAGACGACCCCTGTGCGGGCGCGACAGTCATCGATCTGCTACGGAAACATTGGTGGGACAAGAGGTGGTTGGGAATCAATGACAAGATAAGGAGTAGCGGCAGACACGTTAGTACCGATTGCTATATCTTTGGACGGTACAACGAGAGATACAACGTAAGCATTCGCGTTTGTCAACGTCCAGCACCGACGAATTTGATGTAAGATACTAAGATCTTCAACAAACATGTTAAAAATCGACAGTTTATGTAGTTGTTAACCAACTGTTATCTGTGGTGTCGTCCAGATAAGATCGCAGCTTGATAAACCAACCCGAGGAGCAATTCATTCCGGCTAACACCGCTGGTACTCGAAAACACTTGCGGGAGATGGTATGTCAACGAAGTTCCCGAACACTGTCATTTAGTCTCATCCAAAGATCGCCTGCAAACTGCAAAACACCATCTGCGACAGCTGAACCCAGCACATCACGAAAAACTAGACGCATAGAATCGCTGATATCATTTAAAGAAATGGCCCTCAATATGTCACCATCGGAAATGCCCATGTAGGAAAAGCGACCGCATTCTACACGTCCTCGAAAATCCAGATTGCGACAAATATCGATGGAGAATATGAGACGCTTCACTTCACAGTCCAATGAAGCCACGTTGTTTCTTTCAAACGTTTTTGCTCTGTATGGAAAACATTCTATCCCAGAAAATTCTACACCAGAATTCCCACAGGAAACCCAAATTTCAGCACCTCAAGAACAGATACCCGGAAGGTCTTTGTACTGGGGCAGCTTGATCAAGTCTGCTTGATGGACGTTAACCAGTGTACGAAAGTGAGATAAGTTACGTCCAATATGAAAAAACAAGCTGGGACTTGAAAAATATGAAGTCAACAGAAGGTCGAAAAGTGTTGTAACGGTACTTTCTCAGCTTAGTTCTCGGTCTGAGCCTCCCAAGCTAGCGTGCGTGCCAAAACAACCACCAAAGGTGTACAAGGTATATTAACGCCCCAAACGAAGTCAAGAGCATTTGTACAACGCTTCATATATATAGCGTAAACGGTAATAACTTTCTGGAAATTCTGACGCGTTCTGGATGCACCATTGGCAACCGGCAATCGGCCAATACTGGGTCATGATTGGCTGTTGGGTCCAGATTTTCAACCAATCAGATCTGGGCTTGATGCCGGACCGGCAAGCGTCTCGAATTCCTGGCCAATCTTGTGTGGGGTAGGCTTTTTGGCTGAAGCAGCACCCGACTGCGGGCGGTAGAGCGAGATCTGTGTGGAATTCCGCCTAACAAAAAGTCTCCTCCATCGACGCGTTTGTCTGTCTATCTAGTGGCCAACAACCCAATCCTGGAGCTTAGAGTGGTGAAATCCTGCATAGAGAGAAATTCTGCAGCTATCGGTACCTTCCCGGACGAAGGTATGATCCGTCTGTGGCGCAAGTCAAATGATATATATGATTACCGCTAAGTAGCCGCTCTATGGTGTCTGCAGGGACCATATGCCATTGTTTTGCGCTCAACCATATGCCTGATGGTTCGAAAAGATAATTGTGGGAAACGTTATCTCAAGGTGCGAAGGAAGTGCAGAGAGTATTCTACTCATGACAGAATGCCTCTGCCAACAATGACATAAGTAGGAAACAATAAGCCAAAATCACAACCCACCTGCATAACGACTCAATATGTCGTAGGCGATGCCAAGAACAGGGAGCGCTTCATCCAGATCCCCTTGATGTAAGCAGCCCTGAAAGAACATCATATTATCGTTAAACGGATGGTAGCTTACCATGGTCTCAAGAGAATGTTCCTTTCCCGGTTTCGCGGGGCTTCCACAAACGATTTTCTGAAGGTCTGGGTAACGCGTAAAGTTGAAGAAAACAGTTATGGTTCCAGCAAGCAATTAAAACGTGTCACAAACAGGGTAGCACAAAAGCAACCTCCACGAGACTAGACCAAGTGGTAAAAGGACAGTCGAAGCTCCTCGACACCCCATTGTAACGCGTAAAGTTGAAGAAAACAGTTATGATTCCAGCAAGCAATTAAAATGTGTCACAAACACAAAAGCAACCTCCACGAGACTGCACCAAGTCGTAAAAGAACAGTCGAAGTACCTCGACACCCCATTAAGCTATAGTGTGGAGGAATGCGGAATACCCATGGTCTCTTCTACCAGGTGGGTCAAAGAATAGAGGTCCGACAGACAATATCGCGACCTACCAGGTTGGGGCTTGGAACAACTGTCAACCTGTCTCCTTGCATTCGGATTACTGTGGTAGCGGAAGGCCCAAGACCGCTGTCTTCCGACTAAGTTTATGAAATATAGGCTCAGTTTTAAGACCCTAATCATATTTCTGTCTGGGTTTGGATACCCTGTCAGTATCTCGGCCCAGAAACAACACGACATACACAAGCGAGAGTAGGCTGATTGCAAATCGGTCATCGAATGGTGATATCAGTCGGGTTGCCTTATTGCCTACACACGGTAGGGCGAATAGGCGAAGCATCATGCGGTTGCCAAAGTCTCTTTCGTAAATCCTTGATGTAAGCAAGTCATTCAGACACCTACGAAAGTGACCGACTGCACGCCACTGCTCACATCTGCCGCCTCGTGTCCAGTGGTAATCTTTAATGAAGCTTTATCTTTCAAGCCACTGAGCAGATTGATCAAAAAGGGTGCTCCTGAATGTATTCTTGGTACTTTGTCGACAGAAGTTTGCCACATTTGTGAAACTTGAGTACAAGATGCAAGTACAGTAACTGAGCTTACGGCGTCCTCGTTATGTGGACGCCACCAGATTACGAACTTCAAGTGCCGTACGTGTTTGTACCGCGCGAGTACAGCTTTCGGCTCCCGAGCTGAGGCCCCCTTTTGGAGTGGAATTTGTACTGTTCACCTGATTATTCCCATAAAGACCTACAACGGTGAAAGTACTAACAACTCTTTGTTTGTGTTTTCCCTTCATGCACCAAACAACCGCGGTTTTGATTCGGCGAGAAACGCATTTTATCGAGGAATAACTATTATTCTATCCACAATGAAAAATTCAAATGTTGTCACAATCGTTGAAGACATCGATGCAGCTCAGTTCATCTGAGGTCCTTTTTCAACCCGTTCTGAACACAGCAAATTTTTCTCAGCAGTATGGGGTTCAGGTCCCATGGATGCCACTGCAACAATTGGTGTCCCTTTACAACCACGGAGCCAAAATGATCATGTAGTCAATAGCTACCGACAACGGGCTCAGTACTCAACTGTCGATCTCTCTAGAACAGCCCGTTCAGGCCACCTTCTCCTCCGGTGCAGATTTTCACTGAATTTTTCCGCACAAGCCCAATAAACAAGTGTCTCAGTTGAACGGCTGAAGAGCCTTCTGGACCACTAATTTATAAAATATATCAAAATTTACTGTGATGCTTTTAAAGAAGCTTCCTAATCACAACTGAGAAGCGATAAAAACTGTTTTACTGGAAACTCAGCATGCGATGTTCCCGGGCCTGCAAACACCTAAGATTGGAGTCTCAGAAAAGATCACCGATATACCTTGATACAAGAAACTGCTGTTGTCTTTCAGTATCGGAACACAGTTCACCTTAACGGTCTGTTGAACGTCAGCTTACAAAAACGTTGCGTAAGTACAGAGTCGCGGTGGAACCAGAACATTCAAGAAATGGAGGATGGTGTGGCAGAAAATGTACGAAAGCTGTTTCAACTGAACCGCTAAACGAAATCCAAAATACCGTCTGTTAGTAAGCTAATCAAACATAACATTCAATATTTAACATGATGAGGTAAATTCCCATAGATCTCTCAGTGGAATGCTTAAGACAACTGTCCACACGATTAGCGGTATCCGTATCGATAACTCAGTCGAGTTGTGATCTGAGTTTGGATTCTCCCTCAGTTTACGAAGAGCGCCTTTCTACAGGAAAGCGCAACCGAGCCATTTGGACAGATCACCTCACACAAGCGCCGGTTAAAGAAGGTGGGGTATGCTTGCAACCTCGTTTAACCAGATTGTTTGAACTTATCTTGGAACGTGGACGTGTTTCAGACAACTGAGCCCAACCAATCATTAGATCCTTGCTAAAAAAAGCGGCTGTTTCGAACGTAAGGGTATATGGTTAAAACTTACCATAACAAGGTCAATGGATTCAATAACACTGCGATGCTCAAGCATACGGGACGCAAGTCCTAGAGGGTCGAACAGGATTTAGAACAGATGAAAAGTGCGCTGACCATATCTCCACATTACTTCGTGCTTGAGAAACACCAGGGACACCTCTGATCAACAGTGGCAGTCTTTATCAACGTTAAGAGAGCATTTGAATTCGTAGACATGTCAGTTTTCCCATATATGTCTGATCGAATGGCAGCGAAGCGAACAATGAGGTTACGCTGCTAACGATGATAATGATAGTGGCTGGACAGGAATGCTCCCTATTCCCGCATCCCTGATCAGTTAAGAGTGTACAAAGTTCTTCCGCAACCAATGGGGTCCGTGAAGACGGTCCCCTTCATCTTGTTTGTTCAATTCTGTCGCCCATAACATTATGGAGTTCAAATTTTAACGGGCCATAAAGATTGCCACTGCGATCACATCCCGAGATTTAGTAGCAGGCTTGCGGATGACATAGTCTTGTTATTTGAGATTCATCCTAATAAACAGAACCGTCGAGGTGACCCATTATTCCGGTTCTCGTTTTGCGCCGTAATGCGAGGTTTCGTGAGGTGGTGCTTCACGATTTTCGGTCCCCTGCGTCCCTTTGAACCATCAGAGTGAGGGGTTTGAGCCCATGGACCAGTTTACTGATCTGGGAAGCTGCATAAACCGTATCTGTACTATGGTACGCATTACCAAGGCGCCAGCAACATGCGAGATGGCTCAGTGGTTAGAGCCCGAGTTTACTGACCGGAAGGTCCGTGGTTCAAACCTGACATCTGCCTCTCGACTTCACCTGTCTAGACTTGGGCAACCTGGTAATATCCCAGCCCTCGTTCTTCCTTTGAGTGGCATGGCAGCTAGGCAGCGAAAGGGTGTTACGGCTGGACGATTATCTTATTTTTTTTAAATGGCGACATGCGACAACTTGCGTCATTGATGTCGTCAGAAACGAAGTTAGAAGTATACGGGTTTACTTTATATTTGCTTGGTCACTTAAACGTCATCAAGCGTCCAGTTATCAATTACTTCGAAGCAAAGCAGTTGTTACTTGCCTGCAGCAAGTTCGCAGTGAAGTGGTGCGTGACCAAGCATATGGTAATGAATAAGAATCACTAAAGTAGCGGCTTAAAGTTAGCAAGCTAAGGTGTTTGGAACATGTGTGATGGGCAGACAACTACCGTCTACCAAAGAAAGCGCTGTCTTTTATAATAAACTCTTAGTGGCTGTTCACGGTGATGAGTCTATGAGATCGTAATGTAAAATAAAGACAGCTACTCTCAAACATGACAGGTAGATGGTCTCGGTGGGGAGTACACTGTCACTTATTAGCTAAACTGTCTAGCTGTCTAGGGCGAGATGGCCCAAGTGGTTAGAGCGCGAAGTTACTGACCGAAAGGTCCGTGGTTCGAACCCGACATGTGCCTCTCGACTCTTCCTGTCTAGGCTTGGGCAACCTGTCAGTATCCCATCCCACGTGCTTCCCTCGGGTGGCATGGCAGCTAGGCACCGAAAGGGTGTTACAGCTGAACAGTTTTTTCTAGCTGTGTGGTGGGCTCAGGCTGGGCGAGGTTCGCTGACGACGTAAGGTCCGTCTCATCGATAGTGCCCTATTTCGCTATGGTGTTCGGAGGTGTCTACGTCATTGATTTTGCTATGTGTAGGCACCTTGTTCTTGTTCGCAGTGTGAGGACATTTCGAAACTTTCAATGGGGATCTCGTCTTGCAAGCGAAGTCAGCCTAGTCTGAAAAGCCGAGAAGCACTGTACAGCTGATTCCTCCATGCTGTAAATCATCAGCATTGAGAAACTCCAGGGACTTTAGGGACGACCTCCTGTCTAGGAGTCCTGAAAACCTAACCGTTCGGCCATGACTGGCTGAGCAGCAATGTGATTAGCTTGCGATTGGACAAGATATAGCTCGGCTTCACTCACGTGAATCTATACCAACTTGAAGCAGTTTCAAGTCAACACTCGAACTTGAGACTTGCTGATAGCAGCTGTGATCGAACACTTTTTTTCAAAGTGCGCCTAATAGAGAAATAGTGTGTTCGGACAGAGAAACGCAGTTGGAAAGAGGAATTGTTCGGAAACTAGAGAGTGACGTAGTCATTAGAGCTACACTGCTTCAGAGATGCCTTCATGAGTCGAGAAAAGCCATGGGAAAAAAAACTGCCGAAAACATTAGTAGGCTCCTGAGGCTTACATATGAATGAGTAGATGGAATGGAGAAAGAACAGTTAGCGAATAAATGCTTCAATCCCTCCTAACATAACAGTTTAGGAACTTGCAACAAAGTGGACTGTGGACAACCACCGGAATTCGCAGTCCACTTCATAGCAAAAGTATAAACGAAACAGGTCTACATCGCGAAGCAGCGAACAGACTCGAAGGAAGGGCTGACACTGTTCGGCCTTGAACCACATCGACATAGACGCGGTCAGAGAGCACAAGAAGTGTGGTTGGTTTCAGTCGTCTGTGATAATGTATTGCATACTCCTCACTCTGTTTTTGAATTCAACTTATTTGGGTGGAAAGTGTAGTCCCTAAGACTAAGAAATACTATAACCCATCTGTACATCCGTATAGCATTGTTATACATACATGCCTAGAGTGATCACCACTAGGAAGAGATCAATTCTAGTCGGTTGACTTCTCCTAAAGGTTATGACTCTTTGTTGAGGTGGCCGCTGTAGTTAGTCTGATAAGAATCGGTGGTCAAGAGCTTCCGCAGGAACCTGCACACAGAATTGAGGTGCAAAACTAAGCAATTTGCTTACCCGCTAGTTTCCCGACCTCGCCGTGGTGATCACGCAGAATGATGTAACTCAAAGCCAGAACACAAATCGCCACCACACCGCAGACAAGAATGAGATTGGGCACGTGCGTGGCCACGCAGGATATTAGGCGACCCATGCGGCTGGTAGAATCCAGCTGAGGATACTGTCGTTGGTAAGGTTCTTTGGTTGGGCCAAACCGCCTGTTCCCGATATCGCCATCCTGGTCGTCGGACATTATTGAAAACACGGATCGGAGTGTCGGGCTTGAGACTTTTTCCGTCGAGCGGGGCGGAGTGAATAAGAGACTCGTCGAAGTCACAGTGCCCTTGTCCAGTGGTCTGGGGGGGAGGAGTGAAACAAGGAACTTATTAAAATACACATAGCAAGCATACAGCCGGTTACCACACGAAAATGAATCATCTGGGCGGTAGACCATTGTCAAGAGAGACATCATAATGACTGTAACACTGGTTAACCAACACATTATGGGCGCTGCGATTTACCCGGAACGTCCGAACATGACCTGCAAATTATATGTAATAATACTGATAATGGTTCAGCTGTGAGACCCTTTCGGTGACTAGCTGCCACGCCACCCAAAGGAATCACAAGGGCCCAGGTTGCCCAAGCCTAGACAGGAGCAGTCGAGGTGCAGAGGTTGGACCTTCCGGTTCGCTCTCGAACGACTGAGCTACCTCGCGCTCGTAAATTATATATACCCCATATTACACTGACAACTGGGTAAAGGCGTGGACGACGCACGTCTACCTGCAACTGACGGGGAGATTATCCAAGATCAAATACAAACCAGAAACAGGGGCTACAGTAGCCTCAACTACCCCAAATCGATCATCTTTATGTGGTCACGTCAGGCTGTCATTGTCAGTTAGATGAAAAAATATTTGTCCATCTGTTGGCGGATTGAAGAGCCACAGTTCAACATAGTGGTTCGTTTTCTTCAACACAGTTCCAGATAGCCCTGTAATCAAAGTGCCACGAACCCAAACCCGGCACCTTGACCGCTCCTGTCTAGGCTTGGGCAACCTGACAGTATCTCAGTCCTCGTGCTTCCTTCGCGTTACAGCTGAACGATTATTTGTTCATCATACAACAAACACTGCAGCTCTGCTGTACAAATCGTAACAGATGGAAATTGCCGACCTCAAATAACGTTGACCGTCAATCTTAGTTCAATCATCTGATTATCGCAGTTGCCTGTGCTGCTGTCCCTTTTCAGACGACAATCTACGCCAAAACCGGTGAGTAATAGGAAAGAACCTTCCTTGACTATAGTAACACGTCCCTCGAATGATCGATCCGACTTCAACGAATTCGTCAAATTATCGTTTAGTGTGAAAGCAACTAACAACAATGAGATGAGTGATCATTCGTACCTCCAGACACACTTCCGCATTTCGAAAAGACCATTCCATGGGACTCATTTTCTAGGGAGCTCACTTGATTTGTTTCCGCCGGTCAACTGAGTCAAATCCGCAAGTGGTTCGTAGTATCGGGTGGAGTCTACTGGCAGTGAATCATTATGGTCAGGATAACTGGACTGGGCTGGACCGGTATACGTCAGTACCGCGAATGACAGTCAAAAACCAAAAAGCACCTACATGACCGCTGAGATGGAAGTCGTGCGTGACTACCACATTTTGCGAGTTAACACTTTGTTCCACTTAATTAGTGACAAAACCTTTGCAAGCTAATTGCCTAGCTTGTCGAACAGATCAATCGCCATTTGATCAACCACCAAGGACCTAGACAGCAAAGACTCCACTCTTGTATAATTAGTTATTCGGTAGGAAGTTGGACCGTTGACAAGTACATCATATGTAAGCACTGTCTCAATTCTAACGTGATTGGCAAACCTGATAGAAGCCAACTAACATAGACAGCGACGGCTAGGGTTAATTGTTTGTATGAATCTATGCCAGAAAGAAACTATGTTGCACTGCAGTGAAGAACGACTTTCAGCATTGGACCGTTCGTTAATGATGGTCCGAGACTGACCACAGATTCGATGCTTTCCCAAGTTAGTTGAACAAAAGCCATAAAACTGGAAAATAACACAATTTTCGGATACGCCATCTTGTCACCTATCATCATACCGATCCAAATATGCAGGAACAAACCGCGTCCTGTATATGCATACCTCAATGGCGATGAATTCGACCTAGTTTGCATGAGTAGAACAGATGGGAAGAACAATATCACCCACTGGCATGACATTTGGATGGAGCTTTGCTCCCCTATATTTGACATTTTTGAGTGCTTATTCCATCACCAGTTACAAAACTGAGAAGGGGTTAGGACTCCAACTGATGTACCAAACACACAAGACAGTCGCCCGTAGGTCTTTGAATTGTTTTCTCCTGAGCGCAGTACTCATAGGATAACATACTTTCCTGAAGCCCAGCTGTTGAGTGGCTTCAGGGGACACCTCACACAATCGAACTAAAAGAATAGTAAACTACGTGCACGTACGCAGGTGTCTATGAAATTTACCGGAGTCACCCATATACCCGTAGCGAAGCTGTAAGCCCGCCCGCACTTAAAGAATGCCGGGTGAGTCAGCGAAGAAGCGACAATGAGGCCTCTGTGAGTGACGAATTCACAGCATATTCCGATCGTTCAGGATGGGATCAACTAACTGTCCTTGGAGTAGCATCCGATGTATCCTTGCAACTGCTTAATAAACTATGATTAACCTTACTGCACATAACGTCGTCGGTTGGTTGAAAACAGGCGTATTAAGCGCGAAGCAACAGAAACAGTCCACTGACAAAGCCTCAAGTTATTATTTTCAGTGGAAAAGCCATCCGCCTTTTACTGGTTCATTTTTCGCCAACAAGTCAATGGTCATTTAGAACGAGAACGAAAAAAACAACCAGCTGTAGCACCCTTTCGGTGTCTAGCTGCCATGCCACCAGAAGGAAGCACGAGGACTGGGATACTGCCAGGTTGCCCAGGCCTAGACAGGGGAAATCGAGAGGCAGAGTCCGGGTTGGAACCACGGACCTTCCGGTCAGTAAGTTCGCGCTCTAACCACTAAGCCATCTCACCCCCAAACGGGGCTTCCCGGCCGGGAATCTGACCCGGGCCTTCCACGTGACAGGCGGAGATACTCACCACTATATAACCGATGAACGAAAACGGAGTAGCATTCCTAAGTCGACAAAACCGATATGACTCACCCGCCCATGGAACTTCGGTATCGTCTTGTTAGTGGGTCGCGCTGAAGTATTTCAGCATCTGAGTGGTCTGTATCAGATATCTGTATGTGACCTTCATCCCGCGGATCCCAGCTGAGACGAGGCTTGACAAAACGACCAAAAGTAAGAGGGGTGGAAGACCCTTTTTGTTTTTCACCTCCTCGAAGCCAACCTGTAACTCTGGACATCGTGGATGCGAACGGACTGGGGCGCTCTCCGGGTTCCTCATCCGTTTCCGATTCAGAACTCTGTCCACCCTTATAGTAGATGTACGTTTTGCGCGTGGGAGTATGACCAGCTGCGCGCTGAGGAGTAACATCACGGGATAAATAATGGGTGTCACCAGGAACACGGGGCGTTCGAAAAGTGTCCGGACGTGTGGAACTGCTAGGTGTAGCCAAAGACGAGAACGTGGGTGCAGGTAGTCTTCCCAGAGAGAGACGAGAGGATGTACTAGAACGAGGAGTAGGGTTCACAGTGGGTCCATTGGTTGGCAGCACGGTAGTAGTAACGTCAGATCGGCTGGTAGTCACACCATTAGGGGTATTTCCAGCTCTGGATACACCTTGAAATTAGAAAATACAAGAAGACTATCAGTAATATCCAGAGTGTTCTGTGCTGGAAACCATGATTAATCACACCTGTGGGTTACAATAGACAACTGGGGATGAATCGGTGTTGAGATCTTAACATACAAGATATATAATCAATTACCAGCGACGGTTCAGTCCGAAATTAATTTTTCCATAGAACTCCATGCTTTTCAAAAACGGTCAATAATTCGCATTGTCAACTCAGGCGGCGCTAAATTATCGCGTAGGTTTAGGAGTGGGAACCTAACACACTGAAACTATTTTCGCACCCTACTTTTCCCGTAGTCCATTGGCTGCGTACTATGAGACTGGAATTGCCTGAGGTAAATGAACCTGTGGTTATACGGCGCAAAGTGATGTTTGACGCTCAAGAACAACAGTTCCATATAAATCAGCTGTTGTGCTGTTATCCAGTGTTGATGGTATAACCTGATGTGACACAAACTCACTGTTCAACACACACAACCGATTCTCAAACGTACTGGATATCATTCGATTACTTCCGTAGTGGACAGTGTGGCCATTCACACTGATATCCTTCGTTCAGCTGTAGCACCCTTTCGGTGCCTAACTGCCATGCCACCCGCAGGTTGCACGAGGGCTGGGATACTGCCAGGTTGCCCAAGCCTAGACAGGGGAAGTCGAGAGGCAGAGGTCGGGTTCGAACCACGGACCTTCCGGTCAGTAAGCTCACGCTCTAACCACTTGGGCCGTCTTGCCCCCTGACTCATATCCTTGAAGTCTTTCATTACATAAATTACATAAATCACAAATTACAAATCACAGAAGACAGAAAACCCGAAAGTTAGAAAACGTCCTCCTGGGAATTCTTGTTCTATACAATTATCGGGGTACTAGCTTACCTCTGGAAACAAGATATCACGACGAATGCTGCTTTAAATGCTTCTCTCGACATAGAGTATGTTCTCTAAGGTCATATCTTCAAAAGGCCTAAGTTCATTGACATCAAATCGTTCTCTTACTCCTGGAGTTGCGTTCAAATTGCTTTAGCTGTAAAAGTGGGTTCCAGAAAAGGCGCTATAAAACTAAGATTTGAGGAGGGGGCGGGTACCCTTGAAACGGACACAGGTCAGTCGGCATGAAAATCATTGTCATGATGTTCTCCAACACATCCTCAAAAACGTTCTTCTCGTTAAGTGTCTCAAAACACCCCGACCTCTTCAGTTCGCACGGTTTCACTTCACACTCCTCATAGTTACATTACGGAAGCTTACGATGAGCAGTACAAGGTGCAAAAGCTTGATTGCGTTCTCATGAGTCATGTAAGTCCTAAGCCTATGAAAAAAGTGGAAACCTGTGTTAATAAAATTCGTCGCTTGTTTGGGGTAACGACCTAAGGCTGTTACTTTGTTGTGATGCTCGAGCTTCCGTAATGCAGTGACCCTAACCTGGTCAGAATTCATTTTCCTATGGTTCTCTCGGGGTGGCAAGGTCAACATCATCATCATCATCAAAGACAGCAACATCAGTGTTGACACTGATGCTTCACTGCCGTACAACCATGAAGTTCGTCTAGTTTCATAGGTCAACAGGGATTGATCCAACGAAGAACAGCGAGAAACTGTATTACTAAGTGCTGTGTAAGTACTGTCATACTGGTCGTTGTGACAGGTGTAGGATGCTTCCACCAGGAGACTAACACTTCAGCATTCATGGGATCGGCGATGCTGTGTATCCCGGAAGAACGAGAAGTCAGAGAAGAACGATGTTAAAAACCGCATACTCTACCCAACACCGTGATTTCCGGCGTAGTACCTAACAATATCTAGAAACAAACAAACCTTGCCATTAATCCGATACCACTGAAAAAACATCTGCGGTGCGTAGCGGTCTAAGGAGTCAATAATAAATACCTAACTACCAGTGCCACTGAACTAGGCCACCCTGTTGCATCCATATGGTTTGAAAATCCAAATCGAGGATTGGGAGAACGACACGTATCCTTCCATCCTTCAACTCTTCTGTGGGTCAGGTTTAACTCTAAGGCTCAAAGTGAGGTTCCTCAACCAAAACGTTTCTACGGTCGGGGTTGTTAAGACGGCTGCCTTAAAACGGACGAGTCCATTCTGTTAAAGATTTATCTTGCAGACTGAAACCTTGTTTCCTCCATTTCTGCCTTTCATTGATATCCTGTTGGACGGTTCGCTCTTTTAATATTCTAGTTTATTTGAATCCACAACACGGAAGAGTTCAGTTGTTTCCAGTACAACTTCCTCAAGGTGGTTTATCTTCTCCATTCTGGTGCAACTGACAAGTCTGACTGATACATTAGTAGACGTCAAAACGACTGACAACGGGAACCCAACGCGAACGCAAACAGCTTAGGATTTGAATGTAACTCTTCAACAGCAACAAGAGCAGTTGGAACCATCGCAGTTGCGACTTATTCATTCTCTTACTCAAATATTCAGTTTTCAGACATCAGTTCCATCTCAAAGTGGCAGTTGCTTGTCCTTTACCAATTCTGTCACACCAACTGTTACCGAATGTCTCTACGAGTCAGCATCTGGTCTCACATTCGATTCACGATACAACCATTGGGAAGATACTTTCCAGAATGAGTTCGCTGAAAAGATGATGCGTGGAAATCGTCTCTTGTACCCCTCGAGTGCGACCGGTTCGCGAACTTTTATTCTCGCTAAACACCCAAAAGATTTGGAAGTTGCACAAGCAGTGGAACAACTCCGTGAAATTTTTGGTGACCAGCATTCACTTTTTAATGTTCAGTACAATTCCCTCAAATCGGCCTTGTGCGGTGATGACGATTACGTCGTTTTTGCCGGTATCGTCAACCGTGAGCGTGAAAACTTTCAACTTCATTCAATTACAGAGGATGAGTCCAAGCGTCTAATTTTCGTTGCTGTTCGTCAGTCTCCGCATGAATCAGATATTCGCATTCGATTACTTTGACCACGACATTATTCTGAAAGCACTCACCACCGAATGCCAACGTTTGCGTCATCTTAAGCACGATACCGCAGTGGTAGATCCGACGTCACGACCTGTTGATTCCAGTGGTGTTATGGCGGTGAGTGGTATTATGCACGTTTTGACCATTCAAGAAGCACCAATTCCACACGTATCAGCGTTTGGGTCAAAAGGAAGGTTTCTGCCACAGTACCCAAAGGTCGAGAGAACGTCAACAGTTCAAAAGATAAGACAACCAAAAATCAGCCGTGAGAAAAAAGTCCGCAGTCTAAATCTTTGTTTGCAACATTCCAAGTTGAAGTTGAGTTCCGAAGGAAAAGCCTTAAAGTTTTCATCGACAACATCCGAGTCCATCTGCAACTCGACATAGCTTCAGATACTACGCTGATTTCACTTTCCAGTTGGGAGTTACCAGGAGAATCTGTTGTGTCATTCACGAATCATCGGCCCCAAAGTACATCTGCCAATACCCTATTACTGACTGGCAAGTTAGCTTGTAATGTAACCTTCGAAAATGTGCACTTCTCAGGAACTTGTTACCTCACTGAATTCCCTAATATGAACACTCTTGGACTTGATTGGATTGAGAAACATGATCTTTTCAACGTAGTTTTATCATCTGTGTGCTATGGTTCTCAGATAAAGGTTGCTGAAGACCTGAAGACGTTTCAGTTTCCCAGCTCGAACAGGCCAAGTCTCACAGCCGTACAACACAACAGCCCGTACGGTAGCCTGATACACACGCACCTTGAGATTCGGGGATATACCGCATTGAGGCCATAGGTGTCTCAAATTAGCAGATTCGTGCAATGACCTCATCTGTTGCACTACAATCGGAACCAATACAACTCCACAAACATGTAAAACGCTCCACAACTTCAAGAGGATTGTAAGTAGCGGGTTGGGTAACATCATGTCCGTGAGTATAACCTTCCACCTCTACCACCACCATTGACAATATAACATGAATGTTCAACAGTGATGCTTCGCTACTGTACAACCATGATTTATTTAAAGATAAGAATAAAAGCATGACCTTACACTTTGTGGGTCCAAGGTGCATGCGAAAGAACGGAGTTCATCCAAAAACATCTGCGTCTTCTTCGACATCCAGAACGATATCGTCTGTATAGTCCAGATCGACAAGGTTTTAGTCAGCGGCTATTCGAACAGCAAGGTTTTGAAGACCTTCCAGTGTTTGTCTCATTATCAAACCTATCACAAAAGTAGATAGAAATGGAGAGAGTGGGTACCCCTGAAGAACACCGCTTTGTGTACGCAAACTTTTGGAGAGCTCTCCGTGTATTCTCACATGCCCGATCTGTTAGGCGGAATTCCGCACAGATACCACTTTCCGGCTCGCAGTTAGGCTCTGCTACAGCCAAAAAGCCTATCTAACAGACGACTGGCCAAAAGATCGGACCGCTTGTCAGTCCAGCAGCAAGGCGAGCTCTGATTGGCCGGAAGCCTGGACCAAACAGGCAGGCATGATCCAGTATCCGCAGAGTGCCGATTGTCAATGGAGCATCCAGAAGACGTCACAATTTCCAGAATGATGTCTCCGCATATATTTTATAAATGACGCGCTGTACATGTGTTTTTTGACATGGTTTTTGGCGCTAATAAACGTTGCGCACCTTTGGTGGTTATTTTGATGGGAACGCTAGCTTGGACGGTTCAGACCGACAACTAAGCTGAGAAAACACAGTTATTATAAAGTCTGCGAATACACAAACTTCCCGGGCATTCCTTGACGGGAGAGCGTGGGGAGAACAGACCGGACAACGGAATCGAATGCACCTTGGAAATCCAGGAATAGTAAAATCGTAGGTCGTTTGTACGTATGGCGTTGTTCTACTACCTGAAGAAGTGTGCAGATTTCGCCAACGCAACACCTATCTTGCAGAAATCTCGCTTGTTTCACATGCCGTCATAAGGCGACGAAACGCAAGTGACGCCAACAGTATCGTTACCATTGGGGGTCAAGCTGATCTTCCTGTGGTTACGACTCACTACGAGCCCCGTTTTTTGAAAATGGGCACTATCACCGCTCTCCTTTTCCCAAATCCAGACAAACAGATCAGAAAAGCGCAGACTGAGGACTTCACCGCCATCTTTGAACAATGCGGGTGGTAGGACGTCCGAACAAGAAGCTCGGTGGCGCTTAGAGAACATATGTAGTCATAAACCTCCGATCCGTAGGGGGTTCCACGTTCACCGTCCAGGTATCTACCTCAGCTGTAGGTCCCAGATGTATGTTGGCCATGATAACTGTCGGCCTAAAGGCATAGGAGTGTCTCATTAGTCAAGATGGTCGCTCCACTCTGATTCTTCATGGTTCGCTAACAGGTAGTATCCGGGGCCGGTCGCACGGATCAACTGAAACAATCCTCGGGTATCACCGGTCTTCTTCCATTTCCTTGGCTTTCCGTGTCTACCACAGATGGCTCAAGTGGTGAGAGCACAAATTTACTGGCCGGAAAGTCCGTGGTTCGAACCCGACCTCTGCCTCTCGACTTCACCTGTCTAGACTTGGGCAACCTGGCAGTATCCCAGCCCTCGTGCTTCCCTCGGGTGGCATGGCAGCTAGGCACCGAAAGGGTGTTACAGCTGAACAGTTTTTTCTGTTTTCACGGTTGGTGCGCACGCTCACTTTCACTTGACGTCTGATCATTGGTCGCATCAAGTTATGTTCGGGACAGGCTGGAATAGTTCTCCGAGATTTAACCTGTGTCACTGCTCGGTCTGATATCCAGTATTTGAGTGGGTCTGTTAGCGCCGTACCACAGGTAAAAATTCCGGCGCCATGCAAAGAGGTGCCGATCTACTCCCAGAATGAGTTCACATCTGAAGGTGAATCAGCTGGAAGAGACCCCGGGAGAAGATTCTGTTAAATTCGTCTAAAGTCAGTATCTGTCAGTCTCTCAGATGCCAAGCGGTTTTTCTGTGCCTTACGCGGTCCTGAAACACAAGGTGAAGAGCGACTCCGGACGAGCGCGTGGTCGGGATCCACAAATGTGTTCCAGAACGGATGGCAGTCAGTTATTGCCATCGGTAGTGATGGCAATGTGACCGGTTTTAGTTCATGCCCATCACGCCATTGGATGACATCATGCGGTCAGATTGCTTCGGCTATTTCGGAAGTTACTACTGAATAAAACAGTCTAATTCATGTCGACCACCTAATCCAGCTTCAGATGCGCTAAGCCTGCCCACTTATGCATCCAGATCTCCGGCAACCACAACGATATCTGAGTTTCCAGCTGGCCGCAACAGGGTATTCAAGCGTCATAACACCTGTCTTTGATAGTGTCGGAGCTAAAGTCAGTTTGAGCGCACGCAATGTGAGATGATACCGGTTATAAGAGACCGCAAAGGGAGGATCCACTGCTTTCATCTTACACCACTCCTCTCCCCTGTGAGAGCGCTTCATGGACTCTACCCAACGAAACGCACAGAGGCGACTATTAACGAGTATCCAGTCAGGCAATGGTACTCCAGCTCGGTGACCCAGGATGATACCAACACTTGCACACCACCGTAGCACCCTCTGCATTGCCGGAGGTGCGCAGCCGCAGCACGTGGAGTGCTTGCATCTTGAATTGTTTCCGAAACGCAGCACACATCAATGCCAAGCGAGTCTACGGTGAGAGCTTGCATCAGAGTGAGAACATTGAAAGCGGCCGGAGAAACTGGACGTCGATGCTTGAAGATTGATTTCGAGCCGCCTGAGGATGTCAGCGCCGGATGACGCGCAAACCTAATACAGGATGAACGGAGTCACCAGTCTTACAAGGAGTGGGTTATTAATGGAGTGGAGAGAGAGGATAAGAAGGGAGGCGTCAGTAGTGATCTGTTTCCGCCTGCCCATCTTGTTGTATGCAATAAGGCGACCAGGCTGGTGACAAGGCGCGATAGCCGTGGCATGAGGTTATTCGTGTGTGATTTATGGCCGTACGTGGGCTGGGTGCCCACACCTAGGGAGGATGATTAGAAGCAAAAAATCGTCAGCTGTAACACCCTTTCGGTGCGCAGCTGCCATGCCACCCGAAGTAAGCACAAGGGCTGATATACTGCCAGGTTGTCCAGGCCTAGACAGGGGAAATCGAGACAAGAGGTCGGGTTCGAACCACGGACCTTCCGGTCAGTAGATTCGCGATCTAACCACTTAGCCATCTCACCGCCGGAGGTCAATTAGAGTCCTCAAGCAAAGCCTCTGGATCAAGAGCCTGACCGCAAGGTAGCCGTGTTTAGCCGGACATGCCAAAGTATTGCCATTTCTATAGAACAGTTCACCGCAAATGTTCCAACCCCCAACCTGGAACACCAGGGACTGGGTTGGTCAAACCTCTCGCCACTGCTCAACCCGGTATGAGAGAACGCCAGTGTCGCACGGACACCACCTGGTATGGCTTAATGGGTCGCGGAGGTAGAGAAACCGTCGAATAACGGTAAGGTCCAGTCCCTTCAACCATTTCATCATTATTATTATCAACCGTAAGAACCGCGAACTTTCCGTACAATGGTTACAGCTGTCATAGTTTCGTTCAGTTGTAACACCCTTTCGGTGCCTAGCTGCCACTTCATCCGAAGGAAGCACGAGGGATAGGATACTGCCAGGTTGCCCAATCCTGGACAGAAGTCGAGATGCAGAGGCTTAGTTCGCATCACGAACCCTCCGGTCGGCAAATTCGCGCTCGAACCACTGAGCCATCTCGCCGTCGAGTAATGTCAGCAGCCGGGTCACCTTACTTGCCGCATACAGTGAGGCGGGTAAGCGAAAACATGATACTGTTGATGCCTCGCTTGTTACACTTTCACGTTTTTCCTCTTCTACCCTACCCCACCCGAATTTGAATACTCTCTGCAGATCCTAAAACTGGGACTGACCGCGTCGTTCGCCATCCATCACACTCGGCTGCAGCTTATGTACGTTCGAAATTTATTCTCAAAACCCGAAAGCCGATACACTTAGTTGCCCTTAATGTTCGCACACTGAAGCAAGCAGAACAAAAGGTGGCTCTTGGTCGTACGCTGGGTTACCTCGAGATTAGTGTGTGCTGTTTGTCAGAAACATGGATGTAGCACCGTGATTGAAATGATTGCCCCTTCTCTCTCTTCCATGTTCCGGCTGCGCACACCTAGTGATGCGGAGCTTGCTGCAGCAGGGTATGCCGGCGTCTCCAACTGTTTGGATAGCAGCTTATAGTTCCCTCTGCGCGTTTTGTTGGCTCACTTCCGTGAGTGAATCACGGGATAATGACGTTCATCGCACACTGTCTATTGTGTCTGAATACGGCCCAACCGAATGCACCTCTCAGTCTGCCAAGGAAAGTTTTTATGGTTCTCTAGGTGCAATGGGTTACAATGTGTTACAATGGGTTAAAACCTCCGATATCGTTGTGGTTGCCGGTGACATGAACGCTCAGGTGGGTAGACTAGGTGTTGTTGAGGTCCAATTGGGTGGTCGTGATGGGCTGGATACGAGAAAAAAGGAAAACCGAAATCTACATCACATGTATGCCGAACACAGACAGCTCCTTTGCACTGCCAAGTTCCGGAACAACGGAAATCACTGGACAACGTGGTGCCAACCAGCGAACCAAACCCGAATCCAAACAAACCGCATCGCCAGCAGTAACCAGTGGCAAGGGTAAATACTTGTCCTCCCTTCTGGAATACCAGCGTGGACTCCAACCAAGTACATGTCCGCAGCTGTTTTTCATAGCACTTTTCAGGTTTGCGCAAAACGCGCACATCTCGTTTAGCCATTGAGAAGCTAGTGGACCCTGAAATAAACAAGACTATTAGGACCGGCTACTCAAACGCCTGCCAGATGATCCGATGTCGGATATCAACGGCCACTGAGAACAGACATCAAAAGCGCTACTCAAACCCGAAACTTCCGTTTGCAGTACATACCAGACAACCTCATCCAAACATTGGATATCTGATAGGACCGTGGCCTTGCCGGAGGTCTGGCAACAGATTCTTCCTGGCCGCAACAACGACTCAACCAGGCGCATCACCCGAAGCCAGGTAAAACTGCGCATCCGAATAGTTCGGTGGAATTAAAAGACCGAAGAGATGGAAAATGCGAAAAATGCTCGAGACGTCTGCAAGCTCTTTCACTTGATTTGTTCGACTTATCCTCGAGAACCTCCTGTCGGCGGAACTATCAGCGACTAGAATAGCTCTCTGACATCCAGCAAAGAATGTTTGAAGCGTTGGGCAAAATACTTCAAACAGTGCAGTTGGCTACCTAGTATCTCCAATCTGGACTGCCGATCTTCAGCAGGTGTCCGAGTGTATACTTATAGTCGACCGTTCTCGTGCTCCTGGTCCTGACGACCTTCCACCTGCTCTATTCAAGGATGGCAGTGAATTCCTCTGTCAGTGCCTGTCTGGCATAGTTGCGCCCATCTGGGAGAAATAGAGCTGAGAGAAACAGACCGTGCCAGATAAGTGGGGTGAGTCGATGATGGTGCCCGCTTTCAAAAAAGGTACTCGCAGTGAATGTAGTAACTCAACAGATATCAGGTTGACTGCCGCGGTAACAAGGCTTCTGGCCTTACTGATTCTTCGTCGTCTAACGCAGCACGCGAAACCCTGACCCGTGAGCATCAAACCGGATTCCGACCATGTAGAGGTTGTGTCGATCACATCGTCACACTCCGTCAGACGTTAGAGCAACGCCACATGTACAGACGACCCACAATCTTGCTAGACATTAACTTCAAGGGCGCGTTCGATTCTGTCGATCGGTCAGTGCTCTTGACCACGTTTGCTCAACGGGGTATGCCCCAGAGGTTTGTGCACATAATCCGGTCCCTATATTCACATACTTCTGGGTGCGTGTGCGGTGAGCCTCCAAAAGCTTCCTACAGGAAGCAGTGTCCCACAAGGATGTCCACTCTCTTCATTCTTGCTCAACTTCATCATTGAAAAAATAGTGAGGTTTTCGAAACCCCGATGTTCCGAGTGTTGCCGGTGAGAACCTTGTCGATCTGAACTACGTGAACAACATCACTCGTCTTTAAGACCACATCGAAACAAACTTTGTTGAATAGACTGACCATCGTCATCCCATCTTCCGACATACGTCTTGAACTTTCAAACTGCAAAGTCATCCTTCAGGACGTACAACCACTGAACATACTCCTTACAATTCACGGAGAATCACTGGAGGTTAAAGAGAATTTAACATACCTCGGTAGTTGTGCTAGCCCTGACGGAAATGTGTCCAAGAATCTTAAAGGCCCAAATCACGTTTGATAATTTGCGCCATTTTTGGCGTCAAAAAAGCATGGCCTTGGTTTTGAGGGTCGCGTATACCAGGCTACAGTAGGGTTTATGTTGTATGGCTGCACGGATGCCTCAAAAGCGTTGTTTTTGGCTGTTTTGGCTGGCACAATCTGGATAGAACAGGGTATTCCATATTTATTCTGACTGCTTTGTTGCAAGAGGGTAGTCGGCAGTTAGCCAAGCCAGTGGTTCGGGGTGTAGGTTAATGTTTGCCGTCGGACTTGAATAATGTATTCACTGGAATACCATCGTTTCGATTACTGTAGCTGCTGAATCTGTGTTAGTGGCTACCCAGCTCAGTGAACTGCTTGAAAACCCTCACTTCAGTTATTTAGATGAGCGGACCTAGGCGTTCATTCGGGTTTCCCAAGCCCAGACAAAAGTGACTGAATGGACAGATCGGGTAGGAACCTCCCGATCAGTAGCAAGAGCCGCCATTAAGAGGTCATCTACATCTCACCATAAACATGACAGCAGGATAAATATACCCGTGATTAATGAGTATCCCAGTATTTTCCTAACCGAACTGCATGGCTAGAGATCGATTGTTACCGTGAGTCGCGCCGAGTTCCACAAAGAACGCTAGGTCAGATACACCGATAGGGTGCACAGATGTGCTTATTGCAAGGTTTCACGTAAGCATCTTAGGTGACGGGGAATTCCATTTAGGAAGGTGTCCAGCACCAGAAGCTGTATTGGCTAGGCCACGTATTGCGTATGCCGAGCCATCGTTTGCCGAAGAGAGTGCTGTTTTCCGTGCCAAATTAAGGGTGGCGGAAGCAGGCGTGGACAACCCTTGAACTGGCAGAGGAGTATGAAACAGAATACAGAAGGTTTGGGTGCTATCGTTGCAAGTGACTTTCCAGAATGGGGACCGCGTAATCCCCACTGCGCCTGGTTGGGGACGCTGCACGACA
This sequence comes from Clonorchis sinensis, assembly GCA_003604175.2. Taxonomy (NCBI): domain Eukaryota; kingdom Metazoa; phylum Platyhelminthes; class Trematoda; order Opisthorchiida; family Opisthorchiidae; genus Clonorchis; species Clonorchis sinensis. The sequence continues at coordinate 215,272,055 of CM030369.1, forward strand.
GGCCTGCTAATCAATGTCAATGGTATTCTTGATGTCATTTTCTATCCAGATTGTCTGATTGAGCGTACTTGATGTCATTTTCTATCCAGATTGTCTGGTTGAGCGTATCTGGAAGTGTGGGCACCCCGGAATGATTGTGGTAAGCTAGAATTAAGTCACCTTCCCTCTCAGTTTTATTCTTTTTCTCAGAATTAGGCCTTCAAAAAAGTAAATGTCGATATTTCCTCTAAAGACACACGACTTCTCCACATTAAGTCCCTATGCGTACCTTTTAGTACCACCTTTGACTAAGGCTTTCGTCCCCGATGTTGTGCGGCACCGAGCTCCAGTATACATTACTGATATATAGTTGTCAATGACGGTATCTCAGCAAAGTAAATGGGAAACTTGGCTTGAAAATTATTCAGGCTGCTGCGTGGAATCCGGATTTCCCCGCCATGCGGAATCCAAGCACATGCAAACTGGGCGTTGCGTGTTTCTATTCTGTTCGTGGCTACAGGAACGAATGGAGTGTGCATACGATTAGGCAACCGAACTCGTGATGGTTCAGTGGTTAGAGTACGAATTTACTGACCGGATGGTCCGTGGTTCGAACCAAACCTCTGCATTTTCTGTCTATTATTGGGTATTCTGACAACATCTAAAGCCTCGTGTTTCCTTCGGGTGGTATGACAGTTAGCTGCCGGACGTGTGTTACCGATGGACGACTGTGCAACCGAATGCAGACCGTCGCATCTTCTTCTGCACCAGTTTCAAGAAACATACAGTCAACGGTTAAAACAGGCTAACGTGAAGACTAAGCCAGTTTATCCAAGCACCTTCTATCAGCGCCATCAATAACGGATAACCATATATGAATTTTAGCGTGTAAATGGGACAGTTAAACATGTGTGTTTACCTGGAGAATCGACGGGTCGGACAGACAGTGGGAAAAGACGGACTTCCGGGTCAATGCGCTGGTGATTTGAAGAGCTTTTGGTATCTACCTTAGCTGGCGAGTTTCTCGCAAGTCGAGTACTTCTCTCCCTTGAGCTCACCGTTTCACGAACTGGTTTCGATTTGGATTCGGACTGCAGTTTGAGCAACTTTTTCAAATAAACTGATCGAGTGGATTCAGTAATTGGACCAGGGTTGAATCCAAGCCTTTTCAGCTCATCCCGTAGCTCAGTGTCACTCAACAGAGGTGTCAACGACTCCATCACGCAAGAGCGAGCGCATGCAACAACATGGTATGTAAGCGGAGGACCACGAATAAAATCTCCCACATGATTGGTCCGCATATCATCATATGGCTCAGGGCTGCCACTACCGTGCTGGTAATAAATATTCGAAAACAGCGACCGTAAACATACTTCATGCATCTGTACTGCATGGGAGAGTTATTCAGGTCATTTCTAACGTCCATTATGGACTGAAGAATCGCGGATCAAAATCAAAGATGTGTTGTCATTTATTGAGCTACCGAATTACTGAGGACAGGAGGAAAGGAAGAGCGTAGATGTTGCCACTGAGGGGAAAACCTTTGCACTGTTAACGTTTGGGAAGGGGAATAGTTGCGATAACAGACCCATTATGTAATATCTTCAATCATATCGTTACTGTAATCACCAGTTCCTAGACTTACAATTTTAGTAAATACAATTTTTACACACTCAAATTCACATCATTCCCGTCATGGCATCACAGAATTAACAATCAAGCATATCTGAAGAAGGTTTATCCGATCCTAAATTTCCTCGGTCCCCTGAAATTTTTCGAATGCCTGTCCTCGGGACGCGTCCCACACACAAACCAATCAGATTATTAGCTTTGTCCTCCGACATCCACCCATTATATTTTGCAGAATTCAAACGTTGCGCATTTCTGTAGCTTCAGTTCGATTTCATGTGTCCTTGAGTTCCCCCAGGTCTCTAAGACGGCACAAACCTGGAAGCGGCTAGTCCAGATAAGGGCTGATACCAGTTTCCTCAGGGGAAAAGGAGTGAGACAGATCGGGTGCGTTAAAAGGTTGTTAGGGATGGTCTTTATGCGAAACGAGTGTCCAGGGTTGACCGCTATAGGGGGACGCCAGGCGGGTACCACGGTAAGCCGTAAAAGGACGGTGGTCGGCGAGTTCCGATAGAGTTGAGGCCTCTCAAACCAGTCACACCTACCAGCAAAATGCCTGGGTTTGGACAGAGACAAAAGCAAGGAAATAAAAATCAGTAGCTGTCGGCGCAACAAGAGATGAACCGCACAATCTCCAGACTAGCATTATCTCCCGGATTTGTGGCGTTGTATGGGAGTTACTGTGACAGTTGTAATAAGCCTTTGAATAAATTTTCCAGTACAGCGATAACCTCAATTTTATGCCCAGCACTGTCTTCACTGCCGGATGGACTAGTTCACAAGGTCTAGCCATTTAAACGCGCATTCCTCTACCTTGGGCAGATTTCCATTGTGTCTGCACCCAATGCTGTTAGCACTGGAATGGGGTAATTTAGCCAGATTAATTCTGAAAAAAGAACCCGACACTTAAAGGTCCACACCGAGGTGTCAGCGGCCGAAGAAGTAAAGTTCAAGCAACATCCACAGTAAAATAAAAAATTAAACACCAATCTACCTAGGGGTGATGGAGGTTCCTGCCATCACATTGGAGCCACACAGGAGAACAAACTGGTATGAATGACGTGCATGTTGGTTGAAGTTTTGGTGTACTACGAGGAGTGTGCAGGTGCAGGTAAGTGGGGATGGGAGAAGCTTCAGGAGTTATTCCCGACTCTTGTGTTTGCGAGCCGGGTTAGATGAGCAAATTTCGACTAAAAACGCCATAATTATTTTACAGAAAAATTTCCCGAGGGTGGTAATTTACTTAACGGAAGCGGGTACATCCGCACTGACTGGATTCAGGCAACCGTTTACAAAAACTCTATATCGACTGAAAATTTACTTGGTCAGTACTTTTTCAGTGAATTCAGGGATTCAGGGATTCACGGATTGATACACAGGATCGAGGCTTTCGCCCAAGTTTCCCGGGCCGGTTTTGTTCTTATCGTTTAGCAGCTGTCGTTCTCCTGAAACTCACAGGTAAGAAAAGGGTGTAACACTGCTCTTTAAGTTCTCAGAGCGGGGCGGTATGCTTGCCATCGCGAGGACTCGCATAAGTGGGTGTCTAATAGGGTTTTGAATCGGGTTCTAAAAGGAGCATGGACAACCGTCCGAGGAAGGTTTCTCCACGCAGCAGCTACCCGAAATGAGAGAAAAGTTTGCCTAATGAAGGTGTGCGCTCTGAGCTTAAAAATCATACCATGTCCCCGCCGTGTGTTTGCTGAGTCAACGGTGAAGAACCTGTTGGCCAAGCCGTGTTCAAACAGGGCGTAAATAAGAATTAAGTCCCCTCGGAGGCGACGATACTCCAAAGGAAATAGGTCAAGCAGGGCGAGAACTTGGTTGTAATGTTTAGGAAGCGGTCTGACGCAGGACTCACAGACCGCCTGGAGGTCCGTGCGGGTTTTACGGGGAAAGGTGAGCCGAATCATCCGTAGAGCGGTGAATGCTTTTGAGCCCATTTTCCATGGTGAAGTAAGGTGGACATGTTGGAGAAGAGCAAGATGCCTAAATCCTTTTTGGTATCTATCCCCGTAGTGCCTCCCGATCCATTCTGCCTATGCACGACAAAGGCGTTTGCTGAGTCTATTTCGAATGACATGGACGCTCTTTTCATCATTCATTGGAAGGTGTCTGTCCAAAGACCACTGCTTCGCAGCGTGTACATCCGTATGGAGGGCACTTGCATTTGAACCTCAAGAGTTCAAGTCGTCCGCAAAAAGTAGACACTGACTTGAAAGAACATCTTGAAGGTCGTTGATATAGATCAGAAACAGAAATGTTGCTAAAAGGCAGCTCTTAGGAGTTTGAATAGTGTCCAGTGCCGAAGAAGGGTAGGTCGGGCCTTCTTTAACCCGAAATTTTCTGTCTTATATGAACGTCTCAATCCAGTGTAGAAGCTCATCTTGAATCCCGTATGACTCAAAATTGCGGAGCATCGGTATCTGTGGATCTGGATCGAGTGCCTACGCGAAACAGAAAAATGACATCCGGTATGAAGCCTTCGTCTTAAGTTTGGGTGAAGCTGTCCACAAACGCAAGCGTGTTTGCCGCACAGGAACAATCTGGGAGGAGTCCGTTTCACGCCGATGATATCATGTTTTTGGCGCTAAGGTGGTTTAGAGTAAATCGCTTCAGAATGTGTTTCATCACCCTGTACGGTACACCATTGGGCCTGTAACATACGGGCGGAGTTTGGTCACCAGTATTGTAGACTGGCGTAAGAATCGATTCCGTCCAGGAATTGAGAGGGGTGACTTCGTCGAAACATCAGATAGAAATACTTTTCCAGTTTTGGTGACGTTTCCTTAACGATCCTTGGATGGACCTCGTCTGACTGAATGGGTCTGCCTTGTGCAGTTATTGACGAATGTCCTCCACCGTGAAGACCAATCTCGATGGGGCCGTCCGGAGTTACATATTGGCAAAAGTGGATGTGATGAGGTCACTAAGGTAGAACACGGGCCTTTGTAGTGCATTCTGTATACTTCAGATATTACTATTTGGTCACTCGAAGGTTCCTCGTTTCTCTCCCTCAAGGAGAAGGTTGTTAGCTTATTTCTTCGGTGGTGTTCTACGTACTTGGATACCACATTTGTGTCCGGAAAGCGCTCAAAACTCCGGAATTTCCTCTTTGATTACACTTTCAATGCGGCAAACATCACATGTTTCTCTGACCTTTTTTGATTGTTTAATGCTACTCAGATAACGTTGCCGTTTCTTCCCTTTGAAGAACCGAAATGGGGCATTGCCGTCATAATGGACGAACATCGCGTCAGCCTCGTGAACTTTCTGGACAACAGTCCTACATAAATCTTCCACTGAAGCTGGTCTTAATTAAACTAGTTCAAGAAAGATGCGCATTCCCGAAAAGTTTGCACGGCAGAGGTTTCGAATCCACGTTTGGGGTTGGGGATTTCTGGCCTACTAGAAGATGATTATTAAGTTATCTACTTAGTTATTTGCAGATGACTGTACAAATATCGTTCCCCGATTACCGTTTCGGAATAAACGCGAAAACAGTTTTGGATTCAGGACCATCTCATGTGTTTGAATGTTAAGGCGTTTATCGGTCGGTTTGAGGTGCAGACTGCAGGCGCAGACTGTAATGCACACCCCCCATATTTATACACCCGCAGGTGCTCGCATCGACCGCATACCAGCTATCTCCGTCTGATTATCGGTTACCGTTTTAACAACTGAAGCTTGGTGTGGTTGGACAAACCGAAGCTTTGAAATACAAAACGTCTGATAAGATTTGAGGTTTTCATCGTGCTGGACAACTTGTGCGTCAAAATAAATAGCCCGTTTTTTAGGTTAGTCGCAAATTAACCCACCATTACCTCCGCTCCAGCAAGCATGACCAATTTTGCTCCGTGTTCCGCAAACTTAGCTGCCGGATTTGAAGTCGCAAACTAATCCAAATCAAATATGTCAGTCCATAAAGGAATGACGGTTTTCCCGTCTGGGATAAACAACGTTTCGGTCTGCACCTCTTACATTGCTGCCTTTGAGCGGAACATCAACCTTGTCTCCCCAAAACTTACACTGTGAAAGCCACGCCGCACCCCGTCACCTACGTTTCACAATATCAGCCTCTGACTGTATTGCTTTATTATCTGCATTAAATAATTCCCACCGGTATTTTATCCAATTTCATTATTATTATTAGCTCTCATATAGAGCCTAGTCCCATCCCAACCATTTTGCAAGGTTTAAAAAAACCCTCAACATGAAAATCTGGCAGATGCCACCATCAGTAACGACCAAGTTTATTTTTTGAATTAGTTTTTGTCTATGCATCCCGACTCCAAACCAGAATTGATAACAAATGAGCCCGAGATCGCGAGTCCTCGATCCCTTCTTAAAGTGAAAATTTAATGAATCTTTCTATGCAGGCCGTTACATTTGTAAACTTACTTATATTTTTTGCTTAGTCTAGTTTTCTTAGACAACCAACAGTCAGACTCAACAGCTCTTGGGGTAAATAAATGTTTACTCCTTTACAAACATTACCTCAATGGACCTTGCGCACTGAGTCCGGCATCTTTCGTTTTTGTAATTGCTTCAGGTATACTGATACCTGCCAAAGGTATTAGGGGTATCCTCATAATAACCAAAAAATTGCACAGGTCTCTTCGTGGGGCAATGTTTTACTCTAGTAAAACCACGTCATGGATATCGATTGGGTAGTCTGTGCTGAAGTACTTGTTGATCCCATTCACCAAACTTCCTGCCAACCAGCACCAACTCCCTCTACATGACCGCGTAGCTTAAGATAAACCACTTAGTCTTGTTGCGCCATGGTTAATGAAAATTGTCCTTGACTGTAGAAGACGTTCTCCAAAAGAGCATGGCGACAGCCCACTTATCCATACCCTCCCCCGTTGATGCCCATGAAACATCTGCGGCACCACATTTCCCAAATATCTGCGAAAACGCTGTCCACGAAATGTACCCTGTAACTCCTCTTCCTGAAAACGCTGTCCACGAAATGTACCCTGTAGGTCCTCTTCCCAAAAGTTTCAGATATCACACAGTGAGCAAGTGTGATATATCTCTCCCATTCTTCGATACAAACAAACTCCCACAGGGACATCTCCTGCCCCAGGATAAGTTAAAACCATGGCCCAAATCTTGAGTAACCTTAGAAGGCTTTCGGGTTCTCCCAAGAATTCAGCAGCAATTTTTTCTGTGTTTTCACTGGTTCATGGCAACTGAAAACATTTATCAAAAAGCCAACACTAAAAAGCCTGCCATCATTCCGTATGCTAAGCGCCTGTAAAAGATCCTCTCTTCGTGATATTGGCAGGTTTCCGCGTTCTTCTGGAGACCCCACAAGTCTTAAATGTTGTGCTGATTCCCGTGCCTCAAACAAGAGCATGTTTTTAGAACTTTTCCCGGTGACTTAAAGTAAATTTGAAACCAGCTGCAAACAATTCTTATTCACAGAGCATTAGGATACAGGTCAAATTTGGCACTCATCCTGTTAAGCTCACGCCTTCCGACTGCAGGCTTATGGGGAAATTCATCAATAATTCAGTGCCTCCATTTTTCCACCAGCGGTTCCAAGAACCCACGCCACTCTCACTTAGGCCCGGTAATTTTAGGCTGTCTGTTTTCCTCTCGGCCTTGACTGAGGCAGCAGAGGTCCCATTACATGTCAATTACATATTTTTGCTTTTGCAGGATGTGACAATTGCAAATCAAATTTTACCGATAATTTGGGAACTTTTGTGTCCGTTTGATCATCCGACCAAATGGTGCACCAGTTTCTTTCAAAATTTTCTCACAGTAATCCTAGTATTGCATGCTCCATCTCTTTCTTTCAACATAACCCAAGATTTTCCTCCAAGCCTTCAACATGGCCCATTTATTTGCACCACTCTCATTGAGCTACCCTTTGGTACACCAAATGCCCACTGCATATTTGGGCTTGCGACTCTGAATGGCTTCAGACAGCCGGTACTGGCCGCACCTCCTGGCTCTCCACTAACAGCAAACCTCCAAAACCGTCATAACCATGCTCGCACGTCATTCCTCCGTAAACACGTTTATTTACCAGCATTACTTTGCCCTAGTTGTCTAATATTCAAACAATTATCCAGCGTGAAGACCTTAATCTGTACGCAACACTTGACCTGCTTTCACCATAAGTACGAATTCAGCGGCTTAGTTTTAAATTATGTTGTAGATTTTCCAATAGGCTTGATTGGATTTGCTCATAAAACACGCTTTTGTCCGCCAGTTGTTTCTGATCAAATGGTAAATCGCACTCCTCCTCCCCGACTTCAGAGGGGGAAGTGTTCCGAACACAACCATTAGCGAAAGCCCCGAAACTTTTATCCCACTTTTGTTTTTCAATCGGCAGGTAAGTGTTTACATGGTGCAGATGTGAGCTGTTCAAGGAAAAACAAAAAGCGCATTTTCCAAATTCTGACAGGGTCAACGAAAGAAATACTTTCCAAAAATTTTTCCCACCTATTCAGTTCAGTAAAGTTTTTTAGCCCACACACCGTCCGCCGATGTCAATTTGTTCCAGCCACTAAAACCTCTCTCAAGAAGTATAACGGGAAAAGAACATAGACACAGTTGGAGACCATGGCCTTGCCACCTGATTTACATCATATGGTGCCGCCTGCTTGGTATGACAGAGGGTAAGTGCTGCGCAATAGTGGCGAAAGCTTCAATGCAATGCCGCCACCAGCTGCGTGACGACCATATCTGTTTGGGCCACCACCCACGAATTTGTCTTGATTTTGGTTCCAAACTGGAGAGACAGCAGTAAACAATTCGTCTGGGTTAAATATTGAGCGTTTTCACACATCTTTGCAAAGTCATATGCTGACCGTCATTCTCGTCTCTATCTGACACAAGGCTGGGTAAAGGGGACCTTCGAAGCAAACATTCCCCTGGGCTATGATGTGTATGGCATAATCAGTGTAACCTGCAGACTTTAACAAGCTTATCCACCAAAGGAGAATTAACCTTCCAGAAGAACATCTGGCCTACCTCAGAATTACTGAGCTGATGGTCTTACCGGACCCGCGCAATTCGTCAGAGACACTGATGGTTGGACAAACGACCACGCGCAGCGGTCACGCCGCTGATTCGTAAAGCAGACAGATCGGAGCGCGGTACTGTACACCCTACCTTTGATGGTCAAGCTGACGTCACGTCTGGAACGGAAATGTCGGAGGCCGATAAACAGTAGTAATAACAATATTAACAATGTTTATTCCCAACTAGTGGGTGGCACACCGTCAGCAGTGATCATAATGTTACAGTCAGAATAAAACATGACTGACAGGATTTGTGGGCATTTTGGATTGCGCGAAACAGTGCCACTAACAGTGGGCATTATCCGATGTAGACCTCGTCGCCCCTTAACCGGCACGGGCAGGGAAGCACAGTTACTGCTACTGTTTTGGGGGGAATATCGAGTTGATGCAAGATCAGCTCGTTATAATTTGAAGTTGGCGGGCAAAAACAAAACGAGGAAGAACAAAAAAGGAGGCATCCTACGTGACATATTATAAGAAAACTGCAAGCTGAGGAAAATAGGAAACCAGAACAGGCGAAGCAGCAGAGTTGGCCTAATCCAGCTGGCCAATTTGAGCTGAAACCTAAAACCGCCGCTAAGGCCTCGTGGCTTTGGATTATTAATCTTATGGCAGGGGTTACCCCAGACAATGCCAAGCTTTATTGTATGCACGGCAAGGTTTTATCTTACTCACTTTACTGGCTCCATGACGGTGCTATTGGAGGAATTAGTGTCAGAAGTAGCAGACTATACGAGGCGGTGGCCAGTGCTTTGTAGTTCACGCACAAATTTAGCAAATAGTGACGTCCTCTTGGGCGCATTTAACACGCTCTTTCGGGAAATAATGAGGATTTGGTGAACTACGAGCAGAACATGTATGGCAGCCGCTGCACCGTCACTGTGGCGTCGTACTTGGGCTTGTGTACATTCCCGTTCATATGGTTGAAGAATTTGGGGTTTCGTGGTCGGTAAGATTGGTCATACGAATAAGACTAAATCCCTGTAGAATTCGTAACGGACGTCATCTTTAAGGTCATTGGGCTGGGATGTGCGATTCTTTAGGCAACGGGATTTTTCAGGTTGTCCAAGGAAACCCGCCGAGGTAGAACGGAGCCGGTGCAAGATCGAAGATAGTTCTTCTGGTCCGTTTGAGGATCCCTGTGGATGGCAGCCAAACAGGGCGTCCAAACCAGGTATTACTGCAGGTCGAATTTTGGAAAAACGATGAATGGGATGAGTTCAGTAAAGCCCGGTGAGTTTGAGGAGATATCAGATAAGATGCATTGGTAGAGTGAAACACTTGGCGTTCACCACAATTGGGGTGGCGACAACAAGTGGCTGAACAAAACAGGAAAGGGGTAGATTTGTACTTAGTGGACTAGCGATCAAGCACGGGTTGGGTTTGCTAATACATGATATTATATTACAAGCGATTTAGAGCCAACCTCCATGAGCATACAGAAAGCTGATGTGGTTAGGGAAGTCAAACGTATAAGGGCTGGCGGGAGTGAACTTTCGAGATGATGGACTAGTTTATGTGGAATTTATTACGTGAGTTGGACAGTAGCATAATCTTGAAGAGAAAGTGAATGTAAGAGAACTTGTCACTAGTCCCCGAAGAACCGCTATCAGCCCCAATTAATAAATGGTACATGGCGAAAAAAGCTGTATACGATGATGTGGCAATACTAATCTTCAGCGATCACAAGCATTATTCGATACAACGAGGTTAAAGTTAAAGAAGGCTGTATACAATGCGGCTTCGATATCAAGTGGCATAGACCTGATCCGTAGTATTCAAAGATCTCATGCGTCTTCAGTCGCGTACCCATGGATGCAATCATGGTGGCGATCTAGTGGGTCGCGAGCTGTGCTCACCCAGATTATTGAATTTTAATTCCACTCTGGTCTTGCTTCCGATAATGATAGTGATACCCTATAGCCTTATAGAAACGATATCATAACATGAAACCAACCCATAGTTGATCGCACTGGCACACTTACCAACTAAGACTTCCTTTCTTAGACACTGTCAACTACCATTTTCGCCTTTGTGAACCGACTCGGATGTGATCTCCATTATCCAGTCGTGGCTACAAACACTTTCACACCTGAGACCCACTTAAGACGATGAAAGCTGTCCGTTATTTCAGGCTTTCCTGAGAATATACGGGTTTAGACATTGTAAGATCCGGGCGGCTATGGATCTCACAGGACGATTGCGACTACTAGATTATACGCAGTTCGTAGCCAGTGGACAATAAGAGCAGACAGACGTGGGCAGCAGACGATGTATTGAAGACTGACAGGAACTGGTTCTACAAACAACGGGTTAGTATGCATTGTAAATTAAGCGAACGTACAATCAATAATGACGCAATCGGCGGGAGCGGAAAATAGTCAATGAAGCGGCAGGGATTTATATACGGGCAGTCTGTCAGTGTGAGTTGGCCGTATAGGTGATAACGGCGCAGAAACAATCAGTACGTTTGGGAGGTAAAGGGACTGTCTTTCGGTCGGTGGTGTGACGCGGCAGCTCATGTCACGTGACAAATCAGACTGCGCGGTTAGGGCTGTTTAAAACAAATCTCACCAAAAGCTGTCTGACAGATGGAGAATACAGATAATACAAAAATAGAGTCTTTTCGGCGTCAAGTTGGTGTGGTGGCCAATGTGCCTGCCCGCCATCCGGGGAACTCTGAGTTCGACTCTCGGTCGGTCCATTTTCCTGTCGGAGCAGACGCTCGAGAATAGGTACGACCGAGACCAACTCGCGACCAATGACGGACGGACTACAAATATTGACGTCAGTTACTGAAGAACAAGCAGACCTTAAGTAGGACCAAAACAGGGGGAAAACCAGCAGCGAGAAAAACATAACGGCGTCTTAATAAACGGGCGTAACTTACGTTACTCGTGAGTAGGCAGAACACAAGGAAAATTACCGCTGATCGCCGTTGATTCACATGGGGAATCAACAGACATCATCTATTACATTGTTCATGGACAAATCTTGTCATCCATGTTAATGTTTAGACCATCGGAGGCCTCCAGGACAGGACGAATAACTAACCGTCTGTGGCGGTGATGATGACTTAACTGGGAACAGCAAGGCCTACTCCGACTCGTTGCCTCATAGACAAGTGTCTTTACCCCATGTACACGGCTGAACTCCACCACTCCTGTCTTTTTCCCCTAGGTTGTAAATGGACCTTACCTCTCATCATCCACCCGCCAAATGGACCTTGCCTGCGCAACTATATTTGTCCAATTAGGTTTTCGGCCGCTACCCATCCCCAACTATCCACCAACTCTTTCTGCACCATATCCTCGCTAACACAACCCATGGTTCCAAAGCTGCAAAACCAAAACTCATACCAATAAAACGTCTATTACCAGCTTGTGGATGACATACCGTCAGGCATTACCATAATAGCGCAGTCGGAATAAAAGGATGACTGAGGGGATTTGTGGGTACTCAGCATTGCCCAATAACTAAACAGTTACAAAAATTGTGGGCGTTATCCGATACAGATGCAGTCACGCCTAAACTGGCACGATCGAAACAAAGTGGACATCGAGGGCATAGAAGCACGATTGCTGGGGAACATCAGACTGAAGCCAGATCGAACCGTCAAATTTGAAAATGACGGGCAAAAACAACAGAAGAATGCCAAACGAGAGACATCCTACCTGGCACGTGACAAGAAAAATGCAAATTTAAAAAAGGTGGGGCTATAACGACGAATCTAGTTAGGCAGCAGGCCCAGATGGTCAACTTGAACTGAAACTGAAAACCATTGCCTTGAACAGTTGGGTTTATGGCCGGGATCACAAAAAGCGAAACTACGGATGGTGAGTTGGAGGAATTGGTGGTACGGATAAGTGTTAGCCTGAATCTCAGAAGCATGGTGTAAAGTAAAGCTATTTGGTATCGTACCTGAAGCGGGAGAATGGGTTTCTGCTGACGCACTAGAAGGAATGTAAGATGTAAGGAAAATGATTGACCTTGTGGAGAGCACAAACTAAAAATGCACCGAGATGGTTACATCCGAAAGAAAGCTTCAGCGGTTTAAAACGAACTCATTCCAAAACCGGTAGGGGGCAGGTAAGGAAGTTGTCCATGATTTCAGTCAAATAAATAAGGAAACAAGAGAGCACAGTCAAGTTTAGGAGGGAAATTCTTTCGAGTTTGCCATAACTGAGCTGGTTTACTTCAGTTTTCAGACTGCCCCGTAACCAATGTCATGTGTGAAGTGTTTGGACTAAGGATGTGATTCTGTGAAGGGCGATATCTTGCGTTGATCAAGGAAATCCACGGAAGTAGAACAGAGCCGACGTAGGATCACAGTTATTTTAGTTTGGCTGAAGATCCCTTCAGATGCTAATCCTAGACCAAGTGCAACAGTTAACGACTATGCAGAGTGTTCAAAGCAGGTGCTGCCAAGGAAAGAGGATTAAATGAGAGGAAATAAGTAGTGTTTGGTGATTTGGGGGAAGAATAAGATAATATGGGATCAATTAATATAGAAAATAACGCAATAAAATGTATCACGGATTGTGTGGTGTTGACGAGTCTCCAGATGTGATGAGATACGTGCAGCTTTGTCCTTAGCAGCCTGGCAACCAAGGGCTGGCACGGTAGCCTGGCAAATAAGGCTGGCCAAGCTTGTCAACATAATATGCGAGAGGCATAGAAGTCAAAGCATAAATATGCAGAGAAGCGGTGTAATAGGCGGCAGAAAATACACAAGGACTGATGAGGATGGAGCCTCTAAAATGGATTATTAGTTTGCTACTTAAGATGGTAGTACCATAGTTTTTGAGGGAACGGGAATGTAAGACAACGGCAAACTAGCTCGCGAAGCACTCTAATCAGCTTCATCAAGAAGTCATACATGGCGGAAAAGTTCACAAACGTTTTCGTTGAATGTCAATAGTGGAGGGTTGAAAATCTCATTATATCTCCATTTGTTTACTGTATCCGACCAGTATTGGACGCAGTAGACCGAAGCGGATCCCGGCTGCAGGTAAGGGAACGAGTGGGGGAGATGACGCAGTCAAGGTAGGAAGTACGCAGTTGCAGGTATGGCATCAAGCTGGGTATGGCAGTGCCGTGCCGTCACTGCACTGAGATACTTCAGTTTCTGGGTAGCCCGTTGACGGACGTCATGTTTAAGGTCATTGGGATGGGAAGGGCAGTTCTGTGAGCAGCGGGATGTCTTGGGTTTGTCAGGGGAATCCCCAAGGAGAGCAAAACCAATGTGATGTCGCAGGTAGTCTTTTTTGGTCTGGTCGGGGAAAACTTTAGATGTAATACAGGGATCTGAAGAGTGGTTAACGGCCAAACAGGACGCCATAGCACGTACCAGCACAGGTCGAAGCTTGGGAAGAAGATGAAACGGGATGAGATCAGTAAGGCCTGGAGAGTCATAGGAGTCATCAGATATAATGTAGTACTTTGATAGAGAAAAAGTAAACCTTTGCCACAATTAGGGTGGTGACAACCAGTAGTTAAACGAGACGGGATATGAGTGGAGCTGCACTCAGCAGTCTAGCCACCAAAGTCAAGCTAAGATTGCCAAAACATGCCATCATACTACCTGAGACAGAGGACAGTTCGATGTAGGTAGGCAGAGAGGCTGCGTGGTAATGGAAACCAAACACGTAAGGATTGACTGGGGCGGAACTTCTGAGATGGTGGACCAGATGTTCTGAAGGTTACTGTCAGGCTGAACAATACTGGGACAGTCTAGTAGGGAAGGTGAATGTAAGGGGGATAGTCACTAGTCCCAGAAGCACTACTATCAGCAAGTGGTGCATGGCGAAGACTTTCGGCGCTAATCTCGCATGCTGATGAAGAAGGGTTGGGAGTCTCACTACATATATATATATATATATTGTATGTGTTACTCCTGGGATCAGCGGGTGGGTGTGTATTTTGTTTGGTTGACGAAGTGGGTTTTGGTGCGTTGTAGCCTCGATTATGACGAAGGCAGGCAGCTATGAGCGTCGAGGTAGGCCATGGGCATTGCAGCGTACCTTCAGACTATCCCAGGAGGGTTTTTTATAAGAATTATTATTATCATTTGGCAGCCGGAAGGTCAGTTTTTCTCTTTTCTTTTTCATCTGTAGTTCATGGTGTTGCCAAATAAATAATTCAACCGAGACGAGTCCAACACTATCAGCAACAAATAGAAAGCAGCGGTGTTCATAGTTGGTCGTGCAATGACGCTAATTGCTCGGCGCTTATGTATTTTCGGCAATCAAGATCGGGCCGTAAACGATATTATTGCCAAACTCATTGACGAGCAAAAGGTACTAAGTAGGAAACTTGTAACTTCATTCACGGTGGAGTTTATCACTAAAAGGGCTTGGGAACTGGAGGTGGGGTAATTTGAATCAGGGTTCAGAGTCCGGGGAGGAGTATTCAGTACTGGTGGTAGGTGTGTAAATAGTTGATGAAATAGAACCGAACCCACGGCAGGGGGTACTGTATCAGGCTCATATAGGGTAGGGAATGACTTTGGGAGGAGGGCATGTAGTTGGATGCAGAGTTGTTGACCCTGCCACCTTCTGCATCGTCAGGTGTGGAGGAAGATAGGATGCAAACAGGGGCGGTGGCTGTGGAGGAATGGGTGGCTACCGAAAATGGTGCTTAGGTGGGACGAAAGTTGGTAAACAATGTGGTGGAAATGGATGAGGGTCGGAGCTGGTCAACGGTAGTTGGAGATACGAGTTTCTTCAAGGCACGTGGTGCGTATGGCTTGATGTGCTTTTTAAAGTTCGCAAAGGTAAAGATGCGCGTAGCTTCAAAGGAGGCAGAGTTGGTAGCGGTGTAGGTAGCTGCCGAATAAGGATCTCGGGCAAGTGGCATGAGGGTGGCCGGCGGGCAGAGATTGATAGGGGCTAAAGTTATGTAACGGTGTTTGTAGATTAGAGGTTCTGCTAGGGACGAGGCTAGCATGGGGTGGGGACACAGATGTATTTATATACCACGCGGGATGTGGCCGGGTTTGAAGACAAAGGGCGAAGAGTGGGGAGTCGGGGGAGTTTGCGCGGGCGGGGGCGTTATGATACCAGGCTATGATAGCAGGTGGTTGAATCCAAGGACGCGCTTTGGTGGGGAATGACGAGGTGTCATTTGGTCAGGGGGTCTGGAGCGAGAAACTGTATTTTCCTCTATGAGTTCAACACCGGGCAAGGGCTGGTGAGATATCGTATCTGTTATTTCAGGGATGAGTTTTGTTTTTACGATTGAGGTCAGATGTGGCATGGGCAGGTGTCCAGAGGTAGAAGTGGGGGGCTCATGGTCTTGAGCAGGAGATGCGGCTTTGTGAGCCGTCATGCCGGTTTGTGTGACATCAGGCCACAAGTTAGAAGCACAGTATAGCAAGATGAGACGTGGAGAGATTCCAGGATAATGAAATTCAGGGGAAAAATCAGTCCTACAGCATCGAGCTTTCGGGGTTAACAAGTCAACTCCAGCATTTATAGGGGCAGCTGTAAGTCCGACCGATTTAGTGCAGGCTACACTGATGTCGGGGACGGTTGGGTGCCCAAAGGAGCTACAAGCGGTCGTAGAAGTGGCCGGAACAGTTGGCAGACTCGGTAAGCTGCTGTTTGAATCGAGGGTTCTCCGGCTGCTATGTGTATGTGTGTCATCGTCGGTATGACTTGCACAGTTTTCCAAGGGGTTGGTTGCATGGGAAGTCTGCGATTGAATCACACCGAGGGTATTATCTGGTACCGGTTGTTGATGGGAAGATGGATCCGTGTGATAGTTATCAGCAGTCGCCTCTAGAAGTCTGGAGTATGATTTCTTTGTGAGGTGACTTTGTAGTCGAGTGCGGGAAGCTCTGACCTTTACGGTCTGGAATACTTGTGTAGAGGACAGAAGAGCCTATGATATTAACAGGCGCGTTGCATCGTTTTCATATCTGAAATCCACTACCATTGAGCAAAGCAGTCGGCGAGCTTTACAGACCATGTCATGCATGCTACATGCTGTCAGGATGGCAGCTTTTATGCATTCCACCGGAAGGCGATCGAAAGGATTGTATATTAAGACCTGTTTGCGGCTTTCCATACGCCGACTGATCTCTGAGGTGTGTGTGTCAATGAGAACTGACGCTTTTGCAAGATCAGATGGATCACACATCCCATTAGGAGTTAGAAAGCGGGCAATTGGTTGCATGCTACTGAAGGATATTAGTTCGCTCTCCATCGTACGCACACGGGCCCTGTGATTTGCCACGTCAGTGTAGAGCCCTGATTCTTTTGGTTATGAGAAGGGAAAGCTACTGCTTGGGACAGGAAGGAAAATGTCATTTGGTATCACTGAGCTGTTTGAATTTACTTGAATAATTCTATCGACCGGCCTTGAGGGGTGATGTGGTTGAGTGCTGGGCCTTTTGCCTGCAAAGCGCTTCTTTGGGTACAGTGAGGGGAAGGATGATGGAGAACCAGGGTTTACCAACCTCTTGGAGGAAGACGTGAGTAGTGGCATTATCCAATTCGATTAAGGTGATAGTGAGCCTCGCTGGAATGTTGCTGGCAAGCCTATAACTCAAGGAAGCCCAATCAAGCAAACATGGTTAGAGGGATAGTTTAGTGTGGGTAAAGATGAGGTGTCCCAAAAAGGTAGCTAAATGCTATACTTGAAGTGAATAAGACGCTACAGTCGTGCTATGGTCCAAAAATATTTTACAACACCTGATCTTGAGATTCAAGCGGAACATTCAAACTGTTCTTCTCTATTTAACGGTGGGGATTTGGTTTCGTTTTTGAGGGTCATCTTCTTAGTTGTGGAATACATCAACCCTTAAGGTAGAGGCAGCTGGCACAGACAGAGGTATCAGGAGAGTTGGTGATTTGGCTTACCCGGTCATCAAATTTGGCGAATTGGGCTTTGTTGTGGTGCAGCCACACTAACTACAGCTTTGTAGGCTTTGTGCGTCGCTTTATGCGTCCGATATATGCCCTCCCCCCAAAAATCACCCGTACCTTCACTTGGTTGTAGCATACATCCCAGAAATCCTTCTATGAACCCAAATAATCCATTATAGCAGAGAGAAAAATGCTGTATGATCAAAGTTAACAGTAACCCACAACGTGTTCGCGATTTGACACAATTCGCCCTGCGAATCCTCTATCCTCTTCCTTAGGCTGTAACTGCACCGTGCTGAGGTTACTTCGTCAACCAAACCTGCAACATGTCGATGCACATCACACTCCTCTTCGACTACTTGTCCCTGCATGCCTTAAACTACTTATCTCACTAGACTCAAGCGATTTCCGAGACTAGTTAGCACCCCTTGCTGCTCGATTCTCGGGGATCTGAGACTCCGAAATGTGAAACCACTTTCACGTGACGAAACAAGTGAGAGCATCTTGGAAGCTAGGAACAGTGGGAAGATGTTTTGGTGCTTTTCAAAAGACGTGCTTGTACCGTTTTTGAAAGTGAATATCATATAGGTGCAAATTTCTCTCTCTACTCTATCTTTATTTACTCTACTTTGAAGAAGATTAGTTCGAATAGCTACGAAGGATCAACAACCCTGTCAATGTGTCGAAACATTGGTAGCCATGGTGGGTGTGCTGACCTTTGATCAGATGGCCAATAATCTGTTCACCAAGCCCGGCGATTGACTTGCGACCTTTTCTTCCCTAGTGGAGGAAACATCGCTGTGGTCTCATCGTGAATTGGACAGGTCACTTGTACTTTCCCGTCAGATGTAGTTCGGTCTTTCTCATGCTGGCAGATTTGGTTACACTTAGCTGAACCATTTTCTGGGTCGTTCTTTACCCACCATCGATCTGTCGGTTTGATGATGATACGGTGAGGTGAGATAATCCTTCCTATCTCAGTTTTTCTTCGATACAAATTAAGAACGGACCAGAGAAACTGAAGAAGTCAAAACCACCACCAAGATCAACTAAATTCAAGGAGAGAGAGCGCAACTCAACACAAACCGGGAAAGGACAAATTGAGAAAGGACCTAAAATACCCCAAAGGAGCTATCCAACCCACCAGCATGATGCCAGATATACACACCACAGGAGAGCTCAATTTGCAAAAGGGCCAATAATAATATAAGAAAGATATATATCAGTTTGCCAATCACATGAGAGGATAGCAGATATGTTTTGGCAATTATACAAGCGCAGCTAGGCAACGATATCGCCTTGACTTAGGACGAAACGTTTGCAAGCCAACTGCCAAGCTCAGGGACCTGATCATCGCCCATCTGATCATCCACCACTCATCAATTTCTTTGGAGTCCGAGATACACACCATGTGAACCAAGTGCTTTATTTCTTTGAAGCAAAGAAAGTGGACCTTGTACGGTGTCGACGATAACGGAATGGAATTGAGGTTCCGCTGGCATTCATTTGCTGCTCTCATTTTTTTCTCTTGTGAAGACTAGAGGAATTGCCATTTAAGTTTGCCACTCAAGTGTCTGTACCCGTGAAAAACAGCCATATTACGTGGCTCTTAAGTTCTGTCAAGAACAATAACCCTTTCGGTTAAAGCTGTCCACTTTCGGTGCCATATTTTAAGACAAGGACAAATGTAGACCAACAAGCTTCGCTCTAAGACGCTAGTCCAGTTTGTTTTAAAGATTTTTACCACACAAAACCCAAGGACAGTCCCAAACACCCCCAATCTAGGTGCACTTTTCAAACGGGGAGAAAACTTTCACCCATAAGTGTTCTGCCTTTGAGTAAAATCCCAATGGAAACCAGTGACTTCCTCTCCCTCACTGACTACAGGCACGACGATGAATGTCTCTCCTGACCCCGCACTCAGGTTCCACCATTACCCCGCTCCACAAACCACCCTGGTTCATAACTAGTCCCATTGCGATCAAGTATCTTGCGGCGTCATCCCCATTCGGATTGACCGAAACCTCTATGGCGGGAACATTCAAAAATGGTAAGATGGCGTGTTTGAGGTTTATGATTGAACCTCTTGAACGAAGCATAGCGTTATAATGTGGTTGTATCTGATAAAAATTTACATTGTTAACAGATTTCTAAATGTAATGAAGACAGATAGTATGGAATTCCCAGTAGTTAGGCCTGGCTTGCTTGTGACAAGTGTATTCGTTCATGTTGTTCCCAAATAATGACGATACGACCATAGGAAGATGAAGTTTGTACTTAATGTCGTTAAAAAAGTGATCCATTGGAATAGCCCACATTTGCTAGTTATTGCTGTTGTGCTCAATGTTTTCACTAAGCATCGATCACTAGTTATGAGACAATTAGTCGTTTGACGCAGACGCTTAGCACACGTCTAATTGTATATGTAACCATGAATGCACACCTCGAAGCTTATGTATCATGCGAACGGTGTTCAGTGGCTATCAGAACATGTATTTTCATTCACCTTCCTAACTCTGGTTAATAATTAAAGTAACTATCGGTGCATCCTTCGCGGCCATCGGATCAACGATAGTGTCTGCGGTTATGCCAGAGCTGATCACCGATTTTCTATTTCTGGTAGTTGACCCTTTAACACGAAGGATTGTGTAGACATAAAGAAAGGTTGCCCTATTATTTGGAAACCCTAAAGAATGAGAGCAATTGGTGAGGTATTTACTGAACATTGCCTGTTACTCTTGTTCATTTATGCTCGGAAGGTTGCTGTAGAACTTTGACAACTAAATTTTGGCTGAAAAGCTTTCTTCCCTGTTGTCGTCCACATATATTACCGTGAACCGTGCCTTTCAGGTGAACGACAGCTGCTGAACGACAAGAACAAAACCGACCCGGGAAACTTGGGCAAAAGCCTCGCTCCTGTGTATCAATCCGTGAATCCGTGAACCCCTGCCCTCAGAGAATCTCACGTCCCTCCTGTCCTCAAGGCGTGCTTGTTACGCGTTAAACGAGGATGGCTTGCATGCACTGGCGATTTTACGTGCCATATAAGGAACAACCAACGATATCCCAAGTCAACCGTGCACCTGTATCCTAGAATAACGTGGAACAACAGTAATTTTTCAGGAGTGTATAATGAAGTTCCGGTGTACGAGTAAAACTTTTGAAGGGAAGCATCCAAGCAGCGTATAAAGCGCCTCAGCCACATGTAAGCATTTGTTGCTAGAGGGATTTTACGTTGATTTGGCTGCACTATGTTTCGGGCACACGCTGAAGGTATATGTGAAACAATTAAATTGCACCCTCCTTTCTTCACCTACGCAAGCTTGTCTTCAACGCAAGGCCTGGATGCCTTGGTTGCCGTGACAATTGCGTTGTTCGGAAGTGTGAGGCCATTTGTTTGGAAACATAATTTTATTGTGACCGATTGCAAGCAAACCTCAGAATCATCAGAAATGTTTTCCGCAGTTGTGCCTGGAAAATAAACGGGAAATGAATTAGTAAAGGGCAACCCAATGGAAATCACCAGAGCTCCGTTCGCCCAGCCTGCGCGAAAGACGCACACTGGTTGCCATGGCCGCGCCACGTTGAGGAGGGGATGGATTTTACGGCAGAAAAACCCACCCGCCACCCACACATGCAACAAAACATGACAGTTAATAAATTTGAACATAATTATTATACAAAACTTACCTGCGTCTCACTAAGCGTATATACCTAGGGAACCCACTCAGAAATCCGGTTATGCTGATCGCACATAGGCAAGGGAGCGTCGGCCTATCCAGTGAGCGGTCAATGCAACTGCGATGCAGCCACACGTGACCATGGTCGCATTGCACCCAAGCAATAATCGACCCCTCACAGGCGCTCTCAGATGAATTGCAGGCACCGAAGGCATCAGCGTCGACGTATGACGCCACTGGCTCCTTCTTACAGTGCATTGCCGCGGTGCGCACCTTGTGATCACGTACCTTTATACACTGCAGGTAGTAGTTATCATTCTGCAACTCGAAGGTCTCCTCTAGCCCGCTCATCTTGTTGTCGTAAAACGGAAGAGGACTCTTTCTGGCAGGCCTGCGTGTGGTGGCGTCGGAGGTGCTAAGTTGATCGTTGCAAATCACAGGCGCTTCTACGGCTAGCTCGGATATCCCGTCAACAGAGGCCACCAAGGGTGCGGATGCCGCTGTCAGCAGTTCCACCCTTGATGCGCCTGTGACACCCTCTGTGGATGACACGCAACTTGGCACATGACCTGCGCAAACCTGCTCAGCAAAATTCCGCAAGAACCGACAGCAAGCATGGAAATCAGACGAACCCAGGCGGACAATTGCCTCGCAAATATGCGATGAGATATTTCGGGCAACACTTAGTTTAGATGACTTACCTTTGGGGGCAGTCTGTACTGATACGCTATTCTCAGCGACAATAGCTGATGGTTGAACGTCGTTCTGTGGCAAAATTCACCTACTAGACTCAACCAACGGAATCAGTGACTGGTCATAGTAGTCAGCAGCATAGGCCATATGGCGACATGGCAACAATCATGAGCTCGTAAATTAGCACGAGCACTTCATGGGTTCCCCTGGTTGTAGCTGACTGCCGTCGCGAAAAACTAGGTAAGAGTGTGTGCTTTTGGCCAACTCCACACTTTTCTTATGGTTGGGGCTAAACCGTTCCTGAGCGTATGGCGTTAGCCGGCCTAAACACTCTAAATGAGATGGAACTGTCGCACCTTCCGGTCGGCCACGCACAAGCGGAACGCTTACTAGTCTTCTGCGCAAAGCTTCTAATTGCTCATTCCCGTTGATTGTGGCATGCACACAGGTGAGCAACCAGGAAGACTCAGTAAGTTTCCCTTAATGTACCTGTTAACAGATTCAACCCGATTAGTGGTCTCCTCACCAAGGGTCACAGCACGCTTCCGAGCATGCTTCGCCCAGGTACTCAGGTCTGTTAGGCAATGCTCATTGAGATACGGCCAGAACTCCTGGTTCCGACTTCTGATGCTGGTGGCATAGACCTCGAAATTGCTCACTCCCCTACAATGTACCATTTTCTTAGACCAGGCAAACAAAACTTCTTTATCCGAATGAGTCACTTCCTTAGGTTTGTTAATCTTAGCTTTGAAGCGCTGAATTACATGGAAAGAACGACAAATAACAGCAGCGTCAGGCATCACTCTCTTAAGGCTACAAAGCCTTGACTTATTCCTATCTCCCACAATCGTTCGAACAACGCCAACAGGAGACACCATTAGCACAAAATGTTCAACAACAACATCATAACACTCCTTGGCTCGTTTTGGATAAAGGAGTAAAAGATACTACGACCAACACCATTACAATCGGTGATTACCACATGCCACAGGTGGTTATCAACTCTGTTACACTGAAAGGTGGAATCTGCTTGTATTACATCACCGTACTTAGCAGGCACATCACGCAAGCGCACAGAGGTAAACGACAAAACAGTCAAACTGTCATCATCACAAACAGACACAGCCATGGGCGTAACGCATCTCGGATACCCTGCAGATCACAAACAGAGTAGTCCAAGCGGCGCAATTCATCGTGCAGGACCCTCACATCATCACACGTTAAGTCCATTACATAGTTTTTCCGGACATAGTCGCGGATGTCCATGGAGGACTTAAAACAGCGCAACAAACCGAACACCATAATTTCCTGTTTAACATTTAAATGCCGGTTAGCAGCATACACCTGTCATTCACACCTACGCAGTCCATGCGAATGTTTTATGTTTCACGGATTCACGGATTCACGGATTGACACACAGGATCGAGGCTTTCGCCCAAGTTTCGCGGGTCGGTTTTGTTCTTGTCGTTCAGCGGCTGGCGATCGCAAGGCGACCTTCACGGTGAACTACACGCATGAATGACCGGCAGTCAAAATCAGCGTACATGAATGTAAGCTTATTGGTTGATTATTTGGACAATCATCAACATACCGACGTCCCTGTTTATTCGCGTTCCAGTGAGAGCGCGCGCGCACGCACTTGTACACCATAAACGTATAACCGACAGACGGTGCAAGTGCTTTGCCCAAGTTCTGTTCACACTTTGCCGCCGACAAACTGTGCTGGCGGGCATAACACGTGCCCGTTCCGTTGGAATTCTCGTAGTTTGCACTCGAATTCTGCGAGGGGACCACACTCACGACCTGAGAAGTACTCCATCATCTGCCTAGTTATATTGTGTTCATCCGACGAGATATTCGGTAAACTCATACGGTTCTCTGCCGTGTATATTAATGCATGCTTCAACCTGCGATAATACGTGCTATGGGCGTCCTGTTTGGCCGTTATCTACTCCACCCGATCTGCGCATTGCACCTGAAGGAATCCCCGACCGGACAAAAAACAAATACTACCTGCGATATTACATTGGTTTTGCTCTCTTTGCGGAATCCCTTGGTAAGCCCAAAACATCCCGCTGTCCACAGAACTGCACATCCCAGCCCAACTAGCTCAATCAAGAAGGCTGGCACGGGGCTGTCCAGAAACGGAAGTATCTCAGTGCAGTGACCGCACGGCACTGCCACACCCAGTTTGAAAGCATACCCCCAACTGTTCACTTTCTACTTTGACTACGCCCACTCGCACACTCGTTCCCTTACCTGTAACCACAATCAAATTCTTCATCTGCGGTGTCTTGTACTTTGTACTCCACGCCAAGTCAGTCATTTTCCGTGCAGCCCGCGTTCCTTTTTGTGCGTTTGCCTGAAGTCCTTCTCTCAAGGAACTTTTACACCCGATCCCGCTGCAGCGGCAACACTAGTGAGTCTCTCCAGTTTCACTGCACACCGTGATTCTGAGTCGCCTATTATCATTTATTCGTACCACATAGCCCCCCACTTCACCATCCGCACTTACTATTTTCGTGACCATGGTCATGCGCCCAACAGCCTAAGGCCACGAAACCTCAGCGAAGGTTTTTGGGCCATAGTTCAAATTAGCCTGTCAGATCGTGTCAGTTCTGCTGCTTCTCCAGATCCGTTATTCTGTTTCCACATTTTCTGCGGTTTGAAGCTTTTTGTCACGTACCAGTCGAAAAGCCCCTTGCTGTGCCCTCCTTCGTATTTGTTATTGCCCGCTATTTTCAAATCTTAACGATCGCATCTTGTCTCATCTGGTATGTTCCCTATAAGAGTGGAAGAGCCCTTGTACTTTTAGTTCCCTACCCATGCCACCTCAGGAAAGACCAAGTCTACTTCGGATACTGCTCACTGTTCGTGTCACCACCCCCTTTCCACGAAATTCCCAGTACCCACGAGCCCCACCAGTCATTTTCTTATTATACCTGTAACATTAGGATCAGGCCTAAAAGTATGCCACCCACTAGTTGGGAATAAACATTATTAATATTATTTAGATATTATACCACAAAACCATCTTACTCGACGCCAATCCATTAGACGAGGTACCCGGTTTCGGTAGAATGGGACCGACCGCAGAGTGGACGATACTGTACTGATCGCCTTCGGCATGTCGTGTGCACCCAGGCCGCAAGCTGAGCAAGCCAGGAATGGCCATTTGTAGCTTCGCATCGGTTTTTATACCATCGGAACATACGGACCCCATGGCCTTGAGAAACTAGCAGACCGGTCCAGACCGCAAGTCACTGACTCTGAGTCCCATTACTGCATTACCTACACACCCTTGTAGTGGTCTGCCTACCCAATAGGTTACTTTTACCGGGAGCGTGTGGCAAAGAAATAAAAATAATAACGTTAGGTTGAGCATACAATAGTAAAGAGGTCAGACGGAACAGACTCACTAATAATTGTTCTCTTTAAAATGGTTCGTCGTTGGTCCAGGTAAGCGAATAAACAATAATCCAATCGTGGTTGTCCAGGGGTCTTCTTCTGAACAGTCCCCACATATAATAGATTTCAAAGATAGTCTGAAATGTTTTGATACCAGAGTTAGCACATGAGACTCGCGAATGACCGCTGTAAGCGCGAGCGAACTCAGAAGAGACAGTCGGACTACGTGACCACGTTTGTATCGCGTGAAATTGTACAAGTGCACGTTTTTGTAGTTTTTCGTATTCAAACGAAAAAGGTTATGCAATTGACAAAATACGTAATGTTATAATGGAAGCAAAATAAATGTGCAAAACACCACACCCACTAATGTTCATCATCACAAGTGATGGAGTCCCGTTCTTTTCACTCCCATTTTCTTACACAGAATCCGACTTTGTGATCAGAAAGGACAATCTACTTAGTAAATCCTACAGACCTAAAGCTTCCTAATAGTATGTGGGGCTACCCAACTAGTTGAACTTGGATTTATTTGGATTCGGATTTGAACCAATCAGAAGTCGGATACAGATTTCGTCCACAGGTGTCTGGCCCTGCGCAACCGTTTGGAGTAACCAATTGGCGTACGTCCGAATTTAGTTTTTGAGGGATTACTTTTGGTGCTCACTTCGCTGTGGATAGCGGTTTGACCTCGCATCCATATCGCCTCTGAGTTTACCAAGTTTTGACCCTCTTAACACAACCTTGGACGATATCGCTTCGTTTCCAAAATTTCCATACTTTTCCTTCTTTCCTAATAACTCATATGCACAAAGTAGCTCTAATTTTCGAGCTAAATAGATCTTTCAAACACCTCAGGTGAAATCCCTCGTACCACATGTCTCTAGACCCCGATAGCTGCCTGCGTCGATTCACGGATTCACGGGCCGATACACAGGATCGACGCCCTCGCCCAAGTCTCCCGGGTCGGTTTTGTTCTTGTCGTTCAGCGGCTGCTCTTCACCTGAAAGGCACCAGTGAAAAAAGGTCGTAGCACTGTTCTTTAAGTTCTGAACGCGGAGCGGTAAGCTTGCCAATGCGAGGACTCGCATAAAAAAGTGTCTAATAGTTCTTTGAACCGAGTTCTAGTAGGAGCGTGGACAACTGTCAGAGGAAGGTTATTCCACGCAGCAACTACCTAAAATGAGAAGAGGTCTTGCCTAATGAAAGTGTACCTGAGCTTAAAAATCTTACCATGTCCTCGCCATGTGTTTGCTGAGTCAACGGTGAAAAACCTGTTGGCCAAACCTTGATCGAAGAGGGTATAAGTAAGAAGTAGGTCTCCTCGGACGCGACGATAGTCCAGGGGGGAAGGGGTCAAGCACTGTGAGACGCGTTTCATATTCAACCGATTTGAGGCCGGCAACAAATTTCTTAGCAGCTCGTTGGACACGCTCGATGAGTGTTACTTACTTCTTGCGTCCTGAGTAGACAACTCGGTTGGCATATTCAAGAAGCGGTCTGACGTAGGCCCCATTCCGTATTTGGAAGTCTTAGCGATTAAATGATTGATTGATTGATTGATTGATTGATTGATTGATTGATTGATTGATTGATTGATTGATTGATTGATTGATTGATTGATTGATTGATTGATTGATTGATTGATTGATTGATTGATTGATTGATTGATTGATTGATTGATTGATTGATTGATTGATTGATTGATTGATTGATTGATTGATTGATTGATTGATTGATTGATTGATTGATTGATTGATTGATTGATTGATTGATTGATTGATTGATTGATTGATTGATTGATTGATTGATTGATTGATTGATTGATTGATTGATTGATTGATTGATTGATTGATTGATTGATTGATTGATTGATTGATTGATTGATTGATTGATTGATTGATTGATTGATTGATTGATTGATTGATTGATTGATTGATTGATTGATTGATTGATTGATTGATTGATTGATTGATTGATTGATTGATTGATTGATTGATTGATTGATTGATTGATTGATTGATTGATTGATTGATTGATTGATTGATTGATTGATTGATTGATTGATTGATTGATTGATTGATTGATTGATTGATTGATTGATTGATTGATTGATTGATTGATTGATTGATTGATTGATTGATTGATTGATTGATTGATTGATTGATTGATTGATTGATTGATTGATTGATTGATTGATTGATTGATTGATTGATTGATTGATTGATTGATTGATTGATTGATTGATTGATTGATTGATTGATTGATTGATTGATTGATTGATTGATTGATTGATTGATTGATTGATTGATTGATTGATTGATTGATTGATTGATTGATTGATTGATTGATTGATTGATTGATTGATTGATTGATTGATTGATTGATTGATTGATTGATTGATTGATTGATTGATTGATTGATTGATTGATTGATTGATTGATTGATTGATTGATTGATTGATTGATTGATTGATTGATTGATTGATTGATTGATTGATTGATTGATTGATTGATTGATTGATTGATTGATTGATTGATTGATTGATTGATTGATTGATTGATTGATTGATTGATTGATTGATTGATTGATTGATTGATTGATTGATTGATTGATTGATTGATTGATTGATTGATTGATTGATTGATTGATTGATTGATTGATTGATTGATTGATTGATTGATTGATTGATTGATTGATTGATTGATTGATTGATTGATTGATTGATTGATTGATTGATTGATTGATTGATTGATTGATTGATTGATTGATTGATTGATTGATTGATTGATTGATTGATTGATTGATTGATTGATTGATTGATTGATTGATTGATTGATTGATTGATTGATTGATTGATTGATTGATTGATTGATTGATTGATTGATTGATTGATTGATTGATTGATTGATTGATTGATTGATTGATTGATTGATTGATTGATTGATTGATTGATTGATTGATTGATTGATTGATTGATTGATTGATTGATTGATTGATTGATTGATTGATTGATTGATTGATTGATTGATTGATTGATTGATTGATTGATTGATTGATTGATTGATTGATTGATTGATTGATTGATTGATTGATTGATTGATTGATTGATTGATTGATTGATTGATTGATTGATTGATTGATTGATTGATTGATTGATTGATTGATTGATTGATTGATTGATTGATTGATTGATTGATTGATTGATTGATTGATTGATTGATTGATTGATTGATTGATTGATTGATTGATTGATTGATTGATTGATTGATTGATTGATTGATTGATTGATTGATTGATTGATTGATTGATTGATTGATTGATTGATTGATTGATTGATTGATTGATTGATTGATTGATTGATTGATTGATTGATTGATTGATTGATTGATTGATTGATTGATTGATTGATTGATTGATTGATTGATTGATTGATTGATTGATTGATTGATTGATTGATTGATTGATTGATTGATTGATTGATTGATTGATTGATTGATTGATTGATTGATTGATTGATTGATTGATTGATTGATTGATTGATTGATTGATTGATTGATTGATTGATTGATTGATTGATTGATTGATTGATTGATTGATTGATTGATTGATTGATTGATTGATTGATTGATTGATTGATTGATTGATTGATTGATTGATTGATTGATTGATTGATTGATTGATTGATTGATTGATTGATTGATTGATTGATTGATTGATTGATTGATTGATTGATTGATTGATTGATTGATTGATTGATTGATTGATTGATTGATTGATTGATTGATTGATTGATTGATTGATTGATTGATTGATTGATTGATTGATTGATTGATTGATTGATTGATTGATTGATTGATTGATTGATTGATTGATTGATTGATTGATTGATTGATTGATTGATTGATTGATTGATTGATTGATTGATTGATTGATTGATTGATTGATTGATTGATTGATTGATTGATTGATTGATTGATTGATTGATTGATTGATTGATTGATTGATTGATTGATTGATTGATTGATTGATTGATTGATTGATTGATTGATTGATTGATTGATTGATTGATTGATTGATTGATTGATTGATTGATTGATTGATTGATTGATTGATTGATTGATTGATTGATTGATTGATTGATTGATTGATTGATTGATTGATTGATTGATTGATTGATTGATTGATTGATTGATTGATTGATTGATTGATTGATTGATTGATTGATTGATTGATTGATTGATTGATTGATTGATTGATTGATTGATTGATTGATTGATTGATTGATTGATTGATTGATTGATTGATTGATTGATTGATTGATTGATTGATTGATTGATTGATTGATTGATTGATTGATTGATTGATTGATTGATTGATTGATTGATTGATTGATTGATTGATTGATTGATTGATTGATTGATTGATTGATTGATTGATTGATTGATTGATTGATTGATTGATTGATTGATTGATTGATTGATTGATTGATTGATTGATTGATTGATTGATTGATTGATTGATTGATTGATTGATTGATTGATTGATTGATTGATTGATTGATTGATTGATTGATTGATTGATTGATTGATTGATTGATTGATTGATTGATTGATTGATTGATTGATTGATTGATTGATTGATTGATTGATTGATTGATTGATTGATTGATTGATTGATTGATTGATTGATTGATTGATTGATTGATTGATTGATTGATTGATTGATTGATTGATTGATTGATTGATTGATTGATTGATTGATTGATTGATTGATTGATTGATTGATTGATTGATTGATTGATTGATTGATTGATTGATTGATTGATTGATTGATTGATTGATTGATTGATTGATTGATTGATTGATTGATTGATTGATTGATTGATTGATTGATTGATTGATTGATTGATTGATTGATTGATTGATTGATTGATTGATTGATTGATTGATTGATTGATTGATTGATTGATTGATTGATTGATTGATTGATTGATTGATTGATTGATTGATTGATTGATTGATTGATTGATTGATTGATTGATTGATTGATTGATTGATTGATTGATTGATTGATTGATTGATTGATTGATTGATTGATTGATTGATTGATTGATTGATTGATTGATTGATTGATTGATTGATTGATTGATTGATTGATTGATTGATTGATTGATTGATTGATTGATTGATTGATTGATTGATTGATTGATTGATTGATTGATTGATTGATTGATTGATTGATTGATTGATTGATTGATTGATTGATTGATTGATTGATTGATTGATTGATTGATTGATTGATTGATTGATTGATTGATTGATTGATTGATTGATTGATTGATTGATTGATTGATTGATTGATTGATTGATTGATTGATTGATTGATTGATTGATTGATTGATTGATTGATTGATTGATTGATTGATTGATTGATTGATTGATTGATTGATTGATTGATTGATTGATTGATTGATTGATTGATTGATTGATTGATTGATTGATTGATTGATTGATTGATTGATTGATTGATTGATTGATTGATTGATTGATTGATTGATTGATTGATTGATTGATTGATTGATTGATTGATTGATTGATTGATTGATTGATTGATTGATTGATTGATTGATTGATTGATTGATTGATTGATTGATTGATTGATTGATTGATTGATTGATTGATTGATTGATTGATTGATTGATTGATTGATTGATTGATTGATTGATTGATTGATTGATTGATTGATTGATTGATTGATTGATTGATTGATTGATTGATTGATTGATTGATTGATTGATTGATTGATTGATTGATTGATTGATTGATTGATTGATTGATTGATTGATTGATTGATTGATTGATTGATTGATTGATTGATTGATTGATTGATTGATTGATTGATTGATTGATTGATTGATTGATTGATTGATTGATTGATTGATTGATTGATTGATTGATTGATTGATTGATTGATTGATTGATTGATTGATTGATTGATTGATTGATTGATTGATTGATTGATTGATTGATTGATTGATTGATTGATTGATTGATTGATTGATTGATTGATTGATTGATTGATTGATTGATTGATTGATTGATTGATTGATTGATTGATTGATTGATTGATTGATTGATTGATTGATTGATTGATTGATTGATTGATTGATTGATTGATTGATTGATTGATTGATTGATTGATTGATTGATTGATTGATTGATTGATTGATTGATTGATTGATTGATTGATTGATTGATTGATTGATTGATTGATTGATTGATTGATTGATTGATTGATTGATTGATTGATTGATTGATTGATTGATTGATTGATTGATTGATTGATTGATTGATTGATTGATTGATTGATTGATTGATTGATTGATTGATTGATTGATTGATTGATTGATTGATTGATTGATTGATTGATTGATTGATTGATTGATTGATTGATTGATTGATTGATTGATTGATTGATTGATTGATTGATTGATTGATTGATTGATTGATTGATTGATTGATTGATTGATTGATTGATTGATTGATTGATTGATTGATTGATTGATTGATTGATTGATTGATTGATTGATTGATTGATTGATTGATTGATTGATTGATTGATTGATTGATTGATTGATTGATTGATTGATTGATTGATTGATTGATTGATTGATTGATTGATTGATTGATTGATTGATTGATTGATTGATTGATTGATTGATTGATTGATTGATTGATTGATTGATTGATTGATTGATTGATTGATTGATTGATTGATTGATTGATTGATTGATTGATTGATTGATTGATTGATTGATTGATTGATTGATTGATTGATTGATTGATTGATTGATTGATTGATTGATTGATTGATTGATTGATTGATTGATTGATTGATTGATTGATTGATTGATTGATTGATTGATTGATTGATTGATTGATTGATTGATTGATTGATTGATTGATTGATTGATTGATTGATTGATTGATTGATTGATTGATTGATTGATTGATTGATTGATTGATTGATTGATTGATTGATTGATTGATTGATTGATTGATTGATTGATTGATTGATTGATTGATTGATTGATTGATTGATTGATTGATTGATTGATTGATTGATTGATTGATTGATTGATTGATTGATTGATTGATTGATTGATTGATTGATTGATTGATTGATTGATTGATTGATTGATTGATTGATTGATTGATTGATTGATTGATTGATTGATTGATTGATTGATTGATTGATTGATTGATTGATTGATTGATTGATTGATTGATTGATTGATTGATTGATTGATTGATTGATTGATTGATTGATTGATTGATTGATTGATTGATTGATTGATTGATTGATTGATTGATTGATTGATTGATTGATTGATTGATTGATTGATTGATTGATTGATTGATTGATTGATTGATTGATTGATTGATTGATTGATTGATTGATTGATTGATTGATTGATTGATTGATTGATTGATTGATTGATTGATTGATTGATTGATTGATTGATTGATTGATTGATTGATTGATTGATTGATTGATTGATTGATTGATTGATTGATTGATTGATTGATTGATTGATTGATTGATTGATTGAGCTGTACGCCCGGTTTGAGCCCAAGGCTCCGAAGGGACATCTGCAGCATACTTGTCTGCTTCGTGTTTTGGTGGTTTCGAGAACTGTTTTTCATTTGATTCATGGACCCACGGTTTGATGCACAGGATGGAAGCTTTCGTTCAAGCTTCCTGGGTCAGGTTTGCTGTTGTCGATGGTATGGCTGCCATGTAGTCAACAGTGTACATTGCAGCGATTGCTCCAGATATTATCGTGGAAAATGGCGGCTTCTCCACAGAGTAATTTTCCCCTTGTGTGATCCGCCTCTTGGCTATCGATGAGTTTCCTCCCCTCTACGCACCCACACGTGCACCATCCAACCGCCACCTGTCTCTCCATCTATACCGCATCCTCACCATCATCAACCAGCTCATCCGACGGCAAACATCCCAGCTGTTCAAAAGTGCAGACCGCCTAAGCTGACTTGCAATTAACCACCGCTACTTTGTGGTTGTGCTTTTGAGTCAAAGGCTTTGGTTGAGATCCCTAATCTGCGGTCGGGAGCAGTGAGAGTGTCCCAGCCCGTGTGCAACCACTTTGCACACTTTCAAATAACCTCATGCCACATCGGTCTTCGTACGGAGTCATCAGCTGGATCGCCCTACTTGCACCCCGTAGGTTCCGGTGGCTGGTTCGCTCGTTGGCTCGCTGATTGGCTCGTTCAGCTGTAGCACCCTTTCGGTGCCTAACTGCCGTGCCAGCACGAGGGCTGGGATACTGCCAGGTTGCCCAAGTCTAGACAGGGTAGTCGGGAGGCAGAGATCGGGTTCGAACCATGGAACTTCCGGTCAGTAAATTTGCGCTCTAACCACTTAGGCCATATCGCTCCCCCAACGTGCCGAAAATCGCTACCTGTTCATGTTATCTGCTTACCCTCCAACAGATGGTGGATCTACCACACTCGAAGACAATTTTTACGATGACATTCTGGAAGGCCTACCACACCAACAACATCCAAACTCTTCATAATCTCCCGCACCCTTCTGCCAAGTCATACGTTATCCGCCTCGCTGTTTTCACCACCCTGAATGAGGCACGGAGAATATCACTCCTCTCCGTAGACGTTGTTTCGGGATGCGTCGCGCATGGCCGAGCAACCGTAATTAATGGCGCTGGATGTTCCTCGCGCTTGAAGTACCTGCTGCACAAACAATCACCTATATTCTAATTACCTCGTTACGTGTTCGTTGACGCCATCCAACACCAGCAGCGCATCTGAGGCATCCATGGTAAAAAACCTGAAGACGGCTCACATCATCTGTCCACAGTGACCATGTTTCGGAATCATAACAATACGGTGCTTGTTTTAGCCTGGTACACGCGACCCTTGAGGCCAAGTGGTATGCCCGTTTGACGTCACAAGTGATGTAAATTAGCAAACCTGATTGTGGCCTTTGAGATTCGTGCACTGACGTCAGACATTCCTGTCAGAGCTAATACAACTATCGAGGTATTTAAAATTCTCCACAACCTCCACTGCAATTATAGGGGGTATGTTCAAAGACTGTACGTTCTGGAGCATGGCTTTGCACTTTGAACGTGCAAGGCGCATATCAAATTCGTCCAGCTCTAACACTCGGTGCCTAGCTGTCATGCTACCCGAAGGAAGCACAAGGGCTGGGATACTGCCAGGTTGCCCAAGCCTAGACAGAGGAAGTCGAGAGGCAGAGGTTGGGTTCGAACCATGGACCTTCCGGTCAGTAAATTCGCGCTCTAACCACTTGAGCCATCTCGCCCATGCCAAGGGGTAGTATGATAATGGGCAGTTTATTCAACAGGGCTTGTGCTCAGCCCTCATCTGCGTGCTCCAGATCAACAAGGTGCTCACCAGCGCCGATTTGAGCACCATCATCATCATCGACAGCATAACATCAGTGTTTAACACCGATGCTTCGCTGCCGTACAACCATGGTTTATTTAAAAGCCTTATTGTGAAGGCTTTTAGGCTTTGAGCACCGGGATTTTGAAAACCTTCCAGCGTTCGCCTCATTATTTCATTAGTGACAAAGTTGAACGAGCATGGAGAGAGTGGACATCCTTGTCGGACACTGCTTTTTGTAGGAAGCTTTTGGAGACTCACCACACACGCCCCCAGAAGTATGTGAATATAGGGACCGGATTATGTGCACAAACCTCTGGGGCATACCCCGTTGAGCAAACGTGGTCAAGAGCACTGACCGATCGACAGAATCAAACATACCCTTGGAGTCAAGGATTAGCAAGATTGTGGATCGTCTTTACATGTGACGTTGCTCTAACGTCTGACGGAGTGTGAAGATGTGGTCGACACAACCTCTACCCGGTGGAAATCCCGTTCGCGTGCTGCGTTACACGACGAAGAATCATTGGCGCTAGAATCCTTGTTACCGCGGCAGTCAACCCGATATCTCTTGAGTTACTACATTCACTGCGAGTACCCTTTTGAAAACGGGCACCATCATCGACTCACCCCACTTATCTGGCACGGTCTCCCTCTCCCAGATGGGCGCAACTATGCCAGACAGGCACTGATTGAGGAATCCACTGCCATCCTTGAACAGAGCAGGTGGAAGGTCGTCAGGACCAGGAGCACGAGAACGGTCAACTATAAATATACACTCGGACACCTGTTGAAGATCGGCAGTCCGGACTGGAGATACTAGGTAGCCAACTGCATTGTTCGAAGTATTGTACTCAGCGCTCAAACATTACTTGCTGGATGTCAGAGAGCTATTCTAGTCGCTGATAGTTCCGCCGACAGGAGGTTCTCGAGGATAAGTCGAACAAATCAAGTGAAAGAGCTTGCAGACGTCTCGAGCATTTTTCGCATTTTCCATCTCTTTGGCCTTTCAATTCCACCGAACTATTCGATGGATGCGCCAGTTTCACCTGGCGTCGGATGATGCTTTGGGTGGAGTTGTGATTGCGGCCAGGAGAACTCTGTCACCAGGTCTCCAGCAAAGCCACGGTCCTATCAGATATCCAATGTTTGGATGAGGTTGTCTGGTATGTACTGCAAACGGAAGTTTCGGGTTTGAGTAGCGCTTTTGATGTCTGTTCTCAGTGGCCGTTGATATCCGACATCGGATCATCTGGCAGGCGTTTGAGTAGCCGGTCCTAATAGTCTTGTTTATTTCAGGGTCCACTAGCTTCTCAATGGCTAAACGAGATGTGCGCCTTTTGCGCAAACCTGAAAAGTGCTATGAAAAACAGCTGCGGACATGTACTTGGTTGGAGTCCACGCTGGTATTCCAGAAGGGAGGACAAGTATTTACCCTTGCCACTGGTTACTGCTGGCGATGCGGTTTGTTTGGATTCGGGGTTGGTTCGCTGGTTGGCACCACGTTGTCCAGAGATTTCGGCCGTCAGCTGGTCGTGGTGGTTGAGCTTGTGTGCTGCAATGATCCTGTGGGCTATATTGACTGGAACTCAGTTCCTAAAGGGTCAATGATGCCAGGAAGGCCGGCAAGGAGCAGCCCGACGAAGAACAGCTAGTCCCGGTGTTGTGTCTGTGAGCTAGCTGGACGATTTAGGACATTAATGGAGCTTATTCTATTGCGGTTTGATGGACCAATTACTTCAATGAGAAAACCTTAAGGAATAAAAGGCATCGGATGCATTTGGGCTGTATTGCAGATGAACCAATGGAAGAAAGAGCACTGCGGCTCAGTTGGCTACAACAGAGAGAAACTGAAGTCTCAGTGAAATGTTATAAAAGGTAGAGTTATTCGTTAGGATCTGGCCCTCCTAACACATCATCATCATCGGCAGCATGACATCAGCGTTCAACACCGATGCTTCGCTGCCGTACAACCATGATTTATTTGAAAGCCTTATTGTGAAGAAAAGAATAAAGATGGACGGGGAGGGGACTTACTGCTGCCTTACTACAATCATTCCGAGGTGCCCACACCTCCAAACACTCATTCAGGCAATCTGGATAGAAACTGACAACAAGATCGCCACTGACATCGGTTGGCAGCCATATCTTGCAGCGTCTCCAACCAGGTGCAGTGGGGATCACGCGGTCCCCATTCTGGAAGGCGAGTAGCGCCGACAGCACCCCAGCGTTTCGTGATTTCTTTCATACCCCTCTGCCAGGTCAAGAGTTGGCCACCTCTCTGCTTAAGCCACTCTGAATTGGGTACGGAAAACAGCACTCTCTTCAGCAAACGACGGTTAGGCATGTGCAACATATGTCCTAACCAACGCAGCTTCTGGTGTTGGACACATTCTTCAATGGAAGTACCGTTGCACAACCCAAAACTCGCCTTCTAACTGCCTCGTTACGGATTTGCCGACACCAACCCACACGAGCTATGGTTCTGAGACAACGATTGTCGAACACCTGAAGACGTCTCAGTTCTGCTGCTCGAACAGGCCAAATCTCAGCCATACAACACCTCGCCTTTCCAAATATGTGTAAATTTTCAGATGTTGAATCACGCATTGGTATGAATGGTTTTGGCTTACGGTCGGACCACCGTCTTGGTGTGTATATGTATTCGACTGGTGGTTCGTTTGTTCATACAGAAGGTACGTGTGTTGATGGCAAATCAAAATTATCCGACAATATATCCAGAGGAATTGAGCTATCCGATGTAGCCTGTACAGCGTTTCCAGTTGTTCGCATGACCGTACGTCGACTTCGTGTATTAGGCTACCCATGCAGCGTTTGATGTAACTGTGAGTCTATTTCTCTCCACCGCCGCGGTAGTCCAGCCAAAAACGAATCACCTGGCTTATAGGTGATGTGACCGGCACCGTGGTGACGGTCGAACGGTCTACCAGTATGTTTGTTCCTTTTCTGTAGATGCCTGCTAGAGGGGCGTACCACATCTATGGGTAAACGGATTTCACGCCAAAAAATGCCTCCGCGGGTGAATTGTTGTTTGGCACATTTGGGTTAGGTGTCGCACGATAGCTTAAAAAGGTTTTAATAAGCTCCACTGACGTTCCCTCCCCTTTTTTGAAGTGCTCGTTTTTCTAGTTGACTGTAATTGTGTTCGGCTGGTGTCGAGGATCGGCGATGGCTTTTCAGATCCGTCAAGAAATCTGCGGGAAATGACTGCTCCGATTCCATAGTTGGATGCATCTGACGCTATAATGATATGCGTAGACGGGTTGTAATATGTAAGCAGCAGGTCTGACGATAGAAGTTATATATCTGTGTCGAAAGCTGATTGACACTGAGGTGACCAATTCCAAAGAACATCCTTTTTTTGAAGACGTTTGAGAGGACCACGAACACGATATCTATCTGATAGAAAAAATACTGTAATGGCTCTCCAACCCGAAGAAAAGATCGCAGTGAGGACACATCCGTCGGTGGTAGCATTATCCAAATCGCATTACTGTTGTCCGGGTCAGAATGACGGCCAGATTTATTGAAAATAAAACCCACGTATTTTATAGATATAAGAAAGAACGCACATTTTCCCGCTCGGAGATGAAAGACGTATTCCTGGATTCGATCAAGTGCTGAGATTACGCGATGAAGGGGTTTTTCATGATGGGAGGCTGTCACAATGATATCATCCAAGTACGCAATGACGCCTGTTAACCCATGAAGCATAGCGTCTAATACCTCTTGGAATATGTCAGGCGCCGTTTTTACTCCAAGGGGAAAATGATTGAACTGGAAAAGACCACGTTGGATGTTTAGAAGACTCTTGAAGTCATTCACAACTTCTCTTTGTAAGTAAGCTTCATCCCGATCGGTTGTAGCAAAGCAAGTGCCACCATTGAGTCTGGTGAACAGGTCTGGAACTGGGAGAGGATACTGATGTGTATCGAGTACATCATTCAAGCCCATGGACTAATGGGCACAAATCCTGATCTTCCCATTCGACTTCTGGACCACAACAATGGAAACTGCCAAGTAAGAGTAGTTGGCAGGCTGGATAACACCTGAACTTTAGGCACGATCGAGTTCAGCGTCCACAGATGCAAGAGCCGCATAAGTACAGGGCGTCTTCTATTTGGCTTCAAATGAAGTGTGGCTTGGGCTTTGGAACAATGCCCAAGGCCATCTTGGAAAACACTAGAAAATTTTGATTGGATTGTGCGTGCAAGTTGCTGCGAAATGCTTGTAGTAGTGAGATGCACGCTGTCACATACAGACTGTAGAGCGACAGAAGAAAGATTTGGCTGATCTATTGAATCAAGACCGAAATAACTCAGATCTGGACAATCTGCGAGAGGGCAAATGCTCTTAAATCACACATTATTAGAAGACACATCACAAGTGAGTTCACCAGTAAGCGGTAAGTTGTTGCCGGAAGCAAAATGCGCAATGATTGGTGGCAGAAAATAATGGCTTCCCAATTGCATTTTAAGTGGAACGTGAAATCACTGTGATGTCTGAGGCTGTGTCGGACTGTAGACGGACAGAATGATGGGAGTTGTGTCAAAACACCTTATTTTTATTTCAGGAAGCATAGTGCACCGTGTCCTATGAGCCAGCTGATGCTGTCCCGCTTCAGTTGAATGAGGTAGTAACATTGAGCACTGAGCTCCTGTAAAGTTGTCTCTAGGTTTTGTCCAAGTTGGTGCAACATTCTTGTCCGAATATCTGCGTGACGAGGGGACTTGATGCCGGCTATAAACATAAGGCATTCGAATTGATTTTCGTCCATATCACCGAGGTTGAAACCCTCGCGTTCTCGATTGACAAGTGTTGTAAACCCAACAAAGTCATCATCCTTCATAACCAATTTAAGGCGTTGGTATCGGATTTTGAACAAGGACGTTTTGTTGCCAAACAATTGCGTGAGAATCTCGATAATACTTTCGAAACTGAGATCACTGGGCCGTTTAGGAAGTATGTTGTTCGTATAGCGATTGTGCTGACATTTTACAAGTTTCCGAAGTAACAACCGTACCTTCCATGCGTCATCTTGCTTGGTGAAATCCACTTTGAATATATCTTGGTACGAGATGGTTAGAGCGCGAGTTCGCTGACTGGAGGTCCGTGGTTCGAACCCAACCTCTGCCTTTCGACTTTCCCTGTCTAGGCTTGGGCAACCTGGCAGTATCCCAGTCCTCGCGCTTCCTTCTGGTGGCGTGGTAGTTAAGTTAAGGTAAGGAGCAACGGTTAGGTATTTGACAGCTAAGTGAATCAGTGGGACTTGGGAGAGAGTCGCGTGAGAAGGGTCAGTGAATGCGGAGCTGCTAGGACGAAAAATACTTCCAGGTTGTCCAGATCGAAGAAGAGGGTTTGATTGAGGTACCCCATCTTGAGATTTTGACTCAAAAGTTTGACCCAAAAGGCAGTGGGATGGCGTAAGATTTGATCGGAGATTCTTGCCCTAACCTCGAACTCAAAAATCTGACCTGCCAGGCAGTAGTTGTTAGGGTTCTCTTGAGCGATCCTTCCCGGGACCAGGACCCAATAGTCTGACTCACTTGGATGCAGGGGACCGGCTTGGCCAGAGAACCCAAGTATTAAGGCATAACTGCCCGATTTTTAATACAGCCGCATACGGAAGGTGTCTTTTGAACAGCACCAGTCTGACTTTAAAGGCACTTCGACCGTATTGAATAATACTCTGCCGATCATGGTCGACCGTTGATCGATCCGAGTGTGAAATTTTTAGGGTCGACCTTTTTGACCCGTCTTTCCTCGGGGAAAGGCATTATCGCTGCTTCCACAAATTTCGAAGTGCTGGACGTCTAAAGAAATCACCTTACTGCTTTCACACTCCCATCGCAGAGAAAGTATTATTTTACTTCTAGATCACCTCATGGTACGATTTCTCGCAATGCGGGTTTCGCTGTTCTTCGTCGGACTGCTCCTTGTTGGTCTTCCTGGCATGGTTATACCTTTGGTAACTGAGTTCAAGCCAGTATAGCCTGCAGGATCATTGCGACACAGAAATCCGACCACCACGACAAAGTGATAGCTTTAGGCAGGAGCTAGGTTCATATGGGTCATGTATTACGCATGGCGAGCTACCGCCTTCGAGACGAGCATTGTTTTTCATGCCTTTTCCCGAGTGGCTGACACCTAGAAGGGGACGGAATTTGACATGGCAGGATGCATGAAGGTTGTTAGCCGTCCACTGGGGTCCATGTGGCCTTCCTTTTGCCTGGATGAAGATAGCGATGTGGCGGATAACGGATGTCAGTAGCATTGGTGCTATCAGTTTCTATCCGGCTTATCAGGTCTAGGCACCTCGGACGTTTATTGTAGACTGGCCGTAGGCCCCGCTCACGTTCCATTTCTTTGGTTCTGTCATAAAACTCACAAATAAGTTGACATGGTTTGGTGGCAATGAATCACCAATGTTCCCATCTGATGTTGTCAATGATAGTGATGATAATGATTACTCTGGAGACACATCAAGCGCTGTTTTTATGATTTGCCCTCGTCATTCCTTCTAGCAATTACTGGAGTTCGTCCCGGAGTACTCTTCTTCGTTCAAGACGGCTCCTAACGAACGTCTGCTGAGATAACTGCTGACTACCTACAGCTTCTTCCGAGATGCAGGTTCTTTGTCTGGACTACGCGGACACTGTGAGCCTTTCAAAAGAACGATCTGTTAGTTTAGTTTATCCTGTGTGCAACTCGAATCGATTTGTTGTTATCACGGTAGTGCAAAGCCAGGCTTGCCTGCACTTCAGCGATCTCACGTTCGCAAACGGCTGGAAGTAATCAGTTGCATCAGTCACCGTTGAGGCCAAATAACGACAGGGGGCGTAAGTCCCTTAATAACACGCCACATTTTAAAGGCGAAGGAATCATCTTCCACTCCCTGGTATCTCTGATTTTACTGTGCATCTGTCGGATTAGCACTTCTCCCTGACCGTCCTTGTTTACACATCACTTCTGGCGGCTATTGGCAGCACCGCATAAACAGTGCCGCAACATATGGTCGGGTCTTAGGTACCACCGCGTCCCTTTATTCATCTTTTTCGTAACTTGTGAATTTGATTCTACCGGACAGCTTGATCATCCTTATTTTCACCGACAGAGTCTTTCGTGCTAGTATTGGGTTTTTTTCACCGACTTCCGTCTATTTTTCAGCCAATCTCGCCATGTGATGTACAACAATCTTTGTGATCAGAAGAAAGCTGGATGCCGCGCTAAACACATCGTCCATACTACTCGCTCACTTTCGTCTGCTCGTTGAACATGAGTTTACAAGAAAGGTTGGAAAATGTGAACGAAGGAAATATATTTGTTTGTTTTTGTCTTTTCTGGTGGCTGCTGTTGGTTGGGGCGCAGTCCGACCACCTGATTAGTTTGCCCTATTGGGCACTGTTTTTTCCGTTGTGGCTATGGAAAGTGACTGTCTTCTTCGGTTGGCTCACAGGGCTGCTTGTCTGGCTACGTCAGCGACATACCTCCGTCAATCCGGAATTTATACCAACATATGAGGATCCAGCACTTCCATACATCCAAGCCATGTCCGTGTCGACGTTTCTCACTCTTCTTCTCAGTTGTTCCGAGATACTGTTGTGTTTACACTTATCTTTACCTTCCTTACAGCTAGCCTATCTGACAATTTTCACGCCCCTTCTATTGGTTGGTTTGTTGGGTATCTTTGGCTTCTTTTTTGTTATGATAGACTCTAGATCCATGTTTTCCTGGGCTCGTCGACGTCGCGCTCGGCATCGGTTTCGGGCCAGATCGGTTATTGGACAAGAAACCTTTGATGAATTTGACCCTGCCTTTATGCCATCGCGTCCGCGTCGTGTGTGCTCGTTCACCCTGGAGTTATGCATCGCGGCGAATCTTCTGCAGCTGCTTTTTCTAATCTCTCGCCTAGACAACTGGATCCGTTCCAAATGGATTGTGACTTTCATTCCATCATTCATCCTTCTCGGAATGGGTTTTATATTCTGTACGATTGGATTTATCTTCGCTCTCATCAGATACTTCACTGCATTTAACATTCCTCCAACTCAGCGCAGACTTCCAGTCTACTACTATGCCTCACATATCTTCATCAATTTCCTACTGTGTACTGCTGTAGCGTTTCTAGCTCTCCGTTTGGATAATTATCTCTCCGCAGCTCAGATCAGCTACTCGCTCATTTGTGCCCCAGTCCTGCTCAGTCTCATCATCTATTCGGTCAACTCGTTCTGTTTGGGACCAGGAAACCCATGGTGGTTTGGGCTGAATCGAAATGTGCTACTGGCCGTTTTCGAGGCTTCTCCCGCATTGCAGCTGTGTGCCAACACGTCAGTCACTCCAGCTGGCTTGTGGAAATCGACTGCCAACGGACACCACATATCAAATGGTGTGATTTCGAGGCAGCCAGAATCGTTGACTCCTGGTGATGTGATCTCCGATGCAAGCTCTCAGTTTTAGTAAGTTTTTCTGTGAGCAATAACATACTTTTGGCTTTGTAAGTGAGGTGATGATCGATCTTGATAACCATCATCCTAAACTAAAAGCCACTCCTGTTGAGAGTTCTCAACATGACTTAGTGTGCATACACCCCTCGAAGGAGGAATTCTCCCACCCCCCTACAAGAACCAAACTTACCCCGTCGACATAACAGAACAGAACGTTGAAATAACAGAACAAACGCGTTAGCCTTCAAAGATGGTCAAATATTCCGTTCACTTCACCGTAGTGTCGGCTTTTCTCCCGTGGGTTGCTCAGGCACACTCTACACGAACACAGTAAAAGTGCAGAACGAAAATCCCTTCAGTTCTACCTGTTGGGTGGCTGGCCTACCACATGCCTGCAGGAAGCGTTTGTCCTACTCCAGGCTAAAATTGTCGAAATGCTAAGTCACTTGTTTATGCTTTGAGCTCGGTTGTCAATGGAAAACCATTAGTGCAGAGCCGGTTCAGCCGTTGCGTTTGTTATTATTCCATTGCATGGCCTATTACTGCAGCGTGCTCGTTTCCCGGTTGCCGTAGTATGTACAATTTATGGAGACTAACATTCGTAGGGCATACACTGATACTGGTACTCGAGTCTTTGGGATAGCAAACTGCGAACGGGCAGGTGCAACCTGGTTAACTATCTTTGTCAAAGTTCTTACATTAAAATTTATCAAGTCAAATGCAGTGCGATGAGCTCAGGTGCCGTTCGCGGGTGACTTTTAAGCCAATAGTGTGGACTGGGACTTGTTGCCGTAATGCACAATTCTGTATGACACGCTGACTGACGCTGGACTGGTTTGGAAAGTGGGGT
This sequence comes from Clonorchis sinensis, assembly GCA_003604175.2. Classification (NCBI taxonomy): domain Eukaryota; kingdom Metazoa; phylum Platyhelminthes; class Trematoda; order Opisthorchiida; family Opisthorchiidae; genus Clonorchis; species Clonorchis sinensis. Next base: position 215,316,121 of record CM030369.1, read on the forward strand.
GTCTGTAAGCGAGGAGGCCAAGGACAGAGAAGAGTAGATCAGAATACATTTGCAGAGAATGTCGTTTATTTGCCAATGCTGACTGACAGTATCCAGACCGCCATAGTCTTGATTGAGTAGTAGGAGGTATTATTGTGAGTAGTTCTGTCCCATGTTTGTTTTGTGGGTAGTATAAAAAAGATAATTGTTCAGCTGTGACACCCTTTTGGTGCCTAGCTGCCGCGCCACCCAAAGGAAGCACGAGAGCTGGGATACTGCTAAGTTGTCTAAGCTTAGACAGATGCAGAGGTCGGGTTCGAACCATGAACCTTCCGGTCAGCATTCTAACCACTGAGCCATCTCGCCTCCGAGGGGATTATACTTCCCAAAAGTCTAGACCAAAAGGGGTATAGTCCCAGGAAAATTTCTCATTGACCAACATCTTATTCGTAGAGTAGAGTAGACAGGTGACGTATGGAGTTCGCAGTCCACTGAGTGATGATGACGGTCCCCAGTTCATAGGCCCTTCCAACTCCAGAACGTTCGCTGCTTATCAGCAGTTAGTTCTATTGGTGTCTCACCTACCAGCAGTTCCTTGCTAACGGAGTCGTACATGCCACCTCTTGAATTTTTAAATCAGGGTTTATTCAGCTCCCGTAGATAGACAACTAATTGTCTGTCGACTCGGTTGCGACGGTAAACGCTTTTCGTTCTTCACTCCAATGAAAACACCATCACCGGCAGAGACGGTGAGGAGCAGGTCCTTTGGAAGTACGGTTCTCTGCGCGCGGTCTCAGAACCGGCCAAAATCACATTACACTTGGAAGTGCACTCTCCTGGGGAGCACAGACTATATGAATTGGCCGCTTATCATTGGCGGCGCATCTCACACCTACCTTGTACTGTAGTTTTTATTAGTGGTCGTTTGTTTGTTCGCTGAGCTGGGCAATTTGATTGTAAACATTTCATCACCGGTCGAGGTTACATCATCAGCGCGTTGTTGGGGGCCGTAGTGAAGCGTAGCGACGGGTTGGTGGTTGTGCTTTGAGTAGCGTTGAATGTGTCACCAAATTGCCCAGCTCAGCGAACAAACCAACGACCACCTACGCTAACTGAGCTACCAAAAAACGCTCAGCTGTAGCACCCTTCCGATGCCTAACAACGATGCCACTCGAAGAAAGCACGAGGGCTGGGATACTGCCAGGTTGCCCCAGCCTAGACAGGGGAAGTCGAGAGGCAGAGGTCGGGTTCGAACCACCGACCTTCCGGTCAGTAAATTCGCGCTCTAACCACTTGGGCCATCTCGCCCAACCAACATTCTCCTCAATAGTTTTTTATTGACTTTTCTTGCAACATAGCTTCCTTGAATGAGATTTTTCCAGCGTTTCCACAGACCGCTTGAAAACTCCAACGAGATATCCTCATTTGCACTGTCTTGTGCCAATAACTTCTGAGTTCCATGATTGAAGTACACGCTAACCGTTTTTGAGAATTCCAAGCACGCTGGATTTGACTACTGATAACGTTACCAGCTATTTGATCCCCTTTGTTTGACGCGATCAGTTTTGCATTTCCCACTATGGGGATGGACCATTTCTAGTTCATTTGAGTCATGTCGATTGTTGGTGTCTGAAGTAAGAGTAAACGTGCACTCGATCTTGCTGCATCAGGTTAAAACGCTCTTGACAGACAGATATATGTTACTGCTAATGTTGTTTCTACTGTGACACTCCGGATGGCGCATCACTCCTACGACACCATAAAGTTCAGGTAGGCTAAAGGAAAATAAGCAAACGTGATGGGCGCTAATCAGAAGATCGCTGCATGGACGCGAATCTCCAGACAGATCAGGGTGCTGAAATGCACGGGTTCATAAGACCAACTGTACACCCATCACCTAGCTTCCTGTGTAATCAACCCCGTCGTTTTTAGTAGAAGCTGTGTGACAAACAGTTTTCTACCAAAATGAGCAGCAGAGTAGTGATTTTTTTAAAAGCACTTGTGTTGGAGAACACCCTATCTCCTGTAATTCAGATCTACACAGATGGCACTCTAGGCTCCGGTGGCTAGTGACTCCTACTACTACCACTAATAATAATAATAATAAAAGATAATCGTTCAGCTGTAACACCCTTCCGCTGCCCAACTCCCATGCCATCCGAAAGAAGCACGACGGCCGGCATACTGACAGGTTGCCCAGGCCTAGACAGGGGAAGACGAGATGCGGAGGCCGGGTTCGAGCCACAGAGCTTCCGGTCAGCAAATTCGCGCTCTAACCACTGAGGCATCTCGCTCTTCGGTCATCGTTAACAACTCCACACATGTCATACTGGTCGTCAGAATCAAAGTCGAAGCGGCTTGTTGGTCTAAAGTCAACTTGCCAGATTATTTTCACTTCGTAGCTTGCCAAATGGACCACGCAATCTCTATCTTTGAACGGCAAACTGCACTTGGTCTTTGGCTTAAACCAACCAATTTTAATGGCAGTTTAGTTTTATTTTCATCTATGCGGTGCTGAGTGTACAGAAACTGATCCGAACTTGCCTCCAGAGGGTAGTGAATTGTAAATCCATTTGGATAAAAGTTTCACATTTAACTTAGGTGGTCCACTCAGTACAATGGAACCTCGTCGACCGTACTACTGCGCGACAACGAACCAAACGTAGACGTGCCCTGGTCGTCTGTGGACTCATCAGAACCAACTGATGCAGGTTAACGCTTTCTTTGAAAACCGTTGTGTGGTTTGCTCTAGGAATGCGCTGCGCCGATTGTCGTGCATTCTGACGCAGGCTAATGAGTGACACAAAAGCCGAGTGCTACGAATGTTATATATATATATATATATATATACTGTGCTGTACTCGACTGGACTTTGCAAGTAGCATTTTTCATCACGTCTCGTCCCACCGTTTCTTTTGGTTACAGTTCACAGTTCCCATCCGTTCACCTCCAAGTGTCGTCCGCCAACTCGTGCGGTGAGACGCAGACCAGTGTTCCGGGAACGTCTGAACGCAGTGACTTCTCAGTACCATCGACATCGGTATCTCCACCATCACCGTCAAAGCCAACCGTCCACACTACTGCGCATGAAGATACTGTCCAACCTCTGCTACCCGACAAACAGTCAACCTCCGAGACTAATCGACAGTTGGAGAGTGTTCGACATCCAGATTAATTTGTAGTATAGCTAGCGCCACAGAGGCTGTGTTACTGTCCAATCCCTTGCACCATACTCCCGCCCCCACCACGGCATGATTCTGACTTTATTTTTCCTAGGCGATGCATTTTGTAACCCCTTTGTTTCCACTCTTCACTCCATGGTTTCAGGCATCCGTAGCTGTATCATTACTGCCCCCACCCCCTGTTGAAGCGCCAATCTCAGTGATTTGTCTACCATAATAAGCGAAGTTCACCGCCCTCATACACGCATTCATTCATTCACATTCTGCACTCCATCAACTTACCTGTTTGTTTCATGTCTTATACTACTTGTATTTGTCACACAGATTGTACTCCTTTTTGATGCGCTCCAAATGCGCTAGTTCACTTTCACTCCCATCCTTCTTCCACAGAGAGTTATTACTTTGTTCTATTCAATGTTTACCCATAGCAGCCACGCATCCGTCCTTGTGTGTTACCAGATAGACTGTGCAGCATTCATTCAGGACCGAATCCATCTCCCGCATTGAACGGCTCACGCTGGTTGTCTGTTTGTTCTTTTCACCTTTAGATATGGCTAATATTTTTCGGGTTGTATCACGTTGATTTTTCTCACACATTTCTCCGTTCATTGCGCGTCTAAGTCCACGCATACACGCCCATTGAATGGATTTGTCGCCCCCTTTTCTGTGACTTTGGTTTGGCGCAGCAGGGAGCAAACGTCTAGATAAAGATGGACCTTATGTTGGTGGTTGCAGGATTTTCTAGAATCCATACTCACGTGACTCTCATTTGAACAATCGTCATCCTGTCCTGGCGCAGTCATTCTGGTGAATCCACACCAAAGGGCGGAAGCACTGGACTCGAGTTTCGCTCTTATTAGAACTCATCAGCAGTGCACATCCAATCGCCGTGCCGCATATCTGACACGCGAGGCGAGTGTGTTACCACTACTCCATCAACGCCCACTGGACTCGTCGGAATTTCTTTGATATATTTTTATTAGTCTTAATTTTATCGGGAGAACCTCGGTAGTGAAGGGTGCCACAAAGCTATGTGAACACCAATAGACTTGTATAAATCCTTTAGGGGGTTTGTCTGGTGTGCGTCGAACGATTTTACTCGCTACATTAACTCTAGGATGAATTTTGTGAAAACTAACCGCTGTAAACTTATAATGGTCCTTCCCTGATAGAGGACGTGTTTTCTAACCTGGTACCGACAGCCAGTTAGTTCTGAACACTACTGGATTTAGGCACATTGGACGCTACTGCGCTACCGAGTTCCCCCGTGCTGTTAAACAAACGCGGAACTTGAGTGAGCATCCAGTCATTATCTGCTGATCACAATGCTCAGTGATCTGCTGGACGTGTTTTGATTCCGCTTAAAAAATCGTTAATGAAAAGCGAATCACTATTGTATGTACTGTTTCCGAGTGCCCACACTGACTGTTGTCCCTCTTTCGCACGAAACGGTGAATCCTTCCGGGTTTAGGATGGATGCATTTTAGACAGCTTAGGCAAAACCCGTATATGAGGTGCAGATGTTTTATGAAATCAGAGTTTTAAGAAATGCCCGAATTCAGAGAGTTGTTTCAGCCAAACGTGATGAAATAATAAGTTATATGATTAGGAACCTAAGATGTATCAAAAGTCAGCATCTGGATTACTTTGTTTACTGATTCAGTTCAGTTGGTCAGCTGTCTTTCATCGGACCCGTTCAGTCTGTTTAGTGGTCTGATAGCTGGGTTCTCTTTGGTTTGCAAGTTCTTATTGCCTTTCTGCCTCGAAACGCCACGGGGCTAAACGGGCTCGACTGACGTCATCCAAAGGTGGCGGTGGATAGTTGCGTTTTTCATAACCAGCGGAGTTAGTCAGAGTCACGCGTTGCCTCTTTTTGATGAACCTAGCCGCTGACGTAGAGCACACTCCAAGGGACTATGAATTTAGACGAAGAACATTGTACTTAATCTATGTAGATGGTATTGTCTTTTACTCGACAATCTCCGGTACGCACAAATTACTCCAAATGGAATATCGCAAGTGATCATCCGTATCGACTTGACTTCTGCAAGATCAAACTGCAAAATTTTACGGAGCTTATGTTGTGGTGGAGTAGCTAACGCTGAGAGCAGAGTTCTATTGCTCAAACATCATCGGTGACCGTCGTGAGTAGTGAACTAATCGAGTCCAAAGTAAGGGAAAGGTGTGGTCGTTGGTTAGTATATAAGGGTTATCTGATTGGTGAGAACGTGACAGTCGATGGGTTGAGGCTGAGGACTACCGGTCATGCCCTGTTCACACAGGCTGTGAACCGACCGTCGTTTCGGCTGACCCAGTCGGGTAGTTGTTTGTGAATCGCTCCTCACAGAACGGTTTCCCATGCGCTGACAGGCTTGTGGGACTGGCTGAGGCTTATCGAATAAAACACTTTCTTCACCAGGGTCTGCAAATTACGACCCCAGTACATTCATTATCCTCGCGTACCTTCGAAAGTTCAGGGGGCTTAGGTCAGGTTTGCCTGTCAGTGTATGTACCATCTCAGTAACCTGGTCCAATACAATGGTTGACGGGAATAATACCGTTTTAATCAGCTTGCAAATATTGGTTTCCAGCTTGCATGTTTTTATTGTTCCACAAACAAACCCCACTTGAATTACTGCAAACGACGTTACTGTGGCTGCGAAACTTCCGATTTGAGCATCTTGGACGGTTGTCCGCGGACTGAAGCGGAAAGGTTCTGTGGTATTTTTCATTCCGAAGCGTTTGTAGCCTCCCTTTCCGTTACTGTTTGCGGGTGCAGGAACGCATAAGCAAAACGACTGTGGTCAGCTCTGCTCGCCAAACTCTGTAACACCCAACTTGTAGAACCTGTTGAACAATAACAGTCACTCAGCTGTGACAACTTTTTGGTACCTAGTTGCGACGGCACCCGAATGAAGCAGAAGGGCCGACATACTGCGAGGTTATCCCAGTCTAGTCAAGAACTGTCGAGAGGTTGGGTTCAAACGACAGACCTTTCGGTCATTAAGTTGGCGCCTTAACCACTGAGCTATCTTGAGCTCAAAAAGCCAGAGAATTTCAAGTCATTCCGGAATAATACGCCCGCAATCAACTACCAACCAGTTTTTGGACGAAAGTAACCAAGGCCAGAATTTTCCGAACAGAATTTGCAGAAACTCTCGTCCGTTTTCACCAGACCAAGACCTTTTTTAATGAGAATTAATGACTGGAGCAAAATGAAGGAATTCCAAAAGTGTCGTGTATGTCTGCAGACTTTCGAACGATCTTCGGGCACAAAAAAGTCAAAATGCAGTAGGCGGACCTGTTGTCGTTCTTGTTCAACGCAGTCACGATGGCCTGCACTTCTGGAGAACTGGTTGGTACCTTTGGCTGCTGTTATGATGTGATCTTGGTTGAAGCAGGTCCCAGTGACCGCCGCCGCCACGGTTTGACTAAATGAACCAATGTATGCCGCGTATGATCCGTGGTGTAGAGTGATGTAAGCCTTATCCAGCTTCAATTTACCTTATGCCACGTGATTGAAGCGAACCTCACGAAAATCGGAATCATGAATTATGTAGTTCCTGATCCTATGATCACCAAGCCACAGAGCTTGAAATCTTTGGCATTTTAAGGATAATCTTGTTTCTGAAAATGGTGAGCTGCACATGAATGACCAAGACTATTTTTGGATACTCTTTGTGTCGTGTACAGATGGATTTTTCACGATGTGTCATCCTGTTTTATAAGTAATTGCTGGTTTCAAAACACTTGATATTTGTCCTTTCGTACCTTTGGTTTGTTGCTCAAAAGTTTTTCGCCAGAGATGACCACGGTCAGCTGAATTCAGATGGCTTGCTCTGTAGAAGTTTTTGGACATTCCATGATCTATGCTTTCATAGCATAACAGGCTTTGGCCGTATTTAGCGATATTTTTTTACTTGAATACATACGTGTCTTCGTAGTGCCAACTATTTGTCGAAATCTCCTAAAGTGGTTAACATGCCCGCTTCGAGAAAGAAAAATCGTGACAAAATGGGAGTATTTTTTGTCGTTTTCGTCAACTGCGCATGGTTGACTAACTCCCGAGGCAGATTCGCCTGTAAACATTGGTTGGACGACTAAATGCCTGTATATATAGTTGCGCGGAGTCGGATTTGCTCTCATGAGTGACCCCTGAAGTCCTAAGGGAATTTTACTAGATCTAAAGGAGTAAGACCAGCGCGCGAACATAGATGCCTATTGAGAGTGGCCGGACAGCCCAGGGAAGATAAAACTCCGATGAACACTCGAGGCACTAGTTCATTCACTAGTCAGTATGATACCGCACTTGTCCCACAGAATACCGTACAGTCGCATCCGTCAATGCTGCTCAGAATAAACTATTTTTGGGATCATGGATAAACGGGCAATAAAACTGTAGCAGTAGCATAATTCAATCTGTTAGGAGCTGGAACAATAATGCTAGCAGCTTACCCTTCGGTGCTTTGCGACTGACAGACCACTAGGTTCTTGATTCCCCTTCGGTGCTTTGCGACTGACAGACCACGAGATTCTTGATTTCCCGCAAGTACGAGTTTATTCATTAAAAATGCGTTCGCAGATGGAGTGGCCCTCCTAAACTCAACGAAGCCGGTACGTCATAAGCAGTCTATGAAAGGATTGCTCGTTTCGAAGCGTAAGGATAGACTGTCTCGAAATGTGCCACACCTCTGTGTATGAATATTTGTCAGACGCCAAAAGACACAACCATATTCTTTCATAACTCAAATTCAAAACTATTTGTTAAACTCGTGTGAGGTTGTAATTTGAGTGTTCTTCGGCCTCACACACCATCATTCAGTTGCCCATATGGCGGTCTTTTGAGCGTACAATTCAGTACGGTGTGTTCCATATGGCGTAACTGGAGCGACTGTATGTGAATCGATATTCTTTCAACTCCAAAAATATTATTCCGCGAAGACTTTGGATATTCGCTATCTGATCTAGCCGATGTACGCGCCTAATCCTACGCATATGTTGTACATGAAGTCTATGGGTGATTCATATGTAACGTCGATATGACCTCCGTGTGTATATTTACAATTGTACACAACTGTAAACAATACAAGATAGCACAGTGCACCTGGACTTTGTAGGTACTCGCAGATGGCGATTGCTCCAGACACATTTTTGAAGTCTTCCCTCTAAATGTGCTGTCTGCCTTAGAAATTCACAAGCCCAACTCTTTCTGACATTTGGCTGAGAGTTATCGTGCGCCGTCGTAAGCAACAAACTATCCCTCTCACATTCATTTCTAAATGTTTTGGTAAGTGTTTGCATCACCTAGTAACAGTTGATAGGAAACAAATGTTTATGAAAAATCTCTTAGGCCACAATGAGATGTGGTAGACAGAAATGTTGCGCGTTCAGGCTGTTCACAAAGTGCTTTTAGAGCGCAGTCGTCAGCATATAACTTGCAGACCCAACATCACATAGATTACTTTCCGCTATAATGCGTCTTAAATTGAGTAGACAGTAGTGAGCAGGCATACTATCTCCTCAGTTCAGTTCAGTTCTGTTCATTAGGTGTGCACGGTCTACTGAGGGTACATTGGTTCCAGCGGCCACAGTTTCAACCACCAGGTAATGAGAGAGCTTGGGAGAGAAAACTAAGTCAACGACGCGATTGCATGTTAAGTTATTTCGGGCAGCTACGCTTTCAAAGTGGATAGCCTTGATATATGAGCGCCACCAAGCGCACGATTGAGTTATGTCTGCCAGTGTCATTAACCATAGGTGAGTTGGGTCCCGAGGTCCCCATCCAGGAGGACGACAGTGGTCGACCTGACTCAGTTTACTAGTTCGTGTTTTCCTACTTCGTTGCCAGGTAGTACGCTGTCCACCTCTTGACAGCTTCCACTCAGCACAGGGCTGGGTGAAAAGGGCCCTGGTATTCGGAGTAGATGTCCTAACCGACGTAACCTATGGAGCGTGTGTGATTCATCTATCGTGGAAGAGTTCCTTCTTTCAAAAACCGTCCGGCTTACTTCAGCATCGCCAGACCCGACCGATACTTCGGAGAAACTGATGGTCAAACACCGAGTTTTCATACTTCGCCTGCACTTAGAGACCGCGTTTCTGATCCTCAGGCATTATAGGTCACACTGTCGCAGTTTATACTCTACCAATGAACAAACAAACCGCCGCCACACTAGTGAAGTTGATGCCGGAAATTAGCAAAAGCTGCCCTGGATTTCCCGATTCGAAAAGTAATCTCATCTCCTTCCAGTCCACCGAAACATATACAACCACTCAAGTAAACAAATTTATCTACCACGTCGATTGGCTGGTCTGCAAGCATGAGGTTTGGGTTTGATCCCACCCAGTCTTGTAGCAGCACTTTGTAGGTGTGAAGCTCTTGCCAAGCCGTGCAGCAGCGTTTTTTCAGGTTATTTAAACTCCGCATGCTTTGTGAGGGAAAGCTTCGGGAGCACTCCGACCCCGAAGGTTTCAGAGGCAGGCAGAGGAATTTCAAGCAATACATCAATAACAAAGTTGAAGAGGGAAGGTGAGAGAGCAGTTTTGTTTTAAACCAACTAATGTAGTGAACTCTGGAGAAGTCTTGCGGTAGACTCGAACCCGCTTGCATGCCGTGCCCTCATAAGGGATATAAATTTGGAAGGTGCACCCTTGGTCGCCAGATGTCGCCAAAGTTTCTGACGATCGAAAGATTCAAAAGCAGCCTTCATATCAGGAAAAGCGGATAATGTAGGACATCTGAAATAGTGAGGCTATTCAAGAACTTGTCTCAAGGTAAAGATATGGTCGATGCTCCGTCGGCCAAGTCGAAACCTGACTTCATTCTCACCAACCTGTCTCTCGCGATAATCGACCAACTTGCGCGAAATAATGTTAGAGAGCACTTCGAATGCGAAAGACACCAGGTTGATGCCATGATTGTTTTTGCATAACCTTTCCTTTTTGAAGTCTGGAGTCACAATCGAGGCGCTGCATTCGGATGGCATTAGGTTTTCGTTCCAAATCCTCTGAAGAACGGCTATCAGGTTGTCCACTAGGATCTCACCGCCTTCTTTGAAGAGTGTGGGGGTATAGACTATCCTGGCTGGATGTTCTGTCACGTTGGAGGATCGATATATTATACTGGATTTTTGTTGCCGGAGGTGTCCGATGGGCTGGTGTCGATGTTTCTTTCAAACCCGCTGGGTTCTTCTAGCAGTTGCGTTGATGGTGACCAATTGAACTGCCGTTTGAAGTGTTTAGCCCACTGCTGGAAACGGCGATCTTGAGAATGAATTACCGTTCTGCATTTTACGCATATTGTTTAGCTGACACCTGTCCTCTTTTGGCCGGTTGGCCGAATCGGCTGAAATGGAACACGACTGCTGCTTGCAAGAGAAGCTTTGACCAGCTGAGTCTTCACTATCCACTATTTCTCTCTTGATTGTTCGGCGTCTTATAAATCTACATGCACCATCACAGTCGCAAGATGCTGGTATGGCTTTCCTGGTAGCAATACTAACTGCTGATCCCGACGATATCCAGCGATCATTTAGTCAAGTAGGATGGCTTGGGACAAACAGTTCTAAAAGCTGAGAGCATAACTTCTCTAGCTTGCTTCTATTCAACCTATAAACCGTCTCAGCAATCAGAATGACTGTGCGTTTCTAGCATTTTTCCAACCAGATAAGCTGGGTACTGTTGGGCAGCTAAAACGCGTCGAAGTTGATGGGCGGAATCCTATAATCGATGTTACCGATACAGCAACTGAGCTGATACGATTGTTCCATAGAAATGGCTTAAGTTGTCATGTGCCTTTCAGGTGGTATGACTATTTGTATACTGGGAGCCACAGGCGACACAAAGTTTGTTCCTCAGTTTCGTTTGGAATGTTCAACGATAGCATAAATTCAACCCAGTCGCCCCTGGCATTTTTTCAATGTAGAACAATACTGCTTGTTTCAGAACTGCCGACTGCCTGAGGCAGTAGCACTGGTCTCACTCAGCATACGTTACGCCTTGATTTTTTGGTCACTGAGTTGAGCTGGTTAGAGAGTAAATTGCTCATTGCACCCAGCTGAAAGTGGTCACATTGAATAGAGTACTCCTAGGCAATCAGAGTGGAAACTTGTATTGTATCCACGGCTTACTTTAAACGCAGTATTCTCATACAGTCCACAATTATGGAAACACTAAAATTTTCTGCCAGTTTATAAGTTCGAGAATCCGAATACATTCGCAAAAAACTACACTGAAGCATTACAAAAGGTTGAGGTGAGCAAGCCGGTATCAAGTGGTCGATTATGGGCCTAGCCTATTCTGACTGGTCTCTTGCGTAATCTCAGAGTATTTTGACCCGGTTCAGTTTGCGAACTAAAAAATTACTTCAACATAAATTTCCGAGCGAAGTTGTTGTGGACGGTCTATAGTGTGTTATTTTTGCCACTCGGTTGTTGTTGCATGGAATTTTCCCAGCTGGTGCACGCCAACTAAAGGAAGGAGTCTGACAAAACGAAAAACAACAAAGGAACAACAATAAAAGCCACTACTTTTAGGTAGACCTGCTAGTATAGGATGATAAATCCTCGAAACTGATAAGAAATGTGGTTGCGATGTGAAATTTGCAAAAGTCTTGATTCGGGCTCTCAAATGTCAACAGCAAAGTACGTTTATTTTGGAGAACACAGTAACAGAGTATTACGCTAGGGTGTGTTATCGGAAACAGGGTTGGAATGTACTTTGGTCACCCTAAATATACAGTGGTTTCAGTCAGTCAAGTCCTCTCTTTATTTCTCCTTCCTCCTTGATGAATTTGCCCAGTTCATGGCACTGGCTGCAATGTGCCAAACTAGTTGATAGATTGGATCGATCTTATCTAACTTGTGCTGGGGCATTGTGAACTCCTTCCTCAAGAATGTTTTGGGGTCAGGCTAATCAATCGATCTACGGGATACACTCAAAGGAATGCAACGTGCACAGCCTGAACAGACCACTAGTTTGACAGTTCTCAACAAATTTACTCACGCAGACTTCGGCGTGAGCCGCACTTAGCGCCACCGATGGTTTCCGCTTTTTCCTGTGACTCAACACCCTCAAAAGCGGTATATTTTCATGGGTTTTGGTCTGAGACATGCAAATTTACACACGAGCATTGTTCTGGTTTATTTTTGGGCAAAGGACACTTTTGTGGTCAGTTCGATCCAGTCTACAGGTGGACTGTAACAATACTCACGACCGCCGTCCCCTTACAAAACTATAATTTTTCAAGGATAAGAGAAGACCCATCCTTGTTATAAGATTTTTCTTTTGTGGCTGCCGTAGCCCGAGTCGATATTCTAAAACCTACCATTAGAGGTGACATTCGCCCCCCGGTTCCTAAAGGGTAAATAAGTCAAACGACTAACAGCATCCTACTCCACAGGACATCAACTGCGAACCAAGCAGAAGTAACCTGCAATGAGGGAAGTATATACTGAGGTATACCCCCAGGTTATCAGGCTTTTACCTAAAGACCTCCACTTGACAGGACTGCAAGCCATAACTGTTCTCGAAACTAAAACCCCCCAAATGGAGTCATGCTCTTTATTTTAAGAACGATGCTCACCCTACCTAGTTGTGTCGATACGGGAGAGTTTGTTGCCAAATACTGGGTAAACAACTTATTCCCATAAAACAGTATGGGAACACTGGGGAAGTAAACACTTCCACCTTAGTTGTCTGGCAGTTGGATGCCAGCCGTTGCCGCTGCTGTGTGGTTACTAATGATGAGGCGACAATGATGCTGCGGTGGATGTTGGTGGACTACCCAGAATCTGGCGCTGAGGAGCCTTCAAATAGAAAATGCTTGTTATTTCCTTGCTTGTGGTAAGTGATACATCAGTCTTGATGTGCTTCCCGCCCCCACTGTACGGTAAGATATTAGGGAAACAGACTACTTAAGCTACAGAGTAAAACTCAGCTCATGTGGTCTACTCAAACGAATACTTAACTGATATGAAAATTTCGGCCTCTGATACAAAGACTAGCTGAGAACGTGGTTCAGTTGGTGAGAGATTTGGGCTTACTGGAGGCGGGAACTCTGACCAACAGCACAAAAAACATCAACATAAATACTGTCTTCGGATATCATCCCAGCGGACCGCCTGGATATATGACATTAAGAAGAGATTTGTCGTAAAATCGACGATATGAAGAACCTAGAAGAGATTTGTCGTAAAATCGACGATATAAAGAACAGTGTTGGCATCCATAAAAATCAGTACCATTGTGAAAAGTGGCGTTTCTTTCTAAGGAAGCACACAGTTTTGTATTGATCATTTTGAAAAAAAGCAAAGAATTTGGGACAGAAAATTGACTGGCTGAATGACTGGAGAACTGGTGGACTGACTGAACATTCAGTTGGTTGGTCAACCGACCGACCGATTGATCGATCAATCGATCAAATGATAGATTGACGAATGGGTGAACCAACTGATTTGTCAATTATCTCATTGGTAGATTTTTGCACTTCCAGCAGTGTCGTTCCCGACTCAGAAAAGATTTGCATGCAGGCATCTAGACCAGCAACTCTAGCTACACTCCGTTGTAGAACCTCAAAGTTATGGCTTTCAATACTAGGGCTCCAAGAACCATTACAACCAGCTTAAGTTACCCTAATTTGTCTCAATAAACTAGCCCAGACGGAGTTTCTGTTGGTGTTTCACAGCCCTCGCCAATACTGATCGACAAACTTTGTGAGTCCCCACTCTCTGATTGTCTTGCAGTGCCTTTATGTCTTCATCAAAATTCGGCCGTGTACCTCGAGCAGAATGAAAGCAAGTTTTTGTTTCTGTTGGGCGTTCACATGAATTCGGGTCATCACTCATCATCTTCCGGCTCTGATTTCCCCCCGTCCTCCCCTTCAAGACAAACTTCTGGGAATTTTTATCGTAGTAGAATCCCGAAGATACTTATCACCTGTCATCCTCATCATAATGATGATGATGATGATGATGATCATGATGATGATGATGATGATGATCATGATGATGATGATGATGATGATAATGATGATGATGATGATGATGATAATGATGATGATGATGATGATGATAATGTCGGTGACAGCCTTAAGGCCGGCTGAACCCAAGAACTGTTCGCAGCGAATCACCTGGGTCACTACGTTAGTAGCTGAAAGCATAACATCTTCAAAAATTTCTCCGGTTTATGTTGCAGCTACTAAATGGTTCTGTAGTTAATCGTATCCTGTTTCTCCGCCCTAACTCCCTCCCATCAACCTCTGTAGCAAGAAGCAAGTGTGTCAGTTCTTTTGCTTTCTTACTTTTTCCTATAGACAGCAGGTGATGTGTACACGAGGGGAAGCTGAACTGTAATGTGCAGCGGCATGTCAACAACAGACATGTTTATCTCATTAGACGTGCTTGGTTTTGTCATGAGCTGAGTCGGTCAATATCAGCTGATCTGCGAGGAAAGCGCTCGCCCCGAATTCCGGATAATGAACATCCAATATTTCAAGGAATCGTCGCAACTCGGTGATGTTGCGTGCGGCCACTGTAACCGGTCGAACACGCTTGCCTTGATAGTAGAGAGTGGGTTCAGCTACGCTGTTTTGTTCAGCTAAATTCGGACTTTGACCAAATGGCACAAATCTTCTGTATTGAGCGTGAAAATAAACACGACAGTGGGTGTCACGTGCAATCATAGACACTTTCTTCCCGTTAGCAAACGCTCTGACACAATGGGGCTTGTCTTCTATATAAAACACGTAACGCAGTGGGTAGGTTTCCTCGTGAGAACTGATCTTCACGGGTGGAGTGGGATAGTGGATCTCAGGGGACCATATTTTACAGGTGTTCCCTGCAGAAGTTGAGTTCCAGGTAGATTCCTGTTGTACTTTGACTGCAATATAGAAAGTAAGGAGATCTTGTTGCTTCAAGCAAAATCCCGATATTTCTTGTATGCAAACTGTCAATCAAGTTTACTCCTGACATTTCGACAACCGAATATTTCAAGACAAAAAAATGAGCCTTCAAGGCAGTCCCGGTACTAACCCAAAAAGTGTGAAAAGAAGGAACAATGCCCCGTGAACTATTCCAGAAAAAGAAACATGGTAAACAGCCTGTTTCGTAATACACTACTCATAATGTTGCGAGAAATTGTTCGACAACCCACGACCGGTTTCGCTCTTCTTGGAGCTCATCAGGTAGGCACAGTCCCCGAGTTTCTGTCAACCTTATGCTCTACTTGAAACCAAATTGCACGAAATTAGCGAAATACACTCATTTGTAAACAACTAAGTTTTCAAAATAAATCTTCTTACCAAACAAGCAACAGTGTGGTCTAGTGGAATTCGAAAATAAATCATTGGGTTTCAACTGATAAGTATCATGGAGGAAGATCGGCAACTGCATGGGGTCAAATAAACGCTGCGACATTGCGATACATGGTAGAAAACCAATGAAATATCATGCTACCTGAAAGTACGTTTGAACTGTACCGTGTAAAGTACAACGAACCAATTCATGACCTTACTGAAAAGCCGCGATAAAATACTGCGTTGCGTAAGCGTTTCATGCAAAAATATACTAATCATCAGCCGATACCATATTCAAAACTGAGATCTGCGTCGGAATATGAACTGGACGAAATGCTTGGCAGATTTTATCATATTCGGTTACACTTTGACCCCATCAGCTATAAACCGTGTACCATAGGCGCGTTGGTTCCAGCTGCTACAGTTTCGATCACCGGAAAACAGGAATGTGGAACGTACAACCAAGCCTTGGAGGCGAAGGCATGTTCAGTTTGTTCGGAAATTGGGTAGCTACACATTGAACGCGATAGCTTTGATGCATGAGCGCCACTGACTACCATTTCTGCCAATGTCATAAACCACTAGTGATTTGAGTCCCGGGGTCCCCATCCAGGGAGGCGGCATTTGCCCACTCGACTAAGTTTACTGGTTAGTGTTTTCGTACTTCTTTGCCAGGTCATACACTGTCCACCCCTGGGCCGCTTCCACTCAGCACCGGGCTGGGCGAAAAGAGCTCTGCGGGGCAGACGGTCTTCTGGCATGCGGAGTACATATCCCAACCAGCGCAGCCTATGAAGCGTGAGTAATTCATCTATTGCGGGAGAGTTCCTTCTTCCTACGACCATCTGGCGTACCTCGTCCATCAGCAACTGTGTGCCACGGTAACAGACAACTGATATACACGCTTTAAGGAACTAGTAGTGTCCCCCAGTCCCGTTGTACAGCCATTTTCACTCATGCGCTCTCCAATAATCCGTCACAAGACATTAAAACATCAATAAACACAGCGCAGACGAGAAGGTAATCCTCCTTTGAGTGTATCATGTATATTCGAAAACAGGAGTCTAGATGAGAGTCCAGTCTACCCAGCTAATTCGGTAGTGAGCTATTCAGAGTTATCACCATCCCTATGAGTGGTGTTGAATCCAGTCAAAATTTATTCACAATTCATTCATCTTGGTGTGCCAAAAACCTGTGAAATAGCCTTCTTCCAACAAACAATGTCATTCGAAATCATTTGCTCCATTGCTTACCGTGAGACGTTGCAGGCCGTGAAACGCCGTGGAGTCCAAATCAGGTTATCTTTTCCAAATAGTTTCCAATTAGTTAACCAAACGACAAATCATTGTACCGAACACCTAATGAGTAGTCTTCAAAAGAGACCGATATTCAGCAGGTTTGTAAGCATATTTTCGCCACATTCAGTCACCCGTAAAATCTCTGCATCAGAATTACGAAGCTCATGCGTGGAGAACAAGTAAGTCATAAAATTTTTGTTTCTCGGTGCATATACACACAAAATAGTTGAAGCAAGATTGTCTAGATGAGTGAGCAAACTAATGGCCAAAGAACGGTCCGAGCTGCAGTAATTTAGCTAGTTCTGAAGGCTTAATGTACCTGCCTGTACCCTCGGGCTAAAAGGTGTGTCCACATGAGTGATAGTCATCCCATATCTACCTCGAAAAAAGCAAAGCGAAGGAAATAAGAAGGCGGTGAAATGGAACCGAATGCATGCAGTTGTAGCTAATCAGGCAAACAAATCAGGCTAGCTAGACAACTGCTGACAGTAAAAACGTCGGTTAGAGTCCACATCTTAGATTGACCTCTGAAGCGTACCTTCCGCAGAAACCAGCAGCTCCAACAGCACTTGAGCTGTACATATCCTTCTGCCAAGCCAAACTCGCACTTTGTAGTAGTCTTAAGGAGGCAAAGAAAGAATATTCGTTTTGGTGGACGGACACTCATCTGGTTTAGCACAAGACCAGGCCAATGCATTCGAGATTCGGCTAATAATGCACCTGATTCCCAAACAAACGTTTGTTTTTTAATCACGAATTGGCGGATATCACCCAACGGCCGACATCCGTGGTCGAACGTATGAGGACATCTCATCATCATCATCATCGACAGCATAACATCAGTTTTCAACACTGATGCTACGCTGCCATACAACCATGATTTATTTGAAAGCCTTATTGTGAGGAAAAGAATAAAGATGGACGGGGAAGGGACTTAGTGCTAGCTTACTACAATCATTCCGAGGTGCCTACACCACCAGACACTCATTCAGGCAGTCTGGATGGAAACTGACACAATCACACCGCATACACACTCATATTATGACTTTGTAGATGCTATCCTTGAGGCTCTTGATGCCCTTTTTGGCGCCAAAAGTCAAGCAAACTGGTTGGCAGGACGTGAGTCGTTTAAATTCGTGCACCGGCCCCGTCAGACACACTTGAATTTGGGTTAAAAACATTCCCGAGTTGAGCAAAGCTCTCCACAATCCCCATTATTTATTCTTGAACTAAATACTACACCTTCATCGTCATCATTTCCAGCACTTGCCGTACAGTGGTTGTACTTGCCACAGTTTCGTTCACCGATGATTTGGGGAGGTGGGGTAGGTGGCTGCGCATTACAGATGGGTGCCGATAAATTGGTGCGTAAATACACCACTGTCAGTGGACTGTTAAGTGGGGGTATTGGGAAGGGAGCTATGCATTGAAGGCAATAGCTTAGATGCACGAACGCCAATGACGGCGCGACTTGGCCATGTCTGACAATGCCTCTAAACATTGATGTGGCCCGTCTCGGAATTCCCATCCAGGAGGACGGCAGTGATCAGCGCAGCGGAGTTTGGTGGTAATGGCTTTTATACTTCGCTGCCAAGTCATTGTTTGACCGCCTCTGGCTCGTTTCCACTCTTCACGTGGTTGTGCGAAAAGAACCCTTCGAGGAATTCGGTCTACTGGCATACGGAGCACGTGGCCAAGTCAGCGCAACCTATGCAGTGTGATCAGTTCATCTATCGAGGGTGAGTTATTTCTCCCGAATACCATTCGACATACTTCAGCATTGCTGATCCGGTGTTCCCACCAGATTCAGGCAATGCTCCGAAGACATCGGTTGTCAAACACGGAAAGTCTTTTGACGTCCTCGGCGCGCAACGGCCAGGTTTCTGATCCGTATAGTAATACGGAGCGCACCGCAGCATTGTAAACTCGACCCTTGACGGATAAGCTGAATACACGCCTACGCCACAGGTGACGCAGGTTCACAAAAGCTGCTCGGGCCTTCCCAATTCGGATGGAAATATCATCTTTCGCGAGATCACTGGGGCTGATACAGCTGCCCACGTAAATAAATTTGTCTACTACCTCTATCGGTTCACCCGCAAGCGTATCTGGATTATCCCGTCTGAACAAACGAAAGTGTCCACGTTTGTGCAATGTAACTGATTCGTAGAATCCCGAAGATACTTATCACCTGTCATCCTCATCATCATCATGATGATGATGATGATGATGATGATGATCGAGGGTGAGTTAGTTCTTCCGAATACCATTCGGAACTACACCTTCAAAGAGTGCACATTCTGAAACATGATTCTGAATGCTATAGGTGCAAGGCTCTTGCAAAAGTAAGCTGGTAGAGCGGTCGATTTATCATCTGGGGCCTTTTTTCGTCTCCAAACGCTTCTCACTTGCACCAGTTTGAACTTCAGATTTTGACGGACTTCTAGTGCTCGGTTCCTTGAACAGAGGTGGAGAGAACCGATATCTTTGTCAAATACCACTTTTTGTAGGGAGTTTTTTTTAGAAATTTATCCATACAGTCTCACGTATCAAAAACTACGTAAATATAGCGAACAGATTGTGTTCGAAAAACAACCCGCAGCATCCGTAGTTGATAGAGAAGAACTAATCCATTCACAGAATGGAACGACCTCCTGAAGTCAACAGACAGCAAAATTGTGCGTGGCCTCTGTGTATGGAGCTGTCCCAACACCTGACACACAGTGACGTTGATAACTAGCATCATCAGACTTGTTGTTTGAAGGCTTCAGACAGGGTGTTTGACGACAGTCATCTGAAATCCAACTAGTTATTTGTGCATGGTGTGGAAAAGCAGAGCTTAGTTTTATTTTAATGACAGTAGGATATGCCTCCTTCCAAAGGTCACAGTAACACCGGCTTATCAGACGGATCTCATTGGTCACCAGAGCATGCGTGAGTTGGAATATTCCTAGAAGGTTGATCCTACTACGTTGGTAATAAACCGCTTTTACCTAAAATGAGTGTTAGAAAGTGCTATCATAGACAACCTTACAGCTATTAGGGACTAATCTGTAGATAATATAAGGACAGTAACTGATAGGGTGACCTATGATGCCTGTACTATCTTGGAATGTATAAGTATAAATCGCCTTGGTAGTCACTATGACTTTCCACTCAAAAATACCCACGGGGAAGTGAGCCGTACGAGAATTGCTGTGATAGTTATATAAGCTGCGGTTCTCGTAGTGTGCAACAAACCGAGACAAGTTGATCCGTCTGAGAAATGATACCGTAACAAGTTGATCCACACGGTCCAGCTACATATCTCCCAGTTTAACGCCCAGTTGTCCGCGAATTAGTTCATTTACCCAGGGTACTTGCAATCCCAAATCAATTGTAGAATATAAGGCTAAATAATGAAGTTTTCAGCTCGTCAGCCTCACCAGCCATAACCATCGTACGGCAAGTAGGCGGTTTTTACACCTGAAAATGATAATGATTCCTATCGTCTCTCTCCATTATCTGACTGACTGCATAGACAGACCCATCGGTTCCTGTTACTAATCGAGTCCTGCTGTGCTGCTTCCCGGATAAGGTAGACGTATCAGATTAGTTTTGCGCTTGAACCTTCACGTCAAGTGAAAATTTGAGCATATCTGCATGATGACGTGTACTCACTTCTCACTAGCACAAAAGGACTTCAGTACTGTGTACTCAAAAGCATTTGAATTGTGCATTTTTGTAATGTGGTCGATAGCCGCGACTGTTCGGAGGCTGTTGAAGCAGTTAGCTAGTGAATCGTTCATCGATTTTCCTCCATCTAAGTTCTGAGCCCTCGAGCTAGAAAGCGATCCATGATAATAATTTTCCACTAATTTACTTGTGCCAGGCAAACCAGTGCCAATCCGGATGAGAAGAGTTAGGTTTTTTTAGAACAAAAACGCTGGTTGGTGGATTCAGCTGAATCCGTTTTTTTTGTTTCTTGTAAGCGAGGCACGTGACCACATAGCTTATCGTCTGAGTGCCTGTGTTAGCTCTCGTAACGAACTGACTGGAGCTTCACAAAGACAGTGGGGTATCTCTGTCGCAGGGTACTAACAGCATCCATAGTGCGAAATTTCACCAGTATTTTAAGCAGAGATTATCTCTTGTTACCTCACGGGAATTCGTACGATCACGAGATTATTTGCGCGAGATTAGATTTCTGGTTGTTTGTCAGATTGTCGCATCGATTTATTTTGAAAACTGACCATTGTTTAAAGGCTTTGCATTTGACTGTTCTCGTATCCGGCGGAACAGAGCTTACCATACTTGCGCTTGGCAGTCATTCGATTCGTCAGTCGGCCCAGCTATATTGTTCCAATTCGGCGTTATGATCAGGTCGCGTAGCGATCTTCATGTCGGGCACAGAATACTCCAAACCACCCGACAGAGGAACTACCTATCTGTCAGATTTGATTTTCATAACGTCAAATCTTCCATCGTTTGTTGGACTGGTTACATTGGGCGAGGGACACGTGACTAAGTTTGTTATCCTGGTACATCCGTGTCCATCAACACAGGTTTGTACCGCCATTCCGGTCCACACAGTCGATTTGTTTGTGAACGAACAGGGATACGGCACAGAATCATTTTGGGCGCGTTCAGACAGGTTGTTCTACTCTGGCCGAACACATTACTGTTGTTGGCGGCACGCGTAACTCATTAGTTCGCTGAAAGCTTTACGGCAGTCCATGGTTGATTTCGCCTCTTTGTGCATTTATCAGGTGCGCTGTTGAAGAGTTTTCAACAACTTTTTCAGTAGTGTGTTCGGCGAAAGAAATATGCTGCCATATCTCCAATAGGTTACCAAACGAAAAATTAGACGGTCCTTGTGTAGCACATTCAGCCAAAGAATACCGTAGACGAGAGGTTCTTCTGAAACTCATTTGAGTCTCTCCTTAATACGAGCTTAATTTTACCAGTGTAACGGCCCTGTAGTAGTGCAAGACAGTGGCTGCATCCCTCTCTAACTTGATCAAGGAGGCTTGATTGTGAGGAAAACTGCGTGATATTGAACAAGTAGTGAAGTTTTTCAAGCTATTTCACAGTGAAGGAGCACAAGCCAGTCAAAAACTGTGCTTGTCAAAACTGTGTGTCCTCGACAATTTCCGAGCCTGAATTTAAGTCTAGGTTATGGCCCCAAGGGTATAACATATCAGACTGCTGAGTGTAGTTTGAACAGATGAACTAAGTGTAAACGAGCCATAGAGAATCGTGCAACATAATCATCCCACAATAACGAACATGCTTTGAACAAAGAGGGGACTGTCTTGCCGAAATTATTAACTGTCACACTGGCGTCTGGAAAAAGCCGCTGATTAACAGATTCTGGAAGATACGTATAAGGCCAAATCCCCTTAACAGAAACCCTCTGCCTGGTGCGGGAACGCAGTTTAAAAAGAAGCACGAGACTCATAGATTTATTCAATCTATTTGTACCAACCGAACTAATTTGCACACAGTAGTTCTGTGCCACTTCACTTTGTTGTCATAGTTGTTCGAACGAAGCCATTTCATCATCTCATACATCATATTTCCATAAATTGGACACCGCCCAGAAAGTCCAAGATGAAAATAAGGGTATTCCCATGAGCCTGATGGATGATTCATTCTTTTTCAGTAGTCCAGTGGTACCTGGTATTCTGCTCTCAGTAGGGAGGTTCGAAGAGAAACAACCTATTAGATAGTGGCTTTAGAATATCATTCATATTGGTCCGGGTTAGCGTGTTCCGTGACTGGGGAGACAAGTCTCATCAAAAACAGCTTCCTCATCATGGAAAAAAGACACATGTAGCGAGGTTTCTGGCTGTATCGAATTTGTTACTAAATGGTCTTCTTACGGAAAAGCCTTTTTACGCCATGGTGAAGCCTGTTTTGGGGCTAGCAAGCGCTGTACATAAGTGAGATATGCTCTTGCTTATTGATGTGCTTTGGTGAAGACATCTGGCGCTTGTTCTCAGTCGAACAACTTGTGGGCTCCAAGTTGTGACTGAATCTGGCTTCAGAGCAAAACATTGGGAAAGAAAACAAGCTAAGTTACACTTCAGTGTGTTCAGTTGCTTCGTCCGGCCCCGGTACTCAATCCACTGATGAAATTTAGAGTGATATTTTCGTCTATGAGGGAAAACCGGAAGCCATAGGTTCTTTGTTCTGCCCTCGACAATGGCAAGCTCGCTCGCGAAGCTTGGTGTCTTGCCATGACAGCGTCTTTATCACTTTGTACACACACACACAAGCTGGTTAACTGAGGGCTGAGATGGTTTTACAGCGGTTAAACAGCAGTAACTGAAGTGTGAACAATAATAAATGTTCATTCCACTTCTGGCAGTTTTGTTTGCAATAGACCCATCACTGCACTCCACCCCACTCCCTAACGACGCACTGGGGATGTCGCCTCAACTGGTGGTGAAACGTTTGCAATCAAATTACCCAAATCAGCGAACACCGAAGCCATTATTAAACTTTGTATCTGTTTCCCATGGCATATGAGGGCGCATCCGTGCCGATTGCAGCCGCAAATTTCCAAATCGTGTTCACTCTACTGGTTCGCCCGAATTCTCTTCAACTTTCGCCGCCTGCCCTAAGTGACAAGGAGACATAGGCATAAACCTAATGTTCTACTAAACATCCAGGATACACATCACAATAGTTAGACACAAAGCAAAGGGGGAATCTCATGACCCACCTAAAAAAGCAATTTACCGATAAAGACCCTCGCAGATTTCACCTCCAATCTTTCAAGAATACCATCCTCGATATCCTTTTGTATACCGCAAATGTTTTTCATGAAGATTTGAAGTTTCTTATTTAGAGTATTCTGGTTGTTCTGCGTGTTAAGCGCTTGAGAATGGACTTCTTGTGTATCTTGGACAACACCTCTACGCATTTTTCGAACAGTCTTCAACACCTCGAACCGTTCATGTGATGGAGTCTGACGAATGCAAAACTCCCACATAATACTGCTTGTTTAAACGATGTATCCGTGTCAAGGACTGTTTGACTAGCTGCCCCAATGTTGCAATCAATTAACGCAGCTTGCTGGGATTTTGGCCGAGTAAACTTTAGCATAGCATCGTTTAAGCCCGAACAACACTGCGGTCTGAAAACAGAATTTGCGACCGAGGGCTGGTCTTCTGGAAGGAGTCTGTTACTGGAATCTATATCGGTTACTGTGTGTAGGTCTGAGCACCGGTCTCGGCTCTCGGGCGGAATCCATTCTAGGCATTTCCGAGGATGATTCGGCTTGATTTAGAAGGAGATGGCTCGCATCTCCGTTTTTGCTTGTTAGGCCACATTTGTTGCGGGATACATCAACCAGCCCATCGAGAATATCGAGATCCTTGGGAACAGAACAGGTTACACAGATCATGTGGTTCTAGGACACGATCATAGTGTCTCAACCGATCGACCAACCAATACGCATGAAATTCGCTAACATTTTAGCTATAGTTCCGGCCTAGAATTGCTTGCCACTAAAAACTGCGTTCTATTGAACTGAAAGGGACACAGAGAGCTCAGATAGTGTGAGATGCAGACCAATTAGCATAGGACCATTAGTCGATCCACAAGAAATCGATCGACTGAAACAATTGACCCCAAAAGCGCTATCTGGAACTGGCTGGAACATTGGCTGATGTATGACCGAGCGAATCTCATTTCCTGCTTGCACAGATACGCTGCACGCCAGGGTTTTTACCGAATCCATCTTGTCCACTACCACAAGCCATTTTATGTGACATTTTGTCCAACGATATCTCTATGATGTACCACGCATACAGTTGTGCCAATCAAGTCTCTGGTAAAAACGACTAGTGTGAAAAGACAGTACTTCCTCTAAGTTTATCCAGGTAGCCATCATCCACTGACAGTAAAAACAGATTCTCCGAGGTGTACCATTTCGGACTTCAAGATATGAAGAACCCAGAACCAAGTACGCTTAGTAGGTGTGTCCAAATCACTTCGAGGGTCAGCAACTCAAGTCAAATTGGAGGTGAGATATCAACAAATAACTGAAGGTCAACTAAGGATTATATTCAAAATGGACCCAAAACTTAAGACTGGCAACACAGATCTCAGTATTTGAAGAATAAGTTTTCGGCTCAGTTACACTTGAATTATGGTTCGGAGTTCTCGCAGCATTTCCGGAATGAATTACTTTACCTACAGACAGCAAATATCAATGAAGAGGAAGCTACTGGAACAGAGAACAAAACATAGGTGTTTGGTTTTGGTCAGCCTTCTTCCAGAGAGCCCGTATTCTCTACAGTGAACAATTCAGTTCAGTCAAATACTTTTGACTTTGAAATACATCCGGTTAACACTGTAACTGCGGAGGAAAAACATAACAGCTTGAACAGATTGGGTGTGTCGCTTGAATGCAACCGGATTTTCAGACAAACTTGACTTTTCTAGAAGCCTGTGAAGTGTCTAAACAGGCTATGTGAACAGTTCGCCGAATCTATCAAACCACTGCGTAAAATTTGGGCGCAAATCCAGTCACCGAAACAGAAAACGCGGTTCTTGTGTAGATGGTCTGGAATTCTGAGAGCAAAACTTTCAAAGCTATATATTCTCAGAACTACTGCTTCGGGTTTCGTCGATAAAACGTTCTGGGAAACAAAATGTCATTACTACGACTATATCTTGTGTGGTCGATAACAACATTTAATAGAAATAGATGAGTTTTAAAGGTCATCGAGTCCGTTTAGAGGACAGTTTTGCACTCATTCTGAGACAACAAAAGCGACATAACAAATTGTCCGACGATTCCCAGACCGGTCCAGTTACCGGTCTGTAGACGTTATAAAACACGCATACCTGATTATATGCCAAATCTAATGAGATTTCGCTAATAGTTTCGGGGCAGCACATGATTCATTTCATAGAGCAAGCTCCAAAGACCAAAATTTTGCAAGAGTGACAAATTATGTCTACCTTACTGCCATAGTGGGGTTTTCTTCCGTTTCCTCTCTGGCAAGTATGTGTCTATCATCTCAACAATAAGTACGTGCACAAGTATCAACAAGTTCAGTTCTTAAACAGTCCGTGTGTTCGTATTTCCTTCGTTCAAACTCACCCCCATGTCGTTGGGTTTATCTGCTCTCGCTCTCGCGCGATAATGGTTTGCCAGCGCACGTCACGATTTTTTGGTATTCCAAAGTGCTCCAAGACAGCTAGGCTACCCATTTTGATAAGATGCGCGAAAGTTAAAATCTGTCCTCACTGAGTTAACCTCACTACATGAGTTTATGCTTGACTGACCAAAGTAGGTCAGGAAGTAAGGTGTGCGAACCATCACATAAGTCTATCAGGACACCTCTACTACAGTTTTTACATAATCGAAACACAAGATGAGTTGGGTCGTGGAACGGCAGGTCTGTGTGCCAACAGACAGAAGTATGGCGTTGCTAGAATGTCAGCGACGGGTCCTTTTGGACTTGTTGTGAACTTAGGACCACGGATAGATTACTCTTTAGATCAGACGACTGACCAGGTTTGGCTGTATACCCTCATAAGGGACTAGATATCTATCAGTTCCGCCTATATGACCTGAATTTTGGCCCTCCTGGTTTTCCTGAACGTTTTCCGTTGCACATTCTGAAGATCGTACGCTGCAAACAATTTTTTAGGTTAATTTCACTGGCGTGCGGTGTAGTAATGAACTAAAGAAAATATT
This sequence comes from Clonorchis sinensis, assembly GCA_003604175.2. Lineage (NCBI taxonomy): Eukaryota > Metazoa > Platyhelminthes > Trematoda > Opisthorchiida > Opisthorchiidae > Clonorchis > Clonorchis sinensis. The sequence goes on from CM030369.1 coordinate 215,342,572, forward strand.
ACACTGGACGTCCTATGCTTCTGACCGCATCTGGGATTACTTGTAGCACCTGCCACCGATTGGTGGTACCAAAGCTGTCTACACCTTTGAGTTCACATGATTCGCTACAATAAATCAGCGCCAGTTGGCTGCGAATGTTAAAATACACATGTGTGACGCAAGTACCGTGTCCAACAGTATAGAACAGTGGCTTTTTCGCTGCCATCGGACGCCACGTGTGCTCTGTAAACGTCTCAAAATTTAGTAATAGAGGCATTAGAACTCCCTGCAGATAAGTGCTGCCAACCGATGTCAGTGGCGATCTTGCTGTCAGTTTCTATCCGGACTGCCTGAATGACTATTTGCAGGTGTCGTCGAATCCGTAACGAGGCAATTGGAAAGCGAGTTTTGGGTTGTGCAACGGGTACTTCCATTGAAGAATGTGTCCAGCACCAGAAGCTGCGTTGGTTAGGACATGTGTTGCGCATGCCTAGCCATCATTTGCCGAAGAGAGTGCTATTCTCCGTGCCCAATTCAGAGTGGCGTAAGCAGAGAGGTGGCCAACCCTTAACCTGGCAGAGTGGTATGAGGGAGATTACGAAACATTTGGGTGCTGTCGGTGATACTCGCCTTCCAGGATGGGGACCGCGTGATCCCCACTGCACCTAGTTGGAGACGCTGCAAGATGTGGCTGCCAAACGATGTGAGTGGCGTTCTTGTTGTCAGTTTCTATCCGGGTTGCCCGAGTGAGTATTGGAGGTGTGGGCACCTCGGATTTTTATTGTAGACTGGCCCTGAATCCCTCATGCGGTTACATTTTCTTTCCTTCTATTAAGTTTTTTTCCAAATGCTTTGTCATGTGTTTAATGCAGTAAAGCACCAGCACACTCATCCGATGTTGCTGTCAATGATGATGATGATGATGATGATGATGATGATGATGGTGATGACTACTGGACCATATAAATCTATTTACGGTTATGTAGGATGTGCAGGATGGGTCTGTGTCAGTTACCTGCTGGGTAAATAAACGTCTGTTTCAAGACACAAGAAGCAGCGTAGCTTTGTGGACTTCGTCACCTTTTCAAGAAGTTCCATCTAAGAAAGAACTTTTGGCTGAAGCTGTCTCATAAGTTCCCCGGGAAAATTCTGAAATTCTTTGGAAGGGCTTGGTGACAAAGGTTGATTTTGGTCTAAGCGACTAGTGAATAGCGGACAACTACAGAACCGCCGGTGTACAGGCAAGAAGTTCGTTTAAGTCGCTCTTGATCTCACCGAAGGTTTGACGACTACCTAGTAATGAACTATGAATTTAGCAAACGTTTACAGTCAATTGACCGAGCCAACCGAAGCCTTTATATGCGACTGGTACTACCAATATCCGCCGGTGAGTCTCGACGAGAAAAAGGGGTTTCAGGCAAAGCAATTTTAATCGACATTCTCCGAAAATGCTGTTCATCAAAGTAGGTGATATTCTTCAGATTTACGGGAAACCGGGAATGGAGATAAAGCACTGATTGATGAGTAATTACTCGTTGAATGAGACTGAGATATTGGTTCCAGGGAGAGAAAGCACTGAATACAGCACTGAACGGCAAGGCTCCGTTCTTAGAGAATACGCGAATTAGGATGACCGCTCAGAGGATATTTAGAGGTTCCACAATGGTCTGACCATGATGTGTTGCATCAAGACAAGTTTTGGTTGATGTTTCAATTCAATAACCGACGATATCATCAGCTAATAGTTGAAGAACTTGTGTGTTTTCACAAATGGCCATCCCCTAGATTTGAAGTCATATGCAGACAGTATACATTTCGAGAAAAGTGCGGCTAACGGATCGTTAAGGAAGACTAAAAATTGAGAAAAAACTGTTCAGCTGTAGCACCCTTTCGATGCCTAGCTGCCATGCCACCCGAGGGAAGCACTAGGGCTGGGATACTGCCAGGTTGCCCAAACCTAGACAGGGGAAATCGAGAGTCAGAGGTCGGGTTCGAATCACGAACTTTCCGGTCAGTAAATTCGCGCTCTAACCACTTGAGCGATTCCTTGTGGCAGGTCGCAGTTTACTTGATTTGAACGAACTGGATCCACCGCCAATGTACCCTCTACGTACCTTCTGGTGCTAAAAGGACAGTATAATTATACACACTGAGACTCCTCGAGAGAAGAAGAATTCAGCAAGCAATGAAATACGGAAAGTGCTGAATTCTGTGATGGAACTTATCAGTAAGTCTGACTGAAAAGGTCCACTTATTGTTTATAACTTCTAAGATGGCAACCACATCAAACCGCACCCCTCAAATCCCTATCATAGTTTATTGGGTGACGAACAGGTCGGAAAATCTCCCAAGCCACTCATCTGGTTCACCTTAAATGCGTTCCGTAAGCCGTCAGAAGCAGGTTCAAGATGATCAACCGAGGATATTTTTCCTCCTCCACGCAGTCAGACTTCATCTCTGGGCCAAATTTCAAACAGAAACCTACCGACTTCCGTGATAATCATGTCTTGACCACGCTACGCTATTTACGTTACATTTTTGACTGCATTGTCGCTACCAACTAAAAAATCCGTGATTGAAAAGCTGTCGTTTAGGAACAAAAGTGAAAAAATTCCCCATAGAAAGACCCTCGGGAGAGCAGCTTCTCAGAGACATCTTTCCGCGATAGCCGGACGGGTATATATATATATATATATATATATGCAGGCCATTGTTTTGTACCTGGTGATTCTTACGCATAAAACAAGCTGGGAACACGGTCCAACTGTGCAAGAATCCTTACGCAATACTTGCATTCTTTGGGCCAACTAGCCAACCAGTCATTCAAAGGAGAGGAGGGTGCGTCGTACACTTCGTCGTGGATACAAACACTTCCGTTTCTTTTCTTACTGAGGACAAGTAGTATCAGTTCAGTTCTTTTCCCCCAGGAGAGAAAGCGGCGCTTCGGGAAGCTTGCTTAGATTATCGACAAGTTTACGGATTTGTCTAAAAGAACTCGTTCACAAGACAAGGTCCGTCCATTGGGCACATAAAACTTGCGACCCAAGACTGGAACAAATAAGGTTGCTAGTTACGTCTCTAGGAGAACTGCAGCCAATTTTTCACGCAGTAGACGACTGTCCATGTCTTTGACAGCAATGTACGACTATTCCAGTCATTTGGATTCACTTCTTACCTTTTTTTCAGTGAGCCTTCCTTCCAGTTATCCTCAGCACCGCCTTCCAACCCTCACAGCTGCCGGCCAACCGTAGCCTGGTAGTGGAATAGCCCTAAAAAGTTGACGTTACTATAACCACTTCAGTCCAGTATTGCGTCTTGCATAGGTTTCGAATCAGCAGGTCAAACTTTCTAGAAGTGAGCACAAATGGCAGTTTTTTCTGATATCATTTCGAAACAATAAGGAGCTTCGTTGTAAGTAATACTTTTTATCAGTGAGCCTTTACTCACTCGGGTCCTTTAGGACGCAGCACTGAAGGGTGCACTGATGTCTGTGGTGTGCGCTGCTCACATCTAGACTAGACATCAATAGACGTTTATTGTTCCCAGCATGAAGGTTCAGACAATCGAAACGCGTCTCGTGGGAAACAGACAGAGTTGCCTATAGTGAGCAACGCTGTCTCGTTCTTGTGAAAAGCACATGCCTGAAAAAGCCACCTCGTAAAGCTCTGACCTGTCATCAGCAGTTAAATAAACTGAAATCACTTACACGCTAGTCCCTTGCTGGCGTCGAACCAAGGACAATATTGTCTACGTTGTACATCGTTATCATGGTGACATGCTTGTAACCACGTTGAGTGAAGACCTACAGCTCATACAGCCATCCGAATTAGAACAGCCCACTCAAACAACTGACGATTCTTCTCGAATCAATACTGCGCTTGCAGTTTTTATGGACCTCTCTGAAAAACTTCGCAAAAATGGGACTGGTCACTGAGGTCCTTGCCAGTACTGTGTTGTCAGGCATCATCATCGTCATCGACAGCATGAATCAGTGTTCAACACCGGTGCTTCGCTGCCGTAAAGCCATGATTTGTTTGAAAGCCTTATTGTGAAGAAAATAATAAAGATGGACGGGGAGGGGACTTACTACTGCCTTACTACAATCATTCCGAGTTGCCTACACCTCCAAACACTCATTCAGGCAATCTGGATAGAAACTGACAACAAGATCGCCACTGACATCGGTTGGCAGCCATATCTTGCAGCGTCTCCAACCAGGTGCAGTGGGGATCACGCGGTCCCCATCCTGGAAGGCGAGTAGCACCGACATCACCCAAACGTTCCGTGATTTCTTTCATACCCTTCTGTCAGGTCGAGGGTTGGCCCAAGGTTTGTGAACCTAGCATCCACTTCATAGACATTCCTGACACGATAATTTAGGTTCACGGAAGCGCATCGCTGAAGAAATTTCCTTGTGTTGTGCATACGGTACAAGCTGGTAGACCTAACGTTAAGTTCAACAGCAGTCTGTCTCAGTGAGACATTTTTGCAAGCCATTACCCAAACTGATTAGCAGGGGCAAATGCATACAATACTTTGTTAATAGCCCCCCCCCCCCAAAAAAAAAACAATAGTCACAAATTTCTTGCATAACTAAAAGGCAAATTAATTGTAGTTTAGTCTTTTTGCTTCTTCCCGTTATGTAACCAGATCATTTAAAAGGTGACCGAATGAAAGCACAGACTAAATCGTTTTATTACCCTCCTTGCTTCAAGCTGAAACTACTGGTTTGTGCAGTTGCTGGCTAGCCGGTTAATCAGAACAGCCAGGCTACTAAATTCAAACTGTCAACCAACCAATTTAATAATCGATGGTGCTAACCTGTCACTTTTGCTAACAAACCGAGCATATTTCATGTTTTTAACCTGGGGAGACGAAGGCCGTCAACAACCCTCTTAGGTTTGTAAAGTTTAATCATTGAGACGGCTGCTAGTACTTATTGGCAATGCGAACCAAGTAAATTCATCTTACACCAGTTATCGCAACATCATTCGGGAATGCTTGATGAGGGAGACATAAGATGGTTTTAATGTGGGGGCTGATACACAGAAGTGGACCTTGTCACGTCTCTCTGGTTTCTGTCAGATCGTCCCTTGGATAAGGATCTCCTTTGTGGGCGATTTTATGGACACGGGGACTGAAATTTTGCTTACAGTTGGTACAGTTTAGGTACTTATATGGGACATGTGAAACAAAAGGGCTTTTCTCGCACAAAAGATTTTGGCTGATGTTCACACTAATTCGGACTCATTTTTGCCATTGAGGAAGGCTTCGAGATTACTGCGTTTACTAGTAGTATGCCCTTACAAACATGCATTTAGAACCTAACAATTTTTTGGAAAGCAAATTAAATGAGATTACGTAACAGTGTTACTAGTAACAATGACGACAATAATGGTAGGAACAATATTCGAAAGCAGCAGCATCAGCATTGACACAGATGGATTACTACCAGACTGCCACAAATCCTGTTTAGATCAAGGGGGAAAACGGAGAGAATGGAAGGACTAGGGCCCTGATGATGGCTAACGGCAATCATTCTAAAGCTTCGGCACTATCAGACGCTCATTCAAGTAATCTGGACAGAAAATGACAGCTTGGAGACCAACGACTTCGGTTGTTTGCCTGCAGCCAGGCTCTTGGAGAATTACTTGGACCCCATTCTAGAGGATGGACCATACCAGCAGTGCTTTTCTGCTAGGTCATATGTCAACCGCGCAGTTTTCACCATTCTGATGGAAGCATAAGGAACAAGACTAATTCCGGAGGCTACGAGTTGGTACGCATAGCTCTTAACCGAGACATCATAGCTGGTGGTGTCGAAGCCAGCAGCAGCATAACCAAACATCTATTTTAACATTTTCTGACACCATTCAGCAGCAAAAATGTTTCTGCGATATTCGTCTTCGTACAGCTGAAGATGCCTCAGACCCTCCACCCACGCAGGCCATATGTCGCAACTAGCGTACAACACAGACCATGTTGTACCCTGGTTCACATGACGCTTGAGACACAAGGATGAAGTCTTCTGACATCACAAACGACACAAACCAGTGATCAAGATGTATTCTGATTGAACTCTGTTAACTATGAAATTTGAAACACACTTCCTTCGTTCTAACTATCGAAACTGGTCTGGAAGTTACAAAAAGCCAATCCGCTTCATTCGAAGGCAGACAATTCTTCAAAGAGGTCGATTTCCAACTCCCCAGGATTGCTCTGCTGGAAGAAGAAAGCTGAACAATTCTGCCTGAAACACGAAATCCATCTCCATTATATGACCGCTGTAGTCACTCGATTCCACCCGCTTGGCGCCTGCCGATGCCCTAACTCCCAATGTCCGGCCACACCTCAACCTGCTGCATCCTGTTTTTTGTGGTTCGAATCATACTGGTCAACATTATCCTAAGTTCTACTTAGCGTGCTACGTTGTGAACTGTGCCTGTGAGACTGAGCGAGCTGTAGCAGGGGTTCTTGTTCAAGCAACGCCCCTGTGATAAACTTTTTGGTTGAAGATGGTTCTGTCCAGTTTTCACATTTCACATACTGCTAACAAATCATCTGGGGATGGAAAGTTCATCTGAGCATCTTATAATTCTAGTTTAAGCACCTGAGAATCCGGTGAGAATCCGTCGGTTTTTCATCTGTAGGCAATGAATGCCTTTCTATCCGCGGTTTTCTTTAGGGTAGGTTTTCATTCGCATGAATAAGGATGCCAATAACTGGAAGGCCCGAAGACGACCTATCTTTGTGTTTGGTTTAGGGGAACGGCAGAAAACCCCCAAGCCTAGGAGATGTCCCTTAGGACATCCCTCAGGCCATTCGCTCTCTGAAACAGCTGACTAATTGGTTGAATCAACCAGTTCAGATACAATATCCCATTTACTAGTTACCCTGGTAGAAGCGGCCACCTCGCGTAAATGTAACGATATCAACCTGGTGTAAAATGCAAATGGCCAATCCTGTTTCATGTTCTTACTTTGGGAGATTGTTTTACAGGCTGTAATCTGCGAGAGCTACCCCTATGCAGCTCGTTGCAGCATTTTAAGACAACTGTGTGGCGAACACAGTAGCATTATACTGGCCTAGCAGAACCTGACCGGAAAGATTGACTGACTGACTATAGGATGGAGCATTCGTCTTTGAGAAATGACTTACACGTAGTACCTACGTAAACCGGCCGTTGATTGTCTTAGACGCAGAGCAGGCTAGGATCGTGAACAAAATACATTGTTAAGTATACTTCCTGCTGAAGTAAGCGGAAGCGATTCAGGAGTCAATGCTTGTAACGGAAGTGACGCGTTCTTTCAGTAGAAAAGACTTTTTGTCAAAAAAGCGGTATCTCGCTATAGACAAGCTCCGATACTGCATTTTGTTCGTGTATATTACTAGACACAAAACGGGGACGTCCGCGAGATGAGGCATGAATACTGTGTTAAACAGATGTTAGGGTTATGCCAGGGATAAGGCCATAGAGACTATTACTGTCTGCAAAATATGCTTTTTCACTGTTTTTTGTCCCAACACTCTGTCTTGTTTCATCGCTAATCATAAATACATATGTCGAAAAATCGCTTTATGACCGGATTCATGACGTAAGTCAATAAAAAAGACAAGATGAACTGTTTCTTTGTACCGTAGTGAAACGTCGATGGCAACTTTGCTGTCACTATCTGGGGCGACAGTGGTGACGAAGAAAAACATTTGCACCGAATGCATCAGGTCCCCAAGCTTCCATGATTCGAGATACCAGTACGATTGTCTACCCTAATACTGGACATGGTCGCCATAAAGTAGCGTGACTGATTTCAGATAAAATGTTGGGGCTATCAGCCCTTTCCAAGCAGTGAATGAAATCAGTTTCATCGGCCCAAGCCTCGCAAAAATCCTACGATGAGGTTTACAAGCAGCTGGTATAGAGGCGGTTCATACCAAAGTCCTGATTCCATAGACAGGTAGTGTAGGGCGCAAGAACTATGAAATATAAGGTGCTTGCTCGTTTTGCCCGAGCTATTTCCTGCATGCGCTATCTAAGATCAAACGTGTTGATTTTCGGGGCTCAGTTTGTCTAATTTAAAAACGCTGGACTCTGAACTACCACTTTCAACTAGTGATGACTTCCATCAAGTCTTATTGATGTAACACAGGGTATATACTACTAGTGCCCAACTTACATGCATAAACACTGGGATCCATACTGCGTACCGGTGCAGCTGTTAAACAATATCGTTTTCTTGTGGATGGTTCCAAAGAATTGTGACACGTGGTGGTTGGCACACAAATCATGCTTAAGCTGTCCAGTGCGTCTGATTTACGGGCCTGTACCTGTCGCGCTGCGGAACAACGTCGTAAATGGGCCTCTCCATTTTGCAGCTTTGTATCATGTAAAACAGCTAATGATGAAGATGAAGCAATCCGTCTTCCATTAAAACCAGACGTTCTTGAAGTCCTATCTAGATAAGCTTGCGTTTTTCTGGCCATCCGCTTTTGAGGGTTGGTAATGCGGCTCTGGAGTGTTTGGTACGATGGACAGGAAGCCTTCAGTGCGGGCGGTTTCCAAGGTGGTCTAGGTATCACTTTCCGCCGGGCAACTTCCTCCTTAAGGCGGTCTACGTGCTGCCGCTCAAACCAATATTGATCAGCTTCTTCGACATAAGCCCTTATGTATGGTGGAGATTGCCCTAGTTTTGGCCGGTGAATAGAACTGCTTGATGACGACAGTGAGCTTGCAGTTACTTGAATTGGTGAATAGAGAAGTGTCTGCCCATGTTCGACCAATTTGGTTGCATTATCATTTCTCTGGAATTCCGATTTTTCCGTATCCAAACCATCTGTTGTCGGTTCCACTCGTATGCTCGTAAGCAAATTCTTTGAGGACGTGGATGCTGTTGTGCGTGACAATCTGATACCCATTTTACCTAGTCCCCTTGCTTCTAAATCATTACGTGTGTCTGAGTGGTAGTTAGCTGGTTGTCTTACTTCTTACGCTGTGCCACAGTCAGGATCAGCTGAACCCTGCCACAGTCACGTGATTTTTATTTGAATAAATAACAGATCAATATCACGTGTCATTGTTGCCTCTAAAGTATGCTTATATCTAAGCTGGGTAAGGAAGATTGCCAGCTAGCTGCAAGTGCTGGGGCTTGTTCAAGTGCCTTGCACGCGTGTGTTGAATTGTCTGCGGTTAACTCAAATGGGTAAATGTTTCACTGTATGTTCTGTCCATAGGATTTTCTATTCTCCCTCATTTAAGGGGATTTTCGAAGCTCCTGTTCAAATTCACGCAAGGAGTATGCACGGAAACATAAAGCACAGAGCCATATGGGACCACAAAGCCCTGTCAGAAGAACATGCTTCCACTAAGTTGTGTTTCTTCTGCCTGATGGCTCTAGTCTTTCACTCCGAATGGCTTGTCAAAACTGTGATCCAATAGTGTATTTTGAGAACAAACTGTTCACCAATTGGTGAACACGAACCACACTTCAAACAAATCTAATTTGTTTCAAGATGGCCATATTTGAACTAGGCTCTGAAAATCCTCATCAGGTGAAACAAAAGAGGGAACCGCCTTTATGTTTGCGTATGCGTAGTGTGTGTGGTAGGAATTCGAGTCCAAAGTGCGAGGTATTGTCTCCTGGGTTTCTTCTATCCTGAACTTTACTAGCGATGGTTTGAGTTAATTTACTTCTCCAACGAAGATCTTTTGTGAAGTTGTCATACCCAAATCATCGGTGAGCAAAACTGTGGCGGCCATAACCACTGTACGGCAAGTAGACGGTTTTCGCTGCTGATGTTGACGATGAGGGTGTTCAGATGATCTTTCAAAACCATGTTGCTGGATAATTTCGCACTTACTCAACGTCTCCGTCGGAGGTCGTATTCCGGCAAGACAGCGAAGGGATACGGAAAGAAGCAAAATGTGCCCACCTACGTTGCTGATTCTCTGAACAATGGTACCACTGAGCTCGAGAATAGCTAGAAATTGCCCAGCGCTGCACCACCGAGTTGAGCTGAGAGCTACTGGACATTTAAATCTACCATTTTTCCAAGGCCTCATGCTACCGAAACTTGCAAAACCACAGACTAGCGCATTCAGTCCTCAAAAGCACCGTTCAGCAGCAGTGCACACAGGATGCGGAATTTGGGCCTAGCATTTGATAATACAACTGGCCCTACTTTGTTTTAAACCGCGTTGATTTGGTATATTGTCGTCATATAACACTAAATGCGGATTGAAAAGCCAGTACAATCTTCGAGGATAAAAATCGAGGATATGGAACTGACCCTTTGCGATACCCCACATTTCGCCTGAAAAGTTCAAGTAGTGTTCCTGTCCACCTCCTCAGAGAAGACTTAAGACCTGACGAGTCGGCTATGCGATTTGTCGGAACTTTCCACAGAAGTTGGTGATCTACGGAAGAAAGAAGCTTTTCAAAGGCTCAGATAGATTTCACTGATTCGGATCCCAGAAACAGCCGCATTAGTCCAGTCACCTGTTATAGCCGAGTCATTCAGCTGTAGCACCCTTTCGGAGCCTAACTGCCATGCCACCAGAAGGAAGCACGAGAGCTAGGATACTGCCAGGTTGCCCAAGCCTAGACAAGGGAAGTCGAGATGCAGTGGCCGGGTTCGAACCACGGACCTTCCGGTCAGTAAATTCGCGCTCTAAACACTGAGCTATCTCGCGCAAGCTGGATGCTTGAAAGTTAATGGTTTTTTAAGGAAACCATGACATTCTATGGCTTCAATGTATTCTTCGGTGTATTCGCACATTCTGCATCCATGATTTCGGGCACCACCGGTAAGAGAGTCAACGGTCGACAGTCACTTTACCTCCAAAGCTACCGGACTAAGTATGAGTGTGGTGATTTCATCTCATCACCTTGGGAGAACAAAGTTTTGTATCAGGCTACATCAAACGTAGTGAGCTGAATATTGGTCAGCATTTCTGTTGTTGACTTCGGAATCTTGAAATGATGGTTGTCTATCCCGGGGGAATTGGTTGGTTACAGTGAAATCGGTTTACTCGTATGGCTTCTGAGGTGGAAGTTTTTATTGGAAGGCTGCCAGGGATTCATTGAGGTGGGTATATGACAAGAAGACCTTGCGGTATGAAGCACAATGTTTGTGTTGTCGAAGATGCGGACGAGTGAAACTAAAAGAAATTGCCGGGATTCACCCGACTGAGGACTGATTCACAATCGAACTGCCTCCGCTCCAGATAGCTTACACTGGGAATCTGGTCCCCTCAACAGAACCGTGTCGCTATCTCACAACTTCTAATGTAGTCCTTTCTGTTACTGTAGGCTCATTCGACGTAATTAGAAATTAAACGCTATGTTCTACTCGAAGCATTCTGTTGATAAACTGACAGAAAGACTTGTATTCCTCAAAGGTTTGACTTTCAGGTCCCTTCGATGACCCGACTTTGTCCGCGTCGTCTAGGTGTCTACACCCTTTGCAAAGGACGATGTACGCACACCATGTATCGTTGTTTGAATCAGGTCTGTCCCACACTACATCCGATTAAGCCATCCGTGTGTTAGTTTCATGGACACGAAATCCTGTTTATCGTTGCGGTTTGCAGACACCTTTCTGGATTCTTCAAAGGTCAGACTTCAAGTTTCTCTGTAAACGTCATTCATTTGTCCTCAATCAGTGCACAGAAACTCCCACGTATGCCCTCTAGCTACGATCGCTACAGGATTGTACCGCTTGATCATGAGGTTGCGTACATCGATGCTGCTTGGTTAGGACGCATAACACAAAAGATGAATTCGACCATCCATCCGGACGGTTCTAGACTGGCTCTCAGTCATTTTGCTACACTTTAAAACGTGTACGAGTGCCAACTCTCCAAAACCATTTAAAATGGTCTACTTCGTGTCTTTGAAAAAAAAACACTTAGCCACTTGTGTCTGTTTCACACCAAGTAAAGTGGACCTGAAACAAAAAAGACTGATTAATGTGGCGGGTATGAACGTCTATCAGCGAAAAGCTTGTAGGTAGGAAAACCTTACCTATGCACATTTCAATTCTGACTGTGGGTATCTTTTGCCTGGAAAGTTTTACTTCATACGGGAAGAATGTCGGGGGGGGGGGGGTGAAGATGAAGAAAAGAAATTATCGGACCACTTCTTTCCCCTACGACAGCAACTCGGACCTGTGGTCATCTAAATGGCTGTTTCCAACGGCACAAATTGTTGAGGTATCGTTTTAGGCAGCCCGTTTCTTCAGAGTAATACTACTCTAAGATGTGTCCAAAAAGACCGGAATACAAGCCAGTATAGCATTTTACGTTGCATTAGCCAACCGTATTTCACAATCCTTTCACGATGGGGCTGTCACTCTACTTCGTCCTGGAGGTGGCGTGATGTTGTCTAAAACGGAACACACAGAGAGGCTGGCTTTCCAGTTATTAGTTGTGCTTATATTTTATAATAGCCCTTACTAACGAAACACTGGGGAAGTACATAGTCTGGTCAGCCTGTATTTTAGCAATTTCGTACATTCAGAGTGTCACATGGACCACTTGCGGTTGTTCAAGATTCCACTGAGAGCCAGCACGCATTGTACGGGATTTTAGGAGCTCGGTTTGATGGAAGTCGGCAAACCATATTCATGTCAGAGTGTCCGCTGTTGAGGAGTTCACTCCGCTGGATACAGAGTTACTTCTTTTCTTATATTGGATACCATCCTTCGTATAAAACAAAGCATGGCTTGTGTTGTTACCTTTTGATCAGATGACCTGCACAGATGGTAGTTTATTACCCGTGATTCCCAGGCCCCTTCTTTACTTCCGAAAGAAATGTGTTCAAAAGCCTATTGGTAAGGCTGTGAGTTAGAATCGAAAACGACGTGTCAGCACAGAGTGCTTGACGCAATTCGGATCCGAAGCAGAGGTGGATGTTCACGAAAATCACACCAGCATGACTAAAGTCAGGAATATTCACCTCAAAATATGAACTGAATCAATGGTTGGTAAAAACAACTCGTTGTCTGGCATTCTCTCTTGCTGGGCAGGCCTCTTAAACAACCGATTTCTGCTACGGCACAACAACCACAGTGTTGTGACCTCAGATTAGACTGTTCTATGGACATGTGAAACGGGGGAGAAAACCGATGACCTCGACTGATTAGACTAAAAGGTCTAATGAGGTCACCCGCATATTTTGCGCATGGTGCGAATTTTACACATGGGGGCAAAACTGGTTCTTCCAGTAGAGGTAAAAAAATAACCTGAAATCATTTGTGAAGAATCAGCCAGGTGAACAGCGGCAACAAAATAAGTTATTTATGAAACACATTGGCGACTATCTCAGAGTAAACAAACAGGTCAGTTCTCGGGTGTGTAACCGGGACACCGAAGCAACGGTAGGCAAGTGTGAGGACAGGCAGTCAGTTACAGATTTGTTCATTACCCGTGAATGCACCCAGGTCTACCAACTACACCGTCTCTTGAGCAAAGAAAAAGACGATAATTATGAGGCTGTGCTATTTCTGAGTATCTGCTCATTTGACCAAGTAGTAGATTAACGAGTAGTATGATTTCTTCCTGAATTAGAAAACTGTGAGGTTTTCAATCAATTGGAAACTGTTTGGGACCGATTGGATAATCATCGTTTCGGAGAGGTTTGGATTTATTTCTGGGCAACGTTTCGCTTTCGACACAAAAGCTTCGTCAGGCCAAGTGAGTAAGTAAGCAGCGATTGTTTACCAAACCTCTCTGAAAATTGTGAGATGACTGTAGTGGAGTTCAGTAAGTCTGTCCCAAGCAGTTTTTCCTGTCAAGCAAAAGAGCCTCCTGCACAAGGACGGTGATTTCCAGTACACTGGTGAATGTTTCGGGCGGAGTCTGAGTAACATCAAACTTTGAAAAAAAGTAGGGGACTGGCATTAAGCTGCACAAAGTGAAGTATAAATTGTACTCATCTGGGTGCCGTAGGCTCATGACAAATAGGTATCACTGGAACAGGTAGGTAAACACAGTGATAGTTGATCAACTGGGTGTTGATCTTGTCATAAGTGCTTGGTAAACAATCGGTGGTTTTTAACTGGGGCAACGTTTCGCTTTTAACACAGAGGCTTCATCATGCCAAGTGAGCAGGTTCCAATTTGCCCAGGTTTTAAGGCAGACAGAGAACCAATCAGCAAGACCTCTTCAGATTAGCACACTAGATCAGTGTTGAATGTCAATTGAAGGGCCTTGTCCGTTAGTGTGGCAAACTAAATCTTGCGGTTGATGGGTTGAGGGAGTTTCAGATCATTTTTGATCGAGTTTCGTTCCTTAATATTCCACTACAAGGAGCTTTAAATGAAGATTCACGTTGGGTGCCACCGGTAGATTTCGGTGGTATGAGTAAGGCCTGTGAGTGTTACGACAATTTGGTTGGGAGCAGGGTGGAGGAGATTAAATGCAATTCAGATCCAAGCCTCTTGTGCTGATGACTACTCCCTCTGATAACCGCACACCAACACGTGCCAGCTCGATTGATCCAAGACCTTATCCACACGCTTGCCGGTCCTACGCCTTCTATCCTGTTTACACAGGGACTATTTCCGCCACCTTGGCCATTGGTCAAGTGCCAGAGGGCCTTCCCCGCATCTGATGGAAGGAACGCAAGGAACCGCTTTGCATTACTTTTTTCATCATTGTTTGATGTTTAAAGAACGTCCGAAAGAGTTCAGTAGGACGCTTGAGAAGGTTCATATTTCAAATACTTCGTGCAGATGAGATTTTTCCCTTCGTATCTAATAGCTTGTGTCCGTCTAGTCCATGTTGGTCGGCAATCACCCCACCCTGAGAAAAGTTCCTCATTTCACCCGTACAACTTAATGGATGCAAACGAGATCTTAATATGGAACCATCGTTCAGAATGCAGTATAAAGATATACAGAAGCGAACCTACGAAGAACAAGGGTATCTAGTTTGTTAAAAAAAAACCTCCAATAACTTGTGCTCTCTTACAGTGAATTAAATACTGGAAACAGAAGCATCGTATGCTTACAAAATAGTTTGGGCCTGTAGCTACGACAGAGTGACGCAAAAGGTTCTCAAAGGCCTATACGGGCAGCGAAAACCTACATGGCTTTTGAGAAGACCACATCTCCTTAAGAAACCTATTGTGTGGTTCATTGGGCCGTTCGCAAAGTTGACAATGGGCTGAAACAATTGAGGACGAAATTCCCGTGTAAGACTATCTGATGGAATTGAGACATGAAAAACCTGGTGCGTTTGACAAAGTGGTGGATTTGAAGGACGGTACTTTTAACGAACATGAGTGTATTGGCATAGCGAGGTTCCGAATATCCGAATATCCTATTTCATACTGTAAACCCTTTCAAATGTGGATTGTTTTTGCTTGGTCTAACATGTACACCGCCATTTGCCTGGAATCTCAATCAATCAATCAATCAATCAATCAATCAATCAATCAATCAATCAATCAATCAATCAGTCAATCGATCGATCAATCAGTCAATCAGTTCAATTTATCAGCTACAAACCGTGTGCCATAGGAACATTGGTTTCAGCTGCTACGGCTTCGATCACCGGAAAGTGGGAGAGTGCGGGAGAAAAGGCCAAGCCTTGGAGGCAATTACATGTTCAGTTAGTTCAGGAATCGGGTAGCTACCCACTGAAGTTGATAACTTTTTTATGCACGAGCGCCACTGACTGTGCGATTGAGCCATTTCAGCTAGTGCCATTAACCATCGGTGAGTTGAGTCCCGGGGTCCCCATCCAGGGAGGCGGCAATTGTCAACCCGACTGAGTTTACTGGTTAGTATTTTCATACTTCGTTGCCAGATAGTACATTGTCCACATCTCGGTCGCTCCCACTCAGCACAGGGCTGGGCGGAACGAGCTCTGCGCGGAGTACTGGCTGCTAGAGAATAGTCTGAAAACTGTTTCCAACGTTCCCCGGCTCCCAGCAAGATCCGAATACCTGCTGGCTTGGGGTTTTTAAAGGTAATGATTACAAACCAAAAGTCGTTCATCCTGAAAGGTCAGTCCATACGAACTTCGTCCTGATTAGATCTACTCAAACGTTTGTAGCGGGACCTCGTCACCTGAGGTTCGTTTTCAGGTTCGTTTCAGCGCTTAAACTCAAGAGCAAACGGTTTGTTGGTAAAAGGGTGTAGTCAAAGGATGTAACAAAAGTTTTCGTTTTTCAGCTTTATATCGCACTCACGATGCCTCCTCACACAAGTAGACAGCGGGAGGAGGTAAAAGTTTACCGCTTATTGCTGAACTATATTCCTATTTTCCACAACATGGGATAGGAAAATAATAGCTTAATTTTGCGACGGATGATCTGCACGTGCTTGTTTGAAAACATGATTTTACGGCTTACTTGACAATAATCCATTCAGTTTAAAGTTTCCGACCCCTGATTTATCAGGTTTCCAGACTTACTAATTTCAGGAAGTAGCAGACAGACTTGGTAAGCTTAACACTCCAGCTGGTGTCCTTGTTGCAACTTCGTATATCTTTAAAAATTGCCTCCCATCTTTAATGATTGCCTTCCCGGTTAACAATTCGAATGGACTGCCCTTTTTTGTTTGGTGTAATTGAACCCTATTTCAGTTTGACAAGACATTTATATTTACCGTTTTCCTTACCGCGCAACTCGTTTTTACCGCTTCTGTGATACTATTTTTGTACCAAAACCTTGGTCAGCGATAAATTTGTTTGAATGCATGAGTTTGCGACCCGGTTTCGATCACGCGTTGACTGTTGGTCACTATCGGCTTTGCTTGCTTTTTGGAGTACCTCACCGTTTGTCGAAAACCGTTGAGGTTTGCAATTTTCTATTCCATGTAACTGCTTTCATTTTTATAGTACAGCACATTTGCGTAGCCATTCGTTCGGAGTTTTGCCGGTTTGGTTGCTAACCTTGGTGCTCGTTGCTCAAGAAATCGAAACGGTCGTTACAGTCCATACTACTGGTTCGAATTAAGCAAAACCATCTGTGCGCAGTCTGAATCATCGCATTAGTGGATAACGAGTCAGTAAGTCTGGATTTAATGTTTCATGGGATTGCGTTTTTAGGTTGGAGCTAGGCATCTGGAGAATTGCTATGATACCTTCTACAAATGACTGCATTATCCTGAACGCACTGGGTCGGAACGGCCTAAGTCGCCAAATTGACTCGTGTAAGGGTAAAAAATCAATAGTAAAATCAGCGAGTCACGTGAAGCGAGGACTGTAATCTGTTGGGACTAGGCTCGTCGATCTGACCAACTATCACGTTTGCCTTGGTTGATTGACCAATCAGAGAAACCACCCAAGGCATGCAAATTGTGAGCTTTGTTTGGAATAAAGCACCAGAATTCATGGACATATGTTGAGAAGATTATACGCACCGATGGTTCTGTGTGCTGCTCACTAACCTTGACACTAAAAAAAAATCGGGAATATGTCCGCCCACACAGATTTTCTGAAAGACGATTTAAACGAACGTTTTGCTGTGTCAGTTTCTTTGTAGCCATTTCGTTCATGTGTGCCAGTGGATGGTTGTCGGTAGCCGGGTTCTCTTTGTGTTCAAGACTGGACGTAATGATGAGTTTCTATCCAGTGAACATAGTCTGTCGCTTTAGTTCACCCTAAGACTAGTAAACTCCCCCGATGGTGTTTTACCTCTGTCTGAAACGTGTAATAGTTTGCCCGAAGTTGGACATCTTTATTGCTCTAAATTTGTACATACACTCCTATTTTCATCTCAGCCGGCTGCAAAGTTTGTGCGGTGCAGCTTAAACACTATGATCTCTAGTCACTAATTGGGTCCTGGACGATAGGTTACGGAAGCCACCAAAACCAGTGTGAGAGTGACTGATCGAGATGTCCTCTACTGACTGCAGCATATTCGCCAACATACCACTCACGCGCAACCACGTGCCACATGCAGCGTTGTGAGAAAAAAAGCCGAGTTTATCGACCGACCACTAGGAAGATTCACTTAGTTGTCCTCGTGTCCCACAACGGTAAATCCTCGATTACGTCTTGAGATTAGGTATAAGAAACCAGCTTGGCCTGAAGGCCAACTCAGAAACTTTGAATCTATTGTGAGATGTTAGGGTGAAACGGAATCACGTAGATGGGCGTGATTTGCAGTGTGTCCTGATACGATTTCCAAAATGACTCGGGAACAGAATAAGGGTGTTTCATTGTGGAATTACGGTAACCAAAAGGGCTTACAGCAGCATTGCGCGCATGTTCAAACGTTTTCTGTACGAACTTTTTCAGATTTATCCTGTTCCAGCTGTCGGGTAGCCGTATATCCAATAAATGCACACAAAAAATTCGCGCGCAGAAATCACAACGGGGAAGTACACCATCCAGCCCCCCAACCAGTGAGCACAACAAGCTGTTAATTCAGTGAGACCAAATAAAACAAGCAAACCTGGTAGGCAGTCGAGATCACTAGCTACACCTAGACCCTTCTAGGGGGACTACAGACGACACGGCTTGCGGGTTGGACTGCGAAACTAAATTGGCAACAATGACCATTTGCCCGGCTTTTTCCTGAAACGTAATCCATGTTAGACAATTTTGCCATTTAACGATAAGTGAGGTGCATGAGACTCAGTCACTCAGCAAGCGAGCAGGCGGACTGCCTACACTCATTTTTCGAGCGTTGTTTGTTCTGTCCTACCAGCAATTTGGTCATCACACAAGCGATCTTCAACAAACTCAACTTCTGAAAGCCCATCCGATTCCTTAGACAGTTTACCAAACCCTCTTAAAGTTACATGAAGAGGGAGAACAGATGAGACATCAAATAGACTGCGGGTCTCAGAGCTGTCCGTAGGCTTCATACAAGCGTAAACCCACTCTCGGCTTAGTCAGCAGCTCGAAACCTCGATGAAACGTTCGTGGTGCTGAGGTGATTTTAGCCGGTAACAAAAAATAGCTGTCTTGAAATTTCGTCACCTAACATACACAACTACGTTGCTTGAGCTAAAAAACCACTTATGAACACCCGCTTTCTGTATAGCTCCTATCTGTCTGACACATCCACACTGATTTCAGATTTCAGTCTGATCATTTTCATGCAGGTTGTCCCGGGATAAAGTCGAGAGGAGCAGGAGACGAGCAGTGGTCAGTAGTCTACTCTGTAGTTTATCGCCACATCGTGCACAAGTGTTAATTCATAAAAGCAGGCAAAGCATTTTCAAGATTCGCACTCATCATTGGTGGACTTTGGATTTGGATATGTACAACATTTTGGACCTTTTGCCTGTCACAAAAGCAATGTTTATTTTGTTTATTGAAAACTAATCTTTTACCTGAAGCAAAGGATGGTTTCTCTACTGACTTAAAACGCAATGAAAGCTTCCCGAGGCTTTCTGAGGAAACTAGTCTTATATACGTAATGCACTACTCATAAAGTTCGTCGACAGCTCACGACCGGTTTCGCCCTTCTTGGGGCTTATCAGGTAGGCGCAGTCCCCGAGTTTCTGTCAACGTTATGTTCTTATTGAACTCAAATTGGACTGATTTCGATAAATACACTCATTTGCAAATCAATTTGGTTTTGCGAGAGACTCACCTGGAACCCAGCTGAATCTCCCGTTTGTGATGTTTCCAGGCAACTGAATGTGCTGCACCAGGCCGCCTCATGTTTCAGCTGGGTTCCAGGTGAGTCTCTCGCAAAACCAAATTGATTTGCAAATGAGTGTATTTATCGAAACTAGTCTTATCTTAACCGTAGTGCCTGTTTTGCATGACAACTTTGTGGGAGGATATTTGTATATGTTTCCGTATACGATGGCGGTTTGCTCAATCCATTTTTGTTGTGCCCTGAGTCATATACCGATCGTAACCATCTTTCAAATTTTTGATGATTCTGACACTACAGACCTCTTAGCATGTATGAACTACTTATAAACCAAGGCCATGAATCAACAACTTTACCCCTGTTTATGTTTCAACTTTCCCTCATAAGATACCCGAATAATCTCCTCGTGATAGATAGTTGGATGTGCGCCCCGCTGTCATACCTTACTCACGTAGTTGACTGGTGAAACTGTTTACCGATAATGTGTTTGTGTCCTGATGTCCATTAATGAGATCTTGTAGATACGGTTTTGACCAACCGCTTGGAGAGACCAATCCTGTACGGCGTTCTGTGTATGCTTGCGTGCGTTGCGAACGCACTGGGGCAAGACGCAATTCTATGACCTCATTATTTGACATGGTCACGTGGTCTGTTTTTTCTCACTAGCGGAAGAGTGGGAACAAGGCTTGAATGACACGCGGGAGATAACTGACACCGAGTATTTTCTGTCCAAATAGTCGCCGTTTACCTACGTGTTCATTTGTAAAGATCGATTTGCGTCCGTATCTGATCAGCTTGGGCTGATAAGCCTGGACTCGTTGAGAGATGTGAAGAGCTATGTTAACGTTGGTTGTGGAGAAAACCTGACACAAGTGCTCGTCGCCCGGCCTAGGATTCCGTATCTGTTTGCACTGGACCCTCAAACTTAACTACTCCCTTTCACTTCCCATTCATTCCTCACTCAGTTCTTTACCCTTTTGGCGTCTGGTTGCTACGTTATCCGAAGCAAACACGAGCGCTCAGACACAGCCGAGTAGTCCAAGGATAGGCGGGGACTGTGGAGATTCTGAAGTTCCGTTCTCATCCGTTTCATTTATGTGTCATACCTCTGGACTGTTTACACATACTCTCTGTGGAGATTCTGAAGTTCCGTTCTCATCCATTTCATTTATGTGCCATACCTCTGGACTGTTTACACATACACTGTATCTGCTCCAAAATTTTTTTCTCATTCGATGGTAGTCTCGTTGATCAATCTTAATCCAGTCTAGACCCCTCGTGTACCTAAAAAGACAAGAAAACTGCCCCTTCTAAATACATGAAAATCGCGTTTTCTTGCTGCCGCTTCTATTACGGAAAATCTTGCACAGCATCCCATCAGCTGTAGGTGTGTATTTTCTGTTTCCTACTAGTTCAACTACGTAGCAGTTAGTTTGCCCTTCACCTTAATTTAAACTGCCCACGGCGAAGCTATCTTTTCGAAGGTTAGAAAATTCTGTTTATGTTTCCATAGTTTTAGGTGCCATTTTATGCACTCTTGTGTGTTTGTGTGTCGTTTGACCTTGTCTTCATTTCCATACTTACAAAGCGTTCCTTGAACATTCCATTTTCACCATGTTCACCGGTTTGCTCATGCATACTCAAATGTGCGTTTCAACCTTTTCATTCATGTCGCTCACTAGCAA
This sequence comes from Clonorchis sinensis, assembly GCA_003604175.2. Classification (NCBI taxonomy): domain Eukaryota; kingdom Metazoa; phylum Platyhelminthes; class Trematoda; order Opisthorchiida; family Opisthorchiidae; genus Clonorchis; species Clonorchis sinensis. The sequence goes on from CM030369.1 coordinate 215,363,798, forward strand.
GGTCTTGCGACCCTACTAGAAGTGCTTACAAGCATTTTATGTTCATAATTTCCTGTAAAAAAACTCAGTTATTTTGTTTGCATGGCGTTGCCTCACTGGGACCATTCAGGCACAGTTATACACAAACATTTCCTCCGGTTAATTGCCTTCACTTTTTGTTTTCGAGTGTTCCAGAGTTAACCACTTCTGTGATGAGAATAAACAGATATACTGTTACCCAGACTGGACTTCGTGAAATAAATCCATTCATTCATTCATCCATCCATCTACCCATCCCTCCACCTATGGGTTTCCAAACTTGCATATATATTAAATACGATTACAGTTGTAGATGAAATTGGGTTGGATGTAGATGCTGTGACAGTAAGCCGTATCTTTTCGTGGACAGATTTGGAACCTACGGAAGAAAAACCCCACAAGTTTAATTTCCGTCGATTGTAGAACATGCATATTAAGATCACTACTTTCGTTTGTGGAGACGTTTAAAACCACGTGCTGTTTACGACCCTTTTGTATATCACAGGCGAAAACATAATGACACTTCAACTAACGATCCAACGATAAAGCCATCCTTCCACGACCAATACGGCTAAATGTGTTTGAGTGTTTTTCCGGGAAGGACTCACTGTTGGACTCACTTACGTCATTTGAAGAAAAAATCAAACTCTGCGCCATAACGTAGAATGATGAAGCTAGATGTCACTGTTTTGACCTAATCAAACCGTTAATAGGTCACTTTGAAATTGCCATCCATTTTTTACGGCGAATCAGGGATATTTTTTTATATTGTTGATACGAATCGGGAGGAATATAGTGAGTAACGAAAACTAATGGGTTTGTGAAGATGCATAAAGACGTGCCATGCGTTGCTCAACCTACTTCATTTCTATAAATTTTCATGGTTACGTTAATCCGTCATGGAAGGAATCATAGGCATTTTCAGAAATTTACGTTGAACTACCCCGATAAGGTTTCTTACGTGGAAAAATTCACCAGGGTCAGCAAACAGTTGACGGTATTGTTGGAACCAGGTTGCTCACAAAATGGCTATTCCCTATGTCTATAAGCGGCAGCAGTACCATAGTAACAGCTTTCGGGCTTGCAAAGAAGCCGTTACATCCCACCTCATCGGGGAACTGCTGCCACAAAAATAGCTCAACCCGCGGCACAAATTATCATCCCCCAGTCCATCCAGCACTTGTTGAAACACCCCCGGTATCCACAGGATTGAAAATGCGACAGACAGCATACTGCTGCATAGCGAGTGTTTTACTTGTTCATTTTCTTGCAGCATTTGCTCCAAACTATACTTTTTTTGTAAAAAACAACTTGGTGCTCACATGACGCGTGAATGAATGTATGGGAAGCTTCCTTACGCATCATGGTTAGAACGCAAGCAACTGCCTATTTTTTCAGTTTGGCGAGAGCCACATTCGATGCATATTTAAAGGAGGCAAAAACGCATTTTTACATGACACATGCTGCGATCTACGTATTACCGAAGTCAGGTTGACATTTCAGTTGTGCCGGCTAGATCTGTGGTCCGTCTGTCTACTTGGATAAACGTGCCTCACCCAAAAAGTATTTCAGCGGGCCCATTTTAGTTTGTAGGCCTTGTAAGAATTTCGCGCAAGTTAGTGAGAAGGAATGGAGTTGTGTGGAGACCGAGCTTTGGCTAGTGTTGTGTTGTCATACTGGTTTTAAGGCCTCTGTTGATGTTGGCAGTGGCGAGCCAATTGAGAACGTAGACACCACCACGCTCAACTATGGAGACATCTGACTACAATCATACCATCTCTCAGTGTGCGCCTTGCACCTTCCGAGTGCAAAGTTACACCTTAAAACATGCGGCATCTAAACAGGCTAGGATGAATAAAACATGCTCTGGGAGAAACCACTCCTCAGAATGTCTCCAGTTTGATTTTCTTCTCCAGTAATCCAGGCTAATTTTGTTCTCCGCGACGATCATGCTCTTGAAGTGACAATCATTCCAAATTAGTAGCCGAGTTTATATAATTTAGACTTCTTGCGAGGAATGTAACCACACCGAGGTCATTCGTCTTCATCACGTCTCCTCAGAGACTCGTTCACACAACCCTGGTTAACAGTTTTAGCCTGTTGACCCCAGGAATTCTAGTTCACAGACCAGGATGGTGATCAACACACCATCTCTCTACGAGTTTCCAATCGGGACGAAAGGCCTTATGTGCATGCACAAGAAAGTTGGGATCCGATGAGATCCTTTTTAGTGACACCCGAAGCTACATTTTTCCAAGTCGGAGGTCAGTGAGGTCACTACATCACAGATGAAAACACCTGTTCCTTCATGAACAAAACACACTAATCATTGGGTAAAACACTAGTGATTTTAAACTTGGGGACGGATGTTACGCCGAGAGTGGGGGGGGAGATATTCGTCTTGAAAAAAGGATAGCGATAAGTGCACCATAATAGACAATCTAAAATTGCGACCAGCTGTGCACTGGGATGGAAGCTCAACTGTCTGGACAGTGCACAATTTCTGTTACTTGTGTGCGCACGAGAGATGGTTTGTGTCACACGACCTTGGAGGAAGTTGGCATTTCCGTTAAGTGCTACCCCATCAGGTACGTTGGCACCCACACCGACGAACGTATCTGTATGCAATTAGGTGAAGTTACTTCCTGAGTAAATCAGAAAATGTCGTTGCTCAGACGTAACACACTACTAATAGGGTTGCTGAAGACTATTGAACAGTCCACGACCGATTTCTCCCTACTTGGGGCTCATCATGTAGGTACAGTCCCCGAGTTTCCGCCGGTCTTATGGTCTACCGGGACACTAGAGTGGCCTGAATAATAGGGGATAGTAGCGAAAAGATAATGTCACTATCATCTGAGTAAAAATCTTCCAACGATATTGGTGTGGTTCCTGATGAGTCCATGATGCACCCAAGACCTCAAAAAGTTCGGTATTTCTCTCCGGGAACAGTTCCAAATCCCAGTTTAGGTAGATATTCGCATCCGTTGATGTCGAGCACAGAAGAACAGCTAGATACTGGCGTCAAGCAAGTCTACATTATGCCGGCAAGCTGACTAGTCGGAAGTAGTCTACTGTCTCCGTGCATTTGCTGTAATTCATAGGCTTAAGTGTGACCGATGGTTGACCACGCCACGGTCAACAAGAAATGTGTAAACTTGAAAGACAGTCGACCGATCCTGCGGATTTGACAGGACGACTTTCAACCAAGACAAGGAGCTTTATGGACTGCTTTTGAGGAACAACCACATCCTGACTTATGAAAGGCAAAAAAGCGTTGGTAGGATCTGCTGAAATCAACTTCTCCGTCTGACATCTGATTGCGTATGCTCTGACACCGTAGCTCTCTCCTTGAAGAGCGCGGTTTTCATTTTTGTGGTTCACTTAATCATAATATATTTCAGCAACCCATCTCTTTCAATTTATGTGAGACTTTATGAAAATTAAGGCTTTGTTTTAAATGAAAACAAAATGAAAGAGATCCTAGTTGATTCTCTGTGACGTAATAAATTATACCGTCTTCAGTAGACCTGGGGCCCTGAAAATCCCAAAGAAAACATCAGATTCACTGATTTTACCGCAGCACGAAGATCCTTGAAGAAAAAAACACAATACCTTACGTCAGAACAGACACGACCTATGACCCCAAGATGATTAACAATGAATGATGTATGACCCCAGGAAAGCGAACAGTTAGTGACGCACCAACTATGTGCCAAAGGCTGCTGAAAAGTCTCGACAGCCCATTACTGTTTTCATAATTCTTATCAGATAGGCAGAGAATCCAAGTTTCTGTCCATTTTATGTTCCACTTGGACACCAACTTGTAAACAACTGGTGAGATACGCATATTTACAAATTAAGTTGGTGCTAAACGAAGACTGGACTGAATCTCTATTTGTGCTATACTCCACTTGAGCCACTCGTTAACATCAGTATGACTTGCAAATGAGTGAGTGTGATGATTGACCTAGGGGTTTTGACGCCTGCAAATTCATTGTGCTTTGCAGACCAACTCAACCGAGCGGTATTCAACCTGTAGTCTAATCCCATTTTTGTATTGCTGAATCACTGTGTCTAACCGGTGCACCCTTATGGTCAGCATTGTTTTGGTCGAGGAAAATTTGTTCGTCGGAAAGGTCACTCATTTTTTCGGTGGTTACAGGACGAAATCGGTTTTATTTCGTTCATATAAAAATGCACAAACTATATCAGCGATATAGGGATTAGCCTTCCAAACTGTAAAAAGAAAAAAGGCAACGTGGCCGTTTCAAAATACTTTTGATTGTTGGCGGGATGAGGGGATTTTGACATTTTTAATGCAGAATTTGTCCTGTAAATGAAGCCCGCACGAGTGTCAACATGATGTTCTTTTGTATCCTTGTGTATCCGCTTGCTCAAAGACCTGGTGCACCATGCCAACTCTTGTGTCCTGATATCTATGTGCGGTCGGTCACGGGCGGCCTTGTGTTTTCATCGGTGAGTGTTTGCCTCGCAAGTTCCTTACGCGCATGATATCCTCGAGATCCTGATTGGCGATAACTGAATATTGATAAAAACGAAAGTAGAGATGAAAATTCCCATGGGTCCTCAAGCCTCGTGCGCTACTTTGACGGAACTTTGAACGCGGTAATGTGCAAGCTCCAACGGCACGTTCAGGGTTTATTTCCAGAAACTGCAGTTCCATTTATACATTCATCTGTATACCCATTTGTTTTTGACGTACGACCCACCTGGAACCCAGCTGAATCTCCCGTTTTTGATGTTTTTCACTTTGGCTAATTTTACTTGGTTTTTGTACAACAGCCGGCGGTATGGTCAAAGAATCATTGAAATGGCCATCCCACCAAAGACTCCAACTGTGTCTACCTGGTTCGAGCTTCCATAAATTGCCTACAAGTAAGACTCTAAGTTACTTCTACGGAAACTACGGCCAGTAGAGAGTAAAATCTGGGTTTACTGAGTTATCTCCTGGGCGGTGAAGGGCGGTGACATCATAAACGAGACATTCAGCTGGGTTCCAGGTGGGTCGTACGTCAAAAACAAATGGGTATACAGATGAATGTATAAATGGAACTGCAGTTTCTGGAAATAAACCCTGAACGTGCCGTTGGAGCTTGCACATTACCGCGTTCAAAGTTCCGTCAAAGTAGCGCACGAGGCTTGAGGACCCATGGGAATTTTCATCTCTACTTTCGTTTTTATCAATATTCAGTTATCGCCAATCAGGATCTCGAGGATATCATGCTTACAGGTAATTCTGCTCGACGTACACATGTAACACTACTTGCCGAAGAGTTGTCAAGACTACCTTCGAAAAGGGCATTGGCACTAAAGAAGTCAGGAACGACAGTGTTCGGTCAAACCTTTCTTTCAGGGAGAGAGAGCACATCATCTTCGATGTGCTCAGACTCTATCGATGCTACTGATGTGGAGGAACTGCGCTACCTGCCCAGCTCACTCGACGGTTGTACATCCTCTGGAAAGCATGATCCACTTCGCGAGATGTCATTACCTAAGAAGGAGTTAGCAACGATTCACTGAAAGACAGTCTAATAGTACAACAGAAGCACTGTTCTTGCCTAATGGAATCATTGCTTTGATCGAAAGCCAGCCTACTCTTGTACTAGACCTTAGTAATTCGGTTAGTCACATTTTGCGCGAGTAACTGCTGGATTCTGAATCGCCTGTAGCCACCATGTAACGGACATTGAACCGAGAACATCCTACCACTGGGATACTCCAACCATCAAGTTGTAAATTCGACAGTTACACGCAAGCGGCTGTCTGAAAATATGGATTTATTACTCTCTAACCTCCAATTTCCCTGTATTTGCATTATATATTCTAGCAGGCTGTCACTTTTGGTGTGTAGTTCAGTGAGAGACTTTTAGGAGTATTTGCTTTGAATAGTTCATGTCCAGTGAAGTAGCGGGCGTATAGGTTCAGCTCTTCTACCTGCCGGATCAGGTGTAAGGCACTCTGGATATATTCGAGACAGGCATAATTCATTCGCACAATTGCGGTCTATTGCGGTGGCGGACCAACCCGAGGTGACAAGTGCTCTAAAGTGAAAAGTTCCAAAACGTATATCCAAACCCATCAACTGTTCCGTGTAGATCCACTCGAAGAGGATACTTCGAGAGGAAAACGAATCTGTTTGCAGTTGTAATGATCCAGAGACTCCGAATCAGCAGGTCGTCTTTGAAAAATTTGTACTTCGCACGGCTGGTGTGCTGTTCTTAAAAACCCACTGAGGCACGTGAATTTTAAGAATCGGATGTTTGGGAGGACCGCAAGTCGTTCTGTACTTTTCTATAACCTTATAGTCTGCCCAAGCACCAGGTCTCACACGAGTGTCAGCTGCCTGGAAAATTTTTACGATTCATTCCCTGGCACTGTTGTGGAATAGAGGTAGCTCGGGTGCGCTGCTTGGTTGTTGGTCTGTTCGCCTAGCTTGGTAGTTGGATGGCAAGTTGACATCGTCAGTGCATCGTCAGTGACATCGCCACCCCCGCCTCGACTGATGATGAAACGTTTGCAATCCAACTGCCAAGCTCGGCGAACAGATCAACAACCACGTCCATTCCTTGTTTGGCCCACTGTCTTCCGCTGCACCTCTGAGGAAAGTGAAACCAAGTGTCAAGCTGGTGGGCACAGAACGAAGCGCAGATTGGATGGCACTGAACTACACAATACCCGTCAACAGTAAAAGACCGCATGCACAGAGTACAGCTCCATAGTACCAACTAAACTTTCATTTGTAATATTTTCTCCAGATACGTATCCTTAACCTACCACACCAGCCAGGTTTTGCTACAATAGCGGGTTTGTTAAAAGAACCCGCAAAAAGTATTGAGTTTGTGTGGAGAGGCGTGTGTCGATGAGCATTTTTAGAAATCAGACAACGCATCACGTCTGCCTACCCCACAAGCGGTACCATTTCCTGAAAATCACCAAGCTCCTGTTCCTAAGGCTGCTTCTTTTCAAACACAGAATGAATGTAAAAAAACCACTGATTATACACCGCACAAGATTAGACCAATCGGAATTCGTCAGTACACTGAAGGAAAGGAGGCCCCAACCTTTGTGTGGAAGCCTTTCAATCCGTCAACCGTTATTGCTCTGTGCGGATCATGCTGCACTTAATAGATTTTTCATTTGAGGATCAAGGATTAGAACTTTAAGAATCAAGCAGACCTGTTGAGGGGAACCAAACGGCCGATGAACTTTCCCGCCTTTCTCCAGAAAAAGTGGAAGTTACGGAAGACTCCTAGAATCACATGATTTTCATTTTGTGTTCAAAAGGTCATCTGCAATCAACTAGAAGAATCTGCAAGAAATAAATCATACATAACCACAACTCCAACAAGTGTACTGTTTTCTTCAGAATCGCCGGTCAATGGCCACTCCCGACCCTACTTTATTTTGTGCCACGGACCTTCTCTTGTCCATGATTCCCTTATGCGGGATAAATACATTCCGGAAATTTAGTCTAGACCCATGTGGATCATCCCGGGACGACCCGCGCCAAGCAGAGCATTCAAGAATGGTTCTGGTGGCCAGCGACGAAAAGCCTCATTAGGTGTTTGGTTCGCGAATGTTTGCCAAAATTCGGATAAAAGTTCTGGGACAATCGATCAACTAGTTAATCAACGGTTTCATCTTCTTCCCTATCCCAGAAGTCAAGGAGATAGGTCAAGAACTTTTGACAAGTCTTTGTTTCCAAACATTCGCTTGGGTAAGGGTCGCCCAGCTGGGACCTGTTACCCGTTGCCTTGTGGATCAATCTTTCGAGTTAAAGGCTACAATCAAGCCACTAGAGAAAACCCGACCCTCTTCCACTACCTTATGGGTCAAACTTTCAAGTCAAAAGCTGAGGCTAACACTCACCGACCCGATCGACCGGAAATTATCATTCGCCGTTGCTGCTCTTAGTTCACCGACCCAAAAATGCGTCCCGTCTCCATTCTTCAACCGGCATCCATCAACTATATCCATTATAGCCGGTGATGTAACCGCCCAAGTTGCCGACCAAGCCCCGAGGAAGCACCTTTGGGTGACAGATTCAGAGTCGATGCTCAATGCACGGATAATGGGGAGCGGCTTCTTCACTTGTGTTAAATGTACTCTGCTCCTGACCAACAAAAAAGTTCACACCCAGTTAGAGGCCATCCACCACAAGCTAGTCATGAAAATGGGTGGATCACGTGATCGCCAGTTAGCTATGGAAGGACTGGGATGCGCAACTTGACTGTGATCGTTTAGACTCGGTTATCAGTTCGCTGCACTTCACGATTTTTCACATGCCACGTTCAACGACTTCAACTCAAGAATTCCGCTCCGATATGACTAAGAAGCTACTGGAAACGTACATGTACACCAAAGAGAAAGATTAGTTGGGTTAGGAACAGAAAGGAGTGGAGGTAGCTGTGCTCTCAGCTGTCTGTTCAAGCCCTCTGAGTAAACCAAAGGAACATCTGATGTCAACGTCAGTGGCTCGTATTGCTGCCAGAAGAACCGCACCAACAGCTAGCGCCCACCATGGTGCAGGCGGATACCGCAAAGGGAGGTTTATCCAGAGCCTGATGAGTGACACAGTGAGCTGGTTTATTGCCGAGGAGATGCTGAAAAAAGCTTTTCAAAGCGGGCAACAACCCCACTTCAGTTGATTCGATCAAGTGACCAAAAAAGGCCGGTAACATCGAAGCGGTTTGCAAAAAGATGGAACGATGATTCAGAATCGTCGTCATAAGCTGTGGACTGAAAAGAACACATCAGATGCCGTCATTGTTTCCGCTGAGTGAAGAAACAGGAAAGGAAATGTTACTTTCTCAGATAGCGGTGAATAAACAGATTTTATTGTGTCCAGGGTGTAACGGTGGATACTACTGGTGAAGCATGCGAGTAGTATGTTTTCTCGTAAATCCGCTTCGGGTCTCTTGAAAAGTGAGATCTATTACGGAATTTGTGGAGTCGCTTTGTAGAATTTGCTTGCATTTGAGTAACAGTCAATGAATATCCATGAAAGTTCAGGAAGACGCGTTCAAGGAGAAGATGGATATTCAGTTTTGTAAACAAGATGCATATGAGAGTTTTGCTCCCTTGTCCAATAGTCTGTAACTTTGAAGTTGGTGTTTCTCAAATAGACAACTCCGCATCAAAGGCCCTCTTCCTTTTCAAGGGTAGCTAAGGTCTGCATCCTCAAAATGATCGTAACACCTACGATTAGGTTACGGAGAGTGCGCCATCATCTATCGCATCAGCCAAGCTCGCAACTAATGTTAGTAATGTAACATCAGTTAGATTGTCTTCCACTTTACAAATGTACTCTCAAGACTGTTTGGTTTCGCAACAAGGCCCAACGCTAAATGGAGGCACACCATATACACGCACCTGACACATTTATACTTAGACTGATCATCTTTCCGGGGAACCAACGGTTTTTGAAACAATCGTTCAAACATATCAGTGCCTAGTTGTTGACAATGACTAGTGTGGTATTGGCATGTTAGAAGTGCAGAATCAACAAGGGAAAGGTTGGTAATCGGAATTTATCAAAACGGACGATAAATAATCTGTTAATGAAATCCGGAGGAACGAATGAGTGTGAAATACGGCGGAGAAGAGAGATAGTGTAAGGACAATGTTGAAGACAACAGCTGGTGAATTTAAGACCTATCGGCTCATTTCAGTAGTTAAGCTTGTGGGGTATCCATGCATCCGATCTACGTATGTGCGGTAGCATAGCCAGGCTTCATAGCGCAGAAAGCCACGGCGTATTCTGCATTCCCGTTGCCAACTGGTATATTACGATATGGCCTTATGTGAACAAGGATGCATACAGTAAGGCCAGAAAGCGCGCAGGAACCTTCCTGGGTTGGTCACTCGAGACATACGATGTATCCGAAGGCTCGAAATTTAAAAGTGCACATGATCTGACACGGCATTGCTCCCATATGCCTCGAACGCAGAAAGTCTATAGAGCAAATGACCCACTATCGGATCTAGTCCAAGTGCAAATGAGCAAACTACCATCTCATGAGTGTCTGTGGGTGGATGCTCCACGTGCAGTTCTTGTTACATATTGGAGATTATCGGCTTGACTACGATGGAGGTTTCGACAAGAATAAAGTCACGGAATACCCATGAAAACAAGTTATATTGAGTAAAAACTCTATGAAAGGATTTATTTTTGTCCGGGGAGATTTATGTTTTGAGGACACCACTCCAGTGTCGTTCCACCGAACCACAGATTATCGTTCAATTCTAACTACTCAGTCGAATCCAGTAACACAAGCGAATCATCTTTTCAATCAAGCAACAAGCCTCACGGATGCAGCGGCTACGATGAAAGTACGGTACACTACCGAAATGCTCTCACTTGTAATAATACCTGTCTAGACAGCCGGCCGGCCACTGGAAGCTCCCGCAAGAGATTTCTACTGCAATGACAGTTTTGAGGTCTTTCCTCTATCTCGCATCGGACACTCGAAACACGGTCCTTAAGCACTTACTACGCACCACAGGCGTCCGTGGCTTCGTATGTTCTATGACAACGGTGCGACATCTCCGTCCTGCGGAACTTGCCGTTTTGACCTAGCAAAACGACAAAATCGATAGGTGTGTGCATATCCCAAAAGTGCGTACACATGACCACGGTCACCACAATTAACGTAGGTGTACGAGATGACTAAAGCAAATAGAAAACACACTTGTTAAATCATTAGTCTAATGAAATTTTTCGCTTTACATGAATGATTTAGACCACTGAACGATGGAACATACACAAGTTGGACTTTTTTCCAAGTCACTTCACTTTATCCGTCATAATTGGAGAAGCCTAGTGAACTAAACTTTCGAGGATCTGTCAGATTCAGAGAATGGGACTGTAACATTTTTTTCGTTTGATTGACAAAATCCGAAATCCTTTATGATGACTGGCCGGCACGATCAGAGCCGGAATCTGTGGTACAACGATGCAGAAAGAATTGGTTAACCTGAATATGACAACTGAATAATGTGCTGTGTCGGCTGAAGAAATGATCACAAAATGTGTACTGTGGAAATGCTGAAAGGTCCTACGAGGCAACGGAGTGTGGGAAACTCAAGGAAGTGGCTTAGCTCTTCGTATGTTCTAGTGAAGAATAAGACTTCTCAGGGTGAACAAGAGAACTCACCACATTTATGAAAAAAGAACACTGGCAAACACTAAGTGTGTGAATAATCAGCCAGCTGTATATTTCCAACTGCGGAAGACTGTTTCTTCTCCCATGTTTCATGTGATATATGAATTCCACGTTTCTGGCATCACACTGAGGGTAGAGCTTGCTACCGGATCGAATTTGTTTCATCGACATCCTTGGGTTAATTTGTGCCAAACAGATGGTGTCGTAGCAACGTAATCGAACTGTATACAAAGCAAGCTATGAAAAAGTACAAGACAGAAGTATGGATTACCCATTATTAAACCACAGTGTCCAATTCATCAAAGGCATGAGCTGAATATGTCTGTGTCAGTGGAAAGGGACTGTAGAAGGAATGTGTCCAACGCCGTACAGTCATGTATGCGAAGGTGTATTTGATATAGGTAGGTCCATACATGCACAAAGCACTTTTAACAGCAATGAATCCGGACATGGTGTCGGATGGCGATTGTCTCTGCTTCTGCTGTCGCGTGGTGCCTGCCATGTGCTTTAGAAATTATAAGGAACCCATTCCTTGGCACAAGGTCACATGCCTGTCGCACATACGTGACGTACTGGAGATGGTTATCATCTCAGCTCCCGATTACAGACATTGTGAACAGTGTTCATGTATCCTAGGGCCAGTCTGCCTAGTCTCAAGTCTAATGTGGTCCGACGTAAAGAACCAGGAGCGGAAGCAAGCAGTTTATATTTGAAGCTATGAGATTGCGCGCGTTTGTTTGTGAGTAAGCATGGCACAATATCTTTAGCTAGAGGGCAAAAAATGCACTGGGATTATAAACAAACGCTTGTAGTAGCATATATTTCTGATTTTCAAAGCCGTAAAGTTTATCCCTGTCAAAACCATGAGTTTCGAACGATGTTACTTTTCCGGTTGTCAGTTGCTTATACTGTATAACGATCCTCACTTTTGATAGCGCATACGTTTTGGTCCTCAAATTGTTTACATCCTTTACTGCCAAAATTAGTACCTGCATGTAGCTGTAAATGTGACCTGGTATCAACTAGCACCTATGACACACAATCAAACTGGCCCGGAATGGTTCAAACAAACAAAAGAAGCGGTAGAATAGATTTCATAAAAAGACTACTCACAAGGTTGCGGAAAAAATTCGACAGCCTTCTTGGGGCTCATCATGTAGGCACAGTTCCTGAGTTTCCGTCAACTGTATGTTCTGCTTGGATCCAAATTGCACACGGTCGATACAGTAGGTTGACCAACTCTCAGCCCTCCGTTTGATATGATCACGAGTGTTTTCTCCTCAGATATATCGGTGCAATGGGTGCGGATCTAGCATAATTCAGTCGTATGTGTGATCGTATCAATGTTAATGCGCGTTTGACTTTTTTACTTGCAGAAATGAGGACAAGCTAGGTTTCGCCTTACTGTAGTTTCCCGCCTAACAACATCAGGAATAAGAAAGCAGTGATTAGAAGTCTTGCAACTTTACTCTGAGAATTTACTATTAAAAATAGCCTTGCAGAGAATCTGTTTTGCAAGCTAACTTCTCCATACCAGCGAAATCCTCCGACAATTAAACAGAAAACATGCTACCTTTACTGTAGTACACAAAGACAAACATGCGAATTTTTGACACTTTCAACTGTGACCTTGACCTCATTTCACCCGCGAGGCAGGGTGAAATGAATAGGTTTCCAAACAGGCCATGACATAACGAGTTGTGAGTTACGACAAATGCACCCGTCTGCATACCACTTTGGTTTTCACGGGAGACTCACTTGAATCGCTCGTTTATAATCTCCCTCTTCAAGTGAATGTTGTGGGTTTGTTCGCCGAGCACGGTGATTGGAGTGAGAACATTTCGTGAATTATCAAGGAAATATTAGTAGTGTGTGGCGGCTGGTAATTTCCTCCTATGTGGATTGCATTTATCCAGTTTCTAAAAAGTCGCTTTGTGGCTGAATGCATCTCACGTGATTTGTTGAATCCGTGCCATCACTGTATGATGGTTTCGCTGATAGTCTCCTTAGGGAAGAGTCAAACTTGCGTGTCTTGGCGGAGCAGAACAGAGAGACCGAAAGTTTACGAATGCCATTTTCAGGAATGACGCATAGTTCAAAACTAAGAATAGATCAGTAACTATTGAGATGAAGTCCCAAATACCCGCAAAAAGCCACTTCATACAAGGAATTATTGTTCTCTGGGATTGATCTATGTGGTCAGGAGGAAAACACGAGCATGCCTTCATAACTCACCATTTTTATAGGACAGTGACAGTACATTGACGAAATGACCTTTCCGAATCGCAAAATCCATGTACAACCCTGCAATGGTTAAAAACGAAGTTCTCATATGCTTGAAGAAATACATCCACTTGCAAACTTCAATGACGTCACGAGATATTTGTCAACTGAATATGATGCATAGATACCGACCCGTGTTTAAGTAAAAAATAAGGTTGACGGGACTGCTCCTATCCGATGGACCCCAAAAGCAGCGAAAATGGTCATGGGTGTCGTAGGTTTCCGCAACCTTATGAGTAGTACGTCCCATCAAGAAAATGAGGTGCAGCTGTTACATTTTAGCAAGCTGGATGCCACAACAACGGGGAAGAGATACGGAGCTTTGAAAACGGGCACCGGGAATTTCGAAGGCATTCAGAACTAGTGTGCTGAAGGTCGTGAAAGACCCACAATCCGTCGCATATGAAAATCGCATGTTGTAAAGTGATATGAGTTCCGCGTGTGGCACGCGGCATCGATGACCTACATCGTGCATTTTCCCTTTCACTTTCAACTTAAAACCTTCACATTTTCAATATCCGGCAATCAAAGCAGCTGTTCACCGGATATGTTTTAACAAAAATGTTCTGGTATACACGGAACTTTTAAAACACCACATTGCACGCTTGTTGGGCGAGATACGACGACCAGTCCGGACTACGTGTAAAAAGGCTCACTGGCCTTCATGCTTATCACTAAAATGGCATTTTCGCATGCGCTGATCACAAAAAATTCACCTGGACTGTTCAGCTGTTGATCCACGATCACAAACGTGATTAATTCGCCGCAATTAAGCTCTGGTCGAAAATCTCCCCACAATACCAAAAAAATCAGGAAGAATAATTCACAAGACAAGTGAACCTTTCATCTGGGAATTCGTCACCCGAACAGCCAGTCAACACGTGACCACGAGGTGTGTATTCCGTGGTTGAGGGATTCCGTCTGCTGATCAGCCTCTCGTGGCCGAACGGTTAAGTGGTCAAACTACTAGCCGGGAGATCATGGGTTCGAAACTCCATGGATTTTTGTGAGATGCGCACTGTTGATAATCCTCAATAAGAAAATAGGTGTACAGTGATTGTAGTTTTTTTTTAGTACACAGCGGCTTCACTTATAGGGAAAAGTCCCAATTGAAAATGCAGGTTCAACTACCTTCAAGGTCGTATGCATCAGAAGGCTCAAGGATCGTATGACATCTCAACCGCAGTTTCCACTGCGTTTGTTAAATTCCACCGTCTTACTACAAATCAGTGCATTGCCAAATGTACGTACACGCTATTGAAAAGATAATTAGGTTGTACGACAAAACCAAAATTCACGTTTATGCCAGTGTGAAAACTATGCATTCGGTTCACCAGCAACTTCCACCACACATCCACAAATCCTCTGTTCAGCCGTCCCTGCTACCGAAAAGCTTGTTGTAGCAATCCACAGAGCCTGTTATTATGCCGCGAATCGGCGCATCCTCGTATGTGAATACAAGACAGTCTGACAATCCACTAGCCGGGACAGAAACGAAGAACTGGTCTACCGATTGTCACATTCGATGCGGTGAAATTTGCTTCAACCATACTTTGAACTCGTTTCGCTGACCTGTTCATTCACGTACGTCGTCGCTAGGACACCAAGACCCTATGGGTTCATGCAGATCAGTCCAGCTATATTTTTCTCTTCAAAACCCCCAAGAGTGAAGATTTCATGGGCATACACTAGTTGACACCAAGACTCTTGGAAAAATGTATGCCTAGTCAGTATAACCTGATTGAACATAACTTCTGCAAGCAGACGAGACTGACTCTGAAAGCGAATTATGTGCACACTCACCAGACTCCCCAAACTACTGAATGAAACCGAAGCTTGAACTAGGTCATCTAGACACGAAATGAAGTTTCTCGAGAGTGCCACATGGAATTTTGATAAAAACGACACCATAAGCATACCATATGCTAATGTTGTTGTCCCCTCACATACTATCACAACCAGCTTCTCGTCTCCTGACAAGAGGAAGCGTTGAAATAAATAAAATAATCGTTCAGCTGTAGCACCCTTTCGGTGCCTAGCTGCCATGCCACCCGAAGGAAGCACGAGGGCTGGGATACTGTCAGGTTGCCCAAGCCTAGACAGGGGAAGTCGAGAGGCAGAGGCAGGGTTCGAACCACGGACCTTCCGGTCAGTACGCTCGCGCTCTAACCGCTGAGCTATCTCACCCCCAAAGGAAGCGTTGAGAGTGGAAACATCCTTCATTCGCTGTCTGATAAGATGCAGTATGAACTATTTACGATCAATGTTACCGCTGATTACCTGTCGTTGAGTAGAGCAACATCCAACACGTTTTGCCACACTCCACAAAAAGTGAGGAGTGACGCTCCCCATAAAAACCACGTGCATACTGCAGTCTTATAATGCACTGCAAGGCACCCGTAATATGTCTCACAGGTACAGTGTCGATGACTGACCATGACAGGTCGCGGAGGCTGGTAAGCCCTATTGAACGGTCGATGGGCTCGCCTCATCAGGACGACCGTAAGACGGAGCTGGTCATGCAATGCCCGGGCCGGGCTGCAACCGGGACTTGGCACGTCAACCATCTTACGCTTGCCTGGTTTCCGAGACAAACGATTTACAAACAGGTCGTTTCTTAATCAGGCCTAGCTGAACGGATCAGTTAGTGAACAGCTAATCAAATCAAACGAGGTTGCAACGAAAACAAGCAATGATCCCATTTATTCCCTATTAAGTACAATGGCACAAACCAAAAAGTGCACAGCAGAGGACATCCAAAAATAAGTATACAAATGGCAGCGGTCGAGAAGCGATCCTCGGAGGTCTAAGCACGTTGATCGGAAGTTCGTCTCATAGGTAAGAAAACAAAAATACATAGCTAATATGAAGTCAGGGGCGAGACGGAAAGACGCGTAAACCAGAAAAAAAAGAACAACGGAAAGTGCTAAGGGCCAGGTGCGACAGGGAATTCGGCGATGCGAGGGGAGAGGGGCATCTGTCGGAAACCCGTAATAAAAAAATTTCAAATGTCTCGATCACGTGATATCAAAATCGTATAGAAGTACGCTTTTGTCATACGAGCCAGAGATCAAAACGGAAGAAGTCACGAGGACACATGTGATTCCATCTTCGTGTCCTTGTAGTACATTGACAAGCTGATCGTTGTCAGCACGCCAGACCTGGAACGAACAGACAAGGGAAGAGATAAAAATGGACGAACTTTGAAGCACAATGAGAAAAGTGACAGATAGACTATCCGTCGTTCCGGTGAAAGGTAGGTTAACCCGAGGTGACTGGTTCACTAGTACTGCTTGCGGGAAGACCGCAAGGAAACTCAGCTACAGCTTGCTACAACTATCACTTGCGACGCTGCACCCTTAAAGAAGTGAGGCGCACTGAATGTCACCGAGAGTGTACGCAAACCAATATTCAACCTTCAACGTATGAGGTGACCGCTAAGATCAAGTACTCACAAGACACACACACACGAGTTACGTCCAGATGCAGCTATGTGCTGGATCGTTGAAAATGGGTCCAGTGTCTTGGGTTTTGCGTCGATGTATTTCGTCTGAACGTTAGAATACATCTGACACGCTGCAGCGAACGAATGCCATTTTCTGTGTTTGGTCCGCACAGCAGTTACAAAGGTCACCTTACACAGCCCGACACAATCGGGGCGAGGAAAATACTCTTCCGACGTTCAGTTTTTCAACTAAGTTGTACCACAACCTCGGGTCTCGAGGATCCAGCAAGGTAAGATGAAATGTACCCAAAATTTACACAAGATATCTATTGTTGCCATAAACTTCTGTGCTAACTTCCGAGAACTTCACTTGTCATGACTTTTACCAGCTGTAACACCCTTCCGGTGCCTAGCTGCCACGCCATCCGAATGAAGCACAAGGGCTGGGATACTGCCAGGTGGCCCAAGCCTAGACAGGGGAAGTCGAGAGGCGAGGTCGGGCTCGAACCACGGACTTTCCGGTCAGTAAATTCGCGCTCTATCGCTTGGGGAGAGGAATTGCAAACAGCTCGACATAAATCGAACAGCTCGTTCTTCACAGTGAAAGTGGTTCCTTAAGAGCATGCTTTCAACCCTGCCGATTACCACGTTACGAAAAGTTAAAAATCTATTGTGAAGTTTTTTTGCTGGTTTCAAAACCACTGGTTGTTGTTTGTGGTTTTGTAGCGTGGGTACTCATGGATCGACGTTTCAGTGAGCTAGGCAGTGGGTGAACAGCTTAGTGTAACGCCGTTTACGGGGCAAGACCGTCAGATCAGGGCTTCATGTTGTGTTGGCTGCGCTTTTCACCTATGTCATTAGAGAAAATTCAGCGATGACACCATTTTGGTGCAGCTGCCATGTTACCAGAAAGAAGCACGGAGGCTGAGATACTGCCAGGTTGCCCAAGTCTAGACAGGAGCAATCGAGATACAACCTCGGACCTCGCGGTCAGTAATTCTGCGCATCAACCACTGAGCTACCCGGACAGCATAAGCGTAATCAACAGCCGTCCTCACAACAGTGGATTACAGGTCAGTCTGCGTAGCCTAAAACTGTGGGAGCAAACAAGTTGCTATGCCGAACGCGAAGAATTTGGGTCTAAAATGACCACACCAGCTGTAAAGGCATAGCGGGCGGTGTAACAGGCTGAGTTGGAATAAGCAATTATCCAAAACACGATAACAGCGAAAACCGCGTGGGATGGCCGAGTCAAAATATGTTCCAAAGCCAACCGGATAGCAACCAGCTATTCCGCTGCTGATCGACTGGGAAATGACTTTGCCGCGCTTCAACCAGCGAACCGAAGAGTCACTCTGGTGTGTGTCTGAGCAAAACCGTTCTACGAAGGTCGCACTATGTCACCCGGTTGTTCCACAGTATCAATGACGCCGGTTCGTCAATGAATCAAAAATTTCAAATTAAACTCAGACGGCATAGGGAGACTCGGTTTTCCGGAAGAGCTTAGTACGGTTAAGTACGTTTGACACTAAATCGAGAGGAAAAAGGTGCGGTATTCGAAATAAAAAAGCAACGAGACCGACTTTCTAGTGTTTAATAGAGCGCTCCTATGTTTTTCGCGATGACAACCGTATCTCACGTTTGACTAAACTGCTAATCAACACCGATGGCCTTTGTTATCGACAACAGGACGGCTGGGGTACAGGGAACAAGAGGTTACACTGACAACCCATCGCAGTACACATCGAATGCAGTTGATATTTTCAAGTCTAATTGTGTCATCTTCGCGAAAGAGAGTGGAGTTGTTAGGCATACACTACTAGGTAGAGTTGTCACCACTCGTTCCGTCTTCGTGTGCGAATGATGCGTACAGTCCGCTGCCCTGATCTCACTCACTTTTCAAAAATGAAAGGAGCTCAACCGGGAAAGGGGGTATTCGGAGAGCATAGCTAGTAGACTGTTAGAAAAAGAGACGACACAGAAATGATGAATACGAAATAGTATATACTACTACGCAAGCTGTGATGGGAACTAGACAAATGTTCTCGTTGTTTATCAGTGGCAACTTGGGTGTTCATTCCCTATTCGGTCGACTAAGCATCTGCACAGTGATGAATTCGTAAGGGTCACATCAAAGTCTACCGGAATCGGTCTACTGTATTGTGAGCAACGAAAACTCACAGAAAATGATAATGCATCAGAATGTGATGTTTTTTTGACATAAAACGAATGGACTGGGATTGTTCAGACCGTGAACATCATCGCTTTACAACCGATGAAAAGTCGCCAATTCCTGTGCGAAACCTAACCAAAAGTCAACGTTCGGGACGCTTTTCAGTTTGCTCATCGTTCACCGGGCAAACATCTGTCGCTAACTTTCCTTCATTTAATTCCTATTCCACCCTGTAGACGTTTGTTGTACAAGCCGGAAAAAAATATACTGAAAATCAGTCTCCAGCACCTCAAGCAGATCTAGTTAACTCAAGGACGTCACCACTGTGAACTTCAGTCTTTCGGAAAATTAATCGTTCCCTCACTGATAATGTATTGTCTGTCGTATTGTGGTGCGCGAAGCTCTTAAAAAGCGACTGTGTTCTCCATATTGTTATATCTCTCTCCAAATAGGCAATCCAAATTCGGAAGAGGCTGTGTGTGTTGAAATATTGGTAGCCCGAATTTAATTACCGGTTGCTGATCAGCTGGCTGCAGGTCTGTTCGTGCGGCTTGACGATGCGTTGATGGCAAAATATTGACAAGTCAATCCTCTAATCGTCAGCTAACCACCATCATCTAACAAATCAACGGGCACTTGATCAACAACCCGTACAACAACCGTCAACAACAACCCGTCAACAACCGAAAACCATGTACCGACTGATAATATATATTCCACACCAAATTGGATTTGGGTGTCACATAAAAACCCTCCCTGGCACAACATCAACCCTAATACGGCTGGTGGATTAACGCTGAGCAATGGGGTAATCGGTTCTCCTAATCGAGCCTAATCGAGATTAGTCAACGTTGATTATTGGAGAAAGAACCAGGAAATTCGTTATAGCAAAACAGAATATTTTCCAATGTACGCATTCATTACCGAGAATTTATACAGCCGACTGATTTGGACGTAACACCATCAAAAACGAATGATTCAGCTGGATTCAGTTGAGTCAGAACTAAATTCGTATGAAAATAAGAGTACTTGCTAGAGTGATTTAGTTTTTCAAAACCAAAGCACGATTTTCAAGCAAGCTTTCTGTCAAAATACGTATTCACCAGTTTCAAAAAACAAACAAGTTCTGTGGAATTAGAGGTTGTCAAATCGATTATCCCATCTGTCTCAACCACTGTTAATGATTACGGTGGTTAGACACAGACAGCTGTGTGTAATCAGACCGGCATTGGGTACATCACTAGTCAGCCAATCGAGTCGCTTTACTCTGCCCCGAATTCGGACTACCAACACAACGCAACCAACCAACGCAACTGTGGCAGCTACAGCCATTGTACGACAAGTACGCGGTTCTTACAGCTGACGATGATGATGATGAGAACAGAGGGTAGTTGTACAAGAATTTCACATAGTATGAAAACTGATAAAAGAACACTCATAATAGGGAGAATTAAGGCTAATGACTAAACCCTAACATCAGAATATTCTCTACACCATTCAACTACATAGCAGACAGTGAATTGAGCCGTGTACAATCTAGAGCGACAAAGAGAGGAAGGAAAAAGGACCTGGCCTCCTAAGGACACTTCGAGATATACGCCAAAGCCACCGAAAATTCAGTCAAGACACATGAAAGGAAGAAAGACACTGGTGCTAGTGATAGCCGTTAGCAGACACACTTTGGAGAGCAAGAACTGGAGGAAGGGTGGGCATTCTAGAAACCACCCTTGTGGAGTTTCATGATCTCCGTCAGAATCCCCCACACAGCGTTTTGGTTCTCCCTATTCGTGGGGTATCAGTAACACCGCTGACTCGGAAATGGGGCATCCGTAGCACAATCCATCACGTTTTCTACGGCAAACTGCAAGTGAAATACACATTGCAGCAAGGCGCGTAGCTAGAAGCGTGTACCATGAGGGAATAGCAAGGAGGAAAAAAGGGATGGTTCCAAAGGGGTATTTCTAGGAAAGAATCGACAGTAATACAACGTGGAGATATCAGCCATGAATAGTTGAACGTCACCGGCTGAACAACGATGAGTGATGGCTCGTCTTTTTCCAGCACCGTCTTGAAGATGGCTACGATTCCGATAGGTTTTGAAGGCAGGTGATTTAGGTATGATTGTATGACAAAAAAAATCGTTCAGCTGTAGCACCCTTTCGGTGCTTAACTCCCATGCCACCCGAGGGGTAGGATACTGCCAGGTTGCCCAAGCCTAGACAGGGTTAGTCGAGAGGCAGAGGTCGGGTTCGAACCACGGACCTTCCGGTCAGTAGATTCGCGTTCTAACCACCATCTGTATGGCAACTGCTGGGTCGGTTCCACTTCCTTCGCTAGGGTAGAACCACTTGATCAAGCTTATGATTAGCTCGAGGATACGGTGCTATTATGAAGAAGTAGCTATTTGGATTTCAATGCGAACATCCTTGTCCACACTACCTTGGGAAAGCCTATGTGCATCAATGAGACACAAAACGGACACTTTTGTAGACAGCCAATTTTCAAAGCTGTAGCATTACAACATCAGAGACAGAAAATCACGTATGAATCTGCCATAGAAGATTGTTCAAGTTACTGCCTACGTGGTTCACGTGAGTGTGTGTGCATAACCCAATATATACGTTGGTCTAGCAATGTTTAAGGGTCACGTGGGGTTGAGACAAAAAAATAAACCCAAAAAATAAATGCGCATTCCTAACAATGTTCTGGTATGGAAGAAACTAGGAGAAATTGTTTGATCAGGTAAATAAGTGATTTTAGGGGGGGGGTTAATACTTGAAAGCTTACGCGTGAGTCGCCATCATAATCACAAACAGTAATACACAAGTATTGTAAAAATGATGCTTAAATGCCATGCAAACATGGAGGAAGAAGGCCCGTTAAAGGGGGCAAGTAATGGGGACGGTGTGGAATTAAGGTTAAAAGACTTGTGTTCCTAAAGAAAATGTCCAAGAGTGAGGTGTTATGACCTTCAGAAAACACTGAGATAATCACACCTCGGCATCACCTTGGAGCAAGACGCAGGATTGACCTCATCCAATACAAGCCCAGCACAAGAGAACAGACAAGCGTTAGCTAAGCAGTCCGGGTAAGAAATGACAGCAAGCCTGCTACTGGGATCGACTACGTGGCAATTCCTGTAGGGTTTCCAACCACAACCAAGAAGAATCGTGTGGACCCCTCCTAGGAACGCGTGAAGATCCCACAGCGGTCGACTTAATAGAAGCTGCTTTCGGTAAACGCTAACACTCTATGGTTATCCTCCGTGAACTTTTTGCCAACAACAGTTTGGAGTGGAAAACGAAGCTTCCTTCCCTAAATGGTGGTCAAACACACGTAATACACACCCCAAAACCACCTTAACCTCATCTGGTGCTCGAGTGAATCCGACGGACTGTTTCAGTACTTACATGCCGCAGCCAGTTAACGCCTCTACACTACGGAGGCAGCGGTGATCAAATAACTGAGGACACTTGAGGTCCTCAGATCGGAGGAGCCAAGTTTCACAGCCATGAAGTAGGAATGCCCTAACGGTCGTTTTGTAGACAGGGTCCTCATGGATGTCCGTTTCCGACAG
The DNA here is from genome assembly GCA_003604175.2 of Clonorchis sinensis. Lineage (NCBI taxonomy): Eukaryota > Metazoa > Platyhelminthes > Trematoda > Opisthorchiida > Opisthorchiidae > Clonorchis > Clonorchis sinensis. Next base: position 215,386,483 of record CM030369.1, read on the forward strand.
CAAAGTTGACACAGTTTGGCAAAGAATGCTCGTGCCTTGATTCTCGTGCACTGGTTTCGTCCGTCACGGTGTAAACGTGGCTTCTGCAACTTCCAAGATAACTGAACTTATGAAAAAACTCAAGATCCTCATTTTGAAATTTCAAAAGAATACATGAGGTTGGAAAGCCCTGAAGTAAGACTCTGCACTTGAAAGCAGCAAATTGCGTTCCGAAAAAAGGAGCCACTTCCGATATTCTGTTCAGAGTACTTTGTGCAAACGCACAACAATGTCAACCGCATAATCTAAATCCATCACCCTTCCCCCGGACGTGATTTCGACACCCAGGTTCACGGTTCCTTGAAGAGTACACTCCATGGTGGTGTCCACGACAAAATGGAACGAAAGGGCGGATATCGGACACTCCTGGTTAACCTCACTAGATGTGAGGGAACCGAAAACTCGACCAGAAGTACAGGTGATAGGTGCAGTGGGAGTGCAAAAAAATTCCTATTCACAAAGTTACCATTGCTATGATCTATGAGTACGAAATGCCTTCTTTTTGAGAACAGACTGAACTGATAAATGATGCTTGCGCAAATTATCAGGGAGCCGAAACAAAAATGATTTTTTCTGACGGACGACAGAACTTATGGATAAATCGCTCGGAGTCACTTAGCGTCAAGCCTAGAGAACAGATCAGCGGTCGCCCAACCGACAAACAAGTTACGGATATACCGACATCTAAAAAATGAGCACCTAAGAAGCAGAGATACAACAAACTACTGCTCTAACATATCAACGTTCTCACCGTTTCATCGGAATACTAGTCACCATCTCATCATACAAACAAAACGTTTACAAAACTGATCGATACCTATGTGTACCTAAAGCACACAAATAAAACACCCATGGTGCTCTTGACCTCTGTGTGTGTCGGCGAGCAAGTGATCAACAAACAGCTTACAAGAGACCCGTTCTTTGTGTTGCCGTGAGCTTTAAAAAGTGCGAAACCCATTGACCAAGCCACCATCCGGTTTCGTCGCCACTGGGGCACAGACAAAAACCTTCTACCCTATAGCACACCGAGTGTCATCGGAAGTTTTTCAGTTCGAAAGAGAATGCTCTGTCCAAATGTAATAGAATGAGGAGGCATATCGCTTTGGGATAATCGTCTTTAAACCCACAGTCAGTGAGAACTTCAGGCTGTTTTGGTGGACCTTCTCAACCAGACGTACAACTCACAATTGAATTTTAACCACATAGGCGAACCAGACAGACTAAGCTGAGTGTAGAAGAAGTGACCACCCGCAGGAGACCACAACGACGAGAGGATTTACTGCCTGCGGGATTTCTCCTCTGGGAGATTGCACACTAAACCGTGACCGACGGAATTACTGTAGGTCCAACGGAAAGGAGGTGGTCTGTTGGTTCTAGGGAGCCTGTGGGGAGGTCAACTGTGCTGCAAATGAGTGTAAAAATTTTTACACAGCCCTAAACGCTGTAAAAAAGGTAGCTTTCTTTCATCTCTTCTTCCTATCCACAGTAACAGGTAAATAATGGTCTTTTTTCCAAAGGGTATACATCCTCATGAAAGGCTGGTGTCCGAGGGGACTTCGCCGGTCAGAAGGGGTGGAAGTGCTAGACGATTGTGGACTGTTGGTGACCTAAAAAGACAAAAGCGACGCGACTTATAAGCCCTTTGGGCAGAGGCCGACCTGAGGAAATCAGATCAACCAGAAAGTACACAGATGCCTGTTGCCAAGCGGCACTCGGCCTAAACATGATGGCATACAATGAACAAGGGCACCAAACACTCAGTAATCAGCGGTGTCCGTGGTATTCATCGTTTCCCTTGGGCATCAGCGCATATCCACATACTCTCCAGTATAATATACTGTACAACTGTTCCTGAGAACTGCCCACTGGCACGCTCCTCAAGTGGTAATGAATGATCTGGCGGTATCCTAATAACCATACGACTATCGATATTGTAATTCTCGAGATAATGCATCAGGCGAGTGGTGAGGGCAGCAGAACAAACTTACTTCAGCAAGTAGGCGAGTGTAAGTAAGCCGATTCCACGAATATACGAGGGAATGTATGTCACGTACCTCTGCGCAGTCATGGATGTACAGTGAGGGAACGCCGTACTGCTCACTAATCCTCAGTAATATTTATCCTCTGGTTTGAGAAAGCACAATCCAGTTTATGTACACTCAATTGCGATTTCCAAGGCTTCGTTCTCAAGACTAGTGAGAGCAGTCATATTATTCAAGCCCGCCGGAGGTAGTCAGTGTTCACTATGATTTGGTTCGGAATCGGATCTTAGTCAAATTCTTTAAACGAAGAACCGATGAACCGGGTTTTCTTTCTTTCAATCTGGCAAGAACAGTATAGCTACAAGGCAGTGAAATGGACCCGTGATAGCCTTCCTCCCGAGGGGTTTTCGTGAGGCACTGCTGCCCAAACCGAGATGTTCGGAAACCCCTCTAGAGAGGAAAGACGGCAAATGACTTCCAGAACACGGTACTATAGAGTGGGGATTGCTGAGTTTCCGTTGTACTTTACACAATCCCGTGTCCCTTTCAGGTCAGGAAGAAGGGACACAGTTACTATTAGAGTGAACTGAGGTTACTCAAATTGACCAGTGATAACCAACGGGCGTTTTTGTAACGTGGGCACCTACCGCACGATTGGGCGGTTTTTTCCACCTACACTGAACAAGACATTGTAGAACTAAGAAAAGGTCACTGTTTGAGGATGGTCTTTGTGGGGGGGGGGGTGACAGTACTTTAAGGTTCATCTGGTTTATCAAATCAAACGAACAAAGAATGTAGGGCAAGTGACAACTCAAAGTTGCTGAAAACTCTTCAGGTTTATCCTTCGTGGGGCTCATCAGGTAAGTGCAGTCCCCGAGATCCCGTTAACCCTATGTTCTACGTGAACACCAATTAGAAAAATGGAGTTCCTGTTAACTTGACGTTAACGGGCGATCCAACCGAATCCCACCCGAATCTCCGATTTGCGGTATTCTTTTGCTGCATGTACACCAATTTCAGTTCAAGAATAAGACAAACGAGAGAAACAGTTGAATCACAGATCAACATCAAGTTAATCTGAAAATCAGTGGGTGTATTTCTCCAAAAAAAGATGTAGTTCTTCAGTGCAAAATATGGTGAATTCAAGAAGATAGGACTGGTAAAAATCCAAATAGAGAACGGTAGAAAAATTGAATGATTGAATAGCAGGCAAATGTACCCAAAGTCAGATACTTTGGAAACAAAAGCATGCATATACATACATACATACATACATACATACATACATGCATACATACATACATGCATACATACGACAGACAGACAGACAGACAGAGAGATAGGACAGTACTGACTGGTAGGTAACGGAGAAACCGAAAAGCTTGCGAAACCGGAACAATCCCGTTTTACCTACAGCCTCCTCAATGAATGCAAAAAAAATCTCGTACTGATGGAGGGAGAGAGAGAACAAAAGACCGGTGAACTGTGGAGATTCATTTCAATGCACCCGTCATACTCGGTACGCAGCGGAAAGAAACTGACAAGCGAACTATACTACATTCAGTCGATATGGTAAAAAGAAACCGCGCGCAGTTTCGGTGGGACAGCTTCTTTTCACACTAGGCGAAAAATAGGTCAAAGGAGCTCAGAAGGAATAACGATGGGTGTTGGAAACAAGGTAATGTGTGAAATTGGGCCCAACTTCACATGTATCACTCGCTCTCATGGACAATATCGTTCGACAAATAGAAGGCTGTTCTAGGTTTCATCTCGTTGAACGGAAATGATTGTGAGCGAGGCTAGCAATCCAAGTAGCTAGATCAATCGACAAAAATGGACAACAAGGAGCCAATATTGAGAACTACACCCAAACGGATGGTAGCATACACTGAAAACCCTGAGTGACCTTCTGCATGAAATGGCCAAATCCAAAGAATGCAGAAAATCGTCAGTGTGGAGAACATCCCGTTCAGTTCGTGTGGTTGGCAACTCTTCAACACACTAAGATCAACGATAGCGGTGTGCAAAATGCTGCAACTGTGGAACCAGAAGCTTTTATTGGCCAGGAGCTAACGCTTCTGTGAACAGGTGAATTGTGACCTGCGCCTTCTTGAGAGAGAAACACAGTAATCTACACAAGCACGAATTCTCCATAGACAGGGTGAGAAGTCGTCTCCGTATGCGTGAAGGTCTCTGTTCTGCGGAATTCCCGGAGCCTTCGTAGCCTTTCTTCAGTTTGTTAAACGACTGAATGGTGTGCTACTACTTAGGTGGCGGAGAAGCCAGCTGGAATCTCCGGGGAAGCCACAACACAGTGCAGGCGGTTATGAGTTACGACACAGTGACATAAAAAAGTGAGACAAATGAACTAACCTCTTTTAACGCAGCGTTCGCCAAGTTGTGTCATCTACGAAGTTCACTGAGACCAGAGGGTTACGTATACAAGGCGACTGTAAGATCGGTCTTTATCTATGGTTGCGAAACCTTTAAACTTTTGATCACTGGTGTCGCCGTAGCCTAGCGAGACTTGGCTATCTCGAGTGCGTAACGAGGTGACGCGTAAGCGGGAACTTGGTAACCAATCGGAACCGTCAGAGTATCAGGTTTAAGTTACCGGGTTGATGTGGTTGGAACGTGCACTACGCGTTCCTAACGACCGCCAACCCGATAAACCGCTTTTCTGTTCCAAGCAGTTGTGCGCGAAAGATTCGTGGGGGACAGGCCACGATACGGCGACGTGTATTGGAGACGGTTGTATTTAGATTGCGCTGTGGGATTTTCGGCCTTCTTGGATGGGCGTCCGCATGATCCTGCTGGAAACCTTGCAGGAAATGGCGAACAACCGATCCCAGTAGCGCGTATTCCGTCATTTCCCAGCTGAACTGCCTAGCTAAATTCCGCCTGTCGATATCGCTTATATCCGCTGAGTTTTGCGAAGAATATTTGGTCAACCCTACTGCTGGTGCCTTACTTCGAAATGCTGAGTTTATTTCAATGAATTGTCTCAACACTATCCAAAATCGTAGACACCTAATTCTTGGTCGTTTCCCTTAGAGCACCAGGTCCTCACTCTTCTCTTTACTTCCTATCCTTTACTATGGCTCTCTTTCCTCATGCCCCTATGGCAGTTAAAAGCCAGTATTTATTATCGCTACACTGTAGTCAACGATTGTGATCATGATGGTGATGAACTCAATCGCGCCCGCAACGAATTCCCGGCAAACAACGAATGGTTTGCCATTTCTTACGAGCATCAATTGTCGGACCCGAATCTCTCCCCCCACTCTTTCGGGTACACAAAACTGACGCTATTGAGTTCCGTTAGGAAAAGAGGTGTAAGTGCAACCCAACATAAAACTGCGGCGAAAGCAGGTGGGTTTTGGTTACCTTTCAGCATTTTGACGCATGCATAACTCGGAGTAGTTAGTCTCATCACATTCGTCAGTGGCCGACCGAATACTCGCGGCCAGTTGAGCGTAAGCCACCTCAACGCGGGCCCAACCATCACCAGACTGCTCGCGAAATGCACTCATTTGCACCTCAGCAACCTTGTGAGTAGTGTTCCTTCAAGAAAATATCATTAGACTACTTTGTCATCAGACCAGTTGAAAGTCAGAGTAACTCAGTGTTAAACAAGAATCGAAACAGCAAGCCGCTTACGGTCGGATAAGGATGGGTTGGTCATTTTCACTGTGGCGTTGTCTGTATTTCGCATCTATGTCGTCCAGGAATTCAGAAACCAAAAGCATAGAGAATGCCGGGCACTGTCAGTCGGGCGAATGCCGAAAAAGCACAGAGAACACTTGGCGGGTTCTGGATCACAGCGCGGCTGCACCTAACCCAGTCGGCATATGCTGTATTGTAATTAGCTTGCCGGACTGATTAGCATTTGTTGTAACAGCAACCGTGCTTCCCTTTTCAACGTGCAACGTGCCAGTTCGATTTTCATGTGTGGCATTCAGATTGTGATTGGGCAAGACTGATTAATACTATGTATGGCCCGCGCCTGTCGCGATACTCTATGACGTACATGGAAACCCCGGATTCTGAAGGACTTTGTTCTCCGTGGGCGACAGATGGGTCGCACCGGTAAAAACCATCTCGTTCAAATGCCAGAAACAGCTGTTTTCCCCTGATAAAGGCAACTGACAAGGTGAAAGCTAATTGCCAAGCTCGTCGAACAGGTCAAGTGCAATCTGATGAACAATCAGTAGACCTAACCACTAATTTGCATTCGGTTGTTGATCCTCGACCTCCGCACTGGTGTCGCACAATCCTGAGACAGTAAGACACTTTTTCGTAAGTTTGGTAGGGTAATATGTGCAGAATATCCTTCATCTAAAGAACTTCGAATACGACTATATGGCTGCGTACATCCATCACAAGTAATAGGCCATTTGTCCCACGTCCCTCGTTTCTTTCAAGGTCGCACTAGTATGGGAGTATTAACCATGTTCACTGGACTATATTTCATAACCGACTGGCTGTTGTGAGAGAATAGGGTTAGTGTGGTATGGGATATGAAGAGCTACTAAATAGCTAGTTAACAGTTAATTTCATACTGAATACATCTTCTTACTGACACCGCCAACCAATTCATGGTCGTGGTCCTGATTCCATTCGGGCTAATCGTTCGTTGTGATCTGATGACAGATTATAGGCATGCGGATCTACAATATGCTCCATTCACAAACTCGCAAGTGTGGAAATCAAACTAACGACGTGACGCTGGAAACATCGACAGTTAACCGCGAGCCCTGACAGATACGGTTTCTTTTTTTTTTGAAACTTGTCTCTAGATGAATCATGCGTGGAGGAAAGACATTTTGGTGTGACGATTCTGTGAGCAGCGTGAAGAAGTGTACTTCCATTCGACAATGTGAAACTGATACGAGCAGCCTGACCCCCCATACAAACTCCCACAAAGAGACGATGAAGCCGATACGGAATCCTGATTTGGATACTATTGGCCAATAAAGCTCAGGATCAGTCGGGATTAGCGGGCATATGAGCTTCAGAAAATCAGCTGAAGCACCGAAGGCACGTCGTTTGAAGCCCCTCTTTTCATCAGAGGACTGTATTCAAATGGGTTGATGTGGTTTCTATTTGAGAAGATACCCAAGAACGGTCGTAAGTTTCGACAAAACGGGAATCGCACTGGAAGCTGTTAAAAGGAATCTCGCATTGACCGGCACTGCTTTCCTAGCTTGGGCCAAAATTCAATTTGTGTCATGCATACCCCGAGCAGGCTTATCATCGACCAGTCAGTCGATACATATACCATATGGCATATTAATGATTGGACAAGCTGCTACACCGAATGACTGTGCTCCATTCCCGACTCATTTGTGTCGTGGTTCTGTGCTCTCACGTGTGTCGGTTTTACGGTACAGGAAGTTCCTGACTGGTGTTTTTCTCGGTTTTTCTCTCCAACAGCATTGCAGTCCGCAGTAGAAAGAGCACTGAACGCATGGTAGATTCAGTTGTGCCCTTTAGAACAGGACAGGAATATGACAGGGCCACCATCCAGAAACTAGATAAACTCCAATGGAAGTAAGCAATGTAGAATTTCAGTCAAGAGCTTGGGCGACAAATGCACCCCTGATTAACGTATGGAGTGGTAGCTGATGAACAGGAATTAAGCATCTATCTTCCGTGGTAGAAATGCCACTCAAAAATGATGTGGAACCAAGAATTGTTCACTAGAACATAGAAGGTCTCAAGTTGAACATTCCTTTGCGCACCAAAAGACGCATAAAACAGTGATGAATTGTTTCACCACAAAGGCTAATGAGGCACCGGAAGAAATAACTAACTGACCTTCAATGTTTTGTCATCTGATCCACATACAATGTGCCAAGTATCTCCATCGATACACCGGACAACCGTGCCGGAACAGACCCCACTGGTATCAAAATGCTCGGTAAGATAGACCGCCACGGGTTGCCAGGGGAACGAGGCACGCTCCCCGTTCACAGCTTGTGCGTAAGCGTCAACTAGTTGGGAGTGGGAGGGCAGGGGCCAGGTTAAAATGATACCGTCATGGTGTGCGATGAGTAGTCGACCACGTAGCCGATCCAAATGGAGACTGGACACCGGGGTAAGCCAGAACTGTGTGGAACTGGATGAAAGGACCGATCGGTAGAGTATGAAAAGACATGCTTCGGAGGATAAGCACCAGACCTGCGGAATGAAGCGGAAGAAAGAGCCGTGAAATTGAGAGCCTCAAGAGGAAAAAAGGTTGAACAATGTGTGGCCTTCGATTGTATCGCATGGGGACCGCTGGAAATGGGTTTCAAGCTGCAACAGATTAAGTCCTGAGCAAACCGATTCTGGTACACACAAGCGCATCCAGTGTTGACCAGTAAAACTATTATATATATTCGGAAAATTCTGTACCAGTGTACGAGTGAAATCTAGAAGCAAACGAACGCTTTAACTTTTAAACTTGACACTTTACTGCAGCATCGAAAGGGAAGTGAAAATACAGACAATAAAGTTAGCGTCTCCCTTTTCTCATCCGAATCAACTGCGCTCTGTGGCAACTTGAATTAATCGACGGATGTTCCAAAAAAGTCATTTCGTTAATGTACGAGGACTATAATCTGCGACAGGGGCGTCTAGGAGAATGATCTGGATCGAGGTAGCATCTCTAGCCTTTGCACAAGGAAGTACGACCAGGGAGTGTGAACTTCAGGAGAGGTCCACGAGTTTCCGTCTCCAAGGTCCACGGAGACTTGAAGTACTTCTCTCGATCCAACACTATTCATCATGTTGATGAAAACTATCCGACATCCCACTGCCGGTTTCATTGCCCTTGGGGCTCATCAGGTAGGCGAAATCCCTGAGTTTCTGTCAACCATATTTTCTACTTGACCATCGTAGTATACACTGGCGGAGTTACACACTCAGTTGCAAACTGACTTGGGAAAACCATATGGAAATCAGCTGGATCACACATTTATAGTAACCTTCAACTGAATGCGCTGCACAAAGGCCGCTTCAAATTTCAGTTGGAACGATATTCTTGACCCAAAACTACTCACACGGTTGCTGAAAAGCCCGACGTCTGTTACGTCCTACTGGGACTCATAAGGCGGGCGTAGCCTCCAAGTTTCCATTAGCCTTACCCCACAAGTGAACAGAACAGCACTGACGTAGTATGCGGCTATTTTAATGGAAACGGCCAAAGTACATCTATTCTGAAGCATCAGGGTTTCGCATAAACTGTCGAGATACCCCTCTTCGTCCTTATTCTTCTCACCACTAACAAACTACTCATCGATGAGGCGCTGTGCTACAGTAGCGATTGCTGGGAGATGAATTAATGCCCTTCATCGGACCACGACATTCGCGTTCGTCTTTCAGGCGAGATGGCTCAAGTGGTTAGAGCGCGAATTTACTGACCGCAAGGTCCGTGGTTCGAACCCGACCTCCGCCTCTCGACTTCCCCTGACTAGGCTTCGGCAACCTGGCAGTATTCCAGCCCTCGTGCTTCCTTCAGGTAGCATGGCAGCTAGGCACCGGAAGGGTGTTGTAGCTGAACGATTTTTTCGTCTTTCAGGGAGCAGAGCTTAGGATAGTTAATTAAGGGTCGAACTCACTTTTTCTAACTGATCAAACTGGGGTTCGAACCTAATCCAGGCATCTCGACTGCTTCTGTCTAGGCTTCAGCAACCTGGCAGTACCTCAGCTTGCGTGCTTCCTTCGGGCAGCATAATAGCTATGCACCCAGAAAATGTCGCAGCTGAACGATTTTGTTTTGCGCCAAGTGTCACTGCTCACTTTTTGTGGAGTGACCACTATCGTACACAAAGATCCCACAGCGTAATGCCAAAAGACCGATTTTTTCCGATCAAGCAACAGTTTTGGTTCAACGATACAAATACGCACATCGTTTGTAAACCAGTTATTCCTACTTGCGCAATGTCGAGCCGTTTATTTCGCCGACATGAGTTTGGCTACTGAGCAACTCATGTCCCCGAAGTCGCACCCTTGGTACATCATCCTTATATGTTGAGGAAACCGGCGTGTACATAATGCAGTAAATTTCCACAGTGACCTTATTATTTGCTACTTCAACATTTGTTCGCACCGATGTATTGTTCAGTCGCCCATGGGTCAGTCTCACGGGAGCTGTATTCAGGAGTCGTCGTATAAACCAATGACTCGCGTTTTTTTTGGCGTGGTAAGGTCTGAGTTCGGTGCTTCAAAACGATTTCGGAATTAATGGCTAAGTAAAGGCGCGGGGTTTTTGAGACCAGTCGATTTATGTTCTGTTGTGATAATTATACGAAATGTGGCCGATTGTGAATTCAATCCTAGGACTTTCGTTACTAGGTACAAAAAGCATGATTTCGATTGCGTACGTGGAAGAAAAAAGAGCGATGCCAAATGATAAGCATGCCATGGTTTTTCTGGAAATTTCAGGTTGAAAAACTTCATGTTGTCTTTAGATGAGTGGGGTTTGTGACTAGATAATCAAGATAATAGTTCGCCTGCAACACCCTTTCGGTGCCTAGCTGCCATGCCACCAGAAGGAAACACGAGGGCTGGAATACTGCCAGGTTGCTCAAGCCTAGACAGGGAAATCGAGAGGCGGAGGTCGGGTTCGAACCACGGACCTTGCGGTCAGTACATTCGCGCTCTAACCACTAAGCCATCTCGCCCTTTGTTTGTGACTGGATGTTATTCGCTATTTTGAAGAGTTTAACCTGAGCTCTTCACGCGTTTTCAGAATCCGTTTAGTTTATCTGGATATCCTGCTGCAATTCGGAGGGGGGGGGAGATTAGTTTGAGTGTCTTTTCTCCGGAGTTCTAGTGTTAAACAACTCATGCTAGTAGCGAATACAGTGAAGACAAGGAACTTACTCGCACCGTGTTGTCCAGTGAACCTGAGTAGAGCAAGTTCTCGTCGTAAGTCAGACAAATAACTCCCGCTGTATGACCACTACAGAAAGACGAGAAGTAAACAAAACGGACTGGTAACAAGAGTCCAGGGTACGGTCAAAAATGTGAATTCGAATAGCGAATTCACATGCAGTGGTGATCACCAGGGGGTAATCGTTTACTGAACATTAACGTCCACGTCTTGTATGCTTATTGCTGTTTGGAGAGACAAACGTTAAACCGACTGGTAGTTCTGAGGAAGTAGCAAAAGTTAGCGAGTGAACAGTCGAGACTCCAAATAATACTGGACCGAATTCGCCCTAATTAGGCTTCATCAGATTGCCAGGGCAATGAATCCAAGCGATCTGTGGAACCAGAGAGGCAAATATGTGCAAAAAGCTTCGTCCTTAAGGAAAGACTTCAATTTGTCTTGAAATATAGGTGTCCGCGGGGACCATGAAGGTCGAACAAAGGCAACACGTTGAAAATGGTCCGTGTGCTGCGTAGTGCGAATGGGGTATCGGCTGTGGTTGCTGATCGGAAGGATCCTAACAACTAATGTTGTTCACACGTTGACGAAGCAGCAGACAGTTTATTGGCAAACAAATTCTAATGAAATTTACTGAAACAAAGGTTATTGGGGGGTTGGGACGAGATGAATGGACAGTTGAATGGAGGAAACGCGTCACTCACAAGAAGTGACTGACAGTGTAACCGTAATGAACCGAACCGAGGTCGGTGTTGATACCAACTGCTCCCTGCGGAGAGACTTTCAATTCGATGGACCCAGTAGATGTCCAGTTTCCAGGAATTGGACAATAATAAATAAGCACATCAGTCCGTTTAAACAGTAAGTGATAATCGATAAGCAGGAACGTGATGGGCAGTCGTTGGATGGTCGATAACCAGTCAAACTGCTGAAGACAATAACCAAGGAGACAGCAATCGGGTGAATTCTTTGAAAGTCAGCTATTCTGATCGACTTGCCACTTGTGCAGTTGCGGTCTGCTACACATGTGATGAATTCATCCCCTTTAATCCATCATTTTCACCTGTACTATTCGGCAAAGTTATCAACTGTTGAGTGGTTAGCTTGTCGTTAGGTCGATTTCGAAACCAAAATGTATTGGAGAGGCTACTGCTAGAACCGTATGGTCCGTCCACAGCAGCAACAATTGAGACAGAACAGTGGATGAAAGGTTAAACCAGACCACCTGAGCGGCTTTGAGCAAATCGAGAGTTGAAACTAAACATTTGCGAGAAACAATACCTGGTAGGCAATCTTGGTTCCTACGATGATCGCAAAGCCAAATACAACGGATTTTGTATCACACTGGCTTTTGAGACAGGTAAAGCAATGGAACAAGGACATGTAGGTAACGGGTTCGTTCCTGAGCATGCCGATTAGCATGCAGGGCAGCTCATAAATGTCGAGTAAAATCAAGTTCCGTTGGCCATAATCTGGACTGACTAGACTGAAATTGACAGTAGGTGCGGTTGTTCTCAGCTGCTTTGTTTGATGCTTGGCACACTTTTCCTGTTCTTTTATCTCTTATCGTGACAACCAATATGATATGAAAGCCTGGCGTGCATCAGCTGTCTCCAGGGACCATCCAAAAAGGTCAGTAAAAAGGTGGTCTCTTCCGAGACCAACCAACCGCGTAAAAGCATACGGCGAAGGAGTTCTGTACTTGAATGAATGTTTCAGCTCATCTAATAAGAGTCCAATGAAAGTAGCATCAGATTTACTCGATTTACGACAACGACTCTAGAGTGTTATTCAATAACTCTTACTTGTTTTACGCGGCGATGATAATATGTGTCCCAGTTGGCGTCTACACCAGCTGTACACCTGTAAAAGTGTACCTCAAAGCGTGTCCTACCTTCCCACGAGAGTGCGCGACTGTTTGCGGTCTCGAGAATGCGCGCTTTTCGGGTGCAGCAAGTTCAAGAATCAGAAGCATGTTGCATGCGTAGGGAAAAGGCTGCTGCGGAAAATAGCGTGAAAACTAGGGTTTCCAAGATTCGTATCATCAAAGCGAACTTCCTAGACAAGTATGGCGATAAGTGGAGTATGACTAACTTGTCCGTACAGCCAACGGTCAGTAAACAGTCCAACGAAGAAAAAAACATAAAACGAGATGGACAACTAACCGGAATGTGCATCGTAACATGCTTGTTTTCAAATCCCACATTCGGACGGTACAATCATATGAGCCACTCAGTACTTTCTGCTGGTCGGCCTGAGAGAAAATAAGATGGACAGAAAAATTGGCTTTTCGTGTGCCAGTCAAGCACACACTATGACCTTGGCAGTCGAACAACTCTTAATAAGTAGCAAAGCGAGTCGCTTGACACGCAGATTTGGTTATCGGAGACCAGAAAAGTGCATACAGATACTGAAGCACTGTCTGTGTGAGCGCATACATGGAGTTCACAAGTACCAGTGTACCATTATGTTCATGTTGGTCACCTAAGCAAAAAAGACAGGTGTTGGATTAGCGGGCGCTGGGGGTATGGCTACATAGGGTAAGCCTTACGTCGTGGGTAGTACTCAGTCGATGTGAACACGGACAGTTCGGAAGTTCTTCACTATTAACAATACATAAATAGATCAATAACATGCTATGATACTCGAGCATCTGTATTCACACATGCAAACATGTGTTTAGTCTTCCCCCTCACTAACCGTGTTCATCAATTTCCCAGCCTCACAGACTGTTTTATTGTCCCTCACATTCGTTCATCCCGTTTCTCTTGAGATACTGTCTGGACCAATAGAGTCGTGCGGCTGTGAGTAGGGAAGAACGGAACGACGCAAGACAATCAATCTTCCCAAAACAACTGTGGAAGTTGGTCTGGAAATGTCTGGCATGCGCCGTCGTATGTCAGATCTTTAAGGAAGCCACAATTTTTTTTTGAAAAAAAGAAGCGAAGGTAGTAAGTACACCTGCTTCAGATATCAGAAACTGAGAGTGAGCACAGTTGGGAAAGCTGGTGAAGCAGAGTGTTTCAGTAGTCTCTGCAAACACGTTACCAGGATAAACACGCTGGGACTTGCTACACGCAACTGTACTCAATTCCTTGAAAGCTATAGTTTTCTCTAGCCCGGATTATTTCACTGCAAACCTTCACAGACCAAAGACATTATCAAATCGTCAATATACTCACTTGTTCGCCTATTTTTCAACACTTCCATCTGCTTCTGTTATTGGAAGCGGGTCATAATCCGGGATTACAATTGCTTTTTGTACGGGTTCCAGAGTGCTAAAAACAATGAAGTAGTCTCGACTGCTTCTGTCTATACTTTGGCGACCTGGGAGTATCTCGAACCTTGTGATTCCTTCGCGTGGCAAAGCAGTCAAGGGGTGTTACAGCTGAACGTTTTTTATCCTTTTTATTGCAACTTATGCTAGCATCTAAAGAGATGTTATGGTTCTCCCCATTGAGGATACTTCCAAACCTCCCTCCTACCAAGGAACATATGCACTGAGATCCACCTCTTTTGTCCCGTACCCACAAGAAGTTAGAGTGCACTTCGTTTGCGCTTTTCTGGCTATCTCTGTCAAGTTTCAAATCCCTCTTATGGTAGTGAAGACAGCTCACTTTTACTCAACACTTTGTATCCCAAGAGATTTCTTCAAATACCTGTGGCCTCAGATTCTCACTAAGGTCCATTTATGCGAATCTTCAGGAAGTCCTAATACGAACACACTCGTTCTGTAGTTGTAAGATGCCGTGTGTTTCACAACGAGCCCCTGACTATGAGCGCTTGTCTCCTGAGACAACAACCATTTCGGGTATGTGGTTCTGTGTACGATCAGCCTGCAGACATGGAACCCTGAGGTCAACCGTTTGCAACTGCTAATGAAAGACCGATCGCCCTATCTTTAAACGCCCATGCCATGGACCCCGATAAGGGTAAAAAGCCTCACGTAGCTCGGCTTCTCGACCTTCGTTGGTAAAATGTCTTTGGGCATTTTTCAGTCTGTATAACCGTGAAAGATGAACTGCGTGCTACTGAGGAGCTAATACATGGTGGTCTAAATGGTTTTCAGTGCAAATAAGTGCGTAAGCTAAGCAAATCTGAAACACCAGACGACAGTAAAATGGAGAAGACAGTATAGGGACAAATGGAGAAGGGCTTCCGGGGACTTGTTACATTTCAGATGCAAAAGGATGATACAATTCGATTCGCAACTGTCTTTTGCCAACAATCACCTCACACAATGAATTGAAAGTATGCATGCACTTAAAATTATTTGGGACACATCAAGTCGCGTATCTTGCTCGGTCCACATTAAGGCGGGAAAGCACTGAATTTGAGCTCCTTTCTCAGAAGCTTATCACAAGTGTACGTTCCTAGTCGTGTTCGAAAGGGAGCCCCAAACAGCTGACATACGAGACGAGTGCGTTAATGCTATCCCAACAGTACAAGCTGGACGCGAACCTCGAGCCCAATGCTTCCTCCAGCGTTCGCCTTTGCAAGGAAACAGGAAACTGTGGCACTGGCCGGTGACAAGACAGTCGTTTTCGGAGGGAACTCAGTGATACCTAACTCGAATGTATAGACAAGCTTTAGTCACAGAATGCACACACTCGAAAAAGCGGCCGCGCCCGCTCCTGCCTGGGCCCAGTTTGGTCCTGCTATACAATATTTAAAGAAGGATATGGCCAAGCTTGTCCAAAGTCTCAAACATTTGAACTGGTTGATCTTGGCTGAAGAACAGTTCTGAAGGGCAATTGTGAAATTGGAAAACGGATAGGTTCCCAAGGAATAGATCTGGAATAGGGGATATTCAGCACTGAAATAAGCGTTTTTCATTTGATTTACTTAATCTGAGAGAAATATCTTCCAAAAGAGTTCAAAGATGTCACGGGTCAAACCATAGTTGGCAGAATATCAGCCGTAAGACAGACAGTTATAAAGAAGCCAAAATAACGGTCCGACATTCTTGGAAGACAATCTGGATTCAGCGTGGACGCAGCCCGAATGACCTTGTCCTCGAACAAAACGGTCAAAGTAGCTTCAGTAGAAAAAAACACCAATAACTAGGAAAGAACACTGACCAATACAGTGCATAACTGACGATTCATTTACCCCAAAACAGTTAACTGCGTGTTTCGCTCCCGTCAGGGCTTATCAGATGCAAGTACATGGATCGATAACGCGACTTGTTAGTTCACTGTGCGCATTACTGATCTAAACACAAAGTGACCGCATACCTATTATACGGACAAGTAATCAATAGGTAGTTCATGAAGATCGATGAGTAGCAAGGATTAACAACAGAAGCATTCATGATTAACCCAGCTACCGATGAAATCCAGCATTTACACGCAAAAGCCATAAAGCAACCTCCAGCTCTTACCTGCAAACATCGAACGGCATCCGTGTGACCTTGAAGTGTGCTAGTGCAAGCAATACGTGACCACTTGACGGTGGTGGAGAGCCGCCAAAGTTTGATAGTGGTATCCGCACTGCCAGAAATGAGAAGGGCCTCGGGGGGTTGCCATATACTTAGCAACGTTGGACTGGTGGGGCTAGAACAACAGTCTGGACTGGAAGGAGTCGATGTAGATGATGTGCCACTGTCATCGTCCAAGGGAAGCAACTGGAGACAGCGCACCGCATCCGAGTGTCCACGTAAAGTTTGTACAGACCAGTTCGCATTGGTCCGGACGTTCCATACACGGATGGTTGCATCGGCTGACCCGCTGACTATGCGATGGGCATCATAGGCCACGCAGTAAACAGCTGTTTCGTGGGCGATTAGTTGTAAGAGATTGGTTAATAAAGAAACCGCATACTAAAAGTGCAAAGCACGGCATTCAAAGAGTGAGATATGGTGGTTAATTCTTCACCATACCCATTGACGGCCTACCATCTTTCTTTAACTGTGTCAAAAAGCACTTGGATCCAGTCAACCGCATGACATTAAGGAACTGTAAGCCGAGAAATGTGCGTGCCTCATGCTAGGTCGGCGTACATAGCTGGCGTACGGTTTGTATCCACTTTCGCCGTCGAAGAGACGTTAAAAGATACCATCAAGAAATCACCCTTCATAGGTGTATACCTAACCTCAAAAAGTTGATTAAGAGATACGAAATAGGTGGGCGATATTGTTTTGGCTTGAGAATATCCAGTTTTAAACAAACGGTGTCTTCGGAGGATCACGCGTGTGGTGGGAACATACGGAGCAGCGACGAAATCCACTGAGGTGTATCAGCGAACCACGGAGCAGCGACGAAATCCACTGAGGTGTTTTTGACACGGTATATCAGCGAACACCAAGCACCGCAAAAGCTGAAGTGGATAAGTTCATTGTTGCGTATGCCCACCTGCAGTTTGTTCCGTGTTATTGGCCAGACTCGATCAGCTGGAGTTCAAAAGCCCTAATAGCACGGGTCACAAACAACGACTTTACGAGTTACATCAGTTCGATCGTGGGGCTTCCTTGTTTTTTGGGTCACACAGATGACGATTTATGGTCGCAACACTTGCTGACATGGCAATCACCGGAGCGCTTGTTATCCATTTTGTGTCGGCTTCCCTTTTTACGTACTGTCTTAACTTTTTGCTACTTATTCGGCTATAGCTGGCGTGTTACAAATTGCCAC
Organism: Clonorchis sinensis; assembly: GCA_003604175.2. Taxonomy (NCBI): domain Eukaryota; kingdom Metazoa; phylum Platyhelminthes; class Trematoda; order Opisthorchiida; family Opisthorchiidae; genus Clonorchis; species Clonorchis sinensis. The sequence goes on from CM030369.1 coordinate 215,404,014, forward strand.
TTGCCGGTTTTTGCGACAAGGACTCCATAACATGGAAGAAGATACTAATTCACTTTGGAATCGGATCAACGGACGACAACGGAGCACTAATGACGCTGAGTGCAGTAGTGCCCATTTATACAACAACCACGTGATTAAATGTCGGGAAAACAACGCTTGTCACGTGGACTCAGTCAAGAAGTAGTCGATTTTACCACTTTAAGACAGAGAGACCTCTGTAAGGTACCGATCACAAATCTGATGTGTGGAGCTGAATGAAACACGGATCGACCTCTGTCGCACCAGGAAAACTGCCGCATAGTGCACCGAGAGGAAACTTATTCACGTTAAGCGTAAGAAAACCAAAGACAAAGAAACGAAGAGACGGCATCGAAATTTTAGGTGCGCCGAAGTAGAGCTTCTGAAACACCAGCGGAAAACAAGATAAATGGTGGATCAAATGAAGTGGAGAGCTCCAATTTCATGCGGATCACCGTCGTCACCAGGATTTTTCAGCGGACAACATGTTCGGGTTGCTGATCGACTTCATTTGCAATATCTACGCAAAACCCTTCAGATGAGACAAATAGACAGAAACTGGTGAACTTCGAAGAGCAACTACAGCCTGATGGTTGGGCCACTCAAAACGAATGCCCCCCAAATAAACCCGTCTACGATAAGTCGAAGGATGAAGTTTGAAATCGAGGACGCCAAAAAAATGTAACTTCCATTTTAGGTTACTGGATAGGTTGGGTCAAGTCATACGTCCCAACAGATGAAGTCAAGCGAGCCCAATAATCGCTGGTGATCGAAGTAATCACGTGGTAGTGACAGATGAAAAGCAACAATATGACCAATAACGTTAGAGTACAACTACAGTCGTTGAATCATATGGTCTGCGTGAAATGATCGATCGGATTCAGGTGACGAAGAACATATCGAAAAGCCGTTTGTGTAAGCCTATGGACGAGAAAAGACGAAGGATTGTTACAAAAAGTGATGGTATAAAAAGAGAATAGTGTAGATTTGGAAAGAGCTTCTCTTGGCATATTCCTTTTAACCGAGACAGTGACTCTGGAAGAGAGACAAAAGTGACCTTGGTACCGATTTAAGTTTGTCCAATATGAATATACAGGGGTAAACCGTAGATATGGGTTCATGTAGCAATGTGTAGTGGTGTAGTGTGTGTTAGTAGGTAGACCACATAGTATCAAGTCAAATCGAGTGAAATACGACAACGGAAAAGAAAGCAGCCAGATGAGTACATCTTCCCAGACAACAGCCACTTAGAAGTGCAGTTTGACCAGAAATTGCCAGACGTTGCTAGACATACTAAGTAATCAATGCCTGACCCTTGATGCACTGAAAAACGGGGCAAAAGAGACCAACGCTATTACCTTCATTGTGACCAGTGAACCGACGCATTCTATGTCGGCCCAGCAACCAATTCCGGCGCAGTCGAGAGCGTTTCTGGAAAATCCCGAACCACTGTTGATAAAAAAGAAGTACAAAAATAGCCTGAATACGGATAAAAAATTAGCGATACAAGCGTTCAATAAACCTGTCTCTTAAAAACAGAAAGCAGTGTTATGAATGCCAACGGGCGTTACTCACATCAACCGAAGCGTTTCTGGAATTTATCAACAAAGATGCGATTGAATCACTCGATTGCCCAGTAGACGGAACTGCTTCAGTATCAACAGCATAACTGAAGGGGAACAATTGCTTGTCGAGCAACGGTGGGCACCATTCAGGCAGTTGACACAGCCTTCTGTACAATTCCGGATGTCGGGCAGCGCGGAACCATGCGCGATTAACCATTGAACAGGCTATCAGGGCATCTGAATAGGGAAAGCGGATGAGTGACTGGCTTCAGATGAAACACGCGCGCAGCATATTAGCTTCCGGAAAAAAAAACAAGAGCACGTTGGGTTACTTTGATCTTCGGATACAATGGAGCGTCTGAAATGGAGTCAGTTTTCGCGTTCCTTCTCACCCATGGCTCGAAGCCAGGGGAAATGCAGCCATGGTACACAGACAAGTGTGTCACGTGAATAGAAGACCCTATAGTAGGAGCACGCAGGATAACGTTTTCTTTGTCCCTAACTTTTGTCAAGCGAACTGCATTTAATGACGGGTTTATCACGTGAGTACCGCAAACGCTATACGGTAAAAGGCCTCCATAGTGATGTAAGGACAATTTTTCCCCAGTAGTTACCAGGATAATTAACAGGAGTATGATACACTCGACTAAAAGTGGTCACTGCAAACGGGCAGTCGCTATAGTGCAGCCGTAGTCATTCAGCTTTGCCATAGTTTACATGGACCGCTTCCGTGTAGCATGCAAGAAGTACAATGGCCTGCATACCAATAGGTTATCCTAGCTATCCTAGTGCAGATTGGAGCCTTCGAAAAATTGTGAGGGTTCGAACCCAGAGCGCTCTCGTTACCTTGTACCCCAACCACCATTTTAAATCAACCACAACTGTTTACCCAGCATTCAATGGCCTTTGGCAACACCGCTGAGATGCATTTATTCGAAAGTTGAAAAAAACTAAAAACAATCTAGAGAGAGAGAGAGAGAGAACCCGGTTAGAAAAAGTTGACATACCCCAGGGAAGATAGGAGAAAATCCGCAGCACCAGTTCGGGAGGAAGCCATTTGACGAAATCATAACAGTCGGACAGTGGTATACAGGTGGAATGAAGTCGGGATGTCAATCGTAAACTCTCCAGGTGACTCAAGCGCATATGTGTCTGAAGCAGATGTAAATTTCGAAACAATGAAAACTGTAGACAACAAAAATATTGTAAAATATTTTGCAAAAATATTGTAAATCGCCAAGCAATAAAAGTGTCAAGCTCAGCGAACAACTAGTCCATCAACTGAATGACACGAACTACGAACATTCTCTCCAACATCGTGTGAGTACAGTGTTGACCTCAAAATAGTACTCCCAAACCGAGATAACTGAAGGACAAGAATTCCCAGAATTAGACGTTTTAAGAGGAACAAAGAAGGCTGTGTACCAGAAGACATACACTGGATTCGCGTAAAATTTTACTGTAAAGATTGTGTCAAGAATGTGATCCTATTTTAAAGCCTAGCACACATATCAGGATCTTGATGTAGCATGATTTTGCACTTCTTTTCGCACTTTTTCCTGAAATAATCTTCCGCAGAGCATCCAGTCTTGACAATAATTATGCGGCGATCGATAATTCGTGGTTTCACAAGCTGCTCAATGATGGCTGGCGTAGTTGGAATGATAACGAAACTACGCGCGAGGAAACCAGGTGGTACGCAAATAGTTCGTGCACTTTGGTAAGTAGAATGAAATAACTGCGTAAGACGAAAGATAAGAAGGAGGAATGTCTACATTTGCACTCGGTCTACACGCACGCAGTCTGATACTGTTTTGTGTTTTTTTTATGTTTCCTAAACGAACCGGTTGCGATAGCAGCATTTCGAACATGCACTGGACCAGCGGCAATCAGAAGCATGCAGGTCTCATTCAGAAAGCCAAGTTCACCCCCACAATGGTTCGCCTAGCCGTTATTTTCCTCACTCCTGTCCATCCCTTGTCCTTTTTTTGAAAGACGTCGACCGTGTGTGAATAAGACAGAGGAGTGTGAGGCTACACAGGTGACGATCTTCAAGTAGGCTTAGTTAACAAACCTTATCTACAGGAAAAGACCGAGTTAAATAGTGTGGAACAGCAGATTGCTTTAAGAGGAGGGCGAATATGGCAGCATCACCACAGATAATTCACACCAGCAAACGATGCTCTACCGTTGGTGGTACAACTTCTGGTGTAGAAAGAGGTGGTGACCATAGCCAGCGTGTAGCCACCCAACGTGACCGCAGGTGCGAGTCTCTATCGATCTTGGAGCAAGGCCCTGCATTATGAATGGGAAAACCGCACGCTGTACCGTTCAACTTCAACCGCTAGCTGGCTGTATTACAAGTCGAAATATCAGACACCAATAAATTACCGACCCAGCCGTCACAAATTCTAAAGTAGTGGCTTCTATGTAACCGAATCCAAACCTATGGTTGTTCGGGTTCCGAAGGTTTTGGTCGAAATCTTCCGGTAGAAAATCTCTCGTTAATCGGTAAAATACAACCAGACAAATGAGAAACAATGGGATGAAAGAGAGACTTAAACAAGCGTCGAATCTTTTTTCTTTAACTGCATACGCAATGCAAATGCAACCACACGGCTACTTCGGGCCTTAGTTTACCTAGTGAGCTCCGAACCGAGCGAAACAAACAGTGGGCTGTCGGTGAACTCTGAAGCATACTACTTATAAGGAACAGAACTTCAATATCTCAAATATCTTTAACCCTGGGACAGCTGCACATTCAGCTAAGCCAAATCATGGACAAGAGATTCATTCTGCCGACGGAACGCACTACTCATAAGGTTGCTGATCTTATGGTATCCTGGATATCGTCCCAACTGAAACATAGGGCAGTCTTTGTGCAACACATTCAGTTGGAAAATATCGTAAACGAGAGATTCAGTTGGATCTCCAATTAAGGCCAACTTAGTTTCCAAATGAGTGTGTTTCGCGAGATTCATTCTCTGTTCATGCCAATTGAGTGTGTAAATGAGTTTTAGGTAAAGTGCAGGGCAGTAATCGAATAGAATAAAGGAGTGATTGAATTTCGGACTCTGACGAGCCCTCAAATAGGGCAAAACCGAAAGTGAGCTTTCGGTAAGCTTCGATCCATCCTAGCATACTACTTGTGAAGAAGAGTGGTCACGTTTCTAGTTGATAACAATGTATATATGTACAAACAACAACAAGAACAATAAAAAAATGGAGAAGTTGAGAAAGCATCATGTGGCGGATCCTACCATAGTCAACTAATAAGCTTCAACTATGGTGGACGCCGGAGTGAACCGCATTTTTCGTATTGGCGATATCTCCACAGATATGGATCACTTACGGTCAGATATTCCAACAGATTTTCCTTCTGTTGATTGTTTAGCAGTTCGGATAAATCTTTGACCAACTGTAAAAGAGGACAGTGCACAAACTGGCGTTTCAGAAAAAGCAGATGACTCACGGAGATCGAGAATTCTTCCATTTCTACTAGGAATCATTTCCAACTAACTAACCGACCATAGTGGAGGGGAGTCACAGACTGACAGACGACGGTAGAGTATCGACAGAGTATCACCTGCTGCTTAGCGTGGTACTCCTTCAGCTACTGATATATTTATAATTTGAGCTCCCTGTAGAATAGATTGCACTCAACACTAGCTCCGTTGCTTGGTTGGACTGATCGCTGACAGTACAACACTGTCGTGTGCACGATAGACTTGGGAGTCATTAAGACTACTGGCTACGTTGATTGACTATTCACATTGGCATTCACATATATAGAACGTTGTGATTTAGGGTAAAATTAGCCATTAAAGATCACAAGGTTACGGTACGAATCCGATAGTTGAGTCGACCAACAGTCAATCAGCCGGTCTGTGATTTAAATCTCACCGCCGTCGCCATTTCGGCCGGATTTTGGAGAAAGGCAACATATGCTCGAGGTAAGGAATGTAATGTACCATGCAATGTACCGAAAACACTGATAACTACGGTAGTCAAGACGGCCGTATAGAGTAAGACAACCCGATGACAGGCTATTCCTTGGAGAGTCCATAGTACAGTCAGTTATGGTTAATGTGAGGTCACCCTGAGGAGAGGTTACTTTCTCAGAGAAGGCCGAATGTCGCTTCTCCACAGAGTGGTTTCTTTAGCCAGACCAGAGAATACAAACAATATAGTTGTCTACGGAAAAATTTTAACCGTACAGTGCACGTGAACACGTTTTGGTTGGCCACATCTCAACCAAAAAATAGCCCAAGCAAAGACCAGATTTCTTTTAGTCAGACAGCAAAATCTAGGTGTGCTGAATTGGATAAAATGTTCGACTTCGGGAAAAATCTTTGTAAAGCATGGCGAAGCCGACTGGAAGGTGGAAGTCTGATCCCATAATAGACAAGAAATAGTATGGCGAATGGCGAAGCAGACCCGGTCAACGTAACGGAGGTTTGGTAACTGCGTAATGTTAGGCGGTGCAAAGTGGATTCTCAGGTGGGGGGGGGGCAAGAAAAAAAACCAATAGTTGCATACCTGCAAAATTTGTTCCGGTTCCAAACCCAACAACAACTTGGTGGACAAGAAGGATACAAAACTCCTGAATTAGAGAGAAGGACGAAGAGAGCTTTGTTAGCTGAGAGAATCTAAGCACTACAGTCTCATGCAACGACAAAGTGAGCATTGAAAATGCAGCTTAGGTAACAGATTGTCTTCTTTGCCTATTTGACCAGGATACGGCAACCAAAAACGCACTATGAGGCTGTCAGTCAATGTCACGCCCAAAGTAAACAATTCGCAAAAAAGCACATATACTGAGAAAGACGTGAAGGTTGTGTGCAGCAGAGTTTCGCATAGGGACAGTTAGATACATTTGTCTTTCAAGGCCAAGCAAAAAGCACTTTTAAAACACGTGTTGCCCAAGTGCAGTCATTCCACTCGATCAGACTAAGCAGCCAACTGCATTTCCGAGTTGCTGAATTACCGTTTCAACGGATAGACGAAGAATTGGCGGAGTACAGGCTCCAAGACGAAACCAAGGTAACCGGCTAGTGACATCTGGGAAGCGAAGAAACCTACTAACATCATGATAGTAAGCGAGTACACATGTTTTCATGAAGATAACCTGGAAACCGGAAGGCAACATTCGAGATATACATGTAGTTGAAGCCCCAAAGGCCAGTCGACCCGAGTAATTAGCGTACCAGCACTTTTTGAAGGATCAAGGAGCGCGTTTTGTATACCGGAACCTGGGTTGAAGCACATGAGTGGACCTGTTTGGTATGTCGAAAGGATCTTAGCCTAAAGGTATACCGTACCTGATGGAAAACGCTACGACACGAACTGAGCTCAAGAAAAAACAAAACTACCTGTTGGTGGTAACCGAGGAATCTAAGGAAATTCAGACGAATCTCTCATTTCTAGTTACATCCTTCCGATGAATGTGCTGTACAAAGGCTGCTTCATCTTCCAGTGGGCGCGAAATTCAAGATAAGGAAATATTTTCTACCACACCACATTAAACCGATGGGGATTCGAGGATCAACACTACCTGGTAATTCTCAAGAAGACTTTCATCAATCTTATGAATAGTGTCAGGAGAACAAGCCTGGCTGCTTTAAAGCTCATACGCACGATGGGCTATGTTCGAGTTTTGAGCAATCAACCCATACCACTTAATCCGGAAACAAAAGAAACTTCATTGAATATCTTTGCAGCCTGTCAGCAGCGCAGCCAGTCAGGACATCTTGATATCCAAACTCAGCTCGTACCATTGCTAGATGGATTAATGAACAGAGTTCGCTGGCTCGGAAACGCTCAGGAGAACGTTTCACTTTACACTGTATCTGTTAGGTGTTCGGCTAAGAGATAAGCTCGGATGGTAAGTTATATGAACGGACACGGGTTCGAATCTCTGTGGAAGCCACCAACTTACTTCCGCCAGAACAACAGGTGTGCACTTTTATGCCTTATTGTGAAGAAAAGAATAAAGGTAAACGAGGAAGGGACTTAGTGCTAGCTTACTACAATCAAGTGCCACACCTCCGTGAAGAAAGCAAGAGGGCTAAGATACTACCCAGTTGTCCAAGTGTACACAGAAGCAGTCGAGATGCCGGGTTTGGTTTCGAACCATGGACCTTCTGGTCAGTAAGTTCACGCTTTAACTACTCGTACTTTCAATTAATTAACTTCATGTGTCGTTTAAGTGAGGCACCAAGAGTATAGTGACAGGGCGAACCAGGGTCATTACAATCACCCAGGCCCATTGCTTTACCTTTCCAGCTATCGAAATTCCGTGCTAAAGGACGTTCATCTTTGTCCACTGTCCATTCGGTGAAGCAATAAACAACGCGCGTGACTGTCTAGCTGATAGGATATCGCCACCCACTGCTACAAGTGCTCCCGAACACCAAAAGTCTAGTTTCCGAAGGTTCGCGATATCTCCGCGAAATCATCACCCGGAGGTCCATAGTTTTTCATTGCTCCTCACACCTATGACAACCCTCGTACTTTCTCCAGATTTGACGACAGTCATACACAGAACGGGTCCAATATTAGCAGAGTTGAACGCAAATTGGGAGGAAGAGTGCCCACGCCTAAATAAGGGAACAATTACGGCCCTAAACCGAAGCAAATAGTTCGGAAGTGTAAACGGAAGGCGGCAACGGTGGTTGGCGTAGGCAAATCAGTGAAGTCTAGCGCTTAAAGAACAAGTAAAAAATATGTTCCGCAAGCGAAATTGGAGGGCAAATGGATCCCAAGTAGGACAGGTATCACACTGGTACCCCGGTGTAGCTCACCAGCAGAGAGTTTCACAAACGGTCGGATCTCCTCGCAACGAATGTCACAGCTAGACTATTTTTCGAGTTCAGAAGTACCCAATGACGGGTGCTGCTTTCTCTACGGAAGGCGCACCATCGCAGCTCACTGCCTGATGAAATTACATCTGAAACATGGTAAGGGACATTCACAAGAGAGAGAGGGAGAGTGACGCAAAAGTACCTGGAACACACAAACAACTTGTATGATGGGAAGCACACAAGCCATTTTTCTAGTGCAGTCTATCTCAGGTCGGGAATTTTCTCTGTGATCGGCAAAGGAGCTGACTTAAACAGGATGAATTTAATTAGTCTCGCCATGATTACTTGAGAAAAATATACCCAAGCAAGATACCCAGAGAAGTATCGACGTCCATGGCAGGAGAATAATGTGCACTTTCGATGTAGTAGTTTCCACAGGTAACCTATCTTGAAATTCTTCGCAACACGACACAGAAACAGCACGCTTATTCCCGTGTGACTGAGTTCCACAATAGTTAAATCCTCTCGGTGCACACCCTGTAAGCAGGCGAAACGGAGCACAAAAGCTAAGCGTATGAGTCGTATAGAGACAAACCCCGCCGAGGACGCGTCAATGCATTCACATGAAATGCCCGAAAAAAATTGTTAAATCAACAACTTACTGCGACGAATCGGAAACACAAGGGAAAGTAAGTGCCTTCATCTTGACTACCCAGCGAACAGAATCACACGGGAGAATTCACATGACTTGTCCTGAACATCTGAAAATTTAAAAAAAAACCTGCACAATTCCACAGGAAAAATTTGTGCCGATTAGCACCAGACATGTCGATATGGTTTCTTCCTGAGACTGCTTTCACTTTCTGAGCTCAAGACAACTCAGTGGTTAAGGCGCGAAACCAATGACCAGAAGGTCTGGGTTTTGAGCCTAACCTGGCTTTTCGAGTGCTCCTGTCTAACCCTAGGCAAACCCTCGTAAGTCCTTCGAATTACACAGCAGCTACGCAGCAACAGTCGAGAAAACTAGGTGGTTAAAGCGCCAGCTTACTGACTGGAAGGTCCGTGGCTCGAACCCAACCTCAGCATCTCGACTCCAACAGTTACTGCAACCGCGGAGAACACTCAGCACCACATCACGCACTGCAAGCCGACCGCAGTGCGGTGGACATAGAAAGCCAAGGAAATGGAAGAGGCCCAGAAACCCGGTACTGCCCGAAGATTATTTCAGTTGATCCGTGCGACCGGTCCCCGGAAAACACCTGTGAGCGAAACTATCAAGGATCAGAATGGAGTGACCACCTTGAATAGAGAAGAACGTCTGGACCGATGGGCCGAATACTTCGAACAACAATTGTCATGGCCACCAGCTGGCGCCATCTGGAACCCACAGGTGAAGTAGAACCCTGGACGGTGAACGTGGAGCCCCTGCGGCATCGGAGGTTTATGACTGCATATGTTCTCTCAAGCGCCACCGAGCCTCTGGCTCGGACGACCTCCCACCAGCATTGTTCAAAGATGGTGACGAAATCTTCTGTCAACACTTGTCTGATCTGTTTGCTTGCATCTGGGAAAAGGAGTCTGTCCCAGTTAACTGGGGAGAGTCGGTTATAGTGCTCATTTTCAAAAGGGGCTCGTAATGAGTGTGGTAACCACATGGGGATAACTAGACACCCATCGTTACGAGACTGTTGGCGTCACTGGTGCTTCGACACCTCACGGTGGCTCGTGAAACACTGACTCGAGAACAGGAGGTGGGATTCCGGCCTGGTAGGGGTTGTGTTGCCCAAATCTTCACACTTCGTCAGGTGCTAGAACAACGCCATACGTATAAGCCGACCCACAATTCTAGTATTCCTGGATTTCCAAGACACATTTGACTTGGTTGACAGGTCTGTTCTGCTTGACACGCTTGCCCACCAAGGAATGCCCCGGAAGTTCGTGAACATAATAAGCTCTTTGTATTCCAAGACCTCCGGACGTGTGGGAGCGAGCTCTCCCAAAGCTTCCGTACACAAAGCGGTGTCCGTCAGGGCTGTCCACTTTCCCCATTCCTATTCAATTTCGTGATCGATGGGATAATGAGACCAAAGCTGGGAGGTCTTCAAAACCCCGGTGTTCAAGTAGCCTGTGACGAAAAAATTGTCGATCTGAAATATACAGACGTTATCGTTCTCATCTTCGAAGAGCAGGAGAAGGCGCATGTGTTTTTGGATGAACTGACCAAAGTCATCCCGTCCTTTGGTATGCCCTTTGCACCCACACAGTGTAAGGTCATGCTCCTGGACATGCAGTTACTGAGTGAATTTCCGTCCGCTTCACCTGGACGCGAGATGGTTCAGTGGTTAGGGCGCGAATTTACTGACCGGAAGGTCCGCGGTTGGAATCCGACCTCTGCCTCTCGACTTCCCCTGTCTAGGCTTGGGCAACCTGGCAGTATCCCAGCCCTCGTGCTTCCTTCTGGTAGCATGGCAGTTAGACACCGAAAGGGTGCTACAGCTGAGCGCTTTTTTACACAACTTGATTCCGATCACGCCATGGTGCGTGAACTCCTGACAGTTCGTTTTCCCTCAGGCGTTCAGTGCTGTCTGTCCGACTTTTCATTTTCGGCCGCAAGACCACTGGATACCGTCGAGCTCGCTATCCATGATTGATGCCAGGAAATCCATACCAGCAGGCAAAGAGTACGACGGCGCACGCAAATCCGTTAGACGCCAAATAGTGAAAAGTCTAAGGAAAGACCGAGAGCTCCGGTGGAAATCGAAAGCTGGGGGATGGGGAAGTCTTTTGCTATCGAGAACAGCCGTGTCCTATACCAACTGATACGATCGACTGGCCCAGAGCAGCAGTCAGTGAAACGATAAGTGAAAAAGGCGGCTCATTAATTCACTCGCAAAAGCGTCGACTGAAAAGATGGGCCGAACACTTCGAATGAGAGTTTAGCTGGCCTCCTACAACACAGCCTCCGGAGATAGTGCATACATCGGAAGAAATAAATTGCGAACTACCTGTACAGAAACCTAAGAAAGCACTCAGTCCCGTTCAAAGATGAGGAATCCCTGGTGACCCATCTAACAAAGCTTATTGGTGCGATTAGGAGCGAAGAGAAAGTGCCTGCAGAATAGAGTATGTCGACAGTTACTTTTATCTTCAAGAAGGGTGCACGGACGCTGTGTGGAAACCACCGTGGCATCAGCCTGGTAGCTGTGGCATCGAAGGCGCTCTCTGGTCTTTTCCTTCGAAGGTCAACTAAACACAGGTAGAGACAGATCCGTGAAAACCAAGTTGGGTTCCATCCTGCAAGAGGACTAATCGATCACATCTTCACTCTTCGACAGATTCTGGAACAGCGACACTGCTTCCAGCAACCAACAATGGTTGCCTTTCTTGACTTTGAAAGCTGCCTTTGGCTCTGTGGATCCTCAGGCTATGCGGCAGTTTCTGTGGAACAAAGGTGCCCCCATGAATTGTTGATCCTCCTTAAAGCGCTGTACGCCAACTCCCGCGACCGTGTGAAGGTCTACGGGAAGCTCTCGCCACAAGATGTCTAAAAGGTGTCTAAAAAACCTGCGCTGTCACCATTCCCCTTCGACTTCTTTATTGATACCGTTCAGCTGTAGCACCCATTCGGTGCTCAACTTCCATGCCACCAGAAGGAAGCACGAAAACTGGATCCTGCCACGTTGCCCAAGCCCAGACGGGGTAAGTCGAGAGGCAGAGGTCGGGTTTGAACCACGGACATTCCGGTCAGTAAATTCGCGCTCTAACCAGTGAGCCATCCCGCCCCCCTGGTGAGTAGTGAAGGTCCATGAGATTGAACATTCGATCGTACCAGGCTACTAACATATCCCGTTCAACTGACTCGATCAACCGGACCTAGAAGCATAGAATAAGTGACACCCTCTGTGAAAAAGATGGGTCAACAGTTCATTCACAGAAGCGCCTTCCTAGGCACCGAACAGGACACTTCGGAAAACGATTCGGCTACTCCCCCCTACAAGACAGACACTTAGTGAACTGGAATAAAGCGAGGGTAACAGTTTTCTGAAGGAAAAATAGAACGAAAAACTGCATTCCTAAGACACATCAAGGCCAACAGCAGGGTGCGGTAATGTTAGGGAAGCTACCCACATGTGGCGTATATGGTAGCCCCGAATTGGATTCGACTACCTGGAATATCAAACAATAGCCATCCGAATCACTAGAACTACTTCTAACTCCCGACAAATCACATATGATGTTACTCAAGGGTAAGTTCAGGGGCTATGTTTTTCGCGAAATTCATCAGTGACCTCTCAGTGATACCCCACACTCCTTGTATGCTGCTCGTGAGTGATATTATGCTCTGGAAGGTGGGACGGCCCCAAGAAGATCATGCGGCGTTGCAGGCCGACCACTTCCGTCTCTATCCTTCCACGAGGAAAGATACCATCAATTTGTAGCTTCGCTACTCACTCCTGATTGCTTTTGGACAATCGAAAGTGAAAAAAACCTAGAGATCGTGATTCGGCAGAACCGTTTAATGTTAGAAGACTGTCAGCGCAGCCAACTGACATGCAGGATTAACAACCGAACCTCAGGAACTTTTGGATACCAGCTCTTAAGACCGTTGCAGCCTACCAGTCACACTGATCTTCATTTTCTGAGCTCTTTCGTTCCACCACGTCCCTCTGTCCACACACAGGTTATGTTTTCGCTATCTTCTAATCGACTGCCTAGCCGAATTGTATTCCGAACCAGGGGGGGATAGAGCACCTCGTATCAAGAAGTAACAGCAGGTGTTCTGAGATCCAGTGGCATCTGTGTACAGGAGCACCACAAGCAGTTCTCGGCGTCACACATAGCCGTGATTTCACGTCCCTGTTACGGTCAATGTCCTCTGAGGAGGCCATATGTAATGCGCTGCATAATAGGTTCTGGTATGTTTCCCCAAGTCGTAGATAACAAAGCTTCTCAGTTGCTAAGCGGGAAGCTCGTTTCTCTGGTCTACCTTGGAAGATTAATGAAAATCTGCACCGAACAAAAGCGTTATCTGAATCGACGATCGGCAGTCAAGTATCAAAGCGCGCCAACGATAGTTGATGGTAAGATGGTCAATTTGACTCCAAGGCTACTCGGCAGTAAGGTGACAGCAGGTAGCACAGCGCGCACACTGCGTCAAAAACCAGTACTGCCGAGAAACAAAATGGTGGTGAGCACAAAGTTGCAAAAGACGTTTACCACTGTCACCGCGTTTTGCGTTCAGACATATCACCGGGGCGTGCTTCTGATGAAATTAAGAGTCCTGTCTGTGGCAGTGGACAAGAAAGTGATCAGCTCCCTGTGGAAGATGTCCTTGAGCTCAAGATGGCTCAGTGATTAAGTAGGGAAGGCTTGCGGTTCAAACCTAACTCCGGGACTTCGACTGCACTTATCTATTCTTGAGAAATCTGGCACAATCTCAGTCCTCGTGCTTCTTTCGAGTGGCATGGCAGCTGGACACCAAAAGGGTGTTACAACAGAAAGATCAGGAGTCTTTCAGTCAATCGGAGATACTGTGCGTAAATACATACGATAAACATAGAGCGTTCAGTATTTTAACCATTGCGAGTTTTTATCGAAGTAGGAAGTCGGACAGTACAGAGGTGGCTGTTTACAGGTATCCAGGAGGAGTAAGTAAGAGTAAGAGTAAGAGAATCTCGGCTTGAGACTAAACCGACACCGACGCGACCCGCTTCGGCAGCTTCAGAATTGCTCGAAGTTCCCATTCATCCAAACAGAAGGGGTGCCGTAAGCTCAAAAGCTGCACTTGAATCCTGTAGTCAAGTTTCAGGGATCCTAAACATAAACCGAAAGGATACCTAGGGTCAACGGGAAGGGCAGCTTGTTGGCCAGCCAAAACGTTAAGGGCTGCAACAGGAATGAAAGGACGGAGCCTGAATAGCAAATACGGAGCAGTATGTGTGAGTGATAGTGCGCAACATGCCAATTTCATTGGCACCCGGCTGAAATGCCTACAGCTGAGATCTACGTACGAGTGACTGTCAAGCGAGACAAGACGGGATAAAGAAACAATAGGGAAGATGATAGGAATCAGCAGACGTTTTCACTTATTCGCCCGCCAAACTGTACGCAACAAGTAAGGCAACTCGATTGGTGGCACCAAATGATATGGCACGAGGTCAGTTGTAGTTACACAACTAATGAGTGTAGGTGGTCTACAATACTGCCATCAGTTTCGCGCCGTTACTCCTCCAAAGTTAATCGCCTCATTTGTAAGGGGGACGAGGCAGATCGACCATACTCTTAAATGGGAAGAAAATGGAACGCTGTTGTCTGGCGACATGCCGGAGAGTGATGAGAATGAGCCCATGTAATCTTGAGGCTATGTCAATTTTTAGGACTTATCTGCATGTGATTTTAGTCTAGATATATCCATCATCCCAAAATCATTTTCAACCGACGTCTACGGGGAAAGAGCACCACTATTAGTGGTATCGATATTGGGCTTCGGCAACGATTGGCAATAAAGAACATTGATAGATTCATAGGGCACTTTCATGCTTCTGACCAATTAGGTAGCATCCACGGTATATTGGACGGACAGCGGAGTGAACTGAAATTACCACCATCCAGATCACATGCATACAGCAAACAGTCGACGTTCAAGAGTTGAGGTGTGCCATTAATGTTAGTTTTGAAAAGTTCGGGTCCCAGCGCTGAGCCTTGGAGAACACCACAGTGCTTGTGCAGACAGGTTGACTGTTATGGATCGTGGCCAGATACAAATACGAGGCTTGCACAGAAGCTGTTGACGAGGGACTTCATTGAACGCTTTCCTGAAGTCAGTATACACCACAACTATGTATAATCCGGCATCAAGTGCTGGTGTCAATCATTCACAAGCGGTCGATTCGCAGTAGAAAATTCGGTGTTTCTGAAGTCCAGTTTGGACAGAAGAAATCATGTCCTTCTCGCCGAATTGCCGTTGTATCGTCAGTTATATTATCCACTCACAGCACCAGTTGGAACTAGTGGGCTCATGACGAGCCACTCTTTGACATGAGCTTGGCTACTTCGTTCCCACTCA
The DNA here is from genome assembly GCA_003604175.2 of Clonorchis sinensis. NCBI lineage: Eukaryota > Metazoa > Platyhelminthes > Trematoda > Opisthorchiida > Opisthorchiidae > Clonorchis > Clonorchis sinensis. The sequence goes on from CM030369.1 coordinate 215,419,466, forward strand.
TCGGAAAGCCACCCCTCAGCAAGAGGCCTTCGAAAGGTTCTCCAGGTTGCCATCCAAACACGCAAGGTTTCTGAGGGCCAGAGGATGTCTCATTGAGTACAGGTGCATGACTGGAATCTAGAGATTGTAGAAAATGATGCGGTTTAAACTAGACGTCCGGTGGAAGGGACATAAAAATCAAGCGGTGCAATCTCTCACAAGCATAAACCGGAGTATATCGTGGGGCGAGCGCCGTAGCCTAGTAGAGGTAGTCCTCTGCGTGTTCACTGCAGTTTTCCGGCCGAAGGATGGAACTTCCATTCCACACTTAGTCCTGCGATTTAGGTACGCACATAGACGCTTTAGGATCAGCTTGGGTGAAGGATTCTGGTTGATTTCGTAGTCCCGTTTGCGTACCACAAGGAGTGTGTAAGCATTTCGGCATGAATTTCAATTCGAACAGCTCTTATTGGAATCAGGTTTCAGGTAGTTCCAATGTTGTACTGCATGCCAGTGGTTTTTGTAATTCCAATTCAATCCATCAGGGATCTTTAGAGGAAATTCCCGTGACAGACGAGGGCGAATACTTAATGGTTCAGCAAGTTCCTCCGAAAATTCCTAGCATAGTTGACGTGCAGCAGGTGGGGTGTAGTCCAGTCGGTTGCTCGGCTGCTAGTCCAAGAGCTCCACGATCAGCCTTCCAGACTTACAGGTGAAAGATGGACGGAATGTGCCCGGGACTCCCACCCATCCAGCAGAAAGTAGATGCAGGGTGCAAACTAGGGGAAGAAAACTCATAATCAAGTCAGCAAACCGCCGGGTTAGGACCATATTCAAGGAGGGAGTAGACTATTCAGGTGGGAATCGAGTAGGCTGGGTGACATGTGTAATCAGGCTAAGGTCCAGGGCACGTTTCAGCAAGGTCTGTCCGAAAGTAGCAGCTAGCGTCAAAAATTGAAGACTACTCCATGTGGATGAGGCCAGAGAAATGTCACCACTATAAGTCACAACCGAAAGTGACATCTCATTTATTTGCCTGGAGGAAACGAATAACGTCAAAACAGATTGGCAGTCACTTTGGTTCATTTGCATGATGACTGGAAGTCGCTCATTTGCTGCTGGTTCTGCTAACACCCAGTCACGGATACACGGATCGATACACAGGATCAAGGCTTTCGACCAAACCTCCCGGGTCTTGTCATTCAGAAGCTGCCGTTCGTTTGAAAAACACAAGCGAAAAAAGGGTGTAGCACGGCTCTTTAAATTCTCAGCTCGGGGCAGCAATCTTGCCAGCGCGAAGCCTCACCTAAAAAGGCGTCTGGATGAGCTTTGAACTGGGGACCAGATGTAGCGTGAACCGTCGGAGGGTTATTCCACACACCAACTACCCGGAATGAGAAAAACTGTTGCCTAATAAGGGTGTGCGCTCTGAGCTTAAAAATCTCACCATGTCCCCGCCCTGTGTTAATCAGGTCAACGGTGAAAAACCTGCTGGTCAAACATTGTTCAAACAGGGCGTAAGTAAGTCTTATGTCTCCTCGGAGGCGACGAAACTAAGGGGGGAAATGGGCCAAGCACCGCGAGACGCTTTTCATAATCAACGGTTGTAAGGCCGGCAGCCATTTTCTTAGCAGCTCGCTGAACATGCTCAATGAGGGTTACGTCTTTCTTGCGTCCTGAGTAGACAACTTGGTTGGCGTATTCAAGAAGCGGTCTGACTAGGCCCAACAGAGTGTCTGGAAGTCCATGCGAGCAATACGGGAGAAAGCTCGCTGAATCAACCGTAGAACGGCGAATGCCTTTTGAGCCCACTTTTCAAGGTGCAATGAGGTTATGTTTGAAGAGAGCCAGATACCTAAATCCTTTCTAGTATCTATCCTCTTAGTGTCTTCTGGTCAGTTCTCACTATTCACCATGAGTTCGCTGAGTCTCTTCCGAATGACATATGGACGCATTTTTGTCATTCAGAAGGTGCCAGTCCCACGACCCCTGCTTTGCAGCGCCTACATTTGGAGGGCACTGGCATTTGAAACCCGGGATTTCAAGTCGTCCACAAAAGTATACACGGGCTTGAAAGAATATCTGGAAGGTCGCTGACATAGATGTTCCAGGACAGAGCCTTGAGGAACTCCAATGGAGACCGGCGCCAAAGAAGAGTAGGTCGAGTCTACTTTCACCCGGAATGTTTTCTGATAGGAACGTCCAAATCCAGCGTAAAAGTTCCCCTGTAATCCCGTAATACTCGAGTGTGTGGAGCAGCGGGACGTGTGGAACTCGATCGAATGTCTTTGAGAAGTCGAAAAATACGGCATCTGATATGATTCCTTCGTCCTTAGCTTGGGATAAGCTGTCCACAAATACATATTCGTTACGCAAGAACGATTTAGGAGAAACCCGTGTTGCACTGGGGATATCAAGCTGTTGGTGGTGAGGTGATCTAAGATGGCCCGCTTCAAAATGCGTTCCATCACCTTGCACGGTACGCTAATGAGGCTAATAGGGCGATATATCGCCCGGCAGCTACAGGCCTATTAGACCGACTATAATCGGTCACAAGTTTTGGGGATTGGCGTGGGAATGAACTTTCGAGCGGAGGGACGATTACCTCCCCACACCGACCGATGAAACATCAGGTGGAAATGCTTTGTCAGTGTGAGCAATGTTTCCTTCAGGACCCTTGGATGGACACCATCTGACCCCAACGCGCTGAAGGGGTTTGGCTTGTTGAACCCATCCTTTACATTACCGAGGAAACGCCTTGTAGAAAACTTTGAAGAACCTGCGAACTGCGACAAAGCACTTGGATGACGGTGATTGTTCTCTCCACGCAAACGCTATGTGTGGAGGGGGCGACGAAGAGGTCCAAGTTAAATTTGATCCAGTCAAAGCGCCCAGTCTGGCCCAAGAGAAGGGTCAGACATGAAGAATTTCGAAATCAAGCCAGAAAACTATGCACAAAGAAAAAATGTAAAGATCCTAACGTGCCCCGAGGACACCGCCGGCGGAAGCAGATATGCGCCCAGCGCCCGGTCTATTTTCGCCCAATCAGAGCAGGCCTCAAATCTGGAAGGCTAGCAGCCCAGGTTTTGTCCAATCACGTGCTAGCTATGGGGATTGGTTGCTTCAGCCGCCACCCCCTAACGCGGTATGAAATCTTGTGAAACCTTGTTCCAATCCTGTGAAGTAGTTACAAAACCTTTCTGCATTATTTTGATGTTAGCATGTGCATCAAAGAAACTATATGGCAGACGTTAAGAAGTAAGTACGATGATGCTTGAAAATTGGATACCAAATCCGTCCAAATCCTCTGACTTGTGCACTATTCTGACTAACTCTACAGGGGGGAATGGATGTCGATTGTTAAAGGCCAGTCCCCAGTAGGGGGATGTGGAGCGGAACACGCCTCATATATTCACTTACCCACGTGATTCCACCACTAAACAGATCGTCTTGCTAGGGTGTAGCTTGAAATTTCCTCTCCAGTGGAATCTCACTTTCCGCCGGTCCCTCTGAAGGTGTTAAATAACATGTTAGTCTCAATATCATACCACGCACGGTGATTGAACACATCCCAATGGTAATGTTCACTCCCGGCCGGCTTGTGACACACCGTCAGTCGCATCCAAATGGTACAGTCAGAAAGTCACGACCGATGTCAGTTGTGAGTACCCAGGGATGCGCAGAAGCAGAGCAGTCACACAAAATACTGACCATTATTTGACGCAGAAGAGGTTATTCCTACGCTGTCGCAAACCAAGTGCGGCGGACATCGAGGGATGAATAACGCAGCTGTTCGAACTTTTTCAGTCAGTCTACTTCGGGCCTTCTTGCGTGATAATGTCCTGCTTACTTGGGCAGTCTGATACAAGACAAATATGAAGGACGACGCAATATCTTTCCACATTTTAAAACTAACATTGAAGCTCCGCACGTCATACCCCCTAGCAAACCCAAGGTCTGTGGGATCCGACTGGAAAACCTACGGCTGACCAATCCTTCCATTTTCAGTAGAGCATTACGAGGCTTAGGTTGAACCCACCTACTGTTTTTCTGCATCTGTCGGCAAGGTCGTGCACATTTACGTCAGCAAGCTTTCGGATGCGATTCCAATTTCACGTCTGCCGTTCGAGGGAAACCTGATGTAGAGATTTCAGTGCCCGCGGCATAAACAGATATCAATGCTTCCTCCAGAGCGGATCCGAGAAACGCTTTCGTCGTGCACTCCGGTGGCGGGTCGGATGATATTGCAAGGCTAGATACCGAAAAAGATAGGGCGCCCTGTCATAATCAGGTTTGTTTTTGCAAATTTATCACGAAGAGTCAGCCCGAAAGTAAGTGGTTGTTCTTTGGATGATTCAGCGCGCCTTCTCCATTATTGCCTTAATAAATCTCAAGATACACCTTTGGGTCCACGTCAGACAGCCTGTATAACACTTCAACCAACCTGCCTAATCAATACACAGGAAAGATGTACCCTAATTGGGCGTATTCAACAAGCTTCACGGTGGTGGGTGCCGACCTCGCATCCACCAACCATTGAAAAAACGGAAATCCTGGACCTCTTTTCCTTATATGGTCCTCGCCTCCGAATGTTCCTCACTCTCAAACTTCGTCCAAGTAAGTTTCCGCCAGTATATTTTACCATTGGTGCTACTGAAATACGGCTTGGACACGACGGAAATATTTTCAAGTTTAGATTACGCACATTAATTGGGAAAGAATATTCCTAGTGGACCGAAAAATATTCCGGGTTTAGCTGCCTCACATGTATAAGTTGCTTGCACTCTAACTGGAGAGTCGCTGTTGGCTTCTGTTCACAAAACACTGGATATCTGTAATATGGAAACCCATATGCCTCATCGTCAGAACCTCTGGCTGACCAGGTGACGGCCTGAGAATGTTCATCACATTTGTGCTCAATATGGAAGTTGTCCTATACTGGTTTGTGGGGGAGCCTGATAGATAAATGTGGTAAACATTGAGGCTAGTTGCCAAGATATTCTTGGTTTTTTATCAGCGAAGCATTCCTGAGTGTCTCTAAGTGCATTTCGTTAAATCTTCTGAACACTACATCACCCTAGTCATGCTAAAAGACTAACAGGCTGAGACATCAATAAACCATACTTAGAAATACCTGATCCGAAACTATTTTGATAACATACTCCCTTAACTGCCTCCTTCCTGTGTTTCAACCATCTGTTTTCAATGCTTTTGAAGACAGATGGCTGCCGATGCCACTTCATAGCACCTTGGCTATGTTCGTTCTGCCCCTGTGCAGGGGGCAAAGACCGTACCACATCAGCAACACTTAAGAAACTCTGGCTGTGAGAGGAAAGCCAGTAATGCAGGGGCAAAGACCGAGTTCAACGCATGCTGCACTCAAATTAAGGAAGTAATATCCAGGCCTAGCGATATTGACGCAAAAATCCTCCTAAGCTTCGGTGGTGCAAATAAATGGGGGGGGGCGATAAACCACTTGTGGGGCTGAGCGAGAGGCTTGCCGTGGCTGCCACAGACCTATACAAACTTAACGACGCTTTGTGGGGTCGTTGGTTCGGGCGCACCTACAGGCTACTAAGCTTAAGTACCAGATCAATAGCGATGCTCGCAGATAGTTATAATGAGCTGAAAAAATGGGCCTGTGTGGTGGGCAGGTATTAGTGGAGTACTGCGTGTCAGAACTCTTCAGTTCACATTTTCGGCCGTTCAACGGTGTTCTTGAAAATTCACGAATTGTCTAGCAAATAGCTACAGACCTTCGCTATAAAAAGTCTGTGAAATTGGTGATCCAGCTGAATTCTGTCCAGTTTCACCTTTTTCTGTTTCACTGAACGCGCTACAGGACCTAATGCGCAGCATCACGCGAATTCGTTCAGGGCCTGCAGTGAGGTGCGTCAATCACTCCTAAAGATGCGCAGCTTCATTGCGGACGTAGCAGTACACCTCACAAAACCCCAGGGGAACCCGTCCTCAGAAGAGCCCACTCCTGGTTCTGTCTGATGGAATCAGGCGACGCTTCCAACTAATCCCCTGAAAACTCTGCCGGCGCAAATATTCTTGCGACAGTACCTAATGATGTGCTTCACATATTTCATCTAAATACAGTCGTCTGCATCCAGAGAACTCCCATCACGCAGCTCAGCGCTAGAGAATCAGAGCTGCATGCCACTCCAACTGGATTGCCTCTGAGTCATTCCTCAGGACTAGACGTTTGGAATAAAATGCTCACATGGCTAACTTTTGACAATAAAACCCCTTTTTCTTTTAAGTTTATCTTGGTTTTTCCCTCGGCTAGAAGCTACATTTTGGTTTTGTTATGCAAATTCCTTATGTGCGCTACCTTTACCTTCTTCAAGGGAAGCGGCTTTCTGAAAATTCACCATCATAAAGGAGTAAAAATACCAGTCTTGTTTGAGGTTTTCGCCCCCGAAAATACGCTCGTGCGAGTCAGATGTGGCAATTTGAAAAGTTGCAATCGTAGTCATAGCTTGTACAGCCAGATCCAGCTCTGAATATCCACGAATATTTTTCTTAACCCGTTGCAGGGCGCTGGCGTGGGTAGACTCACCTATGTCGCGCGCGCACCACCGCTGAGAAGTTAAACGCTGATTTTATGCCCTCGCATTTCCCGCATTCCGTGATGTTCTACAAGGCCAAGTGACTGTTTTTACCACCAAATGCACCCACTAAATAGGCGGCAGATTTAAGCATATAGCGTTCTCCCCAACAAATCCAGTGATAGTGTCCATTACGAGCAAAGCAATGCCAGTGATGAGAACACAAGACTTGGTGGTAAGCAGTTAAATGAGGACATGTGAAAGCAATCAGCGCTCTGCGGATAAAATATACTGTTCCGACTCGTTTGATACTGAAGCTGGTAGCCTGCACCATCTGAGATGACGCCGTAATCGATGTCTCGCTTGGGACCACGTGGCATCATATCTCCCCACAGTTAGTAATTAGAGCCCTATTATCATATTGTTCTCAGTTGGCCAGTAGTCCAACCGCTGCACAAACTATGCGTTGCACGACTTTACTCTTGGCTTATTCGGTAACCATTGTCTATCACCACAGAAGGTAGCTGAATTTATAACTACACTCTCCATTTTTTATCTCTGCCTGGAGTGCGCCGTTGCTGTCGTAAAAACACCTTTCCGCCGAAAAATGTAGTACCAGCTCCTCCTCTCTGGACTCCATTGACATAATGCCGCAGGAAACAACCGAAGTGCCCCTAATGTCTTGCACCTCAGAACACTCATAATATTCTCATGCACCGACTAGCCACATGATCATGGGACCATCGAGTTGAGCCTAATGAGTTGGAGGTATTATCCATTTATCGGTTTATAACCCTCCCACAATGTATGTACTTCTACTAAAGTTTAATAACGATGATAATGTTTATTCCCGATTAGCTGGTGTCATGCCATCGGACATGGTACAATCAGAATAAATTTACGACTGATGCCAGTTGTGGATACCTAGGAATGCGCAGAAGCAGAGCAGACACAAAATATTGGGCATAATTTGACGCAAATGGGGTAACGAATAAATCAAGCCTAACAAGATCAGACCGTGTCAATTTGGTGGGCAAAAGCTCAGAGGGGAAGGGCAAACCTAAGGAGTGCTGTCTAGCAAGTGATAGGAAAGCTGCAAACTGCGGAAAATAGGAGACCGGAACAACGAATTTGGAGAAGTATCAGTGGTTCAGTGATCCGGCAGGCCAAGTTGAAGTAAAACTAAAGACCATTGCATACAAAGCGTCCCCGATAACGTCACACGTCTGCGTTTATTGATCCAATAACTTAGCTTATTGTTTTACAGAGAAACTGGGACACTAGCTGCCTAAAAATTACAACATGAGAAATTACCGGCTATATACCTTGAATTTGGACTTAGTTGCGACATTAAACAGGTATGACATCTCAGTAATGTCGCTGATTAGCCTGTCCTGGTCAGCCATCCCATAAACAATGAAGCTTCTCACCGCGGTCATATTTACATTATTCCCATGCTTCATCTCATAGATGTGACCGATGTTTCACTTGAAACAACCGGTGGGATAATTGTCACGAATAAGTTGTTCTGATATGTGAATCAATGGCCGTTTTAATGTAGACGTACCCCAATTAAAAGTGCTTATGTCCCGTAGGGATAAGACGCACGCCACTACGTAATTCCCTGACTGACTTTCCTTCACGCCAGCCAAAGCAATAGCCAAGCAATTATGTGGTTGGTAGGGGCATTCGACTCGTCAAAAATATCTATAAAATCTTCTATAGGAAATGCCATCATCGCAGTCACATGGAACCGTCCCAAACACAGCTTTTGGCTTGCAATCCTGCAGCGAGCTTTGGTTCTCGTCAGTGGGCTTCAACTATTGGGGTCTGAAGTGAAGAAGAAAATCTGCACAAACAGTCGATATTCAATAAAAAACCTAGTGATGTTATCCAGACTAAATATAATGAGTGCAAAAAGCGAAGGAGCCATGTGATGAGATCGACTGCTCAAATATTCAGTTTGTTAGATCGTCTAGCTGCCAAGAGAAGTATGCATCTTCAAGTGCCTGCTTCTTTGACTTGCAAATATGATACCCCTAAATTGGACTGATTTTAGCTTGCACCCCGTCCACTTTTAGACCACAACCTCGACCTGGATGCAAAGCGCTTCAAAAAATACGCGCTCTCGTTTAATCATCGACCACTCGTCTTCCTCAAGAGCCTTGCAGTTCTTCTTTCCGTCAGGTGAAACATTCATTCCTGTTTATGAAACAGTTATTTGCTCTTATTCAAACAGTTATGAAGATAGGCTAAATTGGTTTGCTCCACCCGAACTATCTCTACCATGGTCGAACTGGACATGCTTCTCCTCCAGGCTAAGTGAGCCATCGGTTCTGACGCATTGAGCTAATTTTAATAACAACATATATCAGAATACCCCCCTGACCACCGCCTTGAAGTAATGCGAATTCGGTCTTCCTGAAGGTGTTCATTAGCGTTTTCGAATGCGGTACCTGCGTTCCTCTCCACACATTTTCACTTTATTTGCAGAGGAGTCGTATTCAGTAAGCGCCATTAAACCATCCTGAAAGTCAAATCTGTCTAGTACGATATGCGTCATTTTCCGCAAAGAATGACGAAGCGATTCAATTTTTGATTATTTCACTCCCAATATCTGCTTCATATTGTCTTTTTAAGCGTCCTATAAGGCAAAGATGGTGAGTGCAGTGTTGTTCTTTCGACATCGAATACACACTTTTGGTCGCAGTTTTTCACTACTATTTGGATTGTTCTGAATAACTTATCAGCGCATTTTTCGCACGTATTGTTGTTCCTTACATATCCCGGTACAACGTTAAGTATCAATAATGAGATTAAACGCAACTTTTTGATGCTCAAACCACGCCTTTCCTCTTCATCAGGGCCATCTTTTTGGCATTCAAAATGTTGTAATTTCCATCTACGCAGCATTATCTGCAGCATTCAGGCACTCAAACCTTCAGGATAGCGATCATAGAGCAAATCTTCATTACCCAGCTGCAAGCACCGGCTGGAGTGGTAGTTGGTCCTTTGGATCGTTTGGTCTGTCTTGGAATGGCTGATTAGGTGATCAGATGTGATGATTGGGGTGCGTGCAGCTTGCGCTGGCGCAGTGCTAGTAGCAGGCCCTACTTGCGAGTCGGAGGCCCGGAATTCAGACCCGGTAGGACCGCTGCTCCGCGCTGCTGATGGACTCCAATAAGAGTGGAATGCGGGAAGGTCCATTTCACCTCTGGTGTGGACTCATCGATGTATTTGCGCCAGGAGAGTAAAAGGCCTTTCAAAAGGAGTAACGTCCAATTGAATTTATTCAAACGGGCTTCATTTATTCTTGCACCCGCAAACTCATTTCGCTGCTTCTGAAATTAGCTACAATGAGACAAATAGGTCGACTGTCAGTGAGAAAGGCTTGGAACCGCGTGCAAAGACATCGTATTGAAAGGCCTGCCCATGTAGATTTTCCCCTTGATAAAAGGCTTCGCAAGCCAGTTAAGCGAATTATCAGGTTTTCCGAGTTTTCACATAGAGGTTAAAACCATAAGAAAGATCTCATCCGAAAAACAAGGGAAAGCATGGCTTAATATCCACTTAAGGTTTCCGTTGGTTTATGTAGACACCTGGTCCATGGTAGACATGGTTGCGGTCATCCACGTAATTCCACATTCACGGATTCACGGATTCACGGATTGATGCACAGGATCGAGGCTTTCGCCCAAGTTTCCCGGGTCGGTTTTGTTCTTGTCGTTCAGCAGCCGTCGTTCACCTGAAAGGCACAAGTGAGAAAAGGGTGTAGCACTGCTCTTTAAGTTCTCAGCGCGGGGCAGTATGTTTGCCAGCGCGAGGACTCGCGTAAATGACCTGAGAAATATGATAACCCCGCCAAATGGGTTAATTTTTCGCTTTTATGCGGTTCTCCAAGAAAAACATCACCAGAGAATTACGTAAGCTAAATTGCATAGCTTAGCTTTTACTAAGTGTGATTCTGCAAGCCAATGACCTTACTAACCCTATTCTACCAATGAGAGTACGCCTTCATTGAGTGCTGCGCGGTTCGCCGCACAGCTTTCCGATGGCCGCGGGCTGGAATGGATCCACAAACCAATTGCATTCTGGTCCTCCGCCGAAAATTCCTCCTCTGCGATCTAATAGCTTGCTCGAAATAGAGGCTGCTTAACTGCAGCAGATTTTGCAGCATCTAGTACTCTTTTTTGCGGCATATACACTAAAATTGGGACGACGGGGGCAAGGTTAGCTTACCCCCTCTGTGAGGATGACGCGAAATCGTGAAGCGTTGGGTAATTTCTGACTCAATGGAAGACACAGCGGGTTTTCGCCCTGAAAAGCATCTATCCTGTTGAAATCCACACCTGTCTTTACCGTCGGATAACCAGAGCGTTATCCGCTGTAAATCCGTCTGGCCATTCGTTTCTCCATTCTGCCAGCTGTGCAATCGCTATATGGCTTTTCTGAACTTAATTACATCGCGACGAAATGTCTCTCTCCTCATTTCTGATGCAGCTCTTGTCAACGAAACTCAGTGCAAGAATCGAATTAATTATTTTTGAACAGTTCTGCGGCCCTGTAATCATTTGATCTGAATTGAATTGCGCACTCGTTGTCTTTTCTCAGTCACTGATCTGCTTGCAACTTAACACATTTTTGTCATCTCAGTTGTATATTCCATTAGGTGCCACTGGGTCCGCTATACCCACCGCGACGAATGATGAAGTACAGCTGTTTGCTTCTCCAACTTTTCATTCCGGACCTCCAAGCAGTATGGAACCCCTTTCAATCCGGGTTTGCAAGTGAAGCAGACGGAAATTCGTTCAAAGAACACATCCGCCACTGCAAGCGACGGTGGCTGCGAGATGTGTTGCGCATGCCGAGCTGCCGTGCTTAGCTCGAAGTGGCGGAAAGCCAGAGGTGGCCAGAATATGATACGGGTAAAGCAACGAAGGATGTTACGAAATGTTTGGGCGCTTTTGGTGTTGTTTGCATTCTAAGGTGACATCTTTGCGACCCTGGCCCTATAAACTTTCGGAAACCCTGACTTCATTGACATCGTTTTTTGGAGTAGAGGGGTGGACCCTTTTCGACATCGTGACTTTTTCATCACAAGGATGAAGTACATCGTTATGAAGCGCCTTCCCACAAGGGATCACTACACGTACAAAAAACCACATGGTTCCGGGGTACTCAGCTTATAATGTGTGGCTGCGGTAGGTCGCTGCAGTCACTCGACCCCACCCCTCCGGGTCCATTAAGCGATAACAAACGGACTCTGAGTGTCGTCGTCCGTCGCAAAGCGACTGGACCTTATCGTGGTGTGGCGACTTACGAACCTCAGCTATACCCAAGGGTACCTATGCAGCATCCACACGGTTTCTCCTACCGGGTTGGCCAGTGGGTAGCTGTCCGACAAACACTCTCCTAGTCTTCCAGTTCTGGAAGTTAGAACACGCATGAAGCGCTTGTCCTTGAAGTCTAGACCACTATATCACTGGTGCCTTCTGGGTCAGGATTTTGAGACCCTAACTATCCGGGTTTGCAGGTCATGGCAATCTTGAAACACAAAACGAAAGCAACGTTTTGTCACATCGGCCGTCGTACATCTACTTCACTGCATATAGCTAGACGGATAAGCCTAAATGTGTCATTCCTAACTCATCGTGTCGCGTCGTGATTCAGCATGATTCTCAGATTTTTTCGAAGGCGTAGATACCTGGATCTTGGTCCTTTTCCCTAAGGACATGAGAATTTTCACGTACTTCCTTTTTCTTTTCAATTTTACTGGGGCTATGTATGGTTGTTTGGTGATGCTGACGTTAACTTCCATTTTTCTTCTTGTTTAGTGAGAGAGCTCCAAGTAGACCGTCTTCAGGAATTGCTGATAGGAGTGCGGACGGTTAGGTCATGTGCTACGCGTGCCGAAGCACCATCTAACGAGACGAGTGTTGTTCTCCGTGCCTCCATCATAATGGCTCAAACTGTGAGGTGGACAACGCATGACTTAGCAGAAGGGCGTGAAAGTGATCACAAAGAATTAGGCTGTTGTTGGTGCTGTACGGCTTCCAGGATGGGGTCCGCGTCACCCAACCTGTGCTTGGCTGGAGACTGCAAGAAATGGCGGCTAATCGATGTCAGTGGCGTTCGTGCTATCATTTTATTTCCCGATTGTCTGATTGAGCGCTCGGGGGTGTTGGCACCTCAGAACGCTTGACATAGACCAGCACTAGGTCCTTTCCCTCACTCACTCTTTTCCTCTTCTTTTCACTCTGGGGCTTCAAATATAATTAGACGAACTTTATGATTGTACGGCAGTGAAGCATTAGTGTCAACATCGATGTTGCTGTCTTTGCTGATGATAATGACGATGATGAACTGCAATTCTGATGCTGAAAAAGATCATTTCTATCGAGAGCTATCAGGGTTAATTCGTCAAGCAAAAAGCACTGACGTTGTGATCCTCGTGGGCGATTAGAAAGCTAAGTTAGATCGTCTGAGCTCCTTCGAATCCCATTTGGGTGGCCGATTCGGAGTCGATGCTTGTCGCACAGACAACGGAGACCGACTCTTTTAGTTGTGTGCTGATCACGGACTGTTTCTCGCAAGTACAAACTTTCAACATAAACGTTCGCATCGCATAACCTGGCGGCCACCAAATGCAAACCAACCGTGGACGTAGTTGGACCACGTCATCATCATCATCGACAGCATGACATCGGTGTTCAACACCGATGCTTCGCTGCCGTACAGCCATGGTTTATTTGAAAGCCTTATTGTGAAGAAAAGAATAAAGATGGACGGGGAGTGGACTTATTGCTGCCTTATCACAATCATTCCGAGGTGCCTACACCCCCAAACACTCATTCAGGCAATCTGGATAGAAACTGACAACAACGCCACTGACATCGGTTGGCAGCCATATCTTGCAGCGTCTCCAACCAGGCGCAGTGGGGATCACGCGGTCCCCATCCTGGAAGGCGAGTAGCACCGACAGCACCCAAACGTTTCGTAATCTCTTCATACCCTTCTGCCAGGTCAAGGGTTGGCCACCTCCTTACGCCACTCTGAATTGGGCATGGAAAACAGCACTCTCTTCGGCAAACGATGGTTAGGCATGCGCAACACATGTCCCAACCAACGCAGCTTCTGGTGCTGGACACATTCTTCAATGGAAGTACCCGTTGCACAACCCAAAACTCGCTTTCTAACTGCCTCGTTACGGATTCGCCGACACCAACCCACACGAGCTATGGTTCTGAGACAACGATTGTCGAACACCTGAAGACGTCTCAGTTCCGCTGCTCGAACAGGCCAAGTCTCACAGCCATACAACAAAACAGCCCGCACTGTAGCTTGATACACACGTCCCTTGAGATTCAGGGACACACCACTTTGACGCCATAGGTGTCTCAAATTAGCAAACGCGACCCGAGCCTTGCAGATTCGTGCATTTACCTCATCTGTCACACTACAATCAGAACTAATACAACTTCCAAGATATGTAAAACGCTCCACAACTTCCAGTGCCTCTCCCTGGATTGTAAGTGGCGTGTTCAGTGACTGCATGTCCAGGAGCATGACCTTACACTTTTGGGTGCAAAGTGCATACCAAAGGACGGGATGACTTTGGTCAGTTCATCCAAAAACACCTGCGCCTTCTCCTCCTCTTCGAAGATGAGAACGATGTCATCTGCATATTCCAGATCGACAAGGTTTTCGTCAGAGGCTATTTGAACACCGGGGTTTTGGAGACCTTCCAGCGTTCGTCTCATTATTTCATCGATCACGAAGTTAAACAGGAATGGGGAGAGGCATCCCTGACGGACACCACTTTGTGTACGGAAGCTTTTGGAGAGCTCGCCGTATACTCTCACGTCCGGAAGTCTGGGAATACAAAGAGATTATGTTTCCGGGGCATTCCTTGGTGGGCAAGCGTGTCAAGCAGAACAGACCGGTCAACCGAGTCAAATGCGCCTTGGAAATCCAGGAATACTAGAATTGTGGGTCGCTTATACGTATGGCGTTCTAGCACCTGACGAAGTGTGAAGATTTGGTCAACACAACCCCTACCAGGCGGAATCCCGCTTGCTGCTCTCGAGTCAGTGTCTCACGAGCCACCATAAGGCGACGAAGCACCAGTGACGCCAACAGTCTCGTTACGACCGGGGTCAAGCTGATCCCCCTGTGGTTGCCACACTCACTACGAGCCCTTTTTTGAAAATGGGCACTATCACCGACTCTCTCCAGTTGTCTGGGACAGACTCTTTTCCCAAATGCAAGCAAACAGATCAGACAAGCGTTGACTGAGGATTTCACCCCCATCTTTGAACAATGCGGGTGGGAGGTCATCCGGACCAGAGGCTCGGTGGCGCTTGAGAGAACATATGCAGTCATAAACCTCCGAGGCCGTAGGTGTTCCACGTTCACCGTCCAGGGTTCTACGTCACCTGGGTTCCAGATGGGTGCCAGCGTGGCCATGACAATTGTTGTTCGAAGTATTCGGCCCATCGGTCGAGACGTTCTTCTTTATTCAAGATGGTCACTCCATTCCGATCCTTGATAGTTTCGCTCACAGGTGGTTTCCGGGACCGGTCGCACGGATCAACTGAAATAATCTTCGGGCATTACCGGCTTTCTGGGCCTCTTCCATTTCCTTGGCTTTCTGTGTCCAACACTTCGCGGTCGGCTTGCACGCTCACCTTCACTTGACGTCTGATAATTCGTCGCACCAAGTGTTCCGGGCCGGCTGGGATATTTCTCCGAGATTTAAGCAGTGCCACCGTTCGGTCTGATATCCAGTGCTTGAGTGCGCCTGGTGGTGCCGTGCCAAGGAAAATCCCAGCACTATGCAAAGAGGTGGCCATCTCGTCCCAGTATGTATTCAAATCTGATGGTGGAGCATTTGGAAGAGACCTAGAAGACGATTCTGGTAATCGTTCAGCTGTAGCACCCTCGGTGCCTAGCTGCCATGCCACCCGAAGGAAGCACGAGGCTGATACTGCCAGGTTGCCCAAGCCTAGACAGGGAAGTCGAGAGGCAGAGGCAGTTCGAACCACGGACCTTCTGGTCAGTACGCTCGCGTCTAACCGCTGAGCTATCTAACATCCGGATCTGCCAGTCTCTCAGTTGCCAAGCGATTTGTCCGCACCTTACGCGGTCCTGGAAAACGTAGGAGAAGCGACTCCGGACGAGCGCGTCGGAATCCACAAATGTGTTCCAAAACGACCGGCAGTCAGTTATTGATCCGCGCCATCGGTAACTGATGGCGATGTGGTCGATTTGAGTTTGTGGTCGGCGTGCCGTTGGAGGACACCATGTGGCCAGACGACTTCGGCTATTTCGGAAGTTAGTACTGCATAAAAACAGCCTGCGATCAGCTGAAGCAATCGTTCCCCATTGTCCGTACGTACCGAGTCCAATCCATGTCGACCTCCTAATTGAGTCTCAGATACTAAGCCTGCCCACTTGTGCATTCAAATCTCCAGCAACCACCACGATGTCTGAGCTTTTAGCTCGCCGCAGCAGGGCATTCAGGGCGTCATAAACCTGTCTTTGACGGTGTCGGAGCTACAGTCAGTTGGGGCGTAGGCAGACACGATAAACAGACATCGATCAAATCCCGCTTGTGAGACTCCTTCACAGACGTTGCCAGACGAACCGCACAGAGGCGACTATCAACAGGTATCCAGTCAAGCAGGATACTTCCGCCCGGTGACTTAGGACGATACCAACCCCTGCACATCCAGCCGCAGCACTCTGGATCACCAGAGGTGCGCAGCCGAAGCGAGTGGAGACTGATGGGGCGGTTAGCTCAATCACTGTGCTTGCATCTTGAATTCTTTTCGAGACACAGCACACATCAATGCCAAGCGAGTCCAGTGTGAGAGCAAGAGCAGCTTGTTGTCCTGCTTGCTTCAGAGTGCGCACATTGAAGGCGGCCAGATAGACTGAGTGTCGAGGCTTGAAGAGTGATTTGAGATACCTGAGGATGTCGGCGCCATGTGACGAGCAGATGCTGCAGCAAAACCGATGCAGACGAACGGAGTCATCAAGTCCTAAGTGCTGGGCCTACAAGAGGAAAGTTATTAATGGGGTGGGGAGAAGGGAAAGAAAAAGTATGTGAAAGAGAAAGAAGGGGGCGTCAGCAGTAGCCTGTTTTCGCTTACCCGCCCTGCCGTATGCAGCAAGTAAGGCGACCCGGCTGATGGCACCACGCAACGGCCCATGTGGCATGAGTGTATTTGTATGTGTGCAGTTCATGGTTGTACGTGGGCTAGGATACTGTCAGGGCGCTCACACCTAGACAGGGGGACGATTAGGGTTCTCAACCAAAGCCATTGGCTCAAAAGTCATAAGGCAGCGGTGTTTGGCGGGAAATGCGAATGTATTACTATTTCTACGGAACAATTCGCCATATGTTCCAACCCCCAACCTGGAGGACCAGGAGACTGTGTTCGTCGGACCTCTAGCCATTGACCAACCTGGTATGAGAGACTGTGAGTGTCGGGGGGACACCCCCCAGTGTAGCTCAATGGGTCACTGAGGTGCGCAAACCGTCACACCACGGTAAGGTCTAGTCTCTTCGTGACGGCAGTGAGCATATTGATGAAGCGTAGCAAAATGTGAAAGGAGCTATGTTAGCGGCATTCAGTGCTCTCTGTCTGATTTCTCATATTCAGCCGCATGACCACTGGATACCGTCGAGATCGCTATTCATGTTTGGTACCAGAAACCCCACACTAGCAGGCAACGAGTACGACGGCGCACGCAAAACCCTCAAACGCCAACTAGTGAAGAGCTTAGGGAAAGACCGAGAGCTCTAGTGGGAATCAAAAGCTCTAGAGATGGAGAAGTCTTTTGCTACCGGGAACAGCCTTGCCCTACACCAACTGAAACGATCGACCGGCCGTAGGGCAGCAGCAGTCAGTGAAACGATAAGTGAAAAAGGTAGCTCATTAATTCATTCGCAAAAACGTCGACCGAAAAGAGGGATCGAACAGTTCGAAGGACAGTTTAACTGCCTTCCTGCAACACGGCCTCTGGAGATAGCGCATACGGGCGAATGGAATGTAAACCTTGATCGCCCTTCGGAAGAAATAAAGTATGAAATATCCGTACTGTAACGTGAGAAGGCAGCAGGACCGGGCGATCAGTATTCAGCCCTCTTCAATGAGGGCAGAGAATCCCTGGTAACCTATCTGAGAAAGCTTATTGATGCTATATATATATATATATATATATATATGCATAGCTCCCCACCCAATCAACCCAGTTAACAGTCCACTGACAGTTCTCTATTTACGCACCGATTCATCAGCTGCCGCCTGGTTGACTGACTAACTACCAGACTCCCCAATTTTCTAAATCCAGTGAGAAAGCCTTGTCTAAGATTGCTTTTTTCAGTTTGCTTAGGCATCTTACAGACAACTTGGTCGCAACTAGAGACGTCATAGTGAGTGTCATGCCCCAGTCCTCTTCTGCCAGCCTTGTATCGACCGAGAAGCGGTCAGTCCATGACTTGGAAACAAAGCATGAAAGCCATTGCTAGCCAACTCAGTCGGGTTGGTAACTGCAGTCTCACAGGATGGGGACCGTGAGACGAGACAAACTAATGATTGGTGACCCGGACAGATGTGGCCGTTTCACGCAGCCAATAGCGGTGTTGCGTCACTACGTAGATCTAAATCCATGCCATGTCAGACAAACAGAACCGTTCTACATCAATGGACTGATTTAGCCGTCACCTCCAACGCTTGGCTCTTGTTCCCTTATTCTCCTTATCCCCGATGAACGAAGCTATAGCAGCTGGATCAATCGTGCTTCGGTGCACGGCTTGTGAGCCAAAAACCGAACTGAAATAAGTCCCAGTAATACTTGGCCTGTAATTTGAGGATTACCTTTCACCTTTGCTAAGTCAAAGGTAGCGGGAAATCTTTCCCGCATGCTAGCGAGAATCTTCTTCAGAACGCCGCAATCGTAGCCTTCGGACTCCGGTGTTAGCACCTTATTTGGACGACTGAACGTGTCAGATTACCATTAAATGGTTGAACATGAGGCTTATTTTGTAGAGTTTTGAATCCCATGACAAGCCCCAAAGTCTCAGTGTCCCTCGCGCAGGCCCATAATCCGATCTGTTGCAATGCTAACACACTGTCGTCGTACGGAGTTACCGGCGAGAGCGATTGCATGACATTCTTCCAGTCCGTTATTTTTTGCCAGCTATTTTCATCTTCGACTACTGTTGTTTCCCATTCTAGCCCATGCTATGGAAGCGTTGAGGACCACGCTTGATAGCACTGACGGGCAAGTGGCTACAGTGAGTCGAACCAGTTCTCCACCTCCGCTAGACGTTCTCACTCCGCCTGTAGTAGCTGAATATTGGTGCCATACTCAGGTAAGTCCGTACATACATCACCTTTTTACCCTACCTTCCCGTGCCAGGTTCGAGTCACGAAAATGAAATACATTTGGACAATAAGCAATTTCAGTTTTTGTCGCGAAGAAATGGGCGAGGTTGTTAAAAGCTCGTTCTTTTCATGCGGACCAAACGATAAGTTGAAATGGTAAGTAGTAGATTAGGACAACTTATGCGCATTGTCATCCTCGCACTTCCAAATTAGGTGTCTACGCATCAACCCCAAGGGATTGGATGAGGAGAGTCGGGAATATTTGTCTCTTTATCTACTCCTAGTCAACTGCGGTACAAAAAGTGAAGCTCGTGCAAAGTTCAAATTCTCCATCCTCAATGCGAAACGTGAGGAGACAAAAGCAATGGGTATGTTGGTCCGAATAGCTGGAAATTGCGGATCTTTTCTTTTTTTTCGATGTTGCATGAGGTCAATGTGAGCACATACTTCCACCGCGATCCTCCTTGTAGAGCAATAGGTTTACTAACTCCCGGGACCGTTCACATCACTCATATGTTCATACAGAATCCAACACAGCCTCTCATCTGATGTGTGTTTCCGAGTTACGTGCACGGGGCATTGCGGGGTCAGTCTGACCTTTTGTCAATTGCTGGTTTCACGCTAAGGGAACAATCTGGGAAGAATGGTAAATGCCAGAATTCCTTTTCAAAAATAGGATGCACCTCTTTCAGACGGCACTTTATCCTCGAGACCCACTCTGAAATGTCGGATGTTTTCTTCCCTGATAACTGTGCTACCATAACATTTAAAGTGGGCGAATAAAGACTTATCGCAGCCGTGTGCCCTATCTCGCTTGGGGCTTTCAATTTCCTCCCTGGCCGCAGTCATTGTGGGTGGAGGCTAAGGTTGGTAACGTCTTTCAATACTTGGCGCGCTGTTCATCGACAGTTGACAGTTTTTTTCAGGTATTATGTGAGATTGAGCGGTTTGGGGCTACTTTTACCACTTCTGGATAACGTGGCTGAGTGCTTAGTTTCTTGTGGAGTTGTCCGGCGCGTCCGCGCATCCTCGGGCTACGTTAAGCGGCTGTGCGACGTGACGGCACGACGTACACCAACGATAAAGACCAGTCGCACAAACATGGGATCACAGCATGTTTACTTTCTGTTCCAGAAGCCCTCAGGATTAATCCTTTACATAGAGAACACATAGGTCAGTGACATTTCCATGAAAAATCGAACTTGACGCCAGGACCGTGGTACAGTTCATGAACGCATTTGTTTTCCTTTAGTCGGCTTTATACTTATATCATTTCCGCGTCAGCTGCTGCTGATGTTTCCGAACCTGCCGACTTTTCAGTAAAACAAAGCTTCTCGCTCCGTCCTCTGCATCGTTCCTAAATCGACACTTTTATCACTCTTTGTCTCACCCTTGTCCATTTACAAGAGAGTCAACGTGCCTACCGATTTGTGCAAGGAAAGGACTGGGGCTTCAAAAAATTTATTCGGCGGGATGTTTTGATGGACGAAGCCAATGGTCTACTTCCCAACGACCGATTGACCATCCTGTGCGAAGTGAGTGGCTTTGTTAGTGTGCTTTGCTGGATTTAGCAGCTTTCTCAACTATTTTTCCGATGTAAACTGCCATTCTTTCCCCGACCTACCTTTGAATTGTGAATTTTTAGCTTGTGAGGTGCAACTGCACACGTTTCGCAAGGTGCAAAGGTTAAGAAGCGAGTTGTTTGCCGCAACAGCCTACTCCCAACATCCATCAGTAGCATTGAGCAGTCTTCGACAACCTGATGGTATTTCGCTAATAATAATAATCGTTCAGCTGTAACACCTTTTCAGGTCGTAGCTGCCATGCCATCCGAATAAAGCCCGAGGGCTGATACACTGTTAGGTTCCCCAAGTCTAGACGGGGGGAGTCGGGATGCCTGGGTTGGATCCGAACTACGGACCTTCCGTTCAGTAGGTTGGCGCCTTAATCGCAAGAGTCTCTCGAGCTCGTTGCCTTCTACTCATTCGGAAAGATATTATTTGGATAAAGCAGGATGCGGAGGAAAGCGAGTCATCCATGCATAAAGTGAAGAAAGAATCGGAGTTTGAGTGTGCAGCTTTGCCATGTACCGTTTTCGACAGCTCGCCTAGAAGTCTATCAATCGGTTGACTATCCCTGATTGTGGGCCAAAAGATGGAAGCTTAGCTACGTTTGATTTGTCTGATTCTCAACTTGGTACCCCGAACCATCTTTCGGATTCTTTAGCTTCTGAGTGACGTGATTCTGTGATACGAAACAAGCAACGTTGTTTTTGTTTGTTAACTCGGATTTAGTTCTCGAAGGCACATGTGGTCTATGAGAGTTCAGCTGATGTGATGAGCACGCACTAAGCATCGCTGTGCCAATGCAGAACGGATGCGGGGTGTGAACCGTAATGTCGAACTTTGTTATTGTAACACTGCGAACGTTTATGCTAACTTATGTGTCTGGGTCATGCTATGCTGGTAACTTCAAACTGCCGCGTGATCCTTGGTAGTGTGTGGTTGTTCCACGGGTCCCGGAAATATGATTTCTCTACTGTACGATGACCCTCTTGTAGAGAGATGAGTGTACTATCCAGAATCGTTGCTACCGGTAGAGAACGATCAGCAGCGTCGTCTTTAGGATATAGGATATATAGAATATAAGATGAGAATTTATCCACGAACAACGTCCCCGTAGCCACATGTCTTTTGTTCGAGGATTCACGTCTAGTGTTCGAAGAGCAGAATGTGGACGGCAAGGTAGCAGGAAGTGTGTGGAGAGCAGAATCTTCAAGGAAGCTCCTGGATTTTGGGGGTTGATCTCATCCGCCCAGTCCGTTGAGACTCACTTCTCTGGCCCGTGCGCATCCGGATGTCGTCCATAACACAATCTGTTCTGTGGTTGTTGGTAGCCGGCCTACGGTTCACGCGCCAATCAAATAGCACTGACCAAGAGTGCATATCTTCTTCGTCAAATGGGAAGGCGATTGACACTGTTCATGTGAGCCATCAATGGGCTCATGTGTCGCTTCTTGGTGGGATGCCCGATTGCTAGCCTATGAACCACCACCAGAGCGTCATAAGTTCATGTGCGCCAGTCATCACACCTTGCATGTTAAGTGGGCTTCGCGATGACTTCTGAAGCCCGATTGATTTCAGCCGAAACTGAGTTGTGTTATGTAATCCTGCCTTCTTGAGTCGTATCCGACCCTCCCAACAACTGGCGGTATATTCATTTGCACGCTTGAGGCAAATCGGAAAGTAAGGGACAAGCAGCTGATCAACAGGCTTGCTGCTCAAACCGTCGGCTTTTCCGACCTCGCGAGTAACCTGGCAATGTTCCAGCCATCGTACCCCGTTCAGATTGGATGACAGCTTTGTGCTAACATAGTGCCACATCTTTGTGACTTCGTTCTTTGAAGATTGGTGTAGCCTTAACGCTATAGTATGATTAAGATCGACTTATTATTTGATTTCAGAAATCTGGCTGTTATTAATTCGAGGGAGTTTTTTGGACTTCAGGTAGACGTTTGTGCCTCGAGGATGATAGTATCTTGGATTACAAAACCAGTCATTTGCCTTCCAATCAGCCGTGCTGGAACTTGATTCTTTCAACTTACATCTGTTTCTTAATATTCTCAAAGTTAATAATAAGGTATCGAGTTTGAACGCGGTTGTCGCCAGCAGACCAGCCAAAATGGAGCACTTCCATCCATTTCACAGAAATCTGCGTTATTCACACTTGGTGGGTTGTCTTACCAGCTGCATTTTCCTATTATTAGATGGGGAAGAGGAGATTTCGATCGGCGAAGTATTAGACCGATTCATGCAGATTAGGGAGTTGGTGTTACAGCGTTAAAGAGCCAACGCAACAGACCAAGCAATTGTATAAGTTGGGATACACAGGCCTGCTGGATGTTTGTTCGAGACAGCAATGGGTGTAAACGTTTAAGTAGGTACGTCATGGAAAGATGTATTCTGGTTGCCTGCTCGTGGCCTTGAACCCGGTCACCAATGATTGTTGGTAAGTGGCACGAAATAAACTCAGTCTAACGTCGAGAGTTGACCGGACTGTTGTGGAAGTTGCATTTTCCACAGTCTATCATTATCAAATGAACACATCTGAATGGCTCCAAACTAGAAAAAATCAAATTTAGTAACTCTTCATCTATCATATTATCTGCCAGCCTATGATGTTTTGTTCAAACGGGTAAAATGGAGTGTTTGTTAGTTGTCCACACATCGTTCTCGCTTGAGCAACATTCTTCCTGTCCGGCGCGATTATTCTGGTTAGTTCACACCAAAAGGGATGGGGTCATAGGACTGGCGTTTCGTTCTCATCACTATGTATGTTTGCTCGTTCCGGGGTTTACTCTCCAGGCCACAGAACCGTGGAGCGGCTATGTTTCCAACACTTCGTTGGCGCATATCCATCCAAACACGCTTGACGTGTATACAAATCTCGCAACTGCTTGGAAGCCCGCTAAATCAATCGATCAACCGTGAACGGGTTCGTGATAATTCAGGTAATTAGCGTGCACCGATGAAGCAGTGGTAACGCACTCGCCTCGCATGTCTGATGATCTGCACGACCAAGGATACTCACTGCTGCAAGCTCCAATGAGAGCGCTACTCGAGTCTGGTGCACCTGAATAATTGTGCCCTGACATAGGGAGGACGGTTCAAACGAGAGTGACAATGCACTTTCTGTATATCCCGAAAGCGCTCACAAGCACCATTCCTCGCTGTGATAACATTCTTGTCTTTCTTGATCAGTAGGTTTACGGAAGTCTCATCCCATGGCATCCCATGGTATGCCGCCAATGTTCCGCTGATCGTCATTTGCCGCCCGATCGGGTTCATTTCGCCACATAGACTACATTCTTCAGTGTGACCGATAGCCGTGTCGCACTGCAGAGGACTGCATTATTGATTTGCTTGAAAATTACATCCACTCCTGTCACACTAGTCCTCTTGCGACTTAGGTTGTTGGCTATAAATGAGCGTTGGCACGCCACTCATCGAAGCCACTGATGAACGTTGTGGCGGAAAACTTGTCACTTTCGTAACCGCGTGGGACACCAGAACGCTCACAAGGCTGCGGGTGACAGTTCGGTTAATGTGATTATAGTTGACGGACGCATAGATTTTGGCCTGCGAGTTGAAAGCAGACCAGCTTTCGACCAAGTTTACTCATGTCAACGCTATAGTCTCGACACCACGGATGAGAACATTTCCCCAAAACGATATATTTCGCTGCCACAGTGCATCACTGAGTCGAATTTGGCAGGTGGACGCAAATTCTCACCCGATTCTGTAGTTTTCGAGATCGTGTATGCAATAGCGTGGGGGAGGTAAATATGTTTAGTATTTCTCTGATTGCCCAAGTAAAACTAAAAAAGACGAGCGCTGCCGAGAGAATATTGTGGAAGATTGCGGTTAATAAAACCACTTGTATCGATTTAACATAGCGTCCAAGGCAACTATTGCATCAGGAGTTTATTTCATGTTTCGGTTGTATCCAGTTAATCGGAATGTTTAA
Source organism: Clonorchis sinensis (assembly GCA_003604175.2). Classification (NCBI taxonomy): domain Eukaryota; kingdom Metazoa; phylum Platyhelminthes; class Trematoda; order Opisthorchiida; family Opisthorchiidae; genus Clonorchis; species Clonorchis sinensis. The sequence goes on from CM030369.1 coordinate 215,443,923, forward strand.
TGTAGTCTCTTCTCAAAAGAAAGGCCTTATCCGAAGATCATCTTCAATCATCGTCCTCTGTTTTCGAAAAAAAACATGCGCTCTCTTTACAGCAGGTGGAAAGCTCGGGTTTTGACATCGATTTCGTGCAACCTCAAGTTTTCACATTCATTTTCTACCATGTTTGTATCTGTGTAGGTACTCACGACAACAAATGCTCCGGTTTGTCGTGTGAAATATGGCTTCGTTGTTGCAGCTGTTTTAATTGTCTTTCGGTGAACTGACCCGATGTCTTGGAAACAAAAACGAATAGAATATGCGGAAAGTGCGTGAAGCCAGACGAAGTGTGCATAATGCGTTTTTGGTGCATATGTTAGACCATAATGAGGACTGCAGGTGTGAACTTATTAGGAAGAGCAGTTGGGGCGAGATAGCTCAAGTGGTTAGAGCGCGAATTTACTGACCGGAAGGTCCGTACTTCGAACCTGACCTCTGCCTCTCGACTTCCCCTGTCTAGGCTTGGGCAACCTGGCAGTATCCCAGCCCTCGTGCTTCCTTCGGGTGGCATGGCAGCTAAGCACCGAAAGGGTGTGTGACAGCTGAAGAGTTTTTTTAGAGCAGTTGAACAAATGGTTTTTCTTTTGAGGCCGCCGTCATGTCCTAGTGCAGAGTTGTACTTCAGAAGATATCTTGTTGGTTAGTCCCACTAGTTGCGCGGTGGTTTTATGCCCACAGTGGGTGTTCATCCATCTAAACAATGTCGCCTGTCTGTCTGTCCAACGTTGGTGATGTTTATATGGTCGTAGAATGATTAGGCTGTCCTCTGACATTAAAAGTTGGAACGATGAGACCTTGTCTAACCCTTGAGAAACATAACCAAGCAGAATTGTACTTGCCACTTCGAGAACAGGTGGGAAGATAATGCCCTTGCTCAGCCACATTGCGTCCGCCCCAGCCAGCGAAGACTTTAGGCATTCCTCTTCACACCAGCCCAGTCATCCAGGAATTCATTCACGTCAAGAAGGATGCAACTGGACCATTTTGTAAGTGATATCTCTTAGCTGGAGCGTGAGAGGGCTCATTGGTTGGGGCACGAACTTCTTAACCAGAAGGTCCGCATCTCGACTGTTCTTGTCTAGGCTTGGGCAACCTGATAGTATCTGAGCCCTCGTGCCCCCTTCGGGTAACATGGCAGCGGGGCACTGAAAAGGTGTTACAAGGTGTTACGGTTATTGTTATTATCTCTTAGTAGATGACATGGTGCCGTGCCTGCAAATGCCTGCAGGATCCTACAGGAAATGTCAGTTACACTTTCATGAGTGTACTATCCCGGTACTTCAGAATGGAAATGTGGTGAACCTTAGTGAAGAGAAACGACGTCGATCACCGCACTACACATTTTTTCCAAGAACTATGAATGAGGAGGAGTTTGTCAATATCCAGAGTAAACTCAAATTGCACATCGGTGAGAAATTTATTCAGTGACTCATCAGGGCTGCAGGGTGAGCTGAAATGCCAGATATTAGTGAGGTGGTATGCGACAGTTCACCACGTCGTTACAAATTAGGAAGATTCAGATTGTTGAAACTGAGTCTCTATTCGTCTACGCTGAATGTGACTGGACACATTGGGTATGTTGAGAAATTTTGTGTGGACTTCTTTATGTGGCTAACGTTGGGGCTGATTCTGGTAGGCGATCCAAATGAGGATGCATCAGACGCATACGCCATGAAGATATTTAGAGTGACGTAATGCACTACTTATAAAGTTACTGAAGATTCTTCGACAGCCCATGACCGGTTTCGCTCTTCTTGAAGTTCATCAGGTAGGCGCAGTCCCGAGTTTCCGTCAACCTTATGAGTGATCTTTTTTAGAGGTATGGAGTAGGAGGCCTCTCAAGGTGTATTAATTTCGAAGGTAATCCCATGGGTCCAGATTGAAGTGATCTCAGTTCGGGGTGATGATGGTGGAAACCAGTCAACAGAAGCTGACCCAGTTTGGGATGCGTTGGCCAATCCGCCGACGGATCATGTGTGGCAGTGAACGCGGTTCACTTGGTTCCTGTACTGCTGCATTGAATTATGCAAGAACCTCCACTGATTCCTAGTCGTGTATACGACCTCCATGTTCATATCCTACTTTGGCGTCGTGCGCTAAATCCGTGTCATGCCAATTTCTTGAGGATTTTTGACGTGTGCCGTGGCATTTGAAAATGTCCGAAATTTCAAAGCCTTGTTTGTGACTCACTAAGTGGTAATACGGGGTCATTAGTGTGTGTGGAATATTTGAAGTGTGAATTTATGCCGTTTCTACATAACCAGTATCAACCAATACATGCGATATGCGGAATGCTATTTTAGGACGAATTGGTGAAATTTTCGAAAGATTAATCTTTCATTAGAAGGTTTTCAGAGGGTGATGTTAAATGCCTTTCGGCGGAGTGGCCCTAATCGAGCGGGTTTCTCTCGAAGGTGTTCCTGTATAACAGCTTACGCTGAGTGTGTTTTAAAATGTTTCTCGACTATTATCGTATCGTATACTGTAAGCTAATAGGTGATGAGCCTAAAAGTATGAGGATGACCCGCAAAAAGTTGAGGAATTTCCGTGTGAATGGACCGAATGTGTTGTATAGCTGATCTTTGAACTTCGCTGCGTTTCTCCTGCTGTTTCTGGTTTTCTGGTGGTGTGTATCCGATGCGGTTTCCACATTCCACTACACTACCGCAGTGGACTTCATTCTATCCGCTTAATCGTGGATAAGGGGAACGGCTAGCATGCATTCTTCAGGATCTATTTTCTAGGAACCACCGTAGTTCTTATGGTTCACACAGCTGAAAATCACGTTTGAAAACATCAATTACATGTGAAACAAACCTTTGTATACTATCGGGGTCGTGTGGTTATTTGATACCCTAATGTAGTGATACCCCAAACACGAGTATCGCACCTTAGTCGTTGTTAGGAGGGAAAATCCTTAGGCTGGGATATCTGAATCGGTCTTCAAGCCAAATCTCACGGGACTGTGGTGAGGTGTTTTTGAGTAATGGTGGTGGTTTCTCGGCAGAGAGGAGGACTATTTTGCATAGCGGTTAAAAGAAACCAATCAAAGAAGCAAAAAACCTGTTGAGATGATACGGTCAAATGAGCCCAGCGATGCCTTAGGTCTTGAAATTGCGTGCGGCCCATCCGATAGCTTGTAGCAAGTGTGTGATTCACCAACGTCAAATGACCGACGGAACTGTGGTCACGTGTTCCATCGGACCGCTAGAGTTGTGCTAGTGTTACGTGAACCATGTGCATGTGAATGTGTGTCAGCCATCCAGCCTAATATCAGGAATCGTACAAGTTGTTTCTGCATGCATCAATCTAGCTTATATTGGTGGATCGCAATTGTCTTTGCTGTACAGTGCATTCGATATCTAGTTTGGTGTGGTAGTCTGGGCTCAAAATGGTGCATTACAGCGTCCCGTGTCAATGAGATTTGCTAGGACTGAACTAATGATTGCAAGTGTAACTAATTTTGCCAGCTAGGATGGAATATACGCAGAAGCACGCTTATACGAGTTCCTCGTCCTGCCGAAGTAGCGTGCACTGCAGGAGCGATGGCTAGAAAAGGAAGTTAGCCTCCCGGCATTGATCTTAACATCGAACTACCGGCAAAGGTCAGGTGTAGTTAGTTAAATCTGATTATGATATGTTCACTGGTCGCATATCTGATCGGTAGCCTCCAGCAGTTGTCCGCGAGTGAATGGTAGAGACATCTAAGAAAAATGGTGTCTTTAGTCTTTAGATTGAAAACGGAATTTTTAGCCCTGTCGTCTCCCATCTAGAGGCATACGTTCTAAATCACGGGACTTCAAGAGTATCCTCCTTTATAACTAGGGCGTCCTGTTTCGTTGACCCAAGTTTTTGTTTGGGCAACCACAATTCATTAACACTTATGTTACTACACCAGGTCTCTTGCAGTTGCAGAGATCACCTATCGGCATCTGTCGGCACGTGTGGTTGAGTGCACACCACGGTGCGTCCTGAGAGCAGTCGCGCAGTTGACCCCAAAAGGTCGGAGGTAAAACCGTGACCTGGCATCTTCAACTGCCTAGCCCAATGTCACTCTTTGAAGGTTTACTCATTAGAGCTAACCAGCCATCACAATTTGCACAGAAAGCTTTGAAGCCCAATATCTGACTCCTGTGGTTTTAATCACGTCTTTTTTTAGCTGTTTACTATCTGTTCATTACATTTGTTTCTAGGGCTTCCCTATGCGTAATGTGTATAAGTTGTTTATCGCGGCTGAGGAGAACAGAACCATACATTCCTTCTACTGTCTTTTTGATATTTTGAAAAGATTTGTGAATTTCATTGAAAGTTTCGTCCCCCAAGTGAGGTCAATATATATCTAAGGGCCAAGAAACACTTTACAGCTGATTCCTCCTTGTCGGGCATCGTCGGCAGCGCGTACCTCAGGGATCTCAACAGGGATTGGATCCGCCATCTCCCGGCCAGTAGTTGAATAGTATTTTTTTCTGCCATAAGCGGCTAGCAGCAAGTTGATTAAATTTCATTTAGGCAGAACCTTCTGCGTGTGCTAAGTAAATGGATAAGAGGAACCATGTGCCTCAGATTTCCCACGTTCACTGGTCTATTGTCGCCGTAGTTCAGCCTAGAACATCTTCTTGGCATATATCACAGTTGATGTGCAGGTAACGAGAGCGAAGAATGGATGAGAAAACGCCTGGTAACTCGAAATCTACTGAGCTTTTAACAGCCGTCTTTGTTTTCTTTGTTGTATTCGTGTCGTATTTGCTCATTTTGTCATTTTCGTGGACTTTATCAAGGTGACACCGTAACTCCTCGTTCCTTGTGACCGACGTTCATAGTGCACTTCGATCGAAGACACAAAAGTATCAAGTAGGTTGGGGTTCCTTCGCAGACGATATAAAACGTCTCCTCGCATGCTCACAAAGGTTGTCTGAAGCACCCGATTACAATGTGCGACAACATTTTGCTCATTCTCTCACGACGAACGTCTCTGTTGTTGGGATATTTTGGTATTCCCTGGAGGTGTGTCTGAACCGCAAAGTGCCCCCTCTTCTGTTATGGATTCCTTGTTATGGTTCCTTGAGTGGACGGAGGGGGTAGTGTATCGGTTTCTCGAGACCCATAGTTAGGTTCAGCTGACCGACCATGCATGTACACAAATACGTCAATTCATGGATTCCCCTGCGGCCACCATCGTCAAATTGCTCCCATGGTACTAAAAAGATACCGTTGTTTCATATTCCACCTTTTTCTAGTGTTAATTGCCCAACCGAAAGGGGCTTTTGTGGTTGAATAAAGCCTACTGAGACAAAACAATTTTCGGAATGACTCGAAATTTTAAGTTTATTATGTGTACACCGTTTTCCTCCTAATGGGGTTGTTATTTGACTGAGTATTTCAGTTCTGACTGACACTGCCGATCGGTACCGGGTCGATGCGTTTTATGAAAGCTGTCTCACATGCATGTCAGCTTCATTCCACTTCTACTACTGAATGAGGTCAGTCGCAGTCCCCGGTGTTTTTGTCAGTTGAACAATGCGGTCGGTATAGTCCACTCAGACGATATAGGTAATGTTTTGACAGTTTGAGGGACTAAAACACCCCATTGTGACCGCTTTCCGCATCAGTTGATCTTTCATCGAACTTTTTATTGTGCGAGTTGTTCCCGCTAAAGGTACGCAAAACGCGGTCAAAGCCAATTTGCTTTTAACGGGAGATCTGGATGAATCTCGTCTTTGTGGCATTCTTCAACTGAATATGAGGCCGCCCCGTGCTTCATTTGGCACGATATTCGAGATTATGCAGTACACTTTCTTGTAGGAGCACTTACTCATAAAGTTGCTGAAGTCTGTTCGGCAACCCACGACCAGTTTTGCCCTTCTTGAGACCCACCTGATGAGTCCGAATAAGGTCTCGAAACCGGTCGTGCGAGTTCGAAGAATTTTCAGCAATATTGTAAATAGTGTTCATCCAAGGTAGTCTATTTTTATCAGTCTTAGGCACACCGGATACGATTGGTTTTCAGCACACAATTTGTCTTATTCATATCCACCCTGAATTACACCCACCATCTCACCCTTCCATAAACACACACTCCAGGTATCTGTCGTCGGTGAGACCCTGTCGGAAAGCGGTCAGGTTAACAACCAACCTATCTCAGTACCAGAATGCAATCTACACGAGGACATTGGTAGCCTCCTATTCAAACAGCTCCTCACCGACGTCACTCTGGTTGTCGTTTCGAACACAGACAGTGCCTGTTCTAGCAAATGTCAGACTCCAAATGCCCTGACTCATGGTTCTGGCTCTAGCTATGCACTAGCACGGTCTGATCAGGTGAAGAAGTATCCACAGTTTGAATCGGCCGGAGAGGAAGACGAGGAAGAGGAAGAAGAGGAGGAACAAGACGAGGTTGAGGAGGCCGATGAGTTCGATGAAGAGGATGAGGACGATGAAGAACAAGAGGGGAATGATAGTGAACGGGAAGAAGACTCACAACCGGTCCCGTACAGACAAAATAGGATTTCCTGCGTCCCCGATGATGCCAGTCAGCCGAGTTATCAGAATGTGGTGCCTGCGGATCGAGGTGAAGCAGAGGCGGCTGCGTCTCGTGGGTCTGGCGCTAGCGAAACTCCGGGTTCATCAGCCAACTCAGCTCCCGCTGTTCATCCTATCCAAGTCGCCTGTTTGAAGCCATCCTCCCTGACCCTGGCACCAGCGACTACCACGATTGTTGTACCGACGAAAGGGGTAATTATCCCTCTCAATCCGACCTCTCAAGCACCTGTGGGATTTTCCCCTGCCGCCCAAACGCTGCTCGAACCTCACCTGGATCCTCTCAGCGTCTCTTCAGCTTCCAACGTATCAGCAGCCCCCGTGGTCAGTACTCCGATCAATGGAGACTGGCGATTTACCACTCCGTCATCATCCAACAGCGCGACACCCGGTCAATCTGTTCTTTCCACAGATGAACGCGAAATGAAGTCGGACACGAGTTGTGACACTTGTGGCAAAGCGGGATCAAGCAATGCTAAAGGTGGGCCTGATAAGTTTTCTGTACATGGCGTCATGATTTTTCCATTCTGTTTTCCTTCCAACTCGAGAGGTGTTCCTTCTCGTGTGTGGTGTCCATATTCTCAAAAAAGCAGCACTTCGAAACGTTCGTTTCATAAAAGTGTAGTAAAGCGAATTCTGAGCTGTGAAGTTACTGCACACTCTGACCTTTGATTGCTTAACGTATGTCTGGTGGTGTGATCATGTTCAGTTACCGACAGCCGTGCACAACTTGCATACGTGAATAACATGGCTATTTCGTTTGGATGGCCTGGGTCCGGGGTCTACTCCTGAGTAACTTGTATTTGGCTAATGAATCCATCTCAATACTCTCTGCAAACAAACACCTACTTATCCATATTTTCTCTTCAACGCTTGTCGTGAAGACACAATGGTTCCAGGAGTATCTGATGACGGAAGTTGGGAGGAGACATTCACCGAAATCAGTCACCTTCCGACTGATGTTGCGTTTTTTATACTTTAATACAAATACGAAATCAGTCACCTTCCGGCTGATGTTGCATCTTTTCAGCTTTAATACAAATGGGACCTGGAGTCGTTACTCACCTAATTTGCTGCCGCTGTTTCCGTTGCTGTACGCCAAAAGCATTCCGAGGCAACGCCAGTCTGACTGCTTTTGTTTCAGCTAGGACCTCTAGCCTGACTGAGAATTCGATATGTGGATTCATGGAGAACTGATCCTCAGCCTTTGCACTGTGTCCGATAGAATGGAGTACTTGAATGGACTTACTCCTCTGCTGCGAATTCACACTTCAATGTGGCCGTAGGTAAATGTGCCGCCTTTCATAACTTCGTCAATAGTTCTATCATGATCACTATCTCTGTGACAACCCCAGTGACATGCGATCTATGGTTATGAATTCAAATTTCATGGTCGAACCCTCGCATTGTACGTTTGAGGACTCTTCAGACCAATGCACTCTTACAGGCCTTGGCTATATTTCGTGATGAAGATACCTAATATAAAACTGAGTAGGAGTGAGCAGAAGTATTATGATGGGTCAGATCTGGTGGCCCTCCTTTTAACTGAAAGGTTCAACCAGGAAGAGGTCACTCTCCATGATCTACTCAAGGGTTTTCCGATTAAAGGGTTCTATGCTATTCCCACCTGTCCCGTAACGACTGCCCAGTTTGAACTTCCAGACTAGATACGCAGTTGTATTTCTGAATAAACCGAACCTTAGAAAGCGCTCTCCATGTTATTTTCTTCACGGAACACACTACTCAAGGTTAATGAAAAGGCTGCGACGAACCGCCACTGGTTTTGCTCTTCTTGAGGCTCATCAGGCACATGTAGGCCCCGGGTTTCCCCCATCCTCACTTCCTCTCCTGATCTCCCCAACGAAAAGTCCACCGATATTCCTGGATTCATGCAGCAATTATACAAGCTACCGCCTCCAATGCTTAGTTATCTAGCCCCACCTCTTCAGACCATCGGCTAACGAAACTGTGGCAGCTGTATCCCCTGTTCAAAATGTATGCGATTTTTACAGCTGAAGATGGGGCTGACGATGATGCTGGTAGTGATGACGTACTTAATTGGGATGGTAGGTGAGAACACCAAATACAGGGCTTTGGTAAATAACCTGAAGTTTTTCAGTAATTAAGAATTGGACGCCATTTTTTGGTGAAATTTCCCGTTACAGGTGAGCCTATTCGTACCCGTGTTATTATCCCGGAAATTAGTCAAGTGATTTCCCCCAACCCCTCAGTCAGGCACCTCACTCCTGGGTTTTGAATAGCCTTCTCAACAAGATTTTACTTCGTCAGTTATCGGATAGGTTCATCATCGGACTCCCTCAACCGTCTTATCACGAGATTAGCGAGTCTTCGTCGAGTTCGGATATGTATATTACCTATAGCAATCCCATGAACCGGGTCCTTTGAAGTTGACTACCTAGCAATAATGTTGGTAATTCCTAAAATTGACAGAAATTTTTCCGGATGGATAGGTGTGACATTGTCATTCTACCCTGATCACCAAAGTGGTCAGTTACCCAGTAAAACACAAGAAGTGCAATAGGGCGGTAAAACCCCCCCGAAATATGGTGAGTATAGGATGAGCAGTACACTTGTACGTAGGTGTATGAAGCTAGTTAAATCTTCCGTATAAGAGAAGAGGATTTTTCAATTTTAAAGAGTTTATTGCAAGGCGAACGATCCGAATGAAGGTGGGCATTTAGAGAGGCTATTATCAGCATATGACTTCTTACATCTAAGGGTTGTTCTGTAAAGTCACTCATGCGGGAACAAGTAACACAATACCGTGGAACTGTCATTTCAACCTACCTAATGCGTTTACTTCGGATAAGAAGAGGAGTAAATCAAGTAAAAATGTCTCAGAATGATCAATTTCTGATCGAGGCTAGATAGCAGAGTGAAATACCAGGTCCGTGTTGTAATACCTGAAAAGAAACGACAACTACCAGTGTGGCGCCTACGTAGAGAGTTGTTTGTCTTCAGCGAGACGCCAATAAAAAGTCAAGAAGGACACACCTAAGCTTATTGAAGGACAAGGCGGTGAAATGAACAAGGGAAGCTTCACCATCAAGTGTACTCTGATTTATAGACACATTAGAGGGGTCACGACGAAGATAGCTGTGGGGAGATGTCACTTGGCACATTCTTCTCCATGATTTCCTGTACGACTGGAAGGGAGGTCGTAGGACAATAACCTAAGAGTTTAATGGCAACAGTCCTGCAAAGCTTATATGCAGAAGAACCGGTAAAAGGTGCGTTGTTGATATCCTCCTGATTGTTAGTCTTACTATCATTTCCTCACTCATCTCGTCAGTGCCACATTTAAGCAGGCGGGAAAATACACCGTTGGCACTCAGAGAAACTGCCAACGAACAAGGCTTGGATGAGTTCTAAGCGAAATGACAAATCCTCCAGTCACACTGGAGTATCAGTTCGAATGAGAACGAGCTAAGACAGACCTGACACCAAACGACCACGTCCCTGATTGGTAATTAAACGGTGACGCCAATTCCAAGCGCGTGTGGTGTTATTGTCTAACCTTAGGTCGTTCGTGTTCGATATTGTTTTCTTTTTTCTCAAGTTTCAAAATTCGTACATCCTTGCTACGATCGGAGGACTCCATTAAACATATTGTTTACAGCTGGCCCGCATAACTAGCTTGACACACCCATCGCATGTCTGTACTTCAGCCGTTTCATCGTTAACATAAACAGACCGATTCGGCAGTCTTTAAATAGTAGGAGCTTATCACAGTTAGCTTTGGGCGTCCAATCTCTGATGTGGGCAACAGATACGATACAGTCATTTAATCTGCATGTCTAGCAGGATGTAACCTAGACGACAGCAAAATCACATGTTCCATTCTGATCCACAGCGAAAAATCCTGGAAACAAACTTGTTGGCATACATCAAGCTCCATCGAACAGCGTATACAACTATAAGGTCAGAGCTACCGGTGCTTTGACCCCCTGAACTGTGAATGCTCAGGGCAGATCACAGGCATAATGTGGTAAACACGGTTGCAGTGACTAGCACAGCGGTTAGCGGTCTTTCGCAATGTAACATAAGGTCGGATTTGCACAACAAACGCTATACATGTCTCAGATTTACCTTTACACTTAGTGGCTCTTCATTACTGGCGCAGTTATTCAGTCTACTTGGAATCGTATCACAATATGATATTGAGTGGGTGTGACAGTACAGGTAAGCACTACTTGGCCGTAAGAAAAAACCTCTGACCACCTTCCTCTGCCACGGACTAACAAGGAAGGACCCAGCTATTGCAGGATGAGTCTAATTTTTAATGGTTCCTTCCATTTCGCCTCTTCCCGTCACTTGTTGCTTTACCATTCTCACCATGCTTTTGAGAAGAATAATGTAGTGTTTTGTTGGCCCCGCTATACAGATGGTCAACGCTGTCGTGGCTGTTGTCGTTCGGCCAACGCAACTCCGTCTACTTCGTCTACCGTACCCACCACCAGTGCATCATCCAAGTCAACTCTGGTACCCGCGACCGTAGCCAACCCGACGGACCTCGTCGGCAGTAGCAGTGGAGCCAATGGGTCGTCATCTTGCACGCAAAGTCTCCATCCACATCCATCAGTACATTCCAAAGAGAAACCGGACCCCGTCGAAGGTTTGGTCGAAGCTGAGACGTCCACTCGAATTCGCCGCAGTAATCGCAGACGAACCACCGCCACCAATAACACATCATCTACAAACACCACAGCCACTACCAGTGCCACGACACCAACTAGCAACAGATCATCCCGTACCCGTTCGTCCCGTGAGCCCAATCCCACTACAACCACGGTAACCAAAGCAGCATCTTCGACCACAACCTCCGCTCCGCATGCGGCACCCACTCCTTCCAGTTCGACTGCGATCGCTGCTCAACCTAGCAAGTTTTCCACGTCTACGACAGGACAGTTTTCTTCGAACGCAGTGAGCACAAACTCCCTCTGTGGGTGTAATGCATCCAATGCCACCAGCAGCACGAACAACGCCACAGCAAACACTTCGAACACCGTAGTTCTGCGTCAATTCGAGGCTCACAAAGCCATCCTGGCGGCGCGGAGTCCCGTGTTTGCTGCCATGTTCGAGCATGGGATGGAAGAATCACGAGCCAACCGAGTGGAGATCACAGACATGGAACCCGACACATTGGCCGAAGTACTTCGTTACATTTACACCGGGCAAGTGGTCGGTATGGACAAATTGGCGCATGATCTTTTGGCGGCAGCCGACAAAGTGAGTCTATCGAAGCCTACTCTCTTGGTCGTTTATAATAAAATTAGGCCGCCTGCCAGGATGTTGGTTTGGCCTAGTCGTCGTGGGAGTCTAGTTATTACACTGGACCCGGTTTATTCAACCGTTGTGCTCCTACCGTTGATTATTCAAATCCCAGCTCTGGACGCTCCAAAAGAAAGTTTATTTCTTCATACTTCTAAGCAAATTTGGCTCGACGTAGATAATATCCAGCAGTCAAGTCCTAACTTTTGGCTTTACAACTAAAGTTGTCTTCAATAATGGTTTCAGGGGGCGAGATGGTTAAAGTGGTTAGAGCGCGAATTTACTGGCCGGAAGGTCCGTGGTTCGAACCGGACCTCTACCTCTCGACTCCCACTGTCTAGGCTTGGGCAACCTGGCAGCTAGGCACTGGAAGGGTGTGTTGTGTATGAGGACTTAACCATGTCTCCAACACACAGTATAAAAGAGCTGAGATAACAATACTTCAGGAATTCTAACGAAACCTTGCTCCATCTTGAGCTGAGGATTCCAAACACACTGAAGGAAATGGATAGTGATTTCGTTAGAAGAAGGCTTTTCCGTAAGATCCATCTATTCATGGGACTTGAAAGGGGATGACTGAAGTGCCTCCTGGTGGATTTTTTCCGTAATTTCGGGTTATTTGCAACCACTGCAGGACCAGTTGTATTCTCAACCTGAGGCGAAATCTGCTCTGCTGGTCACGAACGCGTCACTTGAAACTTGTACGTGCTTCGGAGACTTACCCGTGGGAACCCTGTACTGCGTGGCCTGGCACGGGTTGGTACAGTGGTCCCTCTTCCAAGAAGAGTTGCAAGTTCCACCAAATAACCCTAGTTCCTCCTCGAAGGCCTCGACTAGAGCGAGCTGCTGCACTACCAGCTCACAATAACACGTCATTCTTTTGTATAGAAGCCGCTAACTGTTGATAGTGAAACATTTTCGAGCTCCAGCTGGCTCAATGGTTATGGTTCCTTGTTTGGTCGATTCACACTGGAAGGTAAAACATCTCAATTGATAACTTTTTTACGGGGAGATTTAAATCCATTCCATAGTAAATACCATTACCTCGCAGTACACATATCTGAAAGAACTGAAGGGCTTTTAATGACGACAGAGTTGTGGGCGCACTTAACAGAGGAGATAACGCCCGGACAGTTTGGAGAGACATTGTCAGGCTACTGGTCATCCAAACCTTTCTGAATACTCAGTCGTAACGATAAAGGAAATGCTTTCACAGCGACGCAGTTCGAAACGTTTGCTATCAGGCACCTCGAAATGTGTTTCTACATGTGAATGAGACTCAGAATATCTGTGGATGAGACGGTGGTGCTTCCCCGGACGATAACCTCGGTGGTCTGTCTCTTTATTTCTTCAGATGCGCATCTCCAGGTTTTGCACGCTCGAATACGGTTAGTATGACAAAAGGTTGAACGTAGAGAATAGCTGAGCTGAACCACCCCAATGATTGTTAGCTATCTTATTGATTGAGTCAACCTTCACATGCTCACCGTCTGGCGTTACCCTAAGGTTAAAACGTTTCAATCACTCTCATCCTATCTATCCCTCATCAAGGTGGTATGGCAGGGTACGTCCGGTACCACTTTCGGACAGATAATTGAGGTCGCGAATGGGAATCTAGTGAGACGCCCCCCTCCATCCACAAAAAACAAAGTCCATGAGCTACTCTGATACGGCAGTGAAGCGTCGGTGTTGAACACTGATGTCATGCTGTCGATGATGACACGCTGTTTATTGCTGAAACCGGCTTGTTCTAAGTACGAGTTGACAGTGAATAAGAGGAAAAACTTGACTGGAAAACCGGGGTGTATTACGTACAAGTTTAGGGTTTTGTACCCGCTCCCGCAAAACAGGCAAAACTCTCACTCTTATCCAATATGTAGCTCAGAATGAAACCGGTTAGATCAAACCCTTTCCTTCTTCGGATTTTTTTATCGATCTTTATCGTGCTGACCTTGGGTCCCACATTTTACTGCATTCACCCCTTTGACAACACTGGTATTTCCACCCCCCACCCACCCCCCTCCCGCACTTTATATCCGCAGTACCAACTGGAACGACTGAAAACCATGTGTGAAGAGGCTTTGGTCGAAAGCTTGTCCGTGGAAAATTGTTGTGATATTCTTGGTTTGGCCGATATGCACAATGCGGACCAGCTGAAAGCGCACACACTGGAGTTTATCATGCTGTAAGTTAGGCAAAGTGATCATGTGTCTAGGCCTGTATGTTTTTCAACTTGGTAACCGTCGTTACCCCTTTATTGCGTTTGAAGTCCGTCGATCGCTGGTTGACGTTTATTGATTACCCATGGTACCTGGTAGAGCTTCATTTTCGACGGACTTTTTATTTCCGCTTGCGCATGCATTGACACAGACAGTTGCACAAGCGAGCAAGTTAGTAAGAGAGTGAATTGGGCCCATTTCCTAACCGTAGAATGCATCATTTGTTTTTTATCGCACGCCGCATTGTGATTTTTTGCCTTTGAGTTGACATTCAAGAGATTTGATTGTGAATGGTACAGTGGTTTGAATCAGATTCTGAAAAATCTAGCTAGCTTTCGCCTCAGACACATCTTTACTTTGAGGTTTGTGCTTGAACAGCGCCACGGGCGATCACCGGAAACTTCTACAGTACCTGGTATCGTATCAACTGCCAACTCCCATGAACTCAAACGAGCCTGCGGTTGACTCGCATCTGGTCGTTGGCTTGTTCGCTGAGCTGACCAATTTGATTGGGCATTAACAGGGAACAAACCAACGACCTGAGCTACCGACATTCTGCCCTATTCCGCGTGTTTAGTATTGCCACTCAAACCTGTCATCTCTCGCCAATTTTCCGGTTGGTGTTATTCGGATTTTCATCAACCGCTTTTACGGCATGATAAAAACCAATATGTCGACAAATTCGAGCTGTTTTAATTAACCCGAATAAATCAGCGGTTCAGTTTATCATGCTGTTTACACCAGCATAGCAATAACCCCTCTTAACCTGGGGGCGAGATGACTCAGTGGTTAGAGAGCGAATTTACTGGCCTGAAGATCCGTAGTTTGAACCCTGTCTAGCCTTGGGCAACCTGGCAGTATCCTAGCCCTCGTGCTTCCTTCAGGTGGCATGGCAGTTGGGCACCGAAAGGGTGCTACAGCTGAACGATACAGAACGTACACTCCTAGAGTAACCCGTTTTCGTTGGCCTCTCAGGTTTTCTCCTGGCCTTTACGGAACGGGTTGTTGCCTGTCTATCTGCAATGTCTGAGTAGGCTTCGTCCTCAACTTACTAGTTGAACTGTTCTTTCTGTGAATCTAAAGCGTGAATCTCAACGTCATATTTTGTTGCTTAGCCAATCTTTAAATTATCACTGCTGATATATTTCACTAGCTTTTGTGAAAAAAAGACAAGTTAGTCACGCTTAATGGGTTACTCTGCTGCATGTCGAATGATTGTGTCACTGTGCTCTCAGCAATTTATATGCAGGGTTAAAACGGTCCACAGATGTTTAGTCGGTGACTTGTGTCGGCCAGTAGAATTAGTCACACACCCTCTACGACAGACATAATTGATTAGAATCACTGAACCAAATGGCTGAGTCACGTATTCGAACACGCTTTTGAAACACATGTTCCATGTTCGGCTATTCACAACTAACCAACTACTCGGGGTTCGTATCCGAAACCAATCTCTTTTCACCGTTTCCGACTCTATTCGATTGGTTCACTCCTCCAGCGAGTGGCCATCTCATATCCTGTTCTTCGGTCATTTGGAAAAACAAAAGGCTGTGGTGGATGGAACTTTTGTGCATGGTTTATGGCTGAAATACCGTTTCGAGCTTTCTTTTCTAACACCAACTGGTTGTAGGGTTTCGCATACGCCTATTTGGTCTCAAGTCACCGACAGACGAGGTAAAATGTGGACCATTGGTTTCGGTTGTGCGTTGAAACGATGACATCCTGGTTGTCTTTTGGTTGCCCCTTGGGAAGAATGCGGACCAGCTGATACCATACGAGCTGCAATTGCCCAGTCACTGTTTTGTCCCCGCGTGGTTGATCCGTTCTGGCGCACTGCATCCGTCGCCGGTAGTCCAGCTGTTTGTGTCTCTGAAGGCGGTTCTAGGCTCGTAGTTTGTTTACATTAACTGATAGATTCACCTCACATATGCTGATGAGCAAATGATCTCTTACACCTAGAGGTTTGTCTTCTTTTCACCTTAGGACAATGTGCCCATTTGGCTCATTAACTCAGCGATTTCGCAAGTTGGTACTATTTATTCTGATAGGACCTTATCTAACTGCGGAATTAATTCTTAGAGTGTAGTCAGATGAGCGCAATTTGTTATCGATCATTGACCTGAATTGTGGTCTGCACGGTTTGACAGAAAGAAATATTGAATGTCACCTGCTTTTTTAGGGTCTATGCCGTTGTAAGATGTCTGCCGGCAGTCAAGCTTCTGTGCACTCTTGTTTACTATCGCCTGTCAGTTGTCGGTACCTACACGTGCACCCCATCAAATCACATATTCCACCGGTTTTCTTCATTCTGACCCAATTCTGGGTAGTATAACCAATGGTTGAGTTCATCCTGCTGACTGACTCATCTGTCAATCGAGTGCAGTTACGATACTCGAATGATTTCCTCTTGGAATGTTGCGCGCGACAATGGAACTGTTGCAACGTTTAAAAAAACTCCTGAACTTCCAGCTGCAGACACTTCTCCAATAAAACCAAGTTTTCTCATCTTATCGAAACCAGTGCACAGAGGAACTGCTGCATTTAAATGATTAGTTTGCCAGCCTTGAAAAGTACTCTAGCAGAAATTGGCCAATCACAGTTCCAATGAAAAATCACCTTCCTTTCCGGTCCAGTTCAGTGTCTATTTTTGAAATCAATTTTCCAAACACTGTTGGGAAGACTTTGCTTTCCTAGTGATTGCTGATCACGTCTTGTCGAATGTCACTTCTGTAGTTCTGGCTCTCGGCAAAGAAAGATATCACCCCGCCCCTTAACGTTGCCACTTACTCGAATTGCCACAACAGTTTGTCATAAAGTGATTAGCATAGGAATGTGGCGCGTAAATGCCATTGTCTTCGGTAATTGCATTCCCAGCTCGAAGTGCAATAGCAGTTTAGAGTGTATTTTCTCCCATCTTGTCCTCTCCTGTTATTTACCACTGAATGCTCGTCGAGGCTACTTTGCTGATAGACACCTGATAGATCTCGATGGCTCGAGATGGTTCAGAGCAAATATACTGTCTGGAAGGTCCGTGGTTCGAACCCAACCTCTGCATCCCGACTGCTCCTGTCTAGCCTTGGGCAACCTGGAGTATCTCAGTCTTTGTGCTTCCTTCGGGTGGCATGACAGCTGGGTACCGGAAGGGTGTTACAACTGAACGATTATTACGTTTCAGATCTCGATGATCGTGTGATGAGTGCGGTATGATTGAGTGTCAACGCTCAAGGATGTTGACACAGCCCATCCAATAGCACTCATGCCTCATAGTTATTGCCTTCAAGGCACAACTGTCTCAATCCCTATCCTCCATAGAAGTAGGACGGTTCAACAGTAGCGAACTACTTCCCAATTACCATTATCCCCAGTTAACAGAAGTCTGATATCTGGAACGTATCTGGACTTCCTGTACACTGCTTATAGCTGACAAATCGAACTGACCACAACTAAATAATTCCTGACCATCCAAGTGTTAAACGGAATTCCGTACCGAAACCACTTTACCGCTCGCAGTTAGGTGCTGCTAAGACCACATGCGATTGGCCAGAAGATCGGGCCGTCCGGCATCAAGGTGAGCTCTGGTTGGGCGAAAGTACCAGCCAATCATAATCCATTATTTGCCGAATGCTGGTTGCCAATGCCGCTTCCAGAAGGCGTCGAAATTTCCAGAACGTTGTCGCCGCTACACTTCATATACGGCGTGCTGTACGTGTTTTTGACCTAGTTTTGGGTGTTTAATACACATGCACCTTTGGTGGCTCTTTTGACGGGAGCTCTAGCTTGAAATGTTAAGACCGAGAACTAAGCTGAGGCATTACCGTTATTATACTATGGAAGCTGGTCGAGGTGGTTCCATCTTTTGGAATGTTGTTCTTGAGAAAATCAATCAATGAATCACCTTAAGTAATAACCGAATCCCCTTTGAATTGATTAGTTTAGCTTTTTTCAGGGAATTTGTCATGTCGATTTCGAATGGTTCCAATGTGATTCTCCCACTGTGGGTTATAAACTAGGGTTCTGATCGAGGTTGAAATGTTACTTTTTTCCACAAACGCTTATCCGAGCGAAATTACTAGGGGAGTTCCTATCATTGTTTGGGGCGAGATGGCTCAAGTGGTTAGAGCGCGAATTTACTGACCGAAAGGTCCGTGGTTCGAACCCGACCTCTGCCTCTCGACTTCCCCTGTCTAGGCTTGGGCAACCTGACAGTATCCCAGCCCTCGTGCTTCCCTCGGGTTGCATGGCAGCTAGGCTGAACAGTTTTCCCATCATGTTTCTTTGAAATATGCGCCTGGTTGCCCCTGAATTCCCACAGGAATATCGTCCACAGTACGTGTGCTCCGTCTGCTAAGAGTTATCCAGTTGCAGTATGATTGACTATCCTACGGCATCCCACTGTGCAACACGTACAGTGCGATTCGCAGCTGATAACGATACTGGTGAAACCAGTTTGGGCCGTTTACACTCCGTCATTTTCACACATTTGGGTCAGTAGACAAACTGCTGCCGCCTTTGAGCTATCTCATACTGGACTTCGGGGGACGATTATTAGCTGGCACCACCACATTTCCAAACAGGATCCATCTGGAATGAAGTCACGGACAATTTTCATGACCCTTTCGTTTAAACAGGGCGTGTGTTTTTTGTCCGTGCCTTCAGAATCCAAGTAAACTCATTTTTCCATTCATTTCCCTCCCGTAATGGCTTTACTTTTTTCAGCATTCTTAAAAGCCTTCTCGCTGATTCTTACCAATTGATTTTTGACTCGTGAAGTCTCTCAATCCATCTATGTTTTGCCTTTAAATGATCAGAGCGTGCATCTCAGTATAATGTGCTAAGGCGCCGACTTTTTTCCAAAGTAATTGGATAAACATCCACATAGGTGAATGCCTTTTAAATGCTTTAACATACTTAGTTGGGATATGTTCCCATGGCTAGAACAAACCAGCCAAACGTACCCTCTCCGGTACGTATCACGGTTTACTACAATATGCCGAGAAGTCACCGCACAACCACTAAGGCGAAGTTGACATCCTAACTTCTTGTTTCCTTACTAACTACTAACTATTGTTGATTGCTTTTGGAAATAACAAGCTGAAAACTTCTCAGGTTCCCCGATTCCTCTCGATGGATTTGATGTTTTGCCTATCATACCAGTGGACCACGGTACAAATACCCCCTTAAGGAGTCTATATTCAAGTGATTTAGCAGACCCGTCGCTTCATCAGGCTGTTTATTTATCGGTTCAGTAAGTGAGTGGTATCGGACTCTCGGGTTACACATACGTTTCCTTGTTTGCCTTTCTCCCCGGTGCTAACCACAACCGACCGATTTGAACTGATTACATTGATCGCACTAATGAATCCACGGTGTCTTTCGGTGAATCTATCTATGTGGCTCTTCCTCATTAACTTGTTTATCTCCTTTCCACCACCCGTTTCTATAGACATGCGCATGACGTCTGTGAGACAGAGGGTTATGATCAACTGGTCAGACATCGTCCGCGCTTGTTAAACGAGTGCTTTCGCAGTCTTGCATCCCAGCAACTCCCCCTCCGGTGTTGGGCTCGGAAGCGCCCAAGGCAATCCTAATGAGCCCAGTTTCGAACTTTCAAATTAGTACACAGGATATATGTGTGCAGTCCATTTTCGTCTTGTCTCTGACCTCTCCCTCATATGGTCCTCCCCAGACCCTCCCTCAGACTAGTTATGCTCCATATCGTTCCACTCTGCAGTTATTCCAGGTCCACCTATGTTTTCTTCGGATGGGTTTTCATCACAATGTATGCGATTTCTGCTGCCTACCTGAACCCATATGCGCACCATCCATTCTACTCTTTTTCTATACCAGCTACTGCATACCAAGTCACGCTGTACGTGCTTTCCTAGATGAGTCCACCAGTTCCTCTTTTTCTCCATTCGTTGGTCTGTTTTTGTTGAATTGCTCGTTGCTCGATTCCTGTGTTATTTTTGCTGCGTGCTCTTTCCATCCCTCTTCTCGCATTTTTCTCTTATACTGGCTGGTTCTGCGTTATTCCGACTCAAGTCGTGTAGGAGTTCGGTCGACAGTTTGCTTAGGATACTGTTGTGGCCTGAGACCACACCCTTTTTGATCATTCAACCAATGAGTTCCGGTTCTCTGTTTCTGCCCATCGATACATAATGCAGTTTCTTTTTTTGTGCTTTCACATGTTGACCTTCTTGTTATGTACTTCTCGTCAGAAAAATGCTCCTTTTCCTCAGTGAAGCGGTCTTGAATTGTCCGTTCCGAAAATTCACCCTTGTTTTCACTAGACTTTGTGCTTTAATCAGCTAACTCGGGATGAGAGCACTCCGGCAATATGGTCACGTGACAACTGTTGGTTGAATGACGAATGAACCCGCAAAAGCAGTCGGTAATAAGCGATGATTTAGTCCTAATATAATACTAATTCCCTCTAGGGAATGCCTTCGGAAGATTCCAGAATGGTCGGTTGATGAGAACCGTATCGTACTTTGTCTGCGCTGGACAGTGAAATTTCACTTTTTGTCAGGATTTTTCAGGGATGTTAGAATTTTTTTGCCTCATCTAAGAATGACCCACACTATCGAAATATGAGCCTGTGTAATGCTCACCAACCTTCATCATCTTGGTCACCAGTGTTTTTCGTCCCAGTGAACTCGAGCAGAAACTATCGAACAGGACAATTTATCGAAAGGACTTATTCTTATATAACGAGGAAAGCAATTGAAATCATTGGGAACTTGATCACCATTGAGTTAGCGTTGTTTTTTTAACCTTCAACGGTATTGCAGCTGGAGGTGTTTCGCCTAGTGAGGCTTTGTGCTTATTCAGGGCTCGATTGCCGGACAACTCTGGTCTAGTCACATCACAAAGAGTTCAGCTGGTTTTTCAATCAGTTATACTCTTATCTATTGGGAGTGATAATCTGCCGGTCGGTTTGAGTAAACGACATCCTTGTGTTTCCTCTAGAGGGGTGGTAAATCAACCATTTGATGAAACAGAAAGTGCTCTGTTTTCTGTTCAGCACGGTTTGTTGCCTCAAGTGAGAGTTCACAGTTGAAGAAGTTCCGTATGTCTTCGGTGGAGTGTTCCACAAAACTGAAGTGCTGCACCAGACAGGTTCAGCAACATGAACTTGCAGTGCATAGGCCAAGGGGCGAGATGTTTAAAGGAGGAAACTCGTTCGTAATTCATGAGGACCATGATTGCTGGGTGACACTTTAGGTAATATGAGAACCGAGCCGTTGTAAGTCAAGATGAAACCTTAGCAATAAGCTGACAGTTATTTGATTTTTTCTTACCAACCCGTTTTTTTGTTGTTACAGTAGTCGTCTGATCAGGTAGGCTGAACGTCGTTTTGCAGGCTTCGGAATGTGCATTCCTGGTAAATAAATCAAGATCAACCTGCCTCATCAGTGCTAGTTACTTATAGTTGACGTGAAGAGTACTCAGTGAAAAACAAAATAAACGTAGCTTACGAGGTGGGTTTTTAGTCTGTTCACCGATATTGACAATTAATTCGATCAACAGCCATCGGATCAGCTAATTATGAGCACACCCGGGGTACTAATTTTCAACATATTACCAGGAACTTGTAATATGGAGAATGACATTGATTACTAATTCGATCACTCATCTATGCAAAGCATCTGAACTTCAGGAAGCAAGACTGCAAAGTTCCAGGCTTTGTGCGCTCTCCCTAAATCTCGGGGGTTCAAATTCGTTGGTGGCTCCAGTCAGCAAGAGTCATGTGAAAAGACATCGACCATTCCGGTCGTTCTCAACCTATTTTGAACCGTGGGGCTCTCTGTGCATGGTAATGAAAGTCATATCCCTCTCTAAAGTTTGCTGTCCCAAAATTAGTTCTTCCGAATAACACGAAAGTTATCCATATTTAGTAAGCAGAGACAACCAGAGTTCCCATTACGGTCTTATCTCATCCGAGAAATGACCGTCCTTTGACCAGCATTCCCATAATTCCGTAGGCGGTCCCATCAGAAGGGAGTAGTATTGCCGTGTGGATGTGTTTCATAGAGGCAGGATAAAACTTAAGAAGAGAACACAAAGTTTACTCCTACGGAAAGAGATGGCAGTTACCGGAAAACGAGGAAGAGCACTGAAATAGGTACTAGCGCTGTCCTTTGTAGCCTCTAAGTTCTCTTACTTTGCCGTCCTAACCCGATTTTAACTAAACTTGACAGACGAAGGTGTGTTCTTGTGACTGACTGCACTGACAACTCGCGATGGAGGGGGCGAATCAACGGCCGAAGTTAGCTATCTTACCGTTTAGAATGTCAGCCAACACTGCAAAAGTGATGCAAGAGTAGAGATCAAAGTATCATCGTAGTGAGATGGTACTTGGGGTCGCTCTGTCCTACCTTATATTTGATATGATAAGTCTGATTGCCAGTATGTCGGTAATCCTCGCGCCTCCACGAAACCAGAGTTCCAGTTATCTCACCCATACATCGCATGTCTTGACGGCTGTGAACGCGTATATACGGGTCCATCGAATGGGGGCCCGTCGATGCCGCTCCATACTCGGACTTGTAGATGGATAGGAACTCAATCTTCCTGTCCCTCGGGTACGGTGGCTCAACGTTGCAGCTGAGCTAGGTGATCCAAAGTGCCCACACAACGCATGAAATCGACTTAGGTATGTAACCACATGAGCTGGACGAAGCAGTGTGCTGACTTAGGGACAACTATCGACAGACAGCCAAGCCTGACGAAACGTACCGTTCAAGAGCTTTCGGAGAGGCGATGATGGACAGCCAGGTATGCCCTCGACACGGCGGAAATCTTCCGTTCGAACTGCAAGTGCTCCCGAGAGCGTGGTTGGCAATTACCGTTGAAAACAGTCAAGACGCGAAAAAAAAGTTGGCTGAGATGGCAATTTGTTAGTTAGTTTCACCTATTGATGACAAGATTTCTGTAATTGTGAGGAACATAAAAACGGTGGGGTTTCCATCGCTGCGTTTTTAACTTGTGTGTAATTGCTGCTTGCACCGTCGGACGCAGAAAAAGGCCGTTCAATAGACAGAGGACATCACGTAAATACCACAACGGCTTCTCCTGCCCATCTACAAGTTATCGAGGTTTTTCAGAACTTCGACTCAAGCGATTGCAGAGGACAGTAACATAGGGTCGCGAGAAACATGCCGGGATAGGTTGTGATACCCAGGCTTATTTTCAGTTGACATGGAGAATGTGCGATGCTGGGTTAGAGCCTTTGAGGTGATCAGCGTTCATACGAACCCTGCTAGTATGTTTACCTTTCACGATCAAACTAACCTCAGATGATAGAACTAAACACCGATTGAAAATAAGGTGAGATACGGTTAACGACCAACATTCTTTCATCCACAAGTGGCTACTCATAAGATTAGGATAGGTCGATGATGAACTCGCGTCTGGGTTGCTTTTGGCTTTACGCGTCCTTAGCTAAACTTACGAAGGAAACAGGCGGGGATATACCGCTCTTCGAATCAGGGCCAATAGTATCCCGAGCATATGAAACTAACTTATTTTTGGTTGCCCATCGATCTTTCATTTGCATGAAAGTTACCATCTGCAAATCCGGGCCCTTCTGGCGGTTGCTGTTCGTGTGCGGCGGCAGATCCGAACATCAAAGTCTACTCAGTCTTCTCCAGGGAGGAAAGTGAAATGGAAATTCGGGTACAAAGTCTTACAGGTTGTTGCTATACCTCAAGCATCGTATGGATACCTCGTGCGACCCACTCACCTATTGATCATCTTCGCCTTTTCACACCTTGAAGTCGAACATAGAGCAATCAACTTTTACTCGTAAGTTAAAGATATAGAGCAATAAAACTTTTGGCGTCGCTAGATTCCTCACGCTTTGCATTACATTACAGAAGTCACCTCACCACTCAGTGAAAGGAACTAACAATTTGTCGAATGTTGGCCGAAAAGGTTTACGCGTCTTTATTATTTTCAACGGTGATTTCCAGTCAATCTGAGTTCTTCCGAGAGAGCCCAAAGTCAAAATTTACATAGTATTTGCCACGCTTTCCATGGACAGATTAAGTTTGTTACTAAATTATGTTGCAGTCCAACTGATGGTCAACTCCAACTGCAATCGATGGGGTTGTTTGACTCGTGATTTCGGGAGCGCTTGTGATTTGAACGGAGAGTTTCCTCGAGCGTCAGGGGCGCAGCTGGCTGTGCGCCGTTGCCTGCTGGCTGTTCGTGCAGCCCATCGAAGGCTACTGACCACTCAGCTGGCGAGTTCGGTTTTGTCAGGTATGGCTACGTCTGTACTCCTTGCTTAGTCGGCTTGATGTTTAGTCCAGCTCAGGTGGCCTGTCTGTGACACATGCCTGAGGTGGGTCGATACACCGTGCACTTTGGGTTAGCTGACTCAGCAGCGGCGTTGCACCACCATACCAGTGTGTGGTGAGCTCCTATCCGTCAAACATCCACACGCCTGAGTGGGGAACAGCATCGATGGCTCCCCATGGAATGGTGTTTGCGTCACATGCAGGCCCGTGCGCCATCATAACTGTGAGAAAATCAATCATATTACCGGAAATCGGATTTTCTAGACGATGCGGTTTTGGTGGAGATGTTCAAACAGTCCACGGTTGCGTGGACCGGTGGCACACGTCTTCACTTTTTTCTCGCCGACCTCATAAATTGCCAAGTATTTGTTAGGGGAACTCTGCAGTAAATTGAACCATGAGTAGAATTATTAAGGCGTACTTGCACTAACCTCAACCTCGGATATGAAAACCAACAGGAACTTGTTTATGAAGGCAGGACTTACGTACAGAAAGTCGACCGAAGAACCGTGTGATAGTGAAGCAAGGTTGAATTTTACTGAACGGACAACTGGAAGGTGACCTGTCAGACCTTACAATCGTTCGTTGTTCCAGGTCACAGCTGTATGTGTAAGAATCAGGGTTTCTGAAGCCTCTCGGTTGCTTGTTTTGCTGCCCCGTCGTGCAACTCTTATGGCACCGATGGAGTTCCTTTGAAAGTTAAACACTCAAAATTGAACAGGAATTGTTGCAACTTTTTCAGAAGCTTCCACCAGTGGACTTGAGTCCTTACGATTGTGTGGGTCTCGTCTATTGTCCACAAGGACAAACCTGGAACAAGTGGTGCCTTGGTGCACAACAGATGATCGCACCACACATTCAGAGTGAAGCTGGTTATTTTCCCATCATGTCGCCGTTTTACCCGTGTATAAATTCAGCGTTACACTGCAGACGGATAAACTAATGTGTGGCAGTGCAGCTCACACCCTAACCGTGCACACGACGCCAACAGCCTCAAGTTAGTGAGAATAAGAAAGAGTAAAGTAACATCAAATAAATTGAAATGATAATCATTAATCTGCAGTCAATGTCTTTCATCGGGAACCAGGTCGACAATCAAAACCGATTTAAATTTTGGCCTATTACTTACGCAGTCAAGCAGTGATGCCCAGCTTGGGTGCCGTACACACAGTGTAGGATTCGTATCACAAATCAGTTCAAAACAAATTCAAAGTAATGTTTCTTCAAGTGACTGGGCAAACCAAAATGGCCTCAGACCAAGGGCATGTGATAAACGGAATACAGTAAACAAGTCATGGGAAATGAAACTAAGAAACTTAGTAAGGGAGTTGGGAGCTTACCTCATTCGGTCCTTCTTAGCAAGCTTAATGGTCCGTGCGTTGGCCGCATTCTTTGTCCAGTACGGTGCGCATCGTTGATTCGAATATTATTGTCTGATGAGTCAAGGTTATTCGGTTTCAAAAAGTTCTCCGATAAACGCTGACCGGATGTGGAGATCGGCTGTTAGGTGTGAAAATACCGTTACCCATTGACGAACTCCGTGCTGATCAGAGGTTTCGGTTTTTCTTCGAGGGTACGATGCCATTCAGGAGGTGGTGCAGTGTCCAGATTTTCTTTAGCTTTCTTGCGCAATGGTGTCCAAAATTTCTGGAGTCCGTTTATCTATTCGTGGAAGTCATTTTCCTCAGACATCACTTAGAAATAGGCGAATAGCCACGTTGGAAACCCGGATTTTCCCAGACTACTCCCAGTTTTCCTCTACAAGATGGTGTCCAGATGTACGGGGGCATGCCAGGTTCTTTGGGAGAACCAACCAACCAATCACTCAATCAATAAACCCTCCGCACTAAAGTACTTCCTGACTTTTTGTACAGTTTACCTCCTATCTCAAGTACCTGCAGCACCAGAGCGTTGCTCATCTAGGTCGTACTCGTTGTGCAGGCACAAGTCACTCCGCTGGAATAGGGCGCGGCAACACAAACGGGCCGTTGCAGTAAAGCATGGCGTTTTATCCGACTGTTTAAAATACACTAGACCCCCTCGACAGTGAACAGTTATGAAGAATGAAAAGCCTGCTCCTAAGTAGGACGAACGTCAGTTTGACCTGACAAAACTAATAATTATAGCACCCATGTGTCTTTTTAACTTTGGTGTTCAAAATTTGTGGGCCATGAAGGATCGGAATTTAGTAGAAAGGTTTGTGTATCGTGTGCGTCGCTCATTCATGACTTGGTTAGTAGCTAATCTACTGTATAGACGTAGCACACTACTCATAAGTTTGCTGAAAACACTTCGACACCCCACGACCGGTTTGGCGCTCATCAGGTAGGCGTAGTTTTCCGAGATTCCGTCAACCTCATGTTCTACTTGAGCCCAAATTGGACAGATTTCAAAAGGAAACTGGCAAACTCATTAAGGATGAATGGGCTTTGATAGCCCTCAGTGCACTAAATCTGTAGACCTTTACTGAACCCCGAACTCTGGCTTCTAAGCCATCAAGGCATTTTGTGTTTGCGTTTCTGTACACATTGTTTCAATTCAACCCTTTTGATTATAGTGTGTGACTTGAAAATCTGATTTTTTTGATAAGAAAGTCTGATTTTGACATCATTTCTGTGGCAAATTTGAGTTACTATGGACGATACTAGTGAGATGGATTGATTCCTTGAAAATATGAAGTGAACAAGCGAAGACACGAAAAGTCCTTCGTGGTTCTCATCCAATCCTCAAGCCTCTATCAATCTCGTCTCGTACCTGAACACCAAATTTTGCGTTCGATGTAGTAACCATCTAATTTGCAACTGACGGGTTGTTGCATCATGTTGTTAATTTCGTTTCCACTTGCAAAATAAGCGTGATTAAAATGCATGGCCTTGGTCTACCAGATGAGCCCCAATAAGAGCGGAATCAGCATCGGATTGTTCTGATTCTTCATTACCCCTATCGATTTTATCGAGAAGCCATGACATCGTTGGGGAAAGACACAAGAGGCGGTTTTCATAAGCAACTGATGACGTCGAGTTAAGGATACTAGGAAGAACGTCACAAAATGCTCTGAGATAAAGGCAAGACGGTGGAATAAAATTGGTACTGAGTCGATGATTGGTAACTGGGGTGTCTGGTCACTTATCGCCTGCGCATGATCTGACGATGTCTCCTCGATTCATCATGAGAGTTTTTCACACAGCAAGCTGACCGTGACGGACCACAATGAATCTTTTCAGAAGGGCTTGGTAAACAATCGGTAGTTTTTTATTTGGCCAATGTTGAAACGATGACTTCTCAACCGGTTCCAAACTTTTTTCAGTCGACTGCACACAGTGAATCTTGTTACTGGAAAATACACTTTGAAAACAGCAGATTGACACAAGTCAGTCCATTGTCTGATAGGCTTCTGTGTGATGGGCTATTGGCCCAGTTGCGTCAAGAAGTCCGATTCCTTGTGGGCAGTCAAGTGGTGCGCACCTATGCTTTCCCTCATCCCAAAAAGCTTCTGCCAGCAGTTACAGTGTTTTCCTATTTCTCAAACTCGTTTACATAGAGAAAGACGGAGAACTTCCTCTACGAAGAAGATTCTCAGATTAGGACCTCTTGAATTCCAGTATATGTTCCTACTTCTAGAAGTACAACGTACTAGTAGATCTCTTTGGCCATATAAATTGAAATGATTGCTTTTTTGTTCTGCTTAAGCACTGCTCCAACGTCCTGTTATCCAGGAACCACCATTGAGATGCCCCCCTTAAACCCGCGGTACAACTACTGCCCGTGTAATGTACTACAATCGTGAAATACCTTATGGTCTTTTGCCGGGTACTTACAATCTGTCAAAAAATAACCACAGCGTTATTTCTTTGAAACTGAATTTCCCATTATACATAATATTTCGATTTATATTCCTTTCAGCTTCCTAAGAAACTTCATTTGAAGTTCGAGGTGGATCACACCTTTGGAGCTGATGACCACTTCAGGGTCAATTGGTCATTAACTTATGTAGTCAAGTCACCTCTTCTCAGATAACTAGCCCTAACACTTCTCAACTGATGATGAATCGTAGACTTTAGTACTCAAGTTATCGCATCAGTACAATGCGCAAGAATGCTGGAAATACTGGTTCGTCTGTTTCAGCAGCAAAATCAAAGTTACAAGGTGTATCCACAAGCTGAATCCAATTCCTAACTTTTCCAGTGCCGACTCACGAAGCCAGGATGACGAAAACTAGGTAAGCGTTTTTATAGCAGTCATTGCCTGGGAACAAATTTGGTAAGTTCGATGCGAAAGATTGAAAATTTGATCCATCCGTTCTGAAGTTCCAAAACGCTATAGAGGTCAAAATCTCCAAACATTTATCCCTTCGGTTCGTTTCGTGATCAAAACAGCTGGTTTAAATGACAGAGCACATCTGATTGGTTGCCACAGTCCACATCACGTGGCTTTCTGGCTCTTAGCAATATGTTCAGAGTTGAAAGTTAAGATAATGAGCGTGCATCTACGAGCACGTGACTGTCAGGTGAACAGAGCGAAGACGTCCAGCAGAGCTATACAGTGCATTAGTCGTAACGATATGTATGTATTTGAAATATTTTATACAGTTCACTTGACAATATGTTCAAAAAGTCACGATGCTTTGTTTTCGGTACCCTTTGAGCTTATTCTGTTGAACAGAGCTCAAAATACCCTCATCATACAAAGGTCAGAATTCCAAAAATAGTAGCTGTTAGGATGGCCAATCGACTTATTTGCAATCTGCCTTTGGCACTGTACAGACCAGCTTCATACAAATTAGCGGTAACTTCCAAGTTTTCAACCAGCTGTAGAAAGCGCTGCCCCAACCACCGCGCGTAGGTCTGGTTCTCCCATGGAATTAGACTCAAACTTTCTGTGTCGTCGGAAAAAATCAGATCTGTCTGACCGAATCCAGAGTCGAACATCTGAAATATGGGGTTTCTGTTAAGAGAAAAACGATGAGAAAGAAACTATTATTGCCGTAATCATGTTAATGGTACGCTTGAGCTTGGATGAAGTCCGAAAAGCGATTGGGATCGTATTCAGAAGGTGAGTTTATAATATGATTTAACGCTGTACCATAAAGCTGTACTGATGTACTTGATTGCATTTCAGCTACAGTGGTATCGCGTGGTATGTGTGACAAACCCCGACTGTGTATATATCACTTCCGATGGGCCCACTCATCATCTTCAGAATTTTGCTTCTTAGCTTCACTGAAACGCCTATGGTGCTACAAAGGTATAAAAAAAATCTTCCACACAAATGACTCCGATGCTCTAGAACGTCCCTCCAGATTTTCTGGTGAAATAAGTTACCATTTGGTCGACTTAGCCACTCCTGCGCGACAGGCTGAATTTCCGCTTTTGAGTTCACTTTGTTACATAGCTGTCAAGACAAGTCTGTTATGCATTCAAAGAAGGCAACCTGACAAGCAGAAAACAATGTAGAATAGTGCTACGCCAGGAAATATCTTCTGGAGGGGGGATCGCCGGAATGTCTCTTTTTTGAGGGGTGTTTCTCCTTTTGAGAAGAGTAACTTCCTGTCCAAGTTTTCCACGCCCTGTATAATTCCCGACAGTGATGAGCGTAGGTGGGTCAGTCGTCCAGGCTATGTGGTTCGTCATTAATCAATACCCTGTTTTGATTAGTTCAGTTAAGCGTCTGAATTTCGCTCACTAAGCAATCAGCCTCCAGGCTTTTTGTCAGTTTTTGGGGCTGCAAGCTATTAGAAGTGGTTTTCTTTAACCTTGAGCCGCAGCGTTAACACTAAACGCCTTCAGAGGCTCATGTCACTGAGTACCGAAAGTTTATGCCTAAGTGTTTTTTTACAGCTTTCCTGGGAGTATGATGGAATATTTCGCCTCAACGAAATATGTGATACTGTTATGCGCTGAAACGGAAATTTTTCCTGGCAAACCCGGATCTTAGTCACTTGGTTCTGTCGTTACTACGAACAAGTCATCTTTTACCGGACCTGGATAATAACCTCAAAGTAGGACAGTTACACGAGAAAGAGATAGTAAATACAAGGTGAGCGAAAACATTCGGAACTCAACAAACATCGATCCATCTTGTGTCATCCTGCTCTATTCTTAATGAGAAGCATTCCTCGACCTATTTTTCACATTGTAAGCGAAGTTAGTGTATACTGAAAAGTTGAGAAACATTGCACAACGGCTTTTTCATTGCTGAGACGCAAAATTAGTGAGCATTTGCTATTGAAGAGAACGTCTGTTGTTCGCCTTGTAAGGTAGTCGTTGGTTTGTTCGCTTGGCAATTTATCCGATACAAAACTGTCCAGATTAGCCACCAACCCAATGATAAATAGTGTGTATGCCACGAATTGTTAGAGCGACTCGAATCTGCAAAAATGTCGCCCGTATTTGAAAGCAGTTCAGCAAAAATGACTGATTAGCAGTGTACAAATTTCGGAAGCAGGTGGGATTTAGTCCTGTATCGTAAATGTCACGTGACCTAGTTTTGTTCGCCTCTTCGGGTGACCAATTCCTAGAGGGACTGCCTATTCGATCTGTAGCACCCTTTACTCCTCTGAGCAGATCATTTAAAGGTTGTAGGCAGCGAGGAGATCCAGTGTAGACCGTTACTCATTAATCAGAGTAAGTAATCCCTACTGATGCCTCTGATGTGCCCTAAGTAACGTCAAATCTCCAACATGACAGTCGGATAGTAAGTCGGAGCTGAGTAAAACATCCAATTCTGGAGAAAAAGCTGTGGTGGCACTATATGTATGCTCCACTGGTATTTCGTCGGATTCAGGTAGACCACAAATTATTCCGTATGGCCTGTAAAAGATGTGAATGCTGTCAGTGACCCGATCAATACTAAATGACATCGTTCAGTCGGCGGTTAAGCATTATTATAGGTCAGGTGAAGATCACTCGATAAATTGTAGCAAAACTGAGCTGACAGAGGGTCGTGAACCGCGATACGAAATAAACAGAAGGAGTTGACCGAATTCATTCAACAGAGTAGGCCAGTTTCACCAGAACTTGGTCCAGACCAAGTCAAGTCGGGGATAGAGGGTGAGGACTAATTAATCGAAAATGCAGCCAAAAAGAAGTAACTTGGATGATGAGATGCTATAGGAGCGTACCTGCAAAATGCTAATACATTTTAGATCTCTTGAGTAAACATTTGCATTAGATCGTGTGCATAAACCGGACTCAAATGTTACTACAAGAATAACATTCATGATAATACAGGAAGCATCATTTTGGTCACGTCACCACACCCTTCAAATTCCTTTCTAAGTAGAAAGCTGAAAAATGCGGTCGTTCTGGTACGTAGAGATGTGTTTCAATGACCCCATTATGAGGCGCTATTCTTTCATAAAAATGTCAGGAAACTTGAGAGGGGAAAAATATAACCAACAGGAGAGAAATCCGAAGATAACGAACTTAAAGGGCAGACAACGCTGTCAGTTTGACAGCACAAACAGAAGACCGCAGGAACTTTTCAGTCAATTGTAAAAAGCTTCAAAGCAATTGGAAAGTCATCATTTCAGACGGGTTTGATAAACCACAGAAACCATAGGAACTTGATCGAGAAAGTGTGGACGATAGTCAACTAAGTGAGATTATTGGATAGCATGACCTCGAGGCAGTTCAAATCAGTGTACTGGACGATGCACATTATCAATCGATGGAGGAGAAAATCTATCAAGTTTTTAAAAACTTTGAACGAGCAAATGAAGTCTTGGCGGTTTGCACCAACAAGAAAAAGAGCCGTTCTCGGGACTATCCAGTAAAATCGCTCAACCCGGTTTTTATTTCCGTGATCACCTCAATCAAACACAGTTTTGCGGTGTACCTGTACCGTGGAAAGAATCAGAGATCTGCAAGACGAGAAAGCCCAGCGTAGAAGAATGCGCATCCTGAAACGCCTGTTTGGATTGATAGAGAGAAGAGCTTCTGGCCATGCACATAGGTGAGCCTGATCCAACATTCCTTGTTACGTCAGCTGACGAGAAGTCACAACAAAAGGCTTTGAGTGACAGTACCAAAGCCGTTTTACAAACTAGAAACAGCAAGTGTATAGTTTCGGTCCACCGTCAAATAGTAAAGAAATGTAACGCAGCGTTGGCGTCCGGTGTCCAGCGCAATTCTCCGTTCGTCAGTTGATGTGCACACTAATATACCTTTCCGAATTTAGACTGGATAACATTGTGCATTCCGTCATTTTAAAGTCACAAATAAACAGATGATCAGTCGACGTCGGAAGGCGCCTTTTTGAAGAAGGAGGTGTTATCTTGATTTCTTCTCAGTCAATCATTGAAAAGGATTGCAAAGAAGCTGTGACCGCACCGAATTGGGTTGATTGATAAGTGTTTTCAGATTTCTCACTCCTAAACTAATGTACTTTACCTAGCAAGTGCAAAGGAGTTCGTAGACTAAATCCGAGTTGGCCTGGAACGCAATTAGGTTCTTTGGCATCAGAGGAGCAGGTAGCGTCTGAGCTATAAATTCTAAACCAGCGGAATCACATGTGGTGGCCATCGTCTTTTTGTTGCTGTGTCGTTGTGTTCAAGTCATTGTAATTCCTCCTTTGTTTGCCGTGTGACAAAATGAGTTTGTGGGAAGCCGAGGGTAAAATCGGAGTTTTTCCTC
This sequence comes from Clonorchis sinensis, assembly GCA_003604175.2. Lineage (NCBI taxonomy): Eukaryota > Metazoa > Platyhelminthes > Trematoda > Opisthorchiida > Opisthorchiidae > Clonorchis > Clonorchis sinensis. Next base: position 215,476,944 of record CM030369.1, read on the forward strand.
TGGTTTGGAGTATTTATCGGTGGAACGCTGATGAACTAACAATGGAGAACACGTACCTCTGCCCCTCACAGCATCCCCAAAGCAGCAGTGAAGTTATCCATCTCAAACCACTGGCTAACTACTATCATCCGGTTAAAAGCAATTCGGTACTTCTGATTATTTGTTTTTTAATGCTGAGATGCGTTTAGCTGACCTTGTGCGCCCAAAAGCAGCAAGACATCAATCAACTATTGACCTGGTGGACACAGGTCACAGGACACAGGACGTAATGTTTCGGGCGCTGAACTAAATGGTTTGGTATTTATCATGCTACCTCACCATCTCATTCGCATTTAGATCTATAGCCACATAGTGACGGTCAATCAAAGTACAACGTGGCAGAAGGAAGTGAAAGTAACCACCAAAATCTGGGTGTTTTTGTCTTACCGGATAAAGGCTACTTGATTCTCCAGATGTTTTAATAGAGACATTGTGGGATTTAACCAATAACTAGTGTCAGTAGCGAACATGCTGTCAGTTTCTTTGTCATGCGCCTGCGTGAGAGTTCAAGGATGTATGTATCTCGGCTGTAGGGCAATCAAGTGCCGGTGTCCTTGCACTGATGATGGCAGAAATTTATCGACTGACATCAAGCGGACAGAGCTAACCTGACCAATGAAGACCTCCAACCGACAGCTGAGCGACCGGTTGACAGTTGGCACTTCTTTTTTGTAATGCGTCTACACATTCATGTGATTTCCGCGCTCCGTACGCGACACTGATGAGAACGTACATCCTGTGTATTTGATGTGACCAATCCATAAATAGCGTGGTTGTTTCGGACAAGATACCAGTGCTCACATAGTTTGTCATACGTTAGAATGGAATAAATTACACGCTCAGGAATAATTTTTATGTAGAGCCAGACCATCATCGATTTTAATTTTTTCAAACGCAAGAGCTGCGGTGTAAGCATTCACCTTATTCGATTGCTACTGGGTTGAAGTGAGACAAGAAAGAAACTATAAATAGCGGAGATGTACTGTATTAGCTCACTTGTCTGCTGAGTAGTACTCCTGTCCATACTGAAGCAAACGCCACATATTGGTTCGCTCGTTTTCCGACTTGTAACTAGCCGTCACGACCACACTACTGGGAATTCGAGCCAGGTTGCAGGTTGCCCACTGGTCGACATTAGCACGCCGACCGTCCGCGCACAACAACTCGTAGTCGTCCTCGCGTAGATTTCTAGCCCAGTAGTCAGGATTGCTGTAAAATAAAGAAGCGTGTTTGAGAAGTGCTTACTTATTGTCAAATTGAAAATTCTATCCGGTTTGGGATGGAGATTTATATGGGATAACCTCTTCTCAAGATTGATGTATAGCATAAGTTGGGGTTATACAGCGGATTTGAAACCAAATAGGTACACAAAGCGAAACTAACCATCTTAACTGGGACCTTACGTTCTTTTCTCGGCCGAGTCTTGTCATGCCGGTCATAGAATGGATGTCCACCCTCGTAGTGGCAGCTTTCAGGAAACTGTCCTCTTTGAAAAATCAAGGAATGAGCCTGAATCTCATCCAGGTGTACAATTAATCACACAGAAAAGCACCCGTTACTACGGCCTTCACATTGTCTACCTGACAAATACGACCGTTCTTCCATGTCCCAGCAGCGATTTCCGTGAGGAATTTCTCACATTGTCTACCTGACAAATACGACCGTCCTTCCATGTCCCGGCAGCGATTTCCGTGAAGAATTTTCACCATAACTGAGCATTCGTCATATTTACAGTTATCAGGCTAATTTTTTCCGTAGAAACTGATTGAATGTGCATCACCGATTATTCCCGCCGAACACGAAACCGTATTGAATGACATCATTTATAAGATGAAAGCCCAACTGTAACTTTAAAGTGTGACTACCTACCATATGTATGCAGTCTGTGAATTGGGATAAATAGCCTACACGTCAGCTGAGTATTCGGACCAGTAAGGTGTCACACTAGGAGCCAGTCGTCACCAATTCAGATGACGTGACGCGTGACATGGATGAAAGCCCGAAGACCTCTTGTCCTAAATATAGGCGACTGACTACGCCAGTCAGCCCCTGGTGACCGCACACTATCAGGTTCAACTAAGAACTGGAAAATTGTAGTTTCGCAACAATAAGAATGAAACATCTGCACCGTGCTTCTCCACTTTCAGCGCAAACTGACGTAATTTGGAGAATTACATCTCCGTTGATGAGGAGAAACCTGAACAAATCTGTTTCCGAGGCAGGTACGTTGCCCGGTCAGAATCAGAGTATTTCAATCTACCCTAATTGACAGTTTTGGATTTTGTGGACTTAGTTCCCACGTCACTCTAGTTTGTAGAGTCCTACCCTGGCGCTGGTTATTCCACAACAAAGAGCAAACACTGCACAGATTTCACAACTCAAGCCTGTCCAGCTTGCATCTGCCAAGTAGTGGGAGCTCGCCTACCTCTCACCTCGAAAGCTTTCGGAGTTCAAATCACAACTTTGGATCTGCACTTCTGATATAAACTGATGACAGTGCGAGCCAACGAAAACAGCTGCTTGAGAACAGGATGTGGACCTCCTACCCAGAATGAAGTGGACACAAAAACTGTGAATTACCGTTTGGTCATGGAATTCGACCTACAGTATTACTGCAGTGACTGGGACTGTAAATGTAAAAAGACAGTCGAACATCACTGTCGTTCTGCAAAGACATCCACGATATAGTTATCCTCGTCCACAGAGCTTGGGTTGTAAATCGGGTGGCTATTGATCTGTTCGCAGAGCTTGGTAGTTTGTTTGCAGACGTTGGGCCACCAATCGTGGAGACGTCATCAGCCCACACGTTTAATGACGAAACGTCAGCAAGTAAAGTGCCAAGCCCGGCAATCAGGTCAATAGCCATCGAGTCTACAACCAATTAACTCACGCGAGGTACCGGCGTAACGGTGGATACTACTGATGAGGCATGCGAGTAGTACGTCTTCTCGTAAATCCGCTTTGCGTCTCTTGAAAAGTGAGATCCTTTACGGAATTGATGGAGTCTCTTTGTAGCATTTTCCTGCATTTGAGTAACAGTCAATGAATATCCAGAAAAGTTCAGGAAGGCGCATATTCGGTTTTGTAAACGAGATGCATATGAGCGTTTTGCTCCCCTGTTCAATAATCTGTAACTGTTAAGTTGGTGTTCTCAAATAGACAACTCCGCAGCGAAGGCCTTCCTTCTTTCACCGGTATTTGGTACATTGCTAAGGCGGCCCTCGCTCTGTGTTGACGCCGTTCCGCTGAAAAAAATTTCATCCTCATTAAATGCGGTCTTATAATTCCGCAAACTAATAATATACTGTCATTCGATGGCTATAACAAAAAGGGTGCCTGGGATGGAGTTCCACAGCCAAAGTTTAATGAACAAAGCAGGGTGCAGTCCAAAGGCCGAACCCAGAATAACAACAAGAATAACTGCGGAATACCGTGTTCCAATTTCAGAACAAAGTAGTCCCTCCCCCCAAAGAACTGAGGCGCAATCCATGTGGTAATCACTTGATGGTGTGCGCTTTATCTCAGACTTTTGCTGAGACGTGACATTCTGCCTGAATCCTTGGACAGTCTGCCCCGCGTAGAACAGATTTATTCACGCACCGGACTTGGTGAGCCCCATCGACCTTGTGCGTTGGCCTACGCATTGCCACATCGATACTGTCCGACTGGTGAGTATGCAGGTCTGGGGTACTCACAACTCTTTGAATGAATCGATATAACCATGCTGGCCATTTCCGTCCAAATGCCGTCGGCTCTTTTGATTCCCACACAGAGGTGGGATAAAGACGACAAGTGACGTCTAACGTGACACTGTGCTTTGTGCCAGAACGAGTCCCGTATTCAGGTCATCCAATGACATCGGGCGATGTACACGAAGTGGTCATTCCAGTCTTAGGTTATGCGGTTGGTTTCGATGGTAAAATCAACTTTGCTCTGCAAGCAACTAGTCGTGTAAGAACGAAAAATTTACCAAGGAAATGCCCCAGAGGAAATGAGGCATCTCTTCCCGCGCATTTAATCATTTGGTGATATTTGATGGGACGTTTCCCACCGTTTTCCACGCAACATGTCTTCTAGACAGAACTCCAGGTAGAACTTAGATTTACCTACAGTGATTTTCATTCGGTAACAGCCAACGCTTCATATCACAGAACGATATCTTTTAGTGATCTGTACCCGTTTTTTTCCGAATTTCCCTCAAAACACGTCTGTTCAAACAATGTTAATCGCTGGCTGATCTACCGTTTAGGTGTTGTTTCGTCAGTCGGCTTGGAAATGAAGCTACGTGGTTTCCACACGGTTAAATTGCAAAATCATGTACACATCATATACTCACAAGCATACATGTAGTGAATCAGCTCGAAGGCATGGCGCCCTTTTCGAATCGTTAGGTAACTCAGTAGAGTAAAGCGATTAAAAATATGCCGTCCTCTTGAAATATCCCATTGAGCAAGTAAATAGCTCCAAACACGGGCATATTTTGCTCGTTTGGTGAACATGGTATAATTCAGCAAGGCTTCCTCCACTTTCCAACTTTCCTACCTCATCCAACTAGAAACTAGGAGGTTGGAATTGTGGTTCGGATGAAAGACCTTCAGAAGTTCAACACAGTCAAATGCTGTCATTCTCTTTCACACAAGTCTCTTGAGAAGTAGCGAAGTTTGCAGGTTTTAGTTCTTATTCAAAGATAGATAAGTCCCCTCGAAAGCTCGTTTAACGTGCGTCCCCTACGGTAACAAACTTCAGAAAATGAGCAAGTGGTCACGTTAGGGAAATTGGTCTATATGAGTTAGGGGAGAGATATTTCATAGTTGGCTTGTTTGTGGGTAGCTGTGAAGACCTTTCATCTGGGAGACTGTCATGAATATTACATCAAACACATTTATCAGAATGTTTGTTGAAAAAGCCAGAAAAGTACACTAAAGTACATGCTATGGTAGAAGCAGATATTGGATGACTACGAACCATTTCGTTTCAGCGACCTTTATCCTGGAGGCTTTAAAAACAGCGGGCAAATGGATTGCATCGGAGCCACGACGATCAACTGTGCACCGGTGCTGCTTCTGTTCATCAGTTGTGCAACCATTACTGTTTTCTGCAGTAGGCAAGGCTGATTAGATTTACCAGAAAACGATGAGGAACAGACGGGAGTCATTATGATTCGATACTACTCATAAGGTCTATTAGAGTTTCGAACAACCCACCACCGGTTTCACCCTTCTTGAGGCCTATCAGGTAGACTTGACTCCCAAACCTCCATCAATCTTACTTTCTAACTGAAACCGATTTGTGCGTGAGCTACAAAAGCCCATCACAACTAATATGCAACTTTTTCAGCTATTGCGTTGGCATCCACCTACGGTCTTGACAAACGCACAAAAACACCGAGCTAATCGAACACTAGGATCTTGATAGTGTTCCTTGAGCACGTGGAATAAATTAGTGATAATTTATAGTTTCCGACTAACACCACCTCGGGACCCTTGCCTATCCTCACATTTAGGAAGCCAAGTTCACCGATTTTCAGCTTCATAGCCAGTACACATTGTTAAGTGCACACAGTTGGGGGAAACAGTATCGCTCATATGTCCGTACGCAGTGTCAGCTTACACACGTGTCATGAGACAAACTGACACAGGTGACAAACAGCGGCCATTTATTACCACATGATTTCGGTTGAATTTTCACAGTTTTACAAAAACACCGTCGGGAGGAACGGGGTGCACTGGTCAATGAACTGGTTATCGACGAGTCTTGTACCCCTGCACCCCTTCGAATGCATCGTGACACCGGAGGCTCATCCTACCCTCTTAACACCTGAAATTCCCACAGGTGGGGAACGACTGGGGATGATTGGTTTAGTGGGAGTACTGTGACTGTACCGCATTGCTACCCAAAGACGACTTTTGACGCACCAAATGTCGGATCCATCTTGACAAGCAACCTTGATAGCAGGTCGTTGTACTTGTGAGCACGCATCGCCATCGCTTAAGCATCCTCGTTGCTAGTTGCGTTTCTCTTTGACAGCCTACTGGCTACATAGCCACAACAAGGAAAGCGACCTCAGCTTGCTATTGGCTAGTAGTGATTTAAACAGCCGATTGGCTCGCAAGCGCCTACGCCAATTGTCGATTGCAATGGTTGGAAAATACCCATGATTTCAGCAACAAAGCGTTTGAGGCCGGTCAATTTTTTAAATAATCATCAGCTTGCAGCTGCGTAGTATAAGTGTATTTGACAGATAAGAGACAAACACAGGAAGCCCGCTGGAGAGGTGTCTAGTAACAATTACGTACATTTAGCTGTCAACTCCCAGCTGATAATTGATTCGTTTTGTCCTGATAGTTAGTTATAAGCACATGCCAGGTATTCTCCTCACTTCACTAGCTGAGGACTTACCGTCCGGCTGTGTTCATGTGTACTGTTGTATGCCTGGTGAACGCGATATCTCCTCCCTCAGTCATGCAGCGAAATGCACCAGCATCACCATAATAAAGTTCCTGATGGTCTCTGCGACACAAATCCTTGTTTCCGCCGGTACACCGTTCGCACAGGTTGAGGTTGTTTTTGCCGGTTCGGTCGAAAGGTGCGTTCAAGATACCGGGTATGCATGCTCGACTGATCAGCTCGGCTGTTGTCAAAACACAGATATATGTATGAGGGTATTTCTTTCTAAGATGAGCATTGATTAACAGTTAACCTTCATTGTTGTCGACTGAATGCCAGTCAGTGTGTTGTTTACTTTCTGGTCCTTCCAGTTACTGTATCTGTTTTGCAGTCGACAAAAACTGACTAAATGAAGTGTGTCAGTGCATTGACTTTGAGTTTGTTTATCATTCACAACGCCTCAAATTTTTTACTAAGAATAGCTACCGGGGGACAAAATAGATATAATACGATCATCCTTTGGCCTAAACTTGAAACTACTACTCATGAGTATACAGACTCACCAAATGCGTACAACAAATGCCCATTCAGTACGATCACTTGTCTCGTGTCCAACACTAGGTTGATGGGCACGATCCACCCGGTTGCCTTGCCCACTCCACTGTGACAGGTAAATCGGTGTCGCCAGTTGGAAACCAGAAGTCCGGGATTTACCTTCTTTACCACTGCCACTGCATGGTAAAATGGTCCATCGCCGTAGTTCCTGCGCAAGGATGTGGTGTATAAGAAAGTTTGGGTCAGATGTAATACACTACTCATAAGGTTGCTGAAGCTTCTTCGACAGCCTACGACTGGTTTCGCCCTTCTTGGGGCTCAGCATGTAGGCGCAGTCTCCGAGTCTCTGTGAACCTCATATCCTAATTGAAACCAAATTTCACGAAATTAGCTAAATACACTCATTTGCAAGCAAATTTGGTTCTGCGGAAGACTCACCTGGAACCCAGCTGAATTTCCCCTTGTGCTATGTTTTCAAGCAGCTTAATGTGCTGCGCCAGACCGCCTCATGTTTCATTTGGTACGACATTCGAGATATCGCGATACACGTGTGTTCGTAATAGATCACTCATGAGGTTGGTGATAGCTGTTCGACAGCCCACCACCGGTTTCGCTCTTCTTGGGGCTCATCAAGTAGGCGCAGTCCCCGATTTTCCGTCAACCTTATGTTCTACTTGATGTATGTATAATACCTAGTCCGCAAGCCAAAACATTTGATGAATTTAGTTCGCATGGAATTCAGTAACCTCAAGAACTGAGTGGAGTATTTCACTCAGCCATATTTACCCAGAAGGTCGATTCATCCTCATCAAGTAATCGACTTGTCACTGTTACAAACTCTCATCTGCAGAAGACTACTTCACTGCCCGGATATTTTTCTGCGTTCCTGTTACTATCACCTCCGTCCAATTGAAAACAGCCTACAACTTACTACTTTGTGGAGGTTAAATATTCAAATCCTGTATAGGTTGACTGTATGTCCCTCAGGTAAGGGAATAATTGGGAAGCCCTTTTAAGGGGCATTTCATGCGTCCGCAAGGCAGATTTCATGAACTTCTAAAATCCTGTGGTTATCGAAGATAATGAGGATTTTGAGGTTTTATCAGAGTCTAATGAGTTTCCTCTGGGGGTTAGTGAAAACGTGTTTATTTGGTTCCTGAGGATAAAAAACAGCACATGCGTTGTGATTCTGTCTCAGTTAAATGGGAAGTTCTTGCGGACCTTTCACAACTTGGGTCAAAGGAATTGTTGAAATTCGACGGCCACTGTAAGAAGGAGTCGCGTCTGTTGTACCAATATGATTCACTAGATGTGAGAACGCACCCCTTATAAACCTCATAGCATAAGGCTAAGTTTGGGGCAAAAGAAAAATGCAAACAATCAGAACTTGGGTAGATTCCCACGGAGCTCTCCGGAGGTGACAATTTCATATTGTATAAATTTAGCGAACTGGTTAATCTCCTCAGTAAGTTTTCCTTCTTCCGGAGGAAAGGGACCACGTTGACCGGGTCTCACGTGCAATCCCTGTTCGAAAACACGAATGTTTTTCAATCAAGTGTTCTTCTGTTCAAGGAGACACAGGCTGACTCGAGATCAACTGTCGTTCTAAAGTGTGGCAGTCTCGAACACAAGTTGTCACATTAACTGTCTGATGTGGTCAACAAGGGCGAAAGTCTAGCACTGAAAACCGTTGGTACTCTGCTTATTACAGGAAAGTAAGCCAAGTGAGCTACGAGTTCACGCAAAACCGACAGGGTCAAACAAATCCTTTATTTACGAAATCAACTGTTATGAGCTTGAAGCGAAAGCGACGCTTTTCCGACAAGTGTGCTGTGTAAACTCTGTCTCGCTTAGTTAACTTCGACAAATATTCCAACACCAGTCTTATTTGGAAACCGACACAAAATATAAAGCGCTGGACAATTCAACGAACACAGAGCAGTCGCGGAACGTAGATTTCACCAGATGGACGTCATAAGGAAAGTATGAATCAAATACATTTTCTCTTCATGAAAATATTACTTATTGGACTCACGTGGCTTTTTAATCACAAACGATGAACGAGCAACCCCGTACCACAGTCGCTGATAGCTTGTCAGAGATGTGCACACGCTCCCATCAAGCAAAAAGTTCTACTCAGAGGCAACAATTCTGAGCTTCGAACAGAACCCCCGCGGTTCTTTGTCAAAAAAAACACGTGACCAGAGGTATTCTATGCATATTTATTCCAACTGTCGTACCCTCCGATAGCCTTGTGACTTTAGAGTGACGTTTTAATTGCCACGCAAAATTTCATGTCGCTAGTTTCAGTTCTCTAAATACTTCTCGGCACAATGCCGTTTTTTTTGTTACAGCTGTAGCATGATCCTGGGGTTGGATGGATCGACGATAGTTCTGCCTCATCAAATTTGTGTGTAGATTATCTTGACCTCTTGGCTGGTGGGTCACGGAAAAGACTACAGGGGTGCTCGTGAGGTACCGGGCCATCTCCTTCCTCACCGTTTGATGTTAAGTGAATGTTAGTAAAATGAAAGGGAAGAGAGAACTGTGGTGTTTGGGCAACACATTCTAGTTTGAGTGCGTCCCTCTCCCTCAAGTGAGGTTGATAGGCTGACAGAGAGAACGCTAATTGTGGTAGATTGTGTAGTATGAAGGCGCACGCTGGTGGCCCGGATTTCATGGATGGTGGTTGGCTGATTTGGTGAGCAGCCTACTTATTTGACCCTTATGGCAGCATCTGAACAGAGAAGAATAAACAGCCAGTTGCGTGCGACCAGGAGAAAGTGCGACGCAGTACATTTAGTTTCCACGGCACCTCATAGATGAAACCTAGTAGCCTCAGCTATGGTAAGGCTGTCGGAAGTTACTGCATAACAAAGCACACATTGTAGTTGATGTTCTAGGAATGCTGAGGAAAACTACGCTGACCGCGTGATAGCAAGATTCGGATCTATTTGTTTGGTTTAAGTGCCACGCATGCTTGGGTTTGCAGAAGGAGTTTCAGAGACGGGGAAATGTTTAGTATCGATTGGGTAGTCGTCGTTTTAGAGAGATTTTGTAAATAATCGGTGCTTTTATTGCTGAGCAACGTCGTTTTGTTTTTGATTCAGTTATATACTCTCAAAAACAAGGTCTAGCGATGGGATATCGATATATCCCCGATTTTGGTCAACGTGTACATGGAAGCATTTAAACAGAAAGCTTTAGACAGATTCGAGTGTTCTCCGAGGGTTTGCTGGCGTTATGCAAATGACACATTCGTTATGATAAAGCGGGATAAGGTTAACGAATTCTTTCAATATCTCAACATTTTGGACCCTCACATTAAGTTTGGCATGGAGCTAGAGTCCACATCGGATACACTACCCTTCCTTGACTGCATGGCACACAAGATTGGTGGGGAATTAAAAACCACTGTTTACTGGAAATCAACAGATAGTGGTGTAGTCTTAAACACCTTCTCAGCACATCCAAAAGCAGTATATGCTAGCATAGTTTCAGCGAATTTTAGTAGAGCAAGAGCACTGTACACAGAGGAGGTCGAGCGAAGAGCAGCACAAATTGAAGTAAAAAAGTGACTTCAAGATAGCGGATACCCAGTGGGTTTAATTAAGTGGCAACCAAGACGGGTATTGGTCCCATCACCAAGGTCCAACAAGCAGTGGATCGAAACAGCAATCGTTCCATACATCTGAAGTTCCATCTGAAGTCATTAGAAGGGTACTGAATACGGCTAACATCAGAGTAGTATTCTAGAAGGGAAAGACTTTACGCTCGGTGTTGGTGCAGTTGAAGAATCGCCTTCCGGTTGATGGGACTAGGAACTGCGTATACAAAATAAAATGTAACTGCTTTACGAAGGTCAGACAGCCGAGGAATTACACACCAGAATCGGTGAGCACAAGCGATGCATTAAAAGGCCACCGAGAAACGTAGATGAATATCAGGGGATAGTGAAAGACTCAGTAATGGCGGGGCATGCACTGGATACTGGATACAGGGTAGATTTGGAAAATGTGGACATTCTGAGACGGGGACGACAATCCACAGCACGGCGTCAGGTGACCGAGGTGGTGGAAATCGCCAGGCATCCCAGCGTGAATAGAACAGAGGGCGTAGGTCTGGCGCGAGGCTGTGTGTAGTTATCAGCAAAATGGTCTGGGCCTAAAAGTACAAAATCCAGGCGGAGTAAGATCCAATTAACCACCCCACCCCACAACCCCAAACCAATTGTCCCGGCACCCCTCGACGAACACAGGCGAACAAAATTTGTGAACGACCCCTAAGAGGAATATTGCAGTAAATTGTCCTAGACTGGAAAAACAAGGTCGTAAAATCCGGTTTCAACATGAAGACGATCCCCCTAGCCAAGCTATCATAAATCTTAGTCATACCCAGCGACCAACAAACAGGAACTTCAGATCGACACCCACCTGCTAGTCATCAGCAATCTCAAGGACTGGTTCCCTGACTGCCTTAAAACTCGATCAACCTGGCTACTTACTCACCTGGCCTGACAAAGCTTTTGTGCCAAAAGCGAAACGTTGCCTAACAATAAATCCACCAACTGTTTACCAAACCTCTCTGAAACTCGTTTCAGAGATGTTCTCGGACAAGAGAGGTTCTATGCCGTTCCGGTATATGGTAAGCTTTGATTCTTCCCGTTTACCAGTCCAAAGAATGCCACGACCGAAGTGCGCTTAGCTGCATTCCTAGTGAACAGCCATTCTATGGCTCTTATCAGGCTAACTTTGCACGCAAAGCAGGGCACTTTACTTTCCAGGGTTGTTAGCTCTGCTCTAGCATGCCTGGCCACCAATCCATTTAAGGGTATAATTTGTCTGCTCGTTACGAACTGTAACGAACATCAGCCGGGGGCCTGTAACACGCTTTTTCGCATTCTGAGGTCAAATTGTGTTCTGTGATAGCAGGTGGTCTACTGACCTGGCGTGGCAACGTGGTTGCCGACAGTCTGTCGGTCGAGGCGACATCATAAGTGCGTCGTTGTGTAGCGGTGTATCACTGCGACTGTCATGCCACACGCAGGACAACTGCGCCGAAAAAATCGCAGTCCATTGCTTGATTATATCGAGATGATACCGCTTAGCATCGCTACTGACCTGCGTTTAGGGGAAATTGACTTGCTTGTCTGATGCATACACGATAGCTGATGCTTCTTCAACGGAAAGTTACCGCCCAAGCAAGTGGAACAATCTAACCAAAATTGGTCGGAGGACGACTGATGTTTTTCCGGTTTTCTAGCTCTTAGGTTCTCAAACCACTTCACAGAGTGCACCCAGTCCGGTGCACTATTGGGAGTCACTAGCTCTGCATAGTTTAACTAAACTAGTAGGATAACTTCTAACAGTAGTAGACCGAAGTATTCTCTTCAAGTCTTGCAGGTTGAGAAAAACGAAATCCCAAGGAAAACGCTGTACATTTAATCCTATTCGAAGTAGGTGCCAGTTAATTAGAAAGTTGTGATAATTTTTTCATAGTAAATTCCAGAAAGCACTTGAGAGGCACAAAGCATGATTGGTTTCTCCCTCATCACGTTTGGGCCCTTGGATTGAATGCGATATCATAATCATTTCTTGGCAAAAGTGTGCCCAAAAATGGGGGGCAACGCACCTATAACCAATCCATACACTTTAATACAACGGACTGCAAAGCAGTCGCCGAAATTCCCGATTTCTTTCTCTGGGAACGCAGTTCTGTTCCAGTGAGAACAGATGCCAGACGGCTGAAGAGCTCTAACTGGCATATGAACAGACGAACAAACAGATGGAGGTGTTGATGATCCTGAACTCACTTCATGACTTCACAGGTCTTTGGCAACAGCTATGAGGTTTACCGCCACTTCGAGAGCGATAAAAGTAGGAGTACGAAGTCCCATACCGCTTGTAGTTCACTAAAACCCCATTTATCAACAAATTTGAACCAAATAGCGCCTTCATGCTCTTTCCTGCCGACCACCCGACAGAAATTAACGCAGCTGTGATATATGTGCACTTAACTGGTGCTCAGTTGGTGATGAAAATTTGCAACCAAAGTGCTAGCGAAGAGAAAACCAGGCATCTCCGGATAGGGGTAAAAAAGGAATTAAATTTATCCATGGGGGAGATTTCCTAAGGGCAAAAGAGGGTGTAATACGCTACTTATAAAGTTACTGAAAATTCTTCAACAGCCCACGACCAGTTTCGCCCTTCTAAGGGCTCCTCAGGTAGGCGCAGTCCCCGAGGTTCCGTCAACCTTAGTTTCTACTCGAACCCAAATTACACGAACTTACCGAACTGCGTTCATTTGGACATCAATTTGGTTTTGACGGGAGACTCACCTGGAACCCAGTAGTACCTCTCGTGCTCTTAAGTAGTGTATTACGTCTATACATATATCGTGATATCTCGAATACCTTACTAACTGATACATGAGGCTAGCACATTCAGTCGCGTTAAACACCATAAACGAGTGATTCAGCTGGGTTCCAGGTGAGCCTCCCGCAAAACTGAAATTGATGTGCAAATGAGCGCATTTCACCAAAAGAGGGTGAATTGTGGATAGATATAGCTAACCCCCAACTTGACCGGGATGATCTCCACCCTTCAGGCAGCATAATCATCCGTAAGATTTTGAAAGGGAAAGACAGGCCTAAAAGCCATCGGTCGACTGCTGCATAATAAGTTAGATATACTAATTACCGGACGGTGAACTGTCACCTCATTTCACTTCAACTCCGGATAAATGATTTGATATGACCGTTTTTTTTCCACTAAGAATACCGCGCGTCTGACAGGTCCCTTTATATTTTCACTTTTCTCTTTGCCAGCGTATCTACTGTATCCAGGATGATGAGAAACCTGGTGTTGAGGCGGGTTTTCGCTCTTTCCGTCGTGTCTCTAGCGTGCACAATGTATCAACCCTGTGACGCACGTACCTAGAGAGCACAAAGCGTGACCGGGTCTTTTTTCAACACTGGTTATTTTAAGCTTGTATACATTTGTCGATAAAACAGGACAAAAGCGTCTTGCAGTGCATAGCACAAATCCTCAGCACACTATCAGACAGAAAAGAATAGGTAGCTGGGGTCAATGAGGACAAAAATAACCCCAACTTGGCATCTACTCCATGTGTTTTGTGTTTCAGTTTTCAGTAAGCGGACTGAAGACGTCAACTGTTCTGCAGAGCGCACAAGGACTACGCGAGAGGCATCCCATTGGGACACTTCTACAATGAGCTACGTTCACAACGAACGCATGCGGTAATGTAACAGCAAGAAGCTGGTTTTGCAAATCCAAAATCACCTGAGTCGTGCGCCCAACACCGCACTCGAGATTCCACTTTGCAAGTAAAATCAGTTTATGCTTAAAATCCGCGAAGCACTGCACAGCTGATTTGCCCCTGCTGAGGACAATCAGCGGTGCGCATGTCATCATTAAATAAGACTATTCGAACCCGCGACCTTCCGGGTCCGAACAGTGGTGTGATGAACTTTGGATATAGCTGATGAACCACATTCGGTTTGCGCAGTACCGAAACTGATGTGAAGAATCATCAGTCGACCCGAGTTTGATGGCTTTAGGTATTAGAACTAATTCTGTTTCGTCTATTTCGTCGGGCGAAATTTCACACTTTCCCCGAGTAAATTCTGGTAATCCTGCTTTCCGCAGTGCGCCCCCTCCAAGCTCTCTAGACGGTGGACGCAGCTCCATGTTCAGTAAACTGAAAAGCTGCCCATCCAGTAGACTACGAAGCAACCTAGTTGGGGAGATCCAAGTTTCGGAAATGAGACAACTGAGAAATTCTTGTGAGTTGAGGTATATTCTTGTGGACTGCGTTCGCGAGAAGTTCGACCAAAGTAATGCTCAATAGTTGTCCACTTCAGAAGTTCGTAATGTTCCATGCTGGTAAAGCGCTGTACAAAAAAATGGTTCTTGACTCTGCTGTGGGTGGTTGACACCCGATACAGAGTGTTGTGTAAACAGGGGCTGGTCCACTGAACCTCTGCGTCCAACTGTGACAAGACAAGCACGATCTGTGTCAAGTCAGATTCACGACTACATGTCAACCGACGAATACAGTTGAAACCCGGGAGCCTGCTGAGAGGCATCATTCATCCAATGACAGGACAATTGATACTGATATCAAAACGAGTAATGAGATGTTGGCGCCGTCCTTCCATTTTTCCAATTGTTTGCCTAACAGTGAAAAGCAAAATATCGTATGATGAACACTGTAAAGGGCAGGCCAAATTGAACCGTGCTGTTTACAGGCTGCAGGAGTTCGCTAGGAGCACCTATTTTGTCGTTAGGAATGAGAACAAACCTACTTTGATTCACACACTGGTTCTTCGCGACTTACAGCCTGGAGTGTTGGTGTCCGACAATACTGCTTTCGCACGTGCAAGATCGTACACAGGCCTATCCTTGTGTATGGAGTGAATAGCCCCAATCACTGACCAATTTTTTATTTCTCCAGCTTGCGTCTGTTAACTCTGGTGGGTTAACACAGTTCATTTCGAGCATGTCTTGAGTTTGGGCACTATCGATCAGTTAATCAATACAGATGTGATGTATGTTGATGCCCCAGGTTCGCTTCACATGATTGGTTGGTTTCCCTTTTTGTTTGTTTTGGGCTTTCCTGCAACTACACATGGCAGTTTCGCAACCAAAGACGTTCCACTATGGTGTGTTTTGACTCAGCATGTCAGCCACAAGCACAATCTTACTGTGGTTCCCACGTTCAATGAGACCGGGTGACAAATGGATCATTGAAAGTCAACAACATAATATCCCTGAATGCGTCAAGCCTGTCCGCATAGCTTTTCGACAGGTTTTTCTATCCAGAACTGGGTTTTCCTGTGACCAATAATCAATATTACCGTGCACGGCCGTCCTAGTCCTATAACAACTCGCATCTAATCCCGGGGAAAAAGGGATACACATTGAGGGTTTTAAATCTTTTAGGGTTTAAGCCACGAAACGATGTTGTGAACGGTGGACGCTGCAGCTGAGCCTTAGAATGCACTGTTTGAGCACAACCTTCGGAAGAAAAGGGATTAGAAATGTTCCAGACAGGTAGTATCCAGTTGACCAGGTGGCCCATTGAATGGAATGACCGAAAATCCAGCTAATATTGAAAGGCATCATCGTATGAAGTTCAAAAGTGCTGAATAGAGTGGGTAATTCATCGGAAACTTGATTCACCTTCGTGCCACCATCATAGTCTCCAAATGTGATTGCTTCAGTACAAACTTGAGCCTTCATTCCATGGTGAAAAGAACGTTTTTCAAAGCCGAACTTCTGAAGAACAATTCATACTATTTCACTGTTCATCAAAGGAAAGTCAGCCCAAATCCAAAAAAGGTGCATGTAGCGCCTGATCCCGTCCGCAGTATTTCTCGTGTGTTCTCCTAAGACATGATTTCATTCCAAACTTTCCTATTTAAATAAATCGGTAAAATATAAGCCAGGGTTCTGTCATCATCACAAATTAGACATATTCCTTCGAGTTTTCCATCTCCCGGCGATGTTCTTTTCCTGGTGAACTTATGAGAGACCCTCAGCTCCTTAGATAATCCAGCTGATAAGGTGACGTTTTAGTCATCGCTCTTATCAGACAGTATATCATTTTCATGTAGTTTTCCCCTTTTTTTGGTTTTAGAAGTCGTCTTTTAGTTCTTTCAGCCTGCGAGAACCATCTATATGGTTTTCTTTTAGATGTTGCATCGTTTTTAGTTCACTTCTGACCGGCTGTGGGAAAAGTGAAAAATTGGTCCTTCCGAAAGTACCTTCATGAATATATGAATATATATATATCCTCAGCTATATGTATTCATATTTGGCAAGCTACTGACCCGTCCGGATGTTCGAGGTAGTAAGAAGCATAGCGTTTCTGTCCCACAGACCATCCCAAGTTTCCCATACTGCTCTTGACGAAGATAACGATATACACACTAGTGAATATCTTCACTCGTTTAATTTAACATTCATCCTCTAACCCCTCTAAGGCTTTTCTTGAAATCACTCTTCTGTTTCGAAGCCCTTCTTAAGCTAATATCTTTCGAAGGCTTCTCAGCTCGATTACATCCACTACAGTTCCACGCATGACCGTTTTCATCCACTGACCCTGGCACGGTTGATTCCAAGAGGCGCTTGGTTAGAACCTCTTGGGCTTTCAGTACAATCGTGGTTGTCTCAGTTTTCAGACGTCAGAGTCGGTAGGTGGTTATTTTACCTCACAATGTCCCCTGGAATGATTCGTTATGCATTCAACAGCACACGCACTTTGGGTGAGAGGAAGTCCTATCACGTCCACCAGGCCAATCGTTAACATAGATGAGAAGATATCCAAATCAGTGTCTTGGGGGTAATCCATGAGGAAATCGAACACTCCGCGGGATTTAAACATTTTTCATTAGAGATGGGTTTCGGAGCTGCACAAGTGAACAGATGGTGTTGACTATCGTGATTCTGGGAACAAAATAAAAAACGTCTCATATCCCCACCGAAATGTGAACACCTTGGTCAACCAGTGTCGGAAAAGATAGGTAAACATTTATCACCAGTCTGTATTGATTAGCTCACGCTACACGACTGATTCCAAAACTGGTCCCTCCCATTCTTTTTTTAGAAAGAGACTTTTTAGGCGCGTTGACGCTCAAAGAGATGGCGGAACGTTCCTTTGTGAGATAACATCAAATCATTGATATTTTTGTATTGGTGTACCTTGATCTGTTGACTACTCTTAAAAGAAGGCCACGGTAGATTTCAGTTTCAAATGTGCGTTCTCCATAACTGTCTTTTGAAACCAGGAGAAGATGTACCCTTCTCGCTGAGTTTCCCTTTTCTGTCCGTCTTACTCCTCCCAGAGCAACAACGTCCATGCCGTAGGTTTCGATGAACTCTGTATGAAGTACTGTATGTCGTTCAAGTCTGTCATAATCCAGACGTGTTCCGGGTCCCAAGTTTAGGTTCAAAACACACTCCACTTTCTTGCCTGCCCACGATTTTGATAATCGGTTTGTTTTCCTGTGCCCATTCTGAGAATCTGGGTTGTTGAAGGATGCTCGCTTGACATGCGGAATAGTGGATGAGGACATGAGATAGCCAGAGATACAAACAGGAAGGTAGGGGCGCTGCGCTCCTAAAATGGCTGCTGTGAAGAGGTAAGTCCGGAGGCTCGCCGAGCCTGTGGCATTTAGGTACGGCGCGACCATTTTAAGCATCCCCTAATCACAGTCAACCAGGTGGTGACTACAGTTCACTGTTTTGAGTACTGAGAATTTCTAACTGGTCCCTTCTGCTGGAAATGAAGAGGCAGCATGGGTGCTCCCACAAAAAAAGGTATCCAAGCCGCCCATGCAGAAAATGCTTTACTGTCCTCAGGGTCCTTATGTAGCAGATAGTGTCGATTCAGCTTTTAGCTGAATATATATGCAAACGTGACCGAGCCTGTTTTTGTTGTGATGATTCCGAGGTCTGACCTTTTCAGGAAAATCAACGGTGAGCAGACAGAGAAAATCCAGTGGGGTGCTCCAAGCTGAACTGATACTGTTTGCTATACCATATATATATATATATATATATATATATATGATTAGCAGAGGGAATCACACCGGTTGCATCTCCTGGGACCTGGACCTGTAAGAGGCAATCCAGCATGCCGTTTGTACAAAGTTAGCGGTCTCGCAAATTCTGAACTGGCCTTAGAATGACAGGCATGCACAGTTGTTTTCTTGGTAGGCGTCCGCAAAGCACTGTGACAACTTGCGTGGTCCGTAAAACTCACCGGGATTCCGCTATCTTTGTGCCCAGGGTTAATTAATACATCACATTTCTTCGAACTGTTTCATTATTTTGACAGTTCTGTAAAATAAACTTCAACAAAGTGAAGTGCAAAACCTAATAAACCTATTTGTTAGTAATCGTTAGGACTTGTGGGCAAACTGCTCACATAAAAGCTGGGTGGCGGTAGTCTCGCCGGTTCTTCTACTGTCGGGATTATTCACACCCCTGCAGTTACGCACAGTCCTACTTTTTCGTTGCGGTACTGACTACTGCACCGGACTCATTCCCTTATTTTGTTGATCAACACTCACTTACTTGGCAGAGTGGCCTTCGGGCCTCTCCGCTGAACTAAATTTCGGTGACAGGCCAAGTTCTCCCTCACATTGGTCGGGCTCAGACGCAAGCTATTCATTTCTATCCCCCTTTTTGTTGAATAAAAACGGAATGTATTCTTCTACAATCAGGTTTTCGGCAGGACTCATTCTCTGAAGGAAACACTATTTGGAAGCACCTAAACTGGTTCGAACCTTGGAGAGTTGTTTGTCCGAAAGGTTAAACCAAAGCAAAACTAGAATGCAATAAAGGAAGGGAACCATTTTGTAGCCGATGCAATGTTGTTATGCCTAGAGACAGTACTGTTGAAAGATTGCACTCGTAACATCCCAGGAAAATACAGAGACACCGCGTGCGATTTATACAATTTGAGCATTATTTACTTGGTGCGCGATTCATCCTTTCATTTTGTGCTGCCTACCAACGTATGGATTTGCAATCCACCAATTGCTCTGTCTTGTTTAACGAAGACGTGCAAAATTGATCTTTCGGAGAAAAACAAACAGTTTTGTGGAAGCGTCATCAGTGTAATCACCTCGCAGATTGACAAAACGAGGTGGAAGGCGCTTACTCCTGGACTGATTTTCACCTGAATATTCGTAAAGTATTGTGGATGAGTGGAACTCTGTTTTACGCTACCTGGCAAACCAGTTTAGATCATGGTCGACGTTCTGATTGCGTTAGATTCTCAGAATGCATTATCTTTACCGAGAATGGGAAAATTACTAGCTAAACTCGTGTCTGCAAAGATTGTTTTTTCCTTCGTTTCCCACATATTAGCATACGACGAAAACAATGTGCAGTATATTGTTCGTTTTCGACGGTCACTTTCAATAGCAGAAACGTTCTGTGAGTCAACTTGTGAGTGATGGCACATGAAGACAAACTGCACTCTTGTTGCAGCCTCCTAGCACTGCGTGCTCTGAGAACCGAACGAAAGGAAGAACAGAGTTGGTTGACGTGGTGAGTCACAACAAGGAGGGCTGTTTTTCGAGTAGGCTGTACAGTGTGACAAAGAAAACGATGGAAAAGCAAGGACCAATAGGAAACAAGGGCAATCAACCAGTTGGCCATTTAATCAATAGGAGACGAGCAGCATGTCACAGGGCTCATGGCATGTAGGCTGATAAATTGTCCAAACGCTGACAATCGATTAGTTACAAAACCCTTCCGAAAGTGACAGCAAGTCTTTGTGAATTCTTGTTGCTATGGTCTTACTAGCAGACGTGCTTGCTTCCACATGACATTTATGACCCTCTCATTACCTTGCCTCCACCTAAGCTCACTCACAAGATGCATCCTGACATCACTTCACTTAAGGATGACGCACACGACACTCAACTGCATTCGCGCTAACTTTTTTCTACTGAGTTTTTTCCCATACCCTCGAATCTTGGATGTTGTCCAACGAGGCATACCGAAGCACGGCCAGAAGGAATCTCACCCTGTTACAGGCACTGGGCACACGTTTGGACAGCAACACTTCTTAGGAGAACAGTACACTCCCACGTATCATCTAACCATGTTGAAAGTGTTTCACAACCAAAACCGAAAAAACAAATTGGAGAAATCTTGACTTTCAAAATTGGAAGATTTAGGAGCTTCCTAAGAATTTGGTTTTCGCGAGAGACTCACCTGGAACCCAGCTGAATCACCCGTTTGTGATGTATCCAGGCAACTGAATGTGTTGCACCAGACCGCCTCATGTTCCAGTTGCTACGATATTCGAGGTATCGCGATACATGTATATACGTAGTGTACCACAAACGGGAGATTCAGCTGGGTTCCAGGTGAGTCACTCGCAAAAACCAAATTGATTGCAAATGAGTGTATTTAACGAAATCAGTCCAATTTGGGTTCAAGTAGAACATAAGGTTGACGAAACCTCGGGGACTGCGCCCACCTGATGAGCCCAAAGAAGGGCGAAACCGGTCGTGGGCTGTCAAAGAATTTTCAGCAACCTTATTAGTAGTGTGCTACGGCTTCCTATGAAGTTTGAAGAACTTGGATCTTGATCATACACTCTGACAGCATAGAATGTGCCTTAGATGGCTGTTAGTCGGATATACGATGACCTCTTTCTAGTTACATTATGAGAAATAGTACGGTAATGAGAAACTTCAGAATGAAAACCGTAGTCAACGTCTATCAGGCCACTAATTCAGAATGACCAACAATAGTTACTCGGAAATCTAAGTGGAACCAAAGTGGGAGAAGCGAGATGAGTGCGAGCCTCCAGATAACACATAGCCACATAAGAAGGCCTAACGATGAAGGTATGCATAGACTGGTTGAAACCTAGGGCTTTCCAACAGGCCATCAGCGAGAACGATAGGTCTGCAGCAACTGCAGAAATGCATGGGAACCATTATTTTACTTCCCTGTCCCAGGCGTCGGTTCATCAGGGAAACGCTCGAAGCCAACAGTCGATTAGGGATTGTGTCACGATTCCGTGTATGAGTCACGTGCGAATAACCGTTTGCCCAATTTCCTCCCAGTTTGTCCAACTCTAGACCGTCTCGAACTATAGAAACTTTGTGGAGGTTGGTCACGAGACATCATACTTCGGGAACAGTGCGTTTGTCACCAAGGTTCTGTTGGCCTAATACATGATAAGCATGATGTGAATTCTTCCTAATACTAAAATATCCCACGCTCGATAAAGCCACCAACATGGCCCCGAAACACGCACAAGCAAAAAAATGCTTTATTCAGCCCTAGTCTGTGCGCTCAAAAAAAAACAATGCTTAAAAATGGAGTATGATGCAGCAGGGATGCAGTTTCCTCCTCCGCATCACGTGATTCAGCGGCGTCACAGAATCCCTCCACATATAGACCACCCACGGTGTGGCAACCAATAGCTCTATTTCGTTCCAACAAATGAACACGGTGCGATCTTGTGACTACCGCTTCGTTTTGATATATTTGGCTTTCCGCCATTGATTGGACCGATTGGCTATCCGTATTTCTTCAAATCAATTTTGTAATTGTTGTCCAATGCAGTCATACACTTTGTGGCTGTTCAAGGTTCGTTATTAGAAAAAAATGCTTGTGACAAACCAGCCGACAAGTACGGTAATGTGCCGTGAACCTCTCGAAAACTTGCTTCCTGCGAAAGTACCCAAGAAGGTTGACTTACACGCGCCTATTGCCTTCATAGAATGAATTTCTACGATTGTAATAGTCCCACTCTCCAGAGACTTTAGTCTTGAAAACATCTTTGCATGATAAGAAATGCACGTTGACTTACTCTGCAACGATTGGGACCAGGTCAAAGTATTTTCCAGCTGCGTATAGGTCTCCAGCTTCCAGAGTGATCATGTCCGCATAGCCTTCTTGAATAAGTCGCATACAGTCAATAGCCGAATCTGCCTGAATACAATTCAGATCGGGCTGTATACGGCGTGCCGCAAAAGCACTTTTCATGCGTCCGCATTTGGCCATTTCAAATTGATCGATCACGCACCAGTTCATTGTGGGAAGTGGACATTGCTCGAGTTTTTGCAATTCATCCAAGAAATTCGGACCTGCTCAACGAAGTCAATAGAACCTGGTCATTAATGAGCACTTATTAAATGTAGGCTTAGGCCAGGTGTTGAGCAAGTGTTGATTTTGTACGACACAGTCAGAATACGGAAAATAGGGTGAAAAGGAAGACAGTGGTTGGTGATACACGTGCATAACGACGTTTGTTTGAAGCAATGAGGGTTATTTGTAAGTCTCACGGTCCCCTGTAGCTGCCTTTAAACTAGTGTCTCTAATTCAGGGCTAGGTACTTCTGTACTCATCTTTACTTCCGAGTAACATTACAAGTACCTTCTGAGTACAAACCCATAGAAATATCATGCAACATGGTGTGAGGTTGTGAGATGCCAATGAACTCAGCCCAGGCGGACTGCACATATGAAAACGTGATGAAAGTTTAACACTGTTGTCAAAACTCTAACCTCCATTTTTCATTCGTCATTATCATCCAGGAAGAGTATATCAGTATAAAACCTCAGATCCACTTAATTAAGGTAGAATCCGGACTAGGAAACATCAGATCAATAAATGGATAGTAAGCATGCATAGCCCCGATTTTTTAGTCTCTTGTATGTTGACACCGTCTTATGTTGGGGATTCTTATGCATACCTTGATTGCCGTTCGAAGCAGTTCAAAGCAGAGGTAAACCCCTACTCATAGTGGGACAATTATCACATCCAGCGAAAGAATAAACGACCAATCTTGTTCCCGATTCCTCAATAAATCTCTCCATTCCGCTCTTCGTGGAAGACGGTCATTCAGTCTTCATTCACCCCCTTGAATGTTGAAACTGGTGCTCTAGTTGAGTTGACACAATTAGACCATCGTTCACGGTGTTGGGTATAATTTGCCGGCCAACATCACTCAATGTCTGTAAGGTGTCAGTTTCCACCTTGAAAACAACTCTCTATCGTGAACAGCTCGCACTACCAATGGCGCGGTACGGTGTCAACCTGTATGGCCATAAACCACAAATATCTAGGGAAGATTTCGATTGTTACGGTGTGATGAGTGATGTTATCTGCTTTAAGGCTTGAAAGTTTGTTTATTAAGTGACCACGTTGTTCCCCCTCTAGAGCAAACCTAGTTTATAGCATCCGGTCCCTTAAAACTGGTACACTTAAAGGAACTTACGTTGTGAATTCAGTTGAAGATACATTATTGGGAAAGCATTCCTCTTACCCTTATGGCTTAGTCACCAACGGCCCGCTGGTTTGCTTAACGTTTGTTACATCTCTCAGTCACTTTTCTAACGATATGTGAACTAGAACCCTGCACCAGCGAAAGGATGAGGAAAATCAATAGATAATCTTAACATTTTCTCCACTTTGTTCCTATCAACCTCGCCCCAAGAACAGTTCACGCCGTGAGTGAGCACCGATCAGTCAGTCAGTGCAGATGTGGCATTCGTTCATGACGGAAGAAATGGTTCCCGCAAATGGCTGTGTGTGTTCCTTTCACATGATTAATTGGTTTTCTGCGTAGTTCCTTACTCTCATGCATATCACTCTTGTAGCCTTTTAAGGATAGAACAGTCAACATAACGGCATGTCATAACACCTTGAAACATGGCTCAGCGTTTGCTGATACCAACTCGTGATTCTCATGGTCAGCTGGTCCAGTGCGACCTTTGGGATTGGACCCAAACAGTATGCTGTCCGGGCAAAACGCTGGGTCTATTCGATCTCCATGCTCAGAGGTGATGCGTGTATGGATGTCTGTGCAGGCACACCATACCAAACGGTATACCGGAATGAAATATACGGATTGAGCCTATTCTATAAGATGAAAAATGATGTGTACCGTCCTTAGTTCGTGGATCCACACAGGTTTCTCCAGAGCAAAGCGTTTATTTGCCTACACTTTCCGACGATGAATTTAGAAACCCCGCATCCGAAAAAATTTGACATGAAAAGTGCACACTATCAGCAGGCATATTGAACTGGGTTGCAAGTTTCTGCGGGGACTTGAACGCAGGTTATCTTTCGCGTCCCCGTGCTTCAGCATAACTTCCATTTTTCGCCTGAGGTCAGTAGGCAACAGTTTATTCACCTATACGGTCTATGACACAAATGTAGTTGTTTGCTTAGCCGACCATGAATACTGGTGGTTGATCAGATGGCAGTTGATCTGTTCGGCGAGCTTGGCAATTCGCTCGACTGGGGACGAAACGTTTGCAAGCCAGTTGCCAAGCTCGACGAACAGATCAAATGCCATCTGATCAACCACCAGTAAACACACCCGAGCTACCTATATTTCGACAAATTGACCATGAATACCATTCATTTATCCCTCAAATACACCCATAACCTGCCTACGCAGCCCCACTACTGAAGTAAATCGATAAAGCCGGGCCTACTCGTGTCTCGTAAGTACTGGTTCAATGAGGTATGTCTAGCCACTGATCCACTCGTTATATCAGACACCTGACCAGTGTCATTGACTGATTTCAGCAAGTAATCGGACAGCTGCACGAAGGATCGATTAAAACGACTTTCAAACTCGATAATGCAGTCGTTTGCAATTAACTTTACACTGTATCGGCTGAGTATCTGGCACTGATATGAACTTAACTGATGAAGTGCAATTAGGCGGTGCATTCAGAAAGTGCAGACCAACTCGGGCTGAGATGATCGATTGAAGTGTGTGATGGGCATGCTTGACAGTACCTTGGAGCTTAAAATTTAAATGCGCAGTTTGTCTGGCCTGTTGATGATGGAGACGGCTGTCAGGAAACTGGACAAATGAAGTGACCGACCCGACATGAGTTTCGCAGTAGTATGCAAGTCACCGTCATGGGTGCACCAATACGCATGTTTTTGGTGGAGTCAACTCAGTCACCTTGGTAACTGCCACCTCCCCGGATGGGAACCGTGGGGCGCGAAAAATCACGGGTAGGTGACCCTGATGGACACGGCATTTTCCTGGGGTTGATGGCGCTCTTGAGTTGAAGCCATGGCCTTTACTGCGCAGTTCTCAATTCTTGCCATACTGGACAAACATACCCATTTATCGCCGGTGCACAAATTAGGTCATTGCTTCCAACGAGTGGCACTCATTCCCTTATTACCCTTATCCTCGGCAAACGGAGCTGTGGTAGCTGGAACCATTGCATTTCTGTGCACGGTTGGTTGGATGAACTGAACAGAGCCGACTGAAGTGGACCGGTGAATTGTGGTTGCATCGATTAGGCGTGCATGTTAAACTATCAGTGTTTTTTATGGCATTGCACCCGGCAACTTGTGTTCGGCACCAAGTTAAGCAACACATCTGTGGTTGTTTATTATCCAGCTTGTCATAAATATCCGGTGATTTGTGGAAAACGCCACTCGCATATGATTATGGATAGGAGGAACACTACTATTAATAGTAATAATACTAATAATACAGAACAAACTTATGAGTAGATTGTTTTTTTGACGATTGGCCATATGCTGCCACCACAAGAAAGTTGTGCGCAATTAAATCTGAACGCAATTCTTGAGATTCTGTGCTCCCATCCCCAGTTGGCCTGTCCGACCTTCTAAGGTGAGCACACAACTCTGGTCCAGAACCACCGCATCACAGAGACCCGTGTGTTGGTGGTAATTTCTGTAGAATGGCCCTGGTCTGATCAACCTGTTTGTATCTAATTTCTCTCGTTTTTTGGAAGTTGCACGCGCCAGAATCTTACCGCATTTCGGGAAAATTTGGAACAGTTTTTAATTCATCCAAATCTGTTGATCAAGATGGATCTATTCATATTCCAAAGGTAAATTTACGAGGAATGACCGAAAAAGTAGGTCGTAACGCTCAGCATTCTTTGGATTGATGGTCTCAAAAACGAACACAAAGGTGTCAAAGTCATACTGCACTGAGAAATGGTGTACAACATTAGGATACCGCAAAGCACCTCTATCTGAGAACCTTTTCTCGTGAATCCGAACAGCCAGTCAAACAAACGAGTAGGCAATCAACAAATCAGTCGGTCCATCAGTCAGTCAGTCATCAACTCAGGTGACCAACTAACCAACCAACTAATCAACTACCCGTTCAATCAGTCAGTCAGTTAATCCATCGATAAAGGTACATGAATCTGGCCCGTGCCATTAACCAACAAGCCGAAAAAGTAGGGCTGTGACGTAATCCTGGGAAGGGGGATGTTAATCAAGCAAGAGATGCGAAAAATGTTACAATTACCCAGGAATTTATACACAAATGATGGACGTAGTGGTTAGTGTTATTGCAAGTTTTTCTAACATTGAAGATATGACAACAAAAACGCCCAAAAATCCTGAGTTAAGAGGCAAGTAGTGAAGCAAACATGGATTTTTCACATTGCTTTATAGCGTTTTCCTGGCAAAACACCCCATAGAAAAAGCTATAGAGGCAAAAAAAAATCAGCGGGTATCATATGGTCTACGAACTCAAAGAAATTACCTAACCATCTCCTCTAGGATTGAGACGACGTGTGAGTCAGCGTTTCACTATCCTGACACAATTTCGACTGATATTACCGCTTGCTATGTACTTTTCACCCGGAAGTACTTATTGGCTCTCATTGTAGATAATGCCACACGCTTGTTACCCATCGGTCACGTAGTCCTGGTAGCATCTGTTAGGCTAGGTATCTGAAGATTCTGACGGACAAAATGTATAGCTAAAACTGTACCGATCCCCTACAAAATCTAACAACAACAAGAAAACGGAATTCTCGAAACCTTCGTCGACTGTAATGCTTGTCATCCATCAGTGCTGAGGATAATCCGAGTCGTTTTTGTGAAGATTTTGAAAGGACAGCTGATCAAATGGAGTTTTTCTTCTTCCGTTCTAAAAAAAAATTTACGAAGCGAACCCTGAGATGCTGCATTCTTCAGGTCCAATGTTTACGACCCTGAGCTCTGTGGTGGCACAGGACGAAAAAACGTTGTTTGTTTTATGGACTTTGCGAGAGGACTGATCCATGGTTCGGACCCAAGTACATCAGTTAGTTGACCGTGAGCACGAAACCATGTAACGGATTGCGCAGTTGTTAAACCATTTCGGTGAAAAATCTGGCGGCTGACCATATGACGCGTTTTGGTTGAGGAATAAGTCCAAAAACCTCACTAAAAACCATTGGTTTCATAATAAAATGGCTATAGGGCCTACGAAGCGAAATGCTGCTCCATGGCAGACGGACCGGAATATTTACAGACGCTTTTAGGAAGGGAGTTATCAGAAAATTACACAGGGTTACCCCGGTTACCTTGAGTCAGCTGAGATCGTTACCTTGACAGTGATTGCGTAAGTCGATTGACTGGTGATTATTCGACCCGACCAAATTAACTCTTTCATCAGTGCCTGTTTGGAACTGATGATATGGCCGCAGTCATTAGTATAGTGCGGATTATGAGGTTAAACCTTGAAGCGAACGAGTCCTTAGTTTAGAGATTACGTAGGTCTACAATGATCGTCTGGCATATTCTACGCGAGTTTCTATAGCCCTTTTCCTATTTGTGCGGAAGCATTTCAGTATCTTCCGTAACAAGGAGGTCTCAAAGGACTTGTAACTTTACCCCAGAAATAAGTCTACCGATATCAATCACTTAACATGACACCACTCAGCTGGTGAGATGAGTTTATCTCATACAACCATATCGCTTCCAAAATAGGCTACATTTTTTCTGGCCGCGCCGAAAGATGTAACGCGCAGAACGATCCAAATTTAGAACTTTTGTGTCGTTTTTTTCACATCCGCCTCGTCAGTCGAGGTTATGTACTAAACTATCATTTCTGTGAGGAACTACTTAGTGAGCCGGTTAGTTTTTCTTCTCTTGATCTAAACTCACTGTCTGATATCCAGTTTTTTTAATGCTGATGCTCGGGCCCTCCACATTCAGATCGGATATGATATTGTCCATGATTTATTTACCTAGCACTTAGAGTATGGGAATAGATCAAAACGTCGGCGCCGACGGATTCAGTCGTGCTGATTGAGAAGAAGTGCGATCGATTGTGTTCTTCAGTAGATTTTATCTGGAAAAACGTTACTGCATGAATTCGCTCTTAGCCGGGGGAAGGGATGCAGGCGGTCGATAAAAACAAGGTGAATCAAAGTTGTTTAGGAGAAGTGGGTACAACATGAATTTCGAGTTAGAACGTTGACAACACACATATATATGTATATGGAGATGACAACAGATTCGACGGAGACTTACCCTGGTTATAAGTTTGGAACTGGGCTAAAATCGGTCATTGCAACTGCTTGGCTTCCGTTGTAGGTAAAGAAGCACGTAAAAGTTCAGTTACTCATGAGTAGTTATACTTATGAACACAGACAGTACGCAGAA
Source organism: Clonorchis sinensis (assembly GCA_003604175.2). Taxonomy (NCBI): domain Eukaryota; kingdom Metazoa; phylum Platyhelminthes; class Trematoda; order Opisthorchiida; family Opisthorchiidae; genus Clonorchis; species Clonorchis sinensis. Next base: position 215,505,881 of record CM030369.1, read on the forward strand.
TCACGAGTACCGCCTATGCTCTACTGTGCGTTTTGTTTGACATTTCACTTGCATCTTCCTCGGCATTGCTTCATCCACATGTGTTTTTGTGGGGGGATGGTTGTTACAATTTCTGTTCTTGTAGGTGTTGAAGGTATGGTCAGGTAAATGCGGAGGTCACTGGAGCTAATGTAGAAGTCTCCATATTGTCGCAAACTGTGTGGACATCACCGATCAAGTAAGCAATAAGGATGCCCAATTCCTGTTCGACTGAGACTGCCAAATCATTGAAAACGCCAATGACAATCTATGCGACCCATCTACCGAGAGTTCCAGTTAACTCAAACAATCCATAACATTTACAGCAACAGAAACGATCGATGCAATTCAGGGTCATCAAATGCATAGCGTATAAGCAGCATGGTATCGCAGTTTTTTTGCATGGTTGCATCCATGATGGATGGGATTTTGACATCTCAATAGCAACATCTTCATTCTTCGTGGAAGGTCTAAACCAAGACGATTCAGTGCTTCAATCTTTCGCTTATTCGTAACAGTTGTGAGCAAGTAGTATCAAATTAGCGTTACGCTTAACTTTAGAAAGTATGTCCTGTAAGTCTTGGATGGAGCATTGAAGATGGTCCACAATGTGATTCCTTACTTTGTAGAAATTCCCCCTTTTGCACCAAGATATGCAACTGATTATCATAACTGCGATGAAATACCTTCTAGTTTAACATCATTCCGGTGACTTCTAGAAACGGAAAAGAACTCGAACCATAAATTAATCACTGTAAAACAGCACCTACAAAAAACCAGGTCTTCAAGTGTTTGATATAAAAAATTCGAGCAATTTAACGTTTTGGAGTTGTGATATATGGGGATATAACAGAGTTAAAAACTGCGAGAATTAGGGGAAACTTGTGAACATCGGAATTTCTGCTACCTTAGGAAGCGGGCATCCAACAGTGAAAGATGAATTAAGTAATGGGCACAGTGCTTCGACTTACTTATCCATCGATAGTACGTTGCTGTTTCTTCCTCCGGTGGGACGAAGATATTCTTAGTGAAATCGGAGAACATCAGGTCATACGTCTGGCCTGGTTCATCAGGATTCCCGTAGCCAGTGGACTGAAACAAGCTAAAGGTTTGTAGGTGACTCCCTGACGGACCAAAATATTGCACCAGTGTTGTGAGGAAATTGTTGAACTCCGTTACATTGGGCTCGGTCAAAATCGTCATAATCATTCTCGCTGGAATTTGTCCCCAGTGACATGTAGTTGTGGAGGCGTTGAAATCAGCTGTCCAAGTGCCACTGATAAAAATATGCCGTCGAAGAAGTAAACTGTCACAGTGCTTAACTCATGCATGGGTTGGAATTCCCCTCGTAATTACACTCAGTTATACTTTCTCTCAGTAAGGCTGCAAAAATCGTCTCTGGATTTCACTGAAGCTTAGTTGATCATTTATGGCATGACACAAAGCTTGAAGTTCCAAATTTAGTCTTGGTGTATTTTTTGGAACCTGATTTGGAGATAGTACCAACAATCTTTATGGGCGCTGCGATCGCCTCAACATTATTGTGTACCGTGAGGTCCACAATTTATAAGCCGGAAACCCTAAGTTGGATCGACGTTTCAGATATTCGGCATTTTATACTAAGTTCTTTGATAAGGGACAACAGTTGCTCACTCTAGTGCCACTGATGAAATAGGTCACAAAGGAATTCCGAATGCGCGGAACTTTTGGCTACTCATGAGTAGTTTGGTATCTCCTCAAAGTTTCCGAACGGCACCTCAGAAATGCTTGGTGAACGGGACTTCTTAACAGATGCTACGCTTTTGGCAGATTAGTATGACTGAACATTTTAATTACATTCTATTTGATGGGGACTAAATACTCGCCATAAAATGCCAATGAGGGAGACTCATTTATAGTCGTACCAAGGAAGGAAGTGATATCAACTAAATTCGGCAGCTATTGACAATCAGAATGTAATTGATGTAATTAATTTAGCCAGGGTATATTCGGTTTGTAAGAAGTATTGCTCTTTTGTTATCTTGTCATATAACGACGTATACCTGAATATCACCATGCATCTAAAGATGTTGTCCTAAACAGACTAATCGACCAGTGTATTTGATCCAGACTTACTCAGCCTGAATTTTGGGGCAAAGCAGCTTGTAATCTGCCATCGGAAATCCGTCCACAGAGGCCAACTCGATTTCTCTTGCGCGTACGAAAGCTGCTGTTGGTTTGACCAAGGACTCTATGTTTTCTGTATACTCGCGTAAGCATCTGAGTGCACCATGATTCCGTGCATATCGATCCCGTGTTGTACACCAGGATTCCAATCCACGATTGGCACATAACTGGCACACTTCCTGTGTATTGTCACCGAATGGGTTGAACACCTCACTCAATGAGTTGGGTATACACGAATCCCCGAGATATCCAATCAAATTTCGAACCACACTGTTGCACTGGGTTACGGGGATAGTTCGTAAGTCAGCGAACAACTTTCCAAAAGGCATCACCCAGCCTTCTGCTGTGCCAGCACCTGAAAAACGTCACAGGGAGTAAAACTTTGAAGAGAATTGTGCTGCATTTACCTGCAGAACATATATCTTTCCCACGGAGATTTGTAGGCACTGGGTTCAAATGTTGTGGCACAACAACGTTGGCATAGTAGAACAGTTCACGTACACCAGGACTATTATCCAACGCATAGTTCTCCACAGCAATTGGTCGAAGACTATACAGGCTACTGCCGTAGTACGCGAGACCAGCATCCAAATTTATCAAATCGGCCTCCCGGGAATGAATTAGCCGCATGCACTGAAATTCGTCTTGTCCGGCAATACAGGTCAGGGTGTACATCATGGCAAGCTGAGGAATTGTGGTGATGGACTGTCGAAGCTTTTCGCATTTTCGTATTTCCGGCACTGTGTAGACACACCATCGAACGTTAACTGTGTAGGTACAACAAAGATGTCGGTTATGGGAAGAAGAGGTTTCATAAAACTGGAATTAATTTGGTGAAAAAAGAGAGTCCTCTTGAGCAGTGCAAAAATATTTTGGTTCCTGGGGTTCGTACACAAACAAGAATTAGGAGAGAGCGGAAAACATTGGGACCTGCCGAGTTACGCACATTACTCGGAGGGTTTTAAAGCATATCTGACCAATAAAAGCAAGCAGCAGTTAAAAAGATTTGCACCATATGGTTGGTGGTTATACTTTATCGTTCTTGTGGCCTTTTATTTTTGACGACTTTGCTTGCAGTCAAGTTGTGTTTAAATAATCCCTGTAAGGAACGCGTACGGAAAAAGAAAATATCTTTTTTTCGTGGATATTCCGAGTATATAACCTATACCTTACAAAGACAACAGAAGTAACAACAAAGAAAACGCTAACAACGGAAGGGGAAGGTTTGTAGGGCATTTCATCAGCACTAGCGTAGAATATTCAACATTTGTTGATTCTGTGACAGAACAGCACCTTTCCGTTAAATAAACTCCAAAAGTCCGAGTAACAAATCTGGTTCCGAGTTGTGCGCAAATAGCTCGAATCAAGTAGAGGAAAACGTTCATGTATTGGTCAAAACCTGCATTTGTTGGCTTTCTCTGTTTCACTCACAGTGACTGTAAACGTTGGTGGCACTGAGATACGCACAGTTTCCTTGATCGATAAGTTGCGAGATCAGCTGACGGATTGCCCGGACGTTCCGAATACTTATCAAAAGCTAACAGATATTCTTTTAATCTGACTGAAAACACTTAGAACAAACAGACTTGAGCCCAGGGCTTTTTCCTTTTTGTTGGGACTCACTGGAGCAACTGCGTCAAGACAGGACTGTTCAGTCAAGACTGATATGAATTTTACAGATACCGCAAACATCCTCAACTAATTTTATGACTCTCCGTAAAAAGAGTTATCTGATTTGACAGTAAGAACTACTTATTCATGTCGTCTGACGAACTCAACAACACAGCTAACCTCGTAAGTACTTGCCCAAGTGTGGCAACTTTCAGAGAACGAACTGTTTCACAATTAGTCTCCCGGGAAAAGTAATAAGCCTCAGAAGTCATTCAATGTTTGGCCATTGCGAATAGATTTTTCTCGCTCATCAGCCATGAGAGGAGACTGGATTTTGACAGGTTGTACCTCACTTCCTCAAGATTTTTGTGCCAAACGACCGTTGTTTTTTCCGTGAAGTAGCTGTTCAAAACCTCAAAACATCCTAAGCCTGAAAAAAATTCGGTCACGGATTCTTACCCGCCAGCCTTCTTTTATTGTATGTAAGGAAGAAACTGCAAGTTTTTGGCAGGGTGTTCTCACACACAGCACTGTGAGAATCGCAGATTTCGTCATATTGTTATAAATACGCAAGTCTGAACTCGAGATTTGTTGCACAAACGTCTTTCTACTGTCCGCAACTATGAGGCCAAACGGCAGAGTAATTGTAAAACCAGATTACTGCTCTCTCTTCCAGCAAGACGATGCCTCCAGCATAAGCATTACGGTCTCACCTCCTTGATCTAAGATAAATTGAACTGGAAAGACAATTTCTGGATGATTCACCCCTTTTAATCTGTTTAAACTTCTGACAAGTGAGCTGAAACATTCAACTGGATTCTTCATAGCTTGGTCATATTACCGCTTCAACCTGGATGGTGGACTGGAAGAAACGGATGTCTATATCATTAAACAAAGGGGATGATCGTCAACTCTCTAAGTGCTCCCCTAGACCTCGATGTAAATATGGGTGAGTAAATTCAGCTTAAACTAGCTTCAGATTCCTCAACCAACAAGTTATTTTTGAAGCTATCAAGCCAACCAGACACCAGTTAAAACCCACAAAATTGGTCAAACCTGACAAATCAGAAACGCCTCAGCATGGAAGTTGTAACACGTTTGTGACACACTTACTTACCGATATGTTTACTTTGATAGGAATGAAACTCAAGCTCCTTTATGAGAGGAGCTGACCAAAATGATATCGCAAGGAAGAAATGTGAACCAGGAAAATTTGACCAAAGTGAAAATAAGGTCAACCAATTCCGTAACTACCTATAACATATCGAGCTAAGTCATTCTAGTGTGTAGGCCCATAAAGGCTTCAAGAAACTGTAGCATCGCGCGACCTTTGGTGACGGTGTGACAAAGCACATTGCGCCGCTTATGTCTCACTTTAATCAGCCACTTTTCGGATAAAAATGTTCCTTGCGGAAAATGATATGGATCTAAAAAGGCAGTGTGAGATATGCTCCTACAGTTCGGAGAAATCAAACATCCCAAGACAGGAACTGAAACACAGACAAATTGTATTTATGGATATAGACAAAAAAATATAGGTGCAGAAATCGGCAGCTGTTTTTCTGCTTGCTTAAAATGGGGACCACAATAAAGGCATTCTCAAAATTCTTATCACGACTGAAAGTGAAAAGCACCCGCCTACTGAATGTGATTCCTCAAAACAGCATATACTGTCATTTCTTGGAAAGCTCACAATCTGGTATTCATCAAACCCTCCATGGAGGTTATGACGAGTTGGGAAAAATTATTATTTGTCTACCCTCAAGTGGCCAGATTCTCCACTTACTCGACGCATGAGCCACGTATGTAAACTGTGTCGGCCTAGCAGGGGGTATTTTTCTAAATATCTTGAGGACTGGAATTGCTTGTGGCCTCGACAGCTGCTGGAGTGCGCTTCTGGCGCAAGACCCATGCGTGTTATAGCTACTCGTGCAAAACAAGAGTTAATTAAGAAAGAGCGATTGTAATCGGCCTTATCTGTCTCCCAAGGACTCTGCAGATTTCCACAATGTACCAGTGAGGTTGCCCTAGGTTTTCCTTAACGGGGCACTACGTTTGATATTTCGAAGCTGGTTGACGTACTTGTGTAGCATATTAAGGCTTTCGGTAAGTGTTCCGAACAAGTTAGTTGGACATTCTTTTGTGTCATTAATAAAATTTGCTGTTTTGTACATGCATAACAAGGTGACTTTCAAGGTAAGAATTTGAGCTGTTTGTAAGCCCACTTTTTTGTTACACCTCATGCTTCGACATATGACTTCTTAAGCCAATAAGGACGCATGCTTTTGAGGTCTAAGATACATTATTCTTAGTGGTTTTGGTTTGTTAGGTGGGGGTCGTTGTTACACCGTTCGCTGTGATTTTTTTCTACGCAAAATGTTTATGCTGGACACATTTGGTTTCTTTTGTCAGCGCGCTAAAATGTGGTGTCAAAAGTCACCGATAATAAACTAATACGTCGATACCTTAACAAATTAAATGGACCAGATAGTACCATAATGTTCCATATAAAATAATACGTCGATACCTTAACAAATTACATGGACCAGATAGTGCCATAATGTTCCATAGAAATTCCAGATAGTTACAGGATTTATGGGATTTGGGAGATTTTGCTCGATAGTGCGCAACTCCTTCCACTTCTCACAGGAGGTAGCGATTTGAAGTCGGATGCGTTTGATGCTAAGAGTAACCGCCGGAGTTGTGGCGCAGCGAAGCGTGTGCAAGCATGTGTTCAACAGCTAGTTGAACACCATTACCGTGAAAATAAAAAAAGGTACAAATGAGTGGGGCGTTCCGCATGTCACAAACTCATAGGCACCTAAAATGGCGATAAAAAAACCCAACGGCGGTTCGAGAGTTTTACTTTGCGGCTTCAGGTTAAGAGTGCTGACAAAGCTCAGGAGCTTGCGGTAGGAATGGCCCCAGGATATTTCTATTTGGTGTGCGAGCATGTCAATACCTATCAGCTTATACCTACAGGGATGATAAACAAGCGTCCTAACCTTTTCGAGTCCTTAGACTGACTTGATGTTATGGCTTTGTGCAAGTCTTAGTATATGCTTATCAAGCGTGAGCCACTGCCTCTACGCCTGGACGGGCTACATAACGTGCTTAAAGCTGACATCATGTGTTAGATTTTCAGGTCATCCAGTAACCCTCGAGTATTTCGCATTAGCCTTAGATGTTTAGTTTCTCTTTCTGTGATTGTTTGGCATCAGATATGCTGTATGATCATCCGTAGGCCTTTGTTGCTGTCCACATGCTGTGAGCCCAAAAGATAAGCCCCAGCTTTCAAACTACAATAAAAGTGCGTGGTATTTTTCAGGGTCAAAGTTTAGGTGGTTTGCAATTAGCCAGTCAAAAGCTGTATACGTATATGTTTGTGCAAGTATGTGAGGAGTATATAGAGTTTTTCGTGTATTTCTGTAATAACCTCACAAGGGGATATTAGCGTTTTAAGTAGGTTTCTAATTTCGACAAACGAGAGAAATCGTTCCCCTTACTTCACTTGGTTGAGTGAGTAAGTGCCTAAACAATCTGAACCGCAGTGGCTTCATTTTCCACATAACCGCAAAACCATCAAAGTTGTAGCCAGGGTGCCGTACGCAGTCAGCTTTACTGTCGGGATTTCGTGTCGTTTGCAGTCCGAGGCCCTGAACAAGTCGAGGTAGAAAACACCAGTTTCACTTCCATTGTCAAGTTCCCATGTCTTCTGTTAGTAGAAGATATGTGACGCAAAATATGCGTTTTTGGACTCAGTACTGCAAAGAGGACATCAACCCAAGGAGCTCTAAATGTATTTACTTGATCAGCAACAGAAAATTCCACGGCTGTGAACAGGACCAGAAGAAAATTAATTGGTTCATGCTTTACAGGCCTTGACTTTCTGGTGGCTTTATAAACTGGTCTGACTCCTTATAGCCAGTACATAACTTTGGTTAATTTGTTGAAAATAGCCTTTTTACGTCATATTTTGATGCAAATACTGTTCTAAAGTTGACTCTGCAAACGGAACGAGTACCGTTCATCCTGAGGGTTTTGAGTGTATGTTAGACACTTCTCGCAAACAAGCGTGCTTGTGTTTAGATATCGCTACGACAGGTTGGTTACTACAGATGGAATTGTTTTGATTGCTGTTTTAATAAAAGGGTGCGTAAGACAGTTGTTAGTTCACAGTGCAAGGCTACCGTGTTTTACCTTTCTTAGGTAGTTGATGTACTTGTATTATGGTTTGTGTGCTGCTTCCAGTTTGACCGCTAATAAAGCCCATGAGTTTCTCCTGAATTTTTGGATTGAAGAGTTGCTGAGGCCCTGAAACTAATGTCACCCCGGTGTAAGACCACGCGGAACACTTCTTTTTGCCAACACAGAGCTTTGTTCCGTGTGGCAAAACACTTCTTAGTCCTTCTTCTTATTTAGCTTCGGTGATGGTGGAGCTATTATAAAACCTTGGTTTAAGAAACCCAGTCGGTAAGCATTATGCCCTCAAAATTACGTCACCTGCTAAGTGTGGTTGTAAAATAAGACAAAACGCATAAGGTTCAGCAGGCTTCACTCAAGGACAATGCCAACAGAGATGCCGTCCATGAAGAACGAATTGTTGAAGTTCAAATTGTGCGAACATGAAAATGATTAAAAGAAGAAGCACTGAGGTTTTCCTTGCCTAAAGAGTAGAAATTAATAGAAATACCGTAAATAAATGCCACCAGAAAATACAGTTTTCCATTTTAAGAAGTCTGTGGAACAGAAAATTTTCAAACGGAAGGAGCAAAACGTCACTAAGGCTGCTTGAAGAATTAAAGTTGCGGTATAAGGCTATGTAGTCGCACCTTGACCGTGGGTCTTTCTTAGTCAATGAGAGTATTGATAGAAAAGCTGTGGCCATTATTCCTTTATAGTATATATAGATATATATTTTACGGAGTTTGTTGGTGGTAGTAGATACGTTTGTACAATAAGGCGACGTGGATCAGTGGTTGGAGAGGGAATTTACCGAACGAAAGGTCTATGGTTTTAACCCAATCCCTGCCACTTAACTTCCTTTGTCTAGGCTCTTGTCAACCTGGCAGTATCCCACCATTCATGTCTCCTTTGGATGGTATAGTAGCTAAGCATCGAAAAAGTGTCACGGCTGAATAATTATCTTATCTTTAGTTTGACACAATTTTCGTAATGCCCTAAGGCGTTTGTGTCGCAGAAAATGAGAAATATGAAGCTAAGTACTACAATTAGCAGCAAGCTCTGGACAGTGGATGATAAGAAGCGGCCGGATTCTGAAAATAGTTGGCTCCTCTGTATTCACCGCGGGTTGACGCAGTCGGTTGAAAGAACAACCATGACCCGCGTAAATGTGCTGCGAGTCGCTTTCACTGATGCTAGGGACGTTTGTTGCTAGAGTGAGACGGAGCTCAAGGGGCGCAGACTGGTGATATTCGTGCCAGATACCGAAAACTGTGGTGGAAATTCCACAAGACAGTACTGTGACCTTGAGGATCCGTGGTCTAATTTCCCTGTGGTTGACGAACGCTAGTAAGAGTGTCATCCCAGCAATGAGGACATTGCTCACTCTAAATTGTTCTTAGGCCTATTTCAATTCACATTTGTCATGTAGACATTTGGCTGTATTGTTTAGGTCTTCAGCTCCAGGTCTCCGTGGACATAGAAAACTTTACTGTCTTGCCAGCCATGCGTCTGATTTGCCGCGTATGATTCGTTCATTTCAAATTTTGTCAGGCTGACTACCTTGAGGCGTCGTTACATTGAGGCGGTAAGCCACGAGGTGAACCTTCTTAATATTCCGAACAAAATCCTTTGGTACTATGAGTAGTTAAGACTCCTAATCATGACTGAGGTTCGAGACTCTGGTGCTTCCAGGCAGTACAACCAATTCACTCGAAACCACTTTTGTTGACATAAGTAGGTCCAATGACCTTCTTTTGCGCCTTTTTGAGCGGATAGTGAAAGTGAAAATCGCCATTGTATGTCTGCTCAGAAAACATTTAGCATTCGGATGTTTCTTGAAGCTCCTCTCTAGAGAGGAGACTTAACTGGCTGGGTTATCAGTGTTTTCCTTCGGATAGGTTTAAGTTGGTGTGGGCCGAAGTCGAACCAGGCGGCCAACGTGTTTGAAGGGGAGACGAGAGTAGTATTACGAGATTGAGCAATCTCCATCCCGATGGTTTACGTAGTACTAATAACAGTCGTCCGATCACCCAACGCAGTATTCGACATTCCTCATGTTATGAGAAGACGGAAAATTTGTAGACGCGTTGAACAGGACACGGGTTTATTTGTCCTTCTTGTGTTAGCGGACATCCGTAGTGCTAGGCCAGATGCAGCGTAAATACTAGTTCGCATTTTACAAGCGTTTGATTCTTAATTTGACTGTCTTGTTTCAGAAGGATGGCCCGTAGCTGGACTTGAGCTACTCTATAGCCATGGGTTGAATACTAGTCAGAAATGAAAATGTGCAACGCAAGGGCTAGAGTGTTGTTCTCGCATGCATTCGGACACGCCATAAAATCGCGTTGATGAATCTTTGACTCCATACTAATGCGAAAAGTTGTGTAACCCATTGTAGAACTCTCGCCATGGTAGATGTTTGCTGCATTTTCGATAATTCAGCCTGCATCACTGGCTTGTTAGCCCACCAGGAATTCAGCCTGCATCACTGGCTTGTTAGCTTACCAGGTTTCCTTGAATTCTAGCTTTTGCCTTCCTTGGATATCCGAGGAAAGACAGACTGTGAATCCATTGGAATTTCACTTAAGTGGAAAACAAAGTCCAATTATTCCGTAATAAGAAAGGTATTGTCTTTAAAAAAAGCTCAAAGAGGGTAAGCTCAAACAAAGTGCACCTGAGCACCTAGCTTCCCTGAAAAATCCGCAACGTCTGGGGAAAACTAACGATTACCCGTTGAGTTATACAAGCGTTAGAACACCCACTGAGACACTTAAAGAACTCACATGCTTCAGTATCTTGTGAAAGTGTGGCCAGAATAGTGAGAAGGATAAATAAAATCTTATGTGCACAGCATGCCATTTTCCTTTCTGGGTGATTTTGAAAAAGTATTGATTACATTCTTACACCCGCTGCTGCACTAAAACGATCAAGGTCAGTTCGCAGTTTCCAGTGACAGGAAAAACATTGATAGAGGATGTCCTAACACTACACTAGTACATGGTTGCAAAAAGCAGTATACCCAGTTCTCAACAACAGTGTATGGACTGAATGTCTACCTGGGATAATTATTCATGGTCTTTAAAAATTCAATAAGCCTTGTGATGAAGGAATCACGGGTTTATGGATTGAGACAGAGGGTCGAGCATTTTGCCCAAGTTCTTGTTGTTTAGAGAGTTCCGTTAACTTGAAATGCATAAGCGAAAAAAGGGGGTGAAGATTTGCTCTTTACGTTCTCAGTGCAGAGCAGCATGCTTGCCAGCGCGAGGACTCGCAAACAACTGTCTTATATTGCTTTGAACTGGGTTGTACAAGGAGCGTCGACAACCGTCGGAGGAAGATTTTTCCACGCAGCTGCTACCCGAAATGAGAAGAAATTTTGCCTAATCAAGTTGTGCACTCTGGGCTTGGAAATATTCTTACCATGTCCCCGCCGTGTGTTTGCTGGATCGACGGTGAAAAACCTGTTGGCCAAGCCTTGTTCAAACAGGGCGCAAGCAAGAATTAGGTTCCATCGGAGGCGACGATACTACAGGGGAAGGAGGTTGAGCGCCGCGAGACGCGTTTCGCAGTCCACGGATTTGAGGCCGGCAACCATTTTCGTAGCAGCTCGCTGGACAAGCTCAATAAGGGTTACGTCTTTCGTGCGTCCTGATTAGAAAACTTGGTTGGCATAATCAAAAAGCGGTCTGACATAGGCCCCATAGAGTATTTGGAAGTCCATGGGAGTAATACGGGAGAAGGTGCGCCGAATCATCCGTAGAACGGTGATGCCTTTTGGGCCGATTTCTTATGGTGCAGTGAGAAGGAATATTTGAAGGGAGCCAGATACCCAAATCCTTTTTGGTGCCTATCCTCGTGATGTATTCTGGTCCTTTCTCACCATGCATGACAAAGAAGTTCACCGAGTCTCCTCACAATGACATGGGGGCACTTTTCGTCACTCAGAGAAAGGTGTCAATCCAAGGACCACTACTTTACAGCGTCTACATTCATTTGAAGGCGAGAGCAACGGTAAACCACGCCGAAAAGAAAACAATCGGTCCGACGCCGCGGGGATTTTATCCATAGTGTATCGCAAAAAGGTGCAGGAGAGGTATCGGAGAGGTCCATCGAGGTTTGCGGAGCCGCATATAAATATAAGGCAACCCCACCAGCTACCCTGAATCAGTTCGAAAATTGAGTGTTCGTCTATCGAGATGTCCGCGTCAGAGCCATCTGATATCAGCCAGTTTTCTGTAAGTGCGATTATAGATGGCTGTTCAAGGCAAGCTAGCCGTTTACTATCGCGAATTTTTTTAAAAAAGACTGAGGCATTTCAACACTGGCTCTGTTGCTTCCGAAGGCGGGGAACAGAGAGGTCTGCAACCAGAGAGGTCAACAGACGTAATAACTGTACGTCGAGTTTGAGTCCGAAACACCGAAGGCGCCTCTGCCCATCCTTGCCTGCTTCCTGCCTTGATGGTTTCGAGAGCTGTATTGCATTTACGGTTTTTTCGCCCTGTGGAAGTCCGGTTTGCGCGGGCCTTTTGCCATTGCGGGTGCAGTTTTTCCCCTCATGAGCGAAAACTTCGACCGCTGCTAATTGCATCGCTTTCAACACCGCCTATTGAACGACTTGGTTTGCTGTTGTTCAAGTATTTAGGACCAACACGCGTCCGTTTGGTTTCATGGGCATTTTGACGCGGCCCATTAAATGAGGTGTTTCTTTTGGGGCCCTGTGCGTTGAGTGACAGCCCCAAGAAGTGTTACTTTTGGTGTCACTCCCATGAGGCTGGTTTTCGCAGAGGACTGCTCCTTGGAGATAGCTAGCAGTTTTCTTATTTCGTGAATCTTATGTTTTTTTCCTGTAGCCGCCTTTCTTTTGTGTTTGTGTGGACCTCGAGTCGTCCGCGATCAGCGTATACGAAGGATTTTCAGGTTCAGTGTTGTCAGGTTTGCGGCTTTGCCTGTCAGGGTTTTGGGTGACGACTGTATCCACAATCAAAGAGGCCAATACGACGGAGTGAAGATGGAGGTTGGCGGTTTCACGTTCTCAGTGGTTGTAGGGTTCCCACAGCATTTCCCGATGTCAAGGTCAACGCTCGTGGTTGCGCTGTCGGTAGGCTTCGCCGACTGTCTCCGCACGTCTGACTCAGTCCAGCTCGGAAGTTGTGACTTGGGTGTGAATTTCACTGGTGTGCCTTGATCGGCTGTTACGGAAATAAGCTATGAAAGCGCTACGTACTTTGGGCGCTGCGTCCAGGTGTAGCTTGCCTCCTACCGAGCATCACTGCTTTTGGCTGTCGAGGGGTCTGCGTTGGTTGAGTAAAAGCTGCAATCTGGAATCGCGGACGGTTGCGTCGGCGTGCTTTCAGGAGCACAAGGGGCTATAATTATTATCGGTTTGGCCATAAGCCTAGGGTCAGCTGAACGGGAGCCAAGCGGGAACCTGTTTCGCGCCTCTTCTTTACGGCAAATAGGGAGGAAAGTGTGACTAATGGTCGCTTGCTTCCCTCCTGAAGTAACCAATCTGCGTGAAACGACCCGTGTTCAGGCTTTGTGAGGACACTGCCAAGCAACATCTCTACCAGTTTTTTCCGGAGAACGACCCTCAGATGCTCAGCCTGTCCACTAAAGACGCCGTGACGGCCTTTATTGCCGCATCGGAGAACTGTAGGACTTTTGCAGTCAACAGGCCCAGGGTAGATAGCGTTGGGTAATAGTTCAGGAGAGAAAAATTATTATCTACTTTCGTTTAAGCCGCTTGGTTATTTATTTGCTTCCTCGAGAGCTTTAGAAAAAGAACCATTTCTGCATCGAGTATCCCGATTAAAGCGGAACATTCACACTGGTCATTTTGGGACGCGTGGGACTCGATCAAATGCTTTCGAGAAGTCGAAAAATTTGGCATCCTATATGAGTTCCTCGTCTTTGGCTTGGGTTAAGCTGTCAATTAATATGAGCATGTTCGTCAGGCGAGAGCGGTTTGGGAGAAATCCGTGTTGAACTGGACATATCAAGTTGTTGGAAGTAAGGTGATCTAGGATGGCTCGCTTCAGAATGCATTCCATCACCTTACAGGGCCCGCTGGGGAGGCTTATAACCCCGTAGCTGCCAGGCGATAGTCGGTCACCAGTTTTGTGGATTGGCGTGGCAATCGCTTCCTTCCAAATACAATAAAGGTGGCTTTTGTCAAGCGACTGATGAAACACCAGGTAGAAATGTTTTGCCAACGTGAACGACATCAGGATAATCCCCGTCTGGCCCCAACGCGCAGAACATGTTGATCTTTTGCAAGAGTTGACGAACGTCCCTGACCGTGAAGAAGCCGTTCGTACGTACGCCTTCACAAGGTTGGATTTGACGAGGACGCTGGGGCTGATAATACACCTGCATAGTGTTCTCTGTAGAACCCAGAGACCACTATTAGATCACTCGTGGATTCACTGTTCCTGTCCCTCAAGGCGAACACGGATGGCCTGTTTCCGCCGCGATGTCTCATGTGTTGGAACAACACATCACTGTTTTTCCGGGCGAGGTCCAGAATGGTGGCTTGTTTTCATATCTTCCGTTGGCGGATTTTTGATTTACAGCGGTTCCGCATTTGACGAAATGCCAGCCCATCTCCTGTGTCCCCTTTAGCTAAATTTTTGAATAATAGTTCAGACCTCTGTTCCAGAAAACGCCGGATCCTTTTGGGTAGCTTGCAGCTCATCCGGCTGCGTGCTGTTTTTTCTGGGACGAACATCGCGTCAGCATCGTGAATTTTCTGGACAATATTCCTATATAAATCTTCAACTGAGGCTGATCCCAGTTTAACTTGTTCAAGAAAGATGCGCATTCCTGAAAAGTCTGCACGGCAGAAGTTTCGAATCCACGTTTGAGGTTTGGGATTTCTGGCCCAATAGCAGCTGAGATCAAAGGTCAGCATACAGTAGTCACTGTGTCCCAGTGGAACGTCGATCAACAGTGGAACCTGATCAACAAAGTGTCTTATGTTGATGGTGACGAAATCCAGGAGGGATGGTTGCTGGCCGGCGCGGTATCTGATGGGTGTAACGGCATGTTGAGACTGAGTGCTGTGTTGAACGACTTCGGTCAGCGCCGCTGGAGCGCTGGAGGCCTTTGGAGCTTTGAAGCTACGTGCCAGCAGGAGATGAGTGAAGTAGTCGCTGGAGAATAGTTGCGCTAGGGTTCGTTTGAGGAATTGGTCATCTTCCGGAGGACTCGAGGGGCCACGGTACACCACGCCGAGAAGGAGACAATCGAACCCGCGCAGCGGGACTACAATCCACAATGCATCGCAAAAACGTGCGAAAGTGGTATCTGAGAGGACAATCAGGGTGGGCATGGCCGCATGTACGAACAAAACAAGCCCACCAGCCCTCCCTCGCTTTGAGTCAGCTCCAAAAACAGAGTAGCCGTCTATCGAGATCTCGGCTTCAGAGATATCTGGTGTCAGCCATTTCTCTGTGAGTGCAGTTTTGGACGGCTGCTCAAGATAATATCGCAAAGTTCGTTGAAAAGTCTGAGGCAATCTGTTGACAAGCACGTCAACAACGGCTCTGCTGCGTCCGAAGGTATGGAGCCGAGAGTTGTGTAACTAGAGAGGTTAGCAGACTCAGCGGACAAAGCAATGACTACAGGTTTACGTACTGATACACAGTACCCGAGCGTTTTCCCAAGATTCCCGGAGCGCGTTTGTTCTCGCATTAAAAAGCGCCGACAATTGATTCTAACAGGGTCCTAAACGCATTATGGAACATTGTGCGAGTAGGGCTACCCAACAAATGCAGTACCTGAGACGAGAAAATCTAACGTTTAAAATAATCGTAAGTCCTAAACTTAAAAAGTCCCCTACCACGTCCCTGCCTTGTATTAGCACCGTATCAATAGATCGTCCATTTAAATCATACGCGTAAGCCAGACCTATGTGTAACAGCAACAACAAAATTCGTGATAGCACCGAAAACATCTTCTTGGTCACAAATTCACAATCCTTCTAGTCCATGCCAAACAGAAGGCTGACAAATGCTTCCTGGTTGTTTCTTTATACGTCTAGACGGGTTTCAATGACCCCAATATGAAGCACTATTCTCACGCAAAGAAATTGGGGAAAGATAGAACCAGCGGCAAAGAAGTCAGGAGTAAGATTTAAGGACATATATAGCACTGTCAGTCTGACAGCATAAACAGAAGATTTCGAGAATGTGGTTCCAAAAGGGTGAATACCAATCAAACAACTAAGCTTGTTGGATAGTATGACCTAGAGGTGGAGCATATCGATGCCATGGGAAATGCAAACCATCAAGCGACTGAGATGAAAACTCATCAAGGTCTTAAACAATTTGAAGAACCAACCAAACTATTGGCAGAGTGCACCAGAAGGGAAAAGAATTGTTCTCTGGATGGGCCAGGGAATTCTTTCAAACCGGCTTGTACTTTCGGACCGCGATCGCCATGAGTAACTGCAACCCCTTAGTGTACTTGTAACGGAGGAAGTCGGGAACAGGCGACATATGGGCCTACAAGGCAAGAAACTTATGGATAGAAAAGTGCCTCCTGAGACACCTGTTTGGATTAGTGGCAAGAAGGTCTCTCGGGCATGTATATTTGTGAGCCTGCTTCAACATTCCTGGCTACGTCATTCGATATGAAGTTATAACGATAGGCCTTGAGTACAATAGGCTTCGACAGTACCAAATAAGTTCATCAGGCTAGGGTTAGAAAGCTTGTAGATAGTGTTCCGTGTTAAATACTGAAGAAACCCGATGCGGATTATCTGCGGTGGCGTCCGTCGTCTGGCGCGTTTTCTCTCTTAACAGTTGGACCGTACACTTACATATCGGACCGGAGTTTAAAGGTACAAATGCATCAATGGTCGACCGATGTTGGAAAGTCTCGTTCTTGGAGAATAAGTTTTATCCCGATTCTTCCCCAGCCATTCAATGGCCGGACGTGTGACGAAAGCTATATTCGCACATGTATATTACAGGAAAACCTAAGATTCAAGAGATCTGTCGAGTTGGTGAATTCTTGATTGAACAGCATTGAACGAAGAGCATTTAGGCTGCGTTTGAAACACGGATACAGATTTTTATCAAACAGGTTTGATCACACATTCACAGCGCTTGACCAACCACTCCGTTTGTGGTGTGAGGCGTGAAAACATCACAAACGGGAGATTCAGCTGGGTTCCAGGTGATTCTCTCGCAAGAACCAAATTGATTTGCGGTTGAGTGTATTTATCGAAATCAGTCCAGTTTGGGTCCTCGCAACAAGTGTGATCAAGTGTGAATGAACGAGACACCTTCTGATGAACGGTTGCCGTCTAGATGATTTTACCGGACAAACGTCGAACCTCTGCTGGACGTGTTAAGACACCGATCTAGGAAACATTCAAAATTGGCTTCGTTTCTTGCTCGTGCCTGATGTCCAATTCACGAATCATTTGTTGAATTTTTCACTCTAAAATAACCTTTGTGCCCAACGTCTGCGGGGCATTCAGTCCCACTCATGAGCGAGATCAATGCAGGCTGATCTTTATAGTTATCAGTGGGGCACAGCAGATGTGAGCGAAACGAAACTCCATCAAATGTAAGATATTGTACGCAGTGGTACACCTGCAAGGTCTGGTGCCTCCTACAATTTACGGGTTTTTTGGGATAACCAGATAAACCGAACATCTAACTCGCCTACCCTGTTCGTCTGCGCCAGCAACCGCCAAATTAAGGGCGAAATGGAATATGTAAATAATTCTCGAAAGCATTTGATCGAGTCCCACGCGTCCCAAAATGACCAGTGTGAATGTTCCGCTTTAATCGGGATACTCGATGCAGAAATGGTTCTTTTTCTAAAGCTCTCGAGGAAGCAAATAAATAACCAAGCGGCTTAAACGAAAGTAGATAATAATTTTTCTCTCCTGAACTATTACCCAACGCTATCTACCCTGGGCCTGTTGACTGCAAAAGTCCTACAGTTCTCCGATGCGGCAATAAAGGCCGTCACGGCGTCTTTAGTGGACAGGCTGAGCATCTGAGGGTCGTTCTCCGGAAAAACTGGTAGAGATGTTGCTTGGCAGTGCCCTCACAAAGCCTGAACACGGGTCGTTTCACGCAGATTGGCTACTTCAGGAGGGAAGCAAGCGACCATTAGTCACACTTTCCTCCCTATTTGCCGTAAAGAAGAGGCGCGAAACAGGTTCCCGCTTGGCTCCCGTTCAGCTGACCCTAGGCTTATGGCCAAACCGATAATAATTATAGCCCCTTGTGCTCCTGAAAGCACGCCGACGCAACCGTCCGCGATTCCAGATTGCAGCTTTTACTCAACCAACGCAGACCCCTCGACAGCCAAAAGCAGTGATGCTCGGTAGGAGGCAAGCTTCACCTGGACGCAGCGCCCAAAGTACGTAGCGCTTTCATAGCTTATTTCCGTAACAGCCGATCAAGGCACACCAGTGAAATTCACACCCAAGTCACAACTTCCGAGCTGGACTGAGTCAGACGTGCGGAGACAGTCGGCGAAGCCTACCGACAGCGCAACCACGAGCGTTGACCTTGACATCGGAAATGCTGTGGGAACCCTACAACCACTGAGAACGTGAAACCGCCAACCTCCATCTTCACTCCGTCGTATTGGCCTCTTTGATTGTGGATACAGTCGTCACCCAAAACCCTGACAGGCAAAGCCGCAAACCTGACAACACTGAACCTGAAAATCCTTCGTATACGCTGATCGCGGACGACTCGAGGTCCACACAAACACAAAAGAAAGGCGGCTACAGGAAAAAAACATAAGATTCACGAAATAAGAAAACTGCTAGCTATCTCAAGGAGCAGTCCTCTGCGAAAACCAGCCTCATGGGAGTGACACCAAAAGTAACACTTCTTGGGGCTGTCACTCAACACACAGGGCCCCAAAAGAAACACCTCATTTAATGGGCCGCGTCAAAATGCCCATGAAACCAAACGGACGCGTGTTGGTCCTAAATACTTGAACAACAGCAAACCCAGTCGTTCAATAGGCGGTGTTGAAAGCGATGCAATTAGCAGCGGTCGAAGTTTTCGCTCATGAGGGGAAAAACTGCACCCGCAATGGCAAAAGGCCCGCGCAAACCGGACTTCCACAGGGCGAAAAAACCGTAAATGCAATACAGCTCTCGAAACCATCAAGGCAGGAAGCAGGCAAGGATGGGCAGAGGCGCCTTCGGTGTTTCGGACTCAAACTCGACGTACAGTTATTACGTCTGTTGACCTCTCTGGTTGCAGACCTCTCTGTTCCCCGCCTTCGGAAGCAACAGAGCCAGTGTTGAAATGCCTCAGTCTTTTTTAAAAAAATTCGCGATAGTAAACGGCTGGCTTGCCTTGAACAGCCGTCTATAATCGCACTTACAGAAAACTGGCTGATATCAGATGGCTCTGACGCGGACATCTCGATAGACGAACACTCAATTTTCGAACTGATTCAGGGTAGCTGGTGGGGTTGCCTTATATTTATATGCGGCTCCGCAAACCTCGATGGACCTCTCCGATACCTCTCCTGCACCTTTTTGCGATACACTATGGATAAAATCCCCGCGGCGTCGGACCGATTGTTTTCTTTTCGGCGTGGTTTACCGTTGCTCTCGCCTTCAAATGAATGTAGACGCTGTAAAGTAGTGGTCCTTGGATTGACACCTTTCTCTGAGTGACGAAAAGTGCCCCCATGTCATTGTGAGGAGACTCGGTGAACTTCTTTGTCATGCATGGTGAGAAAGGACCAGAATACATCACGAGGATAGGCACCAAAAGGATTTGGGTATCTGGCTCCCTTCAAATATTCCTTCTCACTGCACCATAAGAAATCGGCCCAAAAGGCATCACCGTTCTACGGATGATTCGGCGCACCTTCTCCCGTATTACTCCCATGGACTTCCAAATACTCTATGGGGCCTATGTCAGACCGCTTTTTGATTATGCCAACCAAGTTTTCTAATCAGGACGCACGAAAGACGTAACCCTTATTGAGCTTGTCCAGCGAGCTGCTACGAAAATGGTTGCCGGCCTCAAATCCGTGGACTGCGAAACGCGTCTCGCGGCGCTCAACCTCCTTCCCTGTAGTATCGTCGCCTCCGATGGAACCTAATTCTTGCTTGCGCCCTGTTTGAACAAGGCTTGGCCAACAGGTTTTTCACCGTCGATCCAGCAAACACACGGCGGGGACATGGTAAGAATATTTCCAAGCCCAGAGTGCACAACTTGATTAGGCAAAATTTCTTCTCATTTCGGGTAGCAGCTGCGTGGAAAAATCTTCCTCCGACGGTTGTCCACGCTCCCTCTAGAACTCAGTTCAAACACTATTAGACACTTATTTACGCGAGTCCTCGCGCTGGCAAACATACTGCCCCGCGCTGAGAACTTAAAGCGCAGTGCTACACCCTTTTTTCACTTGTGCCTTTCAGGTGAACGACAGCTGCTGAACGACAAGAACAAAACCGACCCGGGAAACTTGGGCAAAAGCCTCGTGTATCAATCCGTGAATCCGTGAATCTCTTGTACATCTGGTTGCATCAGGGACAACCGTTATTCAACGAGTGCGGAAGGACGACTGTCTTTCAACTCCCCCTTTTTGATTAACTAGAACTCGCTTCGATACTGGACTAGCTTAGCGCATGTCCTTTGGCCAATCACGTGCGTGCTTGGCTCATCGGCCGTCGCGGCGGTTACCTGTGGTCTGTCTCTCGCGATCATTATGCATCGATTCTCCTACTAAATCTTTGGGCCAAACACGTTTGGGTGGCCTGGAGCCTTTCGTTTCGCATCGAGTATTCTGCTGTGTTAATTGCACATTTATAATTCTGGCCTTTTTCCCTTATACTGAATTCTATGAATCCGTCTAATAGGCCATCTTGAACGATCGTCGCGGCTGGTCGGTGGCCCATTCAATGAGTACTGTCAGTGGGTACCTATCAGGAATAAGGCTGGTTAAGGCTGCTAGAATTCAGTGAAACTATTGCCTCCTGGCTGCATTCCTGTTAGCTAACGCATTACCTGACCGTCTGTCAGCGGATCATACAACGTCTTACCGTATTGTCCACTGATGCCGATTCCTGTCTGATTGGTTTCGGTTAGATCCCACCCAGTATTATAGCAGCACTTTACACCTTGTAGGGATGAAGCGCATGCCAAACCGTGCGGTTGAGTTATTTAGGTTATTCAAAATGGTTTGCATTTTTGAAGGATAAGATCCCCGGTTCAGCTGAACCAAGGAGTGTAAAATCGTCCGCATACTCAATATCTGTGAGGTAACGTCCCGGGAGCATTTGGACTCCAGAGGTTTCGGAGGTAGAGCAATTTCAAGCAGCATATCAACAACACAGTTGAAGAGGAAAGGTGAGAGAGGGCAGCCGTGTCTTACACCACTCATCACCACCAGAGACAGCAACATTAGTGTTGACACTAATGCTTCACTGCCGTACAACCATCACCCAGCTGTTACGCCATTTTCGTGTCTACCTGCCATGTCACCCGAAGGAAGCGCGATGGGTGGAACACTGCCAGGTTGTCCAGGCCTAGACAGGGGAGGTCGGTTTCTAACCACGGACCTTCCGGTCGGTAGAGAGTGCTGTTTTCCATGCCCAACTCAGAATGTCTGGAGGAGGGATGTGGCCAACCCTTGACCTGGCAGAAGGATATGAGGGAGATTGCGAAACGTTTGGGTGCTGTCGGTGCTTCTCACCTTCCAGGATGGGGACCGCGTGATCCTCACTGCGCCCGGTTGGAGACACTGCAGGATATGGCTGTTAATCGATGTCAGTGGCGTTTTTGTTGTCGGTTTCTATCCAAATTGCCTGAGCGTGTGTCTGGAGGTGTAGGCACTTTGGAATGATTGTAGTAAGCTGGCACTAAGTCTATACCCCGTCCACCTTTATTCTTTTCTTCACAATAAGGCTTTCAAATAAATCATGGTTGTACGGCAGTGAATCATCGGTGTTAAGCACTGATGTCATGCTATCGATGATGGTGACTTCCGGTCAGTACATTCGCGCTATGACTACTGAGCCATCTCGCCGAATAGCCATAAGGTTCATCTAATTGTATTTAAAGTGAAAAGAAGAGAAAAAGTGTGCGTGATGGAAGGGGTCTAATGGTGGTCTATGTCAGGCCTTCTGACGTGCCCACACCTCTGAGCGCTCAACCAGACAGAATAACATCGGTCAGCCACCATTTCTTAAAATGTCTTCAGCCCAGCACAGGCGGGGTCACGGTGACACCATCCTAAAAGACGCACAGGACCAGCACCACCCAAACTCTTCGTAAGCTCTTTCACGCCCTTCTAAGTCATACGTTGTCCACCTCGCGGTTTGCTCCATCCTGAAGGAGACACGGCGTGCGTAGCACGCAGCTGATGGTGCTGGATGTTTTCCGCGGTTGAAGTACTTGCCGCACAACCAAATATCCGTGTTCTGATCACCGCGTTACTAATCCGCTGACGCCATTTCAAACCAGCTATGCTTCTAGGGCATCGGTGGTCAAAAGCTTGAAGACGCCTCGCATCATCCATCCGCAGAGGCCACGTCTCGCACCCATACAACAACACAGCCCTTACTGTAGTTTGGTACACGCGACCATTAAGGCCCAGTGATATGCCTTTTAGACGCAACAAGTGACGCAACTTTGCGTCGCGACGTAGTGAACTCAGGAGGAATTTTGCTTCATAATCGTGGGCGCCCACAGGTGTCTGCATATAGTGCACTCATGAAGGGGTATAAATTTGGAAGGGACACCTTCGTACTCTCAGACTTTCGGCCGCGTGAGAATATACAGAGAGCTCTCCAAAAGCTTCCGTACACAAAGCGATGTCCGTCAGAGATGTCCACTCTCTCCATTCCTTATTAATTTCGTGACCGACTAAATAATGAAATAGACGCTGCAAGGTCTTCAAAGCCATGATGTTCAAATAGCCTCTGACGAAAACCTTGTTGATCCGGAGTATGTAGACCATATTGTTTTTTTCTTCGAAGAAGATTAGAAGGCTCAGATGTTTTTGGATTAACAGACCAAAGTCATCCCGTCCTTTGGTATGCACTTCGCACCCACAAAGTGTAAGGTCACGCTCCTGCACATGCAGCAACTGGACACGCCACTCACAACCCAGGGATAGGCACTGGAATTGTCACGTTTTACACACTTTGGAAGTTGTATTAGCTCCGATTTAGTGTGGCATATGAGGTGAATACACGAATCTGCAAGGCTCAGGTCGCGTTTGCTAATTTGAGACACCTATGGCGGCAAAGCGCTATATCCGTGAATCTCAAGGAGCGTGTGTATCAGGTTACAGTATGGGTTGTTCTGTTGTATGACTGAGACTTGGTCTTTTAGATGAGCTGAAAGGAGATGTCCTCAGGTGTTCGACAACCGTTATCTCAGAACCATAGCTGGCGTGGGTTGGTGTCAGCAAATCAGTAACGAGGCAATTAGAAGGCGAGTTTTGGGTTATGCAACGGGGACTTCCATTGAAGAATTGGTCCAGCCTTAGAGACTTCGTTGGTTAGGCCATGTACTGCGTGCAGTACCATCGGTTGCCGAAGACAGGGCTGATTGCTGTGCTCAATTCGGAATGGCGGAAGCAGAGAGGTGGCCAATCCATGCCCTGGCAGAGGATTATGAAAGAGATGCCGAAACGTCTGGGTGCTGTCGGTGCGCCTGGTTGTGGACGCTGCAAGATATGGCTGCTAATCGATGTCACTGACTTTCTTGTTGTTAGTTTCTATCCAGATCGTCTGAATAAGTATCTGAAGGTGTAGGTACCTGGGAATCATTGCAGCACTAAGCTCCTTTCGCGTCCACCTGTATTCTTTTCTTCTCAATGAGGCTTTCAAATAAACCATGGCTGTCCGGCAGCGATGTATCAGTGTTGAAAACTCGTCGTGTTGTCGATGGTGATAATAATAATAGCTTTTAGCGATATGATCTATCTGTACTGGCGGTTGGCTGGCATGCGGGGAACGTTTTGTGGCCTGGCGGCTTCGGTTTGTTTCGGAAGGTGGTACTGCACAACGCAGTCCGTAGTCATCATACAACTGCAGCAGACGCTTGCCGTTGCCCATGCCTCTCGATTCCGGTTCCAGACGATCGTTCATTTGAAACTCAACAGCACAAAGTCTACCTGCTTGTGCGCTCGTATCCCCGAGAACCACACCGATGTCTGAGCTCTTAGCTCTCCTCAGCACGTTGCTCAAAGCATCGTAATGAGGAATCATATCGCATTCAAACAGTTAAGTAACCCGTTCCTGGTGCTCCCTTCGAGTTGCACGACAACATAATGCCGCAGGGGTTTGGGATTAGGTAAGAGAGAGATTTTGGTAATCGAACTGTCAACCTTATTTCTTTAGCCGTTGTCTGAGTCTGTTGAGTTGAACACAATAAATGCGAATATCTATCTCCCTTTCCCAGTAAATTCGTTACCCCAACTGAAGGAACTCGAAGTTCATCTAACGAATGGAGATTTTGTATGAAGCTTTATAATTTAATTCATCATCATCATCATCATCATCAACAACATGACATCAGTGTTCAACACCGATGCTTCGCTACCGTATCCTGATTTAATTGCCCGTGCATTTCCGTCGACTAGCTTTGTCAGAGAAACTCAAGATGCAAATGCACGATTGATTATATGACCAATAAAGGCTCACATTTGACGATGGTCTTCGAAAAGACGTCTAGATTATTCAGGATCTGGCTGTCCTTTCGCTTTCTGGGACAACTTGACCGACCTCACTGTCATTAATTGAGTAGTTTGTAACGCCTACGATATTGGTCTTCGGAAAGCGTGTGGCTTGTCGGTTCCTGAAAAATGGGCTAAACGCATACATGGATCTTGAATCTAGGGGAATGTGGTTGCAATCGTTACGAATTCAGCGGCCAAAAGTCGCGGAAACGGTTACTGCTCACGTGAGCTCTAAATTGACCAAGGTTATGGCCTACCAGGTTCGCTTAACCGTTGACCTAGACATGAGTGATGCCAACCTGGGGTAATGAAGTTAGTGTTCTACTTTCGCACCTGGTTGGTTCTCGTGCAGCGCTACGCGTGCACATGCGAGGGAGGTACCGCGTGTTGTTGTTGACGTAAACAGATTACTGAGTAGGCGATTATTCGTTTGGGTGACTTTCCTACGACAAAACTTAGTGGCAGAGTACGCCAGAAGGCGTAGATGGTACAGACTCATTGACGAGTGTGCTGTTAATATTGAGATAGTCCCCACAATGTGTGGCAGTCCACAAACAGTTAATTCCAAGTGCCTGGATTGTTGCAGAGGAATAACTGTCCTCTCGAAGGTCGTCCAATGCACGATCCTCGAGGGTTGCTGTGGCGTAGGCAAACACTACTATGACTGCCAACAACGAGCGTTTGCTCTCGACCTCCCTGGCCCCTGTCGCTCGCTACTGAATGACACTCACCCGCTGACTGGATCTTCCATGTCATCTTGGAATAATCTTTAGATGAACGCATTTGTGTCAGCTGATAGTTTGACCATTTTATCTACCTCAGTACTTACGAAACCTAAACTCTTCGGCTCCGACGATGCACGCGGTTCCTAACCAGCCTGAGCAGGTGAATCCCGAAGGGGCATACGCCGCTGACACTTCTGAACTTGCAACTGAGAGTGAATCACGCGCGCGGTCCACAAAACCGAAAGGACACTCACGACCGGAATAACCAGTGTTCAATTTGGGTGGCACTCGACAAACTTTTTCAGCTGTAGGAATCACTCCAGGTTAATTCGCAACGACAGACTCCAGCCGCTTACGAAATTCAGAGGACCAGTCCCTACCTAGAGGGTATCGGATTGAATGTCTCTGAGTCCGTCAACAAGTTATCAGTGGAACGCACTGTAGGTAACTGTCTTTCTTCTCAGTCCCTAGAAGGAAGCAGTGGACAGAGAATGGTACACCCAAACCACTCAAGTTTGCCCTACGACCGAGGAGGGACACAGCCATGTGTCAGGCCGAGCTTACTTTTGAACCATTCATGATTCCCGTGATTTGAGTCCTGAATACGTTTGAGAATGAAACTGGCTGAGCTGATACTCAAATTGTGGATTTTCGATTAGTGAAGAGGACATCAAGAGAGTTCTGAAAGTCGCCTATTCTACCAAGCTATCAATATTCAGTCGGAAGGTTAAGGTGATGTCAGCCAATACATGAAATGTCAAGAATAGAACCAATAACATATTCCCGCTTTCGAGGAAAGCAATTTCACTGAAACCTGTCTCAAGCGAAATCTTGGATGCTGAAATAAACAGTCCAGGTTACACGGCCGATCGTGCCTCTCAGACTGGAAGTAAGACGAATGACATTGTGCCCTATTGAAGGAAGACCCGCTACGGTTTTGTGTTTTGGGATTTTCCAGTCACTCGAATGATGCTGCCTAATCTCCTTGTTGCTGCGTTCGCTACGGGACGCTTCGCATCACTGTTGTGGTCTCTAAACGTCTCCCTCCTCGCAGGGATTCCAAATGTTTAAGCAACCCAGGAGCTATAGTGGAAGATGGGTATTTCAATGCGCCTAGCATGAGTTCATCAATATCACTGATAGGAAAATCAGATGAGAACAGTGGTATTTTATCGCCGTACAACCATGTCAGTTTTTTCGAATAAAACGTTATGATGGAAGGAATGTTTAGTGTGTTCTCCATGTAGTAAATGCCTCGCTGAGGGGTCATGATCTGTATCCGTAGGATTTTGATTAGCAATTTAGGGGAAGAACTGCAACTCTTTTGTTTGTCTTGTAATGGATTGGTGGTCACGTGACACAATTGAAGTTGTTCAAATCGAGGAGACAACGGATGCGTCCTCTTGCTGCAGTAACCATCCATATCGTAAGTAACTGGAATGGCCTTCCAAAAACGGTTGTCGTTACTGTCTTTGAGGAGGGCTTCAAGAAAAGCGTCGGCTTCCATTTTCTAAAATGTTTGAAGACGCTTTACATAGCCGACTTTCCAGACTGTCCTGCGCTGTTACACAATCGAAACCGGAGATGAAGGAACTGATAAGAGATCTCTCATCAACAACGAAAGTGCCGTGGTCCCTTTCCATTTGCTCCTATCAGGGCACCCTTAAAGCTATCTACCATATCTCATCTGGCCTTAGACGCAAAATGGTGGGTAAGTAATATGGAGGATACCGGGCCTTCGGAAGAGATAACCGAATTGAAGCATATGAATTGACTGCCGTTGTTGGACACAATGTTTTATGGGGTTTTGAGTGCAGAAAACAGTTGCTACATTTTTGTATTATCTGTCGTCTCGTTGTCTCAGGCATAACGACAGCATCAGGCCACTTACTTAAGGCACCTAAAACGATGAGGAAGTTTTGCCAATTAAGTGGCCCGACAAAATTCACATGCATCCGCGACCATCATTTGCTATGGTAAAGGCCACAGCGGTCGTCGGCTGCGGAACCTCTTGGTAGATGCAGCTCCGATATGCTTCCTCTATATGTTTGCCCGTAGTGGGCCAATAACTATATCTGTGAGCCAAAGTCGTCTTGGGGCCTATCCTCTGATGTCCATTATGAAACTAAGCCTGGACTCAACAGCAAATTTTTATCGAAACACCACTCGGCCACCGAAAAGGAGACAATCCTTGAACCAGTGCCAAATTCCGTTGATGAAAAAGTAGTTTAAGTTCTAATAGTTAGAATGGTGGCGCTGCTTAGCCTTCTTCGGTACGTTTTCATTTTTGGTGGTATCACGAACCATGTCAATAGTTACAGGTAGTTGGTTTAAGTTCTAAAACACTACAGCGCAGACTTTTGCCTCGACGACAACGGCTGCCATGTCAGTGTCCCCCTGGTTCTATCGCAAGCTGACAGTCGCTTGACCAATCCCACCGAGAATCCTTGGTCGGTAGCTGGCTCGAAGGTTTGCTGAAGCGCTAGAAAAACGCCGTAGTAGCTGACCAGCCCCGAGTTTGATTTTGGCTCACAAACATTGGACAATTCTCACGATTACAGTGGTATTTACTGGGTGGAGTCCGCGTCGATTACACACTGTAAATGCTTGGGCTCTTTATAGGAACACAACCGCACAAAATGCCATTAACCATGGTGCAAGAAAACTGATGCATTTTGCCTTGCTCGAACTTCCAATCACGAGAGACTGCCTTGAGGTCGTCTTGGCAATACTGAAGGCATGGATGGTGGTCGCTCCAAGATGGCTGTCGTGTTCAGCTTCAAGAGTTGCCTGCATTTTTGGGTGACACCTTGTGGCGTTACATCGGGACGTTTTTCAGTCTTGTTCGATAGCCTGGTTGTGACATCACTACTTGAATGTGATTGAATTCTGCATGTGCCAGTTAAACACTTGAACTGATATTTATTTATTCTAAATAATTTGAAGTTGGTAATGCGTTGGAATATTGGTAGCTCGGGTGAGTTTATTGATTGTTGATCAGGTGGCTGTTGATCTGTTCGCCGAGCTTGGCAATTGGCTTGCAAACGTTTCGTCACCATACGAGGAGACATCATCAGTGCACACTGGGCAATATCTTAGCCCTCGTGTTTCCTTCTGTTGGCATGGCAGTTAGGGACCGAAACGCTGCTACAGGGAACGTTTACTTCGAGTGAACCGGTGGCCTGCGTCTTCATGACGTCCGACCGAGTCACGCGCATGTTGTACCATGTCTGGCCATGGTTCGGTCTTTTTTAGTCTATACGGCGTTATCTAGCATCCGCGGAGAGTTATGGCCGGTTCAGTAGAAATCATTCACAGACGCTTCGTCGATGTATAGCGCTTTTCATTAATAGCCTAATAAACGAGTGTAAACGCGGTAGTATTTTCTGCGAAACGTCTTTCGCTACGTCTCTTGCTTAGTGTCATAGCTCCTAGGAAGTTCTTGAGTCTTTCACCAATCACTTTTGCTTCAAAACAATCGGTCACTGAATTGACAGACGCCAACTCATATCATCTTCCGTATCATTCTGTATTGATCTTCCGCTTCCACTTCACGAGACCGATGTTTGTAGACTTCAAGACCTTGGCTGTCAGCACCAACACTATGATTCCGTTTTTATGTGCGCTTGTCCGTACAAAAAGTTTTTCAGGGTCTTCTCCGTTTGGCGGACGCCCCAACGCCGTGGACAGTCACACAGGAGCACCGCCTCCATTACGTTGCAGTGTCCTGTACCTCGAGCATTGTAAGGAAAGCTTGGCAATCATGGAATATTGCGCCAGAATTTGGCCACTGCTTCAGTGCCACACCAATAGACACACAGAACCATAGGTCTGTAGACGGGTGGTTTTGTTTCGGACCGCAAGCATCGGTCTTCATGTCCGTTTTTTTTTCAAGTTTGCTGGAAGCAACATAAGTCTTAGTGACTCGGGATCTCAGTTCGCGGCCTACAGTTAGGTCATCAGGCAGAGTTTGCAGACATTTGCGTATCATTTGACGAAATCCGTTCCATTCTTGATGCATGGAAAATCCATTTAGTGTTGGTTAGCGTTATTGCCTCAGTTCTCACCCCTCTTCCCTCATTCCATTGTGTAGGCTTCGAACGGGTTCGCAAGTTTTGGGGATCAGCCGTAGTCAGCAGGTACTACCAGCAGTATTTCGCAATTAATAGAGCCAAAGGTCTTCGTGAATTCTACGAAGGATGCAGTAGTAGAGTGAGCAAGTTTACAGAACTTTTCCCGAAGTTGCTGGACAAGACTGTCAAACCCATCATCTTCGACAGTGTCCAACATTGATGCCTTGCCATCTTACAGCCATAATTTATTTGGAAGCCTTGTTTTGAAGAAAAGGATAAAATTGCAATGCTAGCCCATCAAGATCATTCCGAAGTACCTACATCTCCAGGCACTCGTTCAGACACTGGATGTAAACTGATAGCTAGGAGACCATTGACATTCATCACCAGCCGTCCCTTTCAGCACTTCCAACTATGCACTGAAGGATCACGCAGATCCAATCCGGGAAGGCGAATCGCACCGACAGTATCCAGACGTTCCGTAATCCGCTTCACACCCTCCGCCAGGTCAAAGGTTGATCACCTTTCCTTGCGCCACTCTGAATTAGGCGCAATACATGACCAAACCATTGCAGCTCTGGTAATGGACACACCAAATCCACACACATTCAAACCCGTTTTTCTTCAACCACCAAGGAATCCTT
The DNA here is from genome assembly GCA_003604175.2 of Clonorchis sinensis. Classification (NCBI taxonomy): domain Eukaryota; kingdom Metazoa; phylum Platyhelminthes; class Trematoda; order Opisthorchiida; family Opisthorchiidae; genus Clonorchis; species Clonorchis sinensis. Next base: position 215,535,992 of record CM030369.1, read on the forward strand.
TCCTGGGATGTTAACTTCGATAACTTTAACAATCAAGTGGCTAAGTAGAGCTCGTATCGATAGGTTGCCCGCACAACTCAGTGGGCTGATCCCTATTTAGTTGTTGAGCGAGGTTTTTCTCTTTCTGAAGCGGCACGGCCATTGACTTCGTGGATTCCGGCGGTACTTCGTCCTGTCAGCTGGGGAAGTGCGTCCCCCTCGGCTGTAAAGTTAAACCTGCTGTATGTGTCTGGAAACTTATCATAGGCCATGCGCCCCAACGGTTTTTACCCACCATCTCTGTTGCACTGGGATGTCCAGCTTCTACCTTTCCCATAGTCAAAATGATGACCAATTGTTTCAGCTGACCAATAAATCCTTTCTTACCTTATCCAAATCCTGTAGTTGTCGGTCGCGATCTTGTTTACTCGACAGGACGCCGATAAGTTTACACATGACTGATTTACTTTTGGGTAAAATTTCTTCTGTCTCACGTTTTCAGTTCGAACCTTATATCGCACCGGCTTACTGAAACTGCACGTCGTCACAAAGTCCATCAGGACAAAATGGTAAGATGTCCGCTTTTGCTCTGCCCTAATATCTTTCAAGACTCAATCGTCCTACTTGATGTCATTCATCCGGAGTCTTATGGAACAGTAAGCTTGTGAGACACTTGCTCACTTCACGCGTTCTCTCTCAGTAGTTCCAAGGACATCCGTGAGAAGAAAAAGCTGCAGCTTGAAACGGATTTCACTGAGACTGGAACGGTTCTGAATACATGCCTAACAGGTTCGTTGGTGTCACTCTGTTTCTGTTGATCATCCTTCATTTTTCCGCTAGAAAAGTTTGAAGACGTGACCAAGTTTTTGAATATTTACAACCAAGTTTCCGAGCGCGTTTCTGGTAAGCGGATAAACAAACCTGATTTCGAATAACTTTTTGCGTGATCTAGCCAACATGGCTGCGGTGAGTAAGATCAAGAGCGATTTGATCGAATGTAAAAGTTTGTTGCACTGCAACCGGGAGGAACTGCGACGTTTGTGGCTAGAACTGGTAGAACAGCGACACTGCATCGAGCTTTTGGATATTCTGGACCAGTTGCAGGCCGCCCCGGATGCTATTGCCACACTTGTTAGTGCTCGTGCCTGGCCAGACGCAACAGAGCTCATGTTGTACACAACGGAGCTCCTGAAATCTGACATCGCTTCTGTTCCAGCTTTACAAACCGTCAAGGCTGACTTGGCTCATAAAAATAAGGTGAGTTGTTCCTGTCTTTTTGTATGCACCAGGTGTAGCTTGAGAATGATTAGGATACCAGAACGATACAGCTGCGGTGCTGTGTGAATATCTATCCAAATAGCGTCGACCACAACGGTAACAAGCCTTAGCCTTAACGACTCGGGATCATGTTGCAACCAATCACCTTACGGTAGTAAAATATTTTAGAAATATATCAATTGTAAACACTACAGATATGACATGTCTCTGGTTTGCGTTTGAGGCATTTTGGTATATATATATATATATATGCACTTATATGTACGTGTACATATCAGTGTATGCGTTTGATGGTGGTCTATCGAAAAGGTCCTCTTCACTCGGTCTGTGTTGTCCCTAACAACACAATGGGAATTTTTCAAATGTTTGTCTGACGTTAACAACCCACAGAACACCAGTTAGATGAAACAGATCGGTACTTAGGGGCTCATATTTCTCACAAAACCAAATAGTGTCTCATGATGCATTCTGTAGAAGGAAACTTCTCGCCCATGGGCAAACAAATATGGCTTCTCTTCTAAAGGCTATGCGGACACCAGGTATAATCTACCTTTTTTGCTGTTCACCTTCTACTCGAAGTTCATTGTGGATCACTTGCAAAAGCAACTCCGGTCTCTAATCTATGAACGCCCACTTGCGTTGGTTGTGGAAAAGTATCTGAAACGTTTGAAGAAGCCGGGTACTGGCGGACTTTTCTCAGCGAACAACAAGTCGTAAGTCCTGAGGAAGTCGATTTCTTCGTGTACTGTGTTTTTTAGACTTTATGTATTGGTTATCCAATGTCCCCATTTTTCTCGCTTACAATCGCGTTATCCCCCAAGGATAAACTGTTCTGAGTTAATCTACTGTAGTGCAAGAAAGAAGGCCGTGGAGAAATCTATTTACTTCCAAGTGGGATTCGAACTCCGGGGATTCACTCCTGTGTTCCTGTTTACTCGGATTCCATCCCATATCGTAAACCGTAGATTTGTAATAACAGCAATGCCTCAGCTCAGTACTCGGTATGAACCTCCAACTTAGCGTTTTCGTAAAAGAACGATCAAAGGTGCACCACTTGTGGTGAATGCCCAAAGCCAGGTCAAAAACACATGTACAGCACGTTGTATTTAAAGCGTATGGGGTAACAACATTCTGGAAATTCTGACGCCTTCTGGACGTACGATTTGCAACCAGCATCTGGTAGATTCTGAATCATCATTGGCTGTTGGGTCCAGTCAGAGCTCGGCTTGATACTAGACCGGCAAGCAGTCCGACCTTCAAGCCAATCGCATGCTAGTTAGGCTTCTGGGCCGTAGCAGCCCCTAACTGCGAGTGGCAAATGGGTTTTGGTGCAGGGTTCCCATACCATGATCGTTTGTACGACCATCGGGCCAGTCCGTTGAGGGTAAAATGATTTAGACGGGGGAATCCCCTTGACGGTTAGATTATTTTGCATATTCTAGGGAACGTTCAGGATGGGCATGAGGATTAGCTTGCATGTTTCAGGACCATTGTTACAAAGCCTATGTTAGAGTGGGCGAGATCGCCCAAGTGGTTAGAGCGCGAATTTACTGACCGGAAGGTCCGTGGTTCGAACCCTACCTCTGCCTCGGGACTTCCCCTGTCTAAGCTTGGGCAACCTGGCGGTATCCCAGCCCTCGTGCTTCCTTCTGGTGGCATGGCAGATAGGCACCTAAAGGGTGCTACAGCTGAACGATTTTTTTCTATGTTAGAGTGATCCAGCCAGACCTTTACGGTTTTGTGACAAGTGTGAGTTGCTATTGAACTTGTCTAATGCACAACGCTAAATTGTTACAACCAGTGTGCTAACGGCTGCTTACCCAACAGCTACGTATTCAACACTGATCTCGATAATTCCGGACCTTACCTTTTGGTTCATTTACCTGTCGAGCATGCTCCAAAGGAAGTCAGACACCTAGGGATTTCCAGCTGATTGTAATAGGCGATCAGGTTCAAAAAACCCCATAGTGGTCATTTCGTTCACTGTATTGTCTCACAATGCTGCCTCTTCAACCGGCGCGTGCACATATGTGCTGGGTTACTTTCACATTCTCAAGGGTGTGCTGCAGTTGGCCGTATTGATTGATAGTATTGATTTCTCCATCTAGTGCCTACCTCTCTGTGTGCACCGGGCCATGATTGAACAACTTAAAGAAATTCAGCACTAAAGAAATTTCCTTCTCTGTTCAGACAGTGATGTGATCGCTGGTTTTACTGTTCAACAGTAAATATGTAAATCCAACCGTTGACCTAACACAGAAGTTGAATAAGGGCTCATAATTTCGCAGCTATCCAAGCATTTGAGATCGCAAGCTCTGGCTTAGTTTACCGTCACATTGGATTGCTGAACGAGTGACCTAATAATTAGGTCTTACTCTCGGTCTCTCATTAACAATATAAAATGCTCATTTGAGGACATCGCCGTCGAGGTCTTTTCGAAACGATGAAGGTCCCAGTGCGTACCCAGCTGAATGAAAATGGTCGCGACTCGAGCTCCGAGTTCTCGGTTGCACCTATCTAGTCAAGGTGGCCTGGTCAGATCTGGACTCCTCGTCTGAATGAGCTCTCTGGTGATAAGGTTTCTCTGCTGATTATGGGCTCGGAGACCGCTTTTTAGTAGTGAGTACAATTCTAGACTAGCGACAAGACCGTTTCGAATAGTTCTATGCAAATTAACCATCACTCTCAACCAACCATCTCAAAGTCAAAAGGTTCCGAAAAAATTGATCGAAATTTGTCTGCTTTTAACAGGCATTTATGCTCGTAGTCAACACCAAACTTTTGTTGATTGAATTTCGGTAGCTCTGAGTGCGCAACCGTACTTGGTGTCACGTAACTTCCTCCTTGTAGTGTGATGGTTGATGAATCAATACTTTTTCATCTCACCTAGTCAAAACACTGAAAAGAGTTCCCTACTATCTCGCGCGATCGACCCTGCTCGATTTGCTACGCTACCTCTGGCAAGTTGGCATACTGCCAGCGTAGTTCAACCAACAGCGGACCCGAACCTGCGCAAAAATCCTCAATCTGTTTCCGCAGCGATTGCTGCACGCGCCGCGGCGGCGACCGATGGTGGTGGTATGGACCAAACCCTCCCTAAACGGACTGCACAGTCATCGGAAGCGGAGTGGATTCGTGAACTGGTGGCTATAACGCATTGCCTGGCCCAACTAGACCGGTTACCACAGGTAGGCCTGCCACGACATTCTGTTTTTTCTCCTTAGCTCACGAATTGTTCCGCCTTTGGGACGCCTCTTGTCTCAGGAGGTCTTATGAACATGACGGCTTTGCCTTTGTCGCGTTATATTGAAGGACCGATTTATATTCAATTTTTTTCTTACTAGTGGGGATCAATGTCGCATTTTTTCAGCCATACCTTCGAATTTCATTCATATAATATTTGAGATAAGTGCATCGCTGCTGTCATGCTAGCTCACGATAGACTCGTGTGGCTATCTCTTTCAAACGGATGAACGTCTTTGCACGTGTTATAGGTTGAACGAAGCCCAAAACTATGCCCATGAGTAAAATGCCCACTAGTAAAATTTCCATGGAGTTAATACATTCCTAACAAGTGGATCGTCGGACGAGGCCCCTGATTGATATCACCGAAATTTAAAGTGAGCGAGCAGAAGCAGGATAGATTGAATCAAACGATTTCGCGTAGCTCGTCAGCTGTCTACTTACACTCAGCGTCAGGGTTAGTGCAGGATAATGGACAGATAATTCGATGGACAAACCCACTGGTCGGTGAAAAAATTAGGAGTAAATGCCATCAGACCCTGGGCCAGGTTAGGTTGGGCTGTTGGTGTGGTTCACTGTCGGCCTTACGAAGACAAGATAAGGCTGGCCACAAATTCCAGTTGTTTACACGGATTGGGTCCGTAGCATCGAACCTCCGCCGCTTCGGCAAATCGGAAGTGAACTAGCCGCATACAGCTTAAAGGATTCACTTGAGTACGTTGATACGATGAGAAGTTTGAATGTCTCTCAGAAGCGTACGGTGTCATAAGATGTGTGTTATGTTTTTACAAATGCTTCTCTTGAGATGACAGTTGGTAGACTGCACACATGCCAGTGAACTGAATAACCATACTCATTGTCTTTGACCTTTGCTTTTATGCACTAAAGATGTGCAGTTCTAGACGTAGTACACTACTCACAAAAACATCTCACCATCGGTTTCGTCCTTCTCGGGGGGCTGATCAGTTAGGTGCAGTCCCCGAGTTTCTGTGAGCTTTGTGTTCTACTTGAACTCAAATTGGACAGATTTCGAGAATTATCTTCATTTGCAGTTCTGGTAGGAGACCCAATCAGCTGATTCTCTCGTTAACGATGGTCCGCTTCAACTGAATGGGCAGTTCTGTTGTTCTACTGGATGACAGTTTACATGCACATCAGATGCCCCACTGTTTGAATTGATGTCACCCACACTTTGAATTCATGGTTGGACATGGAGAAGGAGAGTGCTTCCACTGCTTGGATGTACAGCTGATAAGAAAAGAAGATGCGTCACTCATCAGATCGACATTCGACAAAACAACCTGGACAGGACAACATCCAAATTGTCTAATAAAGTATAAACGAACCTTAGTATGTCTTCCAGAAAAATTCTCTCTGAGGAAGGGATTTGGCGGATATCTTAGCCGTACTACAGGAAAGCGGCTATTCCACCAGCCTCATCAATAAGTGGGGAAAGACTTTTGAACTTTATGAAAAACAGTTTTAATCACATCGCCGTTCAAAGGGGACTAGAATGATAGACGTGTGTGATTGCGATTGTGTCAAACTATGTGAAGAGCGCTCAGCGCTGACTTCAGTAGTGCTGAACAAATTGCTTGAAGAAGGATGCTTAGAAAAATCGATTTCTTTGGTTACATCCTCCTGTGTATACCCTTTTCGGTGTATTTGCGGTAGCAAGTGTGTCGGGACAACCAAGCTAAGGTTATCTATGAGGATTTCTAAGCACTTTCCAAAGAACTTGGCACTTGATAGCTTCACGGTTTTGTGTAGTGCAATCGCTCCCCAATTGCCGGATTGCAACGATCGTAGAGAACCGAGAGAATTATTCAGACATAAACTGCCAGAAAAACAACCATACATTCCGTTTTCCTCAAGTGGCGGCGATTAGGCGCTATAAACCAAATGTTTGTAAACAACTGGAACTTGTGGCCAACCTTGCTTTGGTTTGGCAAGGCCCTAGTAATTTTAGCCATCTTGTTCCATTGTCTGATGACCTTTGCGCCGGCAAATTATCTCTCCGTCATTCTACTTCAACCTTGAATCTGATTTTATATAAACACCTTACGTGATTCACGAGATAGTTGAATTCAATCTATCCTGTCATGAAATTAGTAAATGGGATGCAGGGACCGTCACCGCAGTACAGATAGGTTTAGATGCATTTAGCATGCTCGGCTTAAGTAGCGGGAACCGCGGCTGTATGACATGTCCGATGACTGGAGTTCCGCTTCAAATGCTGTTGATGGAGGGTGAGCCTACTGCCTGTTTGCCGACGGGAAGTCTCAGAACCGGAGCTGCGGTGTCGCTGGTGCTGTAAGCGCCGAGTCTTTTCGCTACTGAGCACTTTGTAAGTAGGCAATATTCTAATACCAATCAGTCTTGCTTCGCCCGCGGCACTGAAGTTCGATGGATTCGCTATTCGGGTCTAGTCCAGTCAGCTCTCCGTAAAAGCTGTTGAGAGATGGAACATCAGATATTTTTACTAGTTGTTCTGACGCTTGAGCCTGGTTCATCCCCACGAGCTTTCGGAGTTGATCTCAATCGACTGACATGGAAACGGTCACTTTACGTAGAGCCTTTCGAACGCATGTGTTATGGAAGTTCAGTAGAGCGAACAGTTGCGTCAGACTTAGGAATCAATAAAAATCCAGCCGTATGTAGACAGTAATTGTAAATCCTAATATTCCAATTTGACGCTACTTTCAGTCTGCTGATCACAACCACGGGGCATAGCACCACATGGTGTTGAAATGTGCTACTTACACCCTATGCGCCTGACGGCAGACTTATTGTCTCCTCACTTTACGGTTTGTCTTGCACTGGGATTAAACTTGCACTCCCAGTGGAAGTACTCCTAACCATTTTGAGTTGGAGTTAAATCTAAGGAAAACAAAAGGATCTGAAAGACCGACTTCGCTGTCAGAAAGCGTGCACCCCAATGCTACTGTTCAAATCTGGAGAAGGTCGTTCTAACCTCGAATGTTTGCGCCGTGATATCCGTAGTCCATCGCTAGGCAGAGAGTCTGTCAGATGTAGGAAGTATAGGGGAGATTGTGTGCTCGGCAATGTTGTGGAATATAGAGATTGTGTGCTACCCACCGTTGGTCCTGCTATTCAACTGGGACCAGCCGTGTAACACATGTAAAAACACCAGACTTGTCCTACTCAGTTGTATTCCTTTCACATTCCTCATTTAGAAGACCGTAAAACCCCGGTTCCCGATGACCTTTATCAATTTTTTTGATGAGCATTTCGGCTTGATTGTTATGGCAACTTTTAGCGCCAAGTGTTCCACGTTTGAAGCCTTAAGCTATGAGTAGGTGTATCGAGATATTTTCGGCACCGTTTGACATGGTATAATTCTTGGAGACCTCTCTCTCCCTCACAATAATAGTGCTGGTGACAGATTCTCACTCAGTTAACAGAGTAACTTAACATCCTATGTGTTTTGAACTGTAGCCGCTATAGTTTTAAGCACAGTTCGTATGACTTCAAGTGTATCAGCACCCTACAATTTTCAAAACTATATGCTGACCGTATTTCCACATGTTAGTTGTGCATTAGTAGGGATACCCCAATTTTATCTAACACTTCCTGCATCTGCATTGTCCAAGCTCAGTTTTCCACTGTCCAGTGATTTTCATTTTTACCGTTTTTATCCTCAGATTCTGAACGCCTGGTGCCCCCAGTCTCACTTAGCCCAGTTGCAACACGCCATAAGTGCCCCACAGAAAACGGATGTTTTCTCAGGACCCCTCATTCCTGGTCAAGGTCTCCTAGGCGAAATACATCGGTTCATTGTGCTCAAAGCAGTCAGCGTGGTCGAATCCAAGTGAGTGACGGTCTCTATCGTTCATTGCCATACTCTATCCCCTCTGCTTTGCTCACTTGCTTTATCGTGTTTTACCGACTCCATCCGCGTATCCTTTGTAAGATTCGATTTAAAAAAGACTAATGATTCATTGTGCTATCCCAGAATTACTCGCACGCATCACTTTGTTCTTTCCAAAAACTTGCCGTTTTCCCTCCAAGATGTCAAAGACATCATCACAAAATGTACGGTTTGTGCCGCCATCAAACCGCAGTTTTACAAACCAGCCAGCAAACCGCAATTTTACAAACCACCCCCGCTACGCCCATCAAACCGACTCAGCCATTCGAACGAATTTATATCGATTTTAAAGGACCTCTGCCTTCTGTTCCTCGAAACCGATATCTCCTTACTGTCGGTCGACGATTGTTCCCTTTTCCATTTGTATTTCCTTGCGCAGATACATGTGCATCCACCGTTATTAAATGTCTATGTGAATTATTCTCGTTGTTTGGTATGCCTGCATATATACTGAAAAGACTAGAACGTCTTTCGAAGTATGAACCAGTCATTGAAGAAGTCGAACTTATAAATTCCAATCGACATTATGCCCATATTCGTTTTCCCGGCGGAAAAGAAGGTACTGTATCCGTCCGCCATCTCGTTCCTTGTAGTGATCGCACACATGTCAACGAGTTTACGCGTACCTAATCCAGTGAAGGTAATGGGGTTCATACACCCCCTCTGTCTGACTTGTACGCGCCTCCGCTCAGTAACGTTGAAGATAATACCGATCATACTTCAGTCTCACCCCCGTGCCCGGCCGACTCACCTGCATCTCCAAATACATATGACGCTGGCATCTCCGATTTAGCCAGATTCCAGCAACGTACGTGACCCCACATTTTAAGAAACTGAGAAGCGTGGTCGCACTTATCATTTCCCCTTAGTAGATCTTTACAATCAATCATTCAGTCCCTGTGTCTGAGTTATCCCTCTCTACAGACAATCCAACGCCCCGGGGTGAATATCATGGCTATTCTTTTGTGTTCACATTGTCGTTTCGTATTAATCATGCTTTCACGTTCACTTTGAGCTTATGTACGTCTATTCTTAGACGAGTAAAGCGCTATTCAGTCTTGTTCTCGCGCTCAATCAGGATCGATATTCCATACGTAACAACCAGCCATTCCATTCTAGTTGTATAGACCGATTAATTTTTTTCCCAAATTCTTTCATTAAAGGGCTATATCACAAGGCGATGTCAAACTGCTCTCCGAGATTGCTTCGCCCGGCTATTTGGTCGATTTATTGCAGCTCGTTTTTGATTCCCTTTTCATGCAATCCCGAGCCTGTCAGCTGGTCATCCGTACGATGAACGTAGCTAATGTGGTAAGTTCTAGTGCACTTTTGTTGCCTTCGCTTCGCACATGGACCTTCTGCACAGGTGTTCATCTAGTCCATGGGTCAGGGCCGCGGTTTGTGTAGGCCAGCAACATCCTGGGTTGATTTAGTCGGCATCGTTTGATATTCGAGAAGTCACCGACTATCGGCGGTGACTGAGGCACGGTCTTGAATTAGGTTTTCATCAAGTTACACACAGACTATGCTCTACCGAATGATACTTTACCATAAAGCTAGCTTACCTTTACATTTCGTTCTGAGCGATGTCGAATTTATGCTGGATACTTCCGCATCTTTGGGATCAACCCTCACACAGCAGTCTTCTTCACCGGAAAAACAAATTGAATAACTCTTACAATGTTTGAAGTTAGGCTGTATGACTCCCGGTAGCTTCACAACCGTTTTGGGTACGCCGACAAGTAGTCTATGCTTAGGATGCTCTGTCTAAACACACCTTCCTCCACCGAGATACGCTGATAGATATGTTTCGTGAATTTAGTGTACTGTGACTGCTCCCACCAGCGTCGGCTGTTATCATGACCACACTGCTGGTTTCGGAAACGCCATCGTCAGAATCGTTGAGTTTCGCGCACTTTTCATGATCGTCCAGTTTGTTGGGTGCAGAGGGTTTCGATCTTCCCACACTGACTGTTAACAATACTGTTCTCGACTCATTCTCCCTCAGACTAGATATCCGCTAGGTTCAGTTGTGTGGACTACTTGCCCCATTGCCCCTTTCAACCTGTGTAACAAATTGTCCATTTTGAGTTGTACGACCAAAGATTTTTTGTCACCGGATCACATTCCTTCTTGTGGAATCGTACTTGGTTGCTTTGGTGTCTCCTATGCCCAAACTGATTCGCACCATTCTGTCGGTTCGGCGGTTCCCGATTCTCGAGGTCATTTATTTCCCCTTGTCTATTGTAATTGTTGGTACGATAAATTGACTAGACTTGGTACCAGTTTACATGATTCACACCGTTCACCTCCTCCCTTGGCGTGTTACCCCACCCGTATGTTAGCTTCGGCTTGTTAACCAGACAAGCCATCTGTGCGCCAGTTCACTGTCCGTGACTTATCTTACCTCTTCTCGTGACTAAAGCAGACGACCTGTCAGGGGTGACCGTGATTCATCTCAGCTGATTGTTTGGAGCGGTCGCTCTCAGCCACGATTTTTATATTCATGTTTCTAGACACAGACGGAAACATCACTCGTATCGCCGTCACTCTGTACCGCCAGTGTTCATATCGCTCTCTAAATTCGGACATAAATACCACCTGGTTGCTGACTGTTTGCGTGAACCGCTTGAACCACACCTACTCCGATGGTTTGTTGTATTATACTGCGTGACCGTTCATGAGGTTGCGCCGCTAGCTTTTGTTAATTCGGCATTACGCCGTTTGTGGTTTTCATCCTTTCGGTTTTGTGCACCGTGCTGACAATGAGTTTTATTCGTTTCAGTTTAAAAACAGATCGTTGCGTGATCTTGAGGGTTTGAGCGGAGACTACGTATGGTCCTGTATTCAACGTGAGGTAGGTATTGTGCTTCTGTACTGCCTATGTAAATCCGCCAACTCTATCCTGCCTGCACGTTGGTCAGTTTGAAAGTTCACTACTGGTTTCTTGTGAACACGGGCATTGAGTCCTACACGCTTTTTAAGTTCATTACTTTTATTCTCCCCATGGTCGGATATAGAACCAAAGAACACGATAGGCTCACTAACCTTATCAAGAGAGGTTAGTCACTACTGGCAAACATCGTGGATGTGGCCTATCCAGCGAAGTATTCAATACCCTGTGACTATGTGACTTACTCTGGTAAGATAATAATGAAGACAATCGTTTAGCTGTAGCACCCTTTCGGTGCCTAGCTGTCCTATCACCCGAAGGAAGCACGAGGGCTGTGATACTGCCAGGTTGCCCAAGCCTAGACAGGGGAAGTCGAGATGCCATCTGGAAGAAGTCCCCCCCTATCCAGTGGTCGTGAACACTGCTTCAGACGCCATGATAGCATTTTAGCCTATGTATCTCACGTATGGTCATTCTTTTCCAGGTTATTTCGTTAAACAGAGGCGGTTCCTTTTGATATTATGGATCTCCTCCCAGAGTTCCATATATATTGCGTTCCCTAACCTGGCCAAATGGGTATTCTATTCAGGTGCACCTTGAAGGCATGGTTTTTCAAACTCGAAACACCGGCATAGGATTTCCTTATGGACTTCACTGTTTTCATTTTTTACATCAATGACTTATTGTCGGCTGCTGTTCAGGTTACGGACGGTGCGACTGTTCACCACTCACTCTGCTTCTATCATCTTTCTCACTCGATTTGGTTCACGACAAATCTATGCGGCTCATTGACTCGCAAAAAATCTCATCACAGCTTCTCTTGTTTTGTTTCCGTCAGAGATGGTGTCTTCCCTCCCCGTATATCAGCCTCTTAACCACAATACCCCCAGTCCCTTCGAAGATCGGGATCAGTTACACACAGACCCAACTTGTTTCTGCTATGTTGATCCTTTCCACTAAACTTTTGGGCTTACGCAAGCCTTCGGTGCTTATGCAAAGTCAATTTCCAGATATATAATCCACCAGCATAGGCACGTTTTCGTCTCCTTGTCAGTTTGGAATAAAACAGTGTCAAGTATCGGACTACTCAGACGTGATATCAGAAGTACTGTGCGGGACATCTATTACTGGTGGATTTGGAGTAGTACATAGACTGACGATAAAGGAAGGTGGGTGGAGGAGTAGTTTTCTCAGGAAAGACGTTAGGCAATGTGGCAAAGGAATCGATCGGTACAGTACCACTCCAGTGAGCGAGGGGAGTGCTTCACCCAACTGCGCTTGTAACCCAACTTGATCATTGCTCCCGATTTATCGTTCCTGGGGGGGGGGGTGAGATCGCTCAAGTGGTTAGAGCGCGAATTTACTGACCGGAAGGTCCGTGGTTCGAACCCGACCTCTGCCTTTCGACTTCCCCTGTCTAGGCTTGGGCAACCTGGCAGTATCTTAGCTCTTCGGGCAGCATGGCAGCTAGGCACCGAAAGGGCGTTACAGCTGAACGATAATCGTTCCTGGTTTATCATTTTCCTCTGAAAAAGTCGGATCTGACTTGCAGAACAAAATTAATTCGCGCCTTAGACATTTCGAAATTGTGGTGGATTTCAAAAATGCTCCGGGTGCTCCCATACAACTCAGTCTAAATGGCTAATGGACTGGGAGGGGGGGATAAAAGTACTAATTAGCTCATTTTCTCTTCCTTTTCGCTGGACCATTGTGTGCTTCATTTCCAAGATATTAATTGCGAAACTGGTATCGATAAAGGGGATCGAGAAAACACTGTTTTTCAGTTTTATATGACATCACGACCAGTAAATATTTCTGGTTTGGCCTTGCGAAACAAACCTTCACAGTGAACCTCATCGTAAGCGGAGGAGGTTCAGAACCATGGTTCTTTCACGCTATCTCCTGTGACCATCAGCTTACCGCCAGGATGTTTACCTCACTGTACCTGTCAGCCTACGCGCGTATCTCATTCGATCACCCGACAACATTTACCTTTGGGTCAGCATGAGGTCATGCGTCCTGCGCTGACATTCAGTTGTCCCTCGGGTGTCGATGGATGAAACATCTGTACGTGGAATTCCGTCAGAAAGTTTAAATTTCCTCCTCTAGGATTCCAATAGTGGTAAATCATCAATGGATCTTCAACAAATACGCTCGTTTGTACACGAATTCGGTTTCAACTAGGTGACTCAACTGAATTCAGTTGAATCTGTCGTCAATGCTGGCCCGTTTCAACTCAACGTGCAGTTCTGTTGCTGTACTGGACGACAGCGCTGTGAGTAGTGTATCACGTCTAGACAACAATGGACGGGTCTGTTTTGCTCATACTGTACGTACAGGCAACGGGAATGTTTTTCTTAAGTAAGTCATTATTTTCACTCCCAAAAGTTCTTCAATCCATTGAAAGGAAAGTGCGAAACACGGCATACGCACCCAACATCTGACCACTTCAGAGGAGAATAGTGACGATTTTGTTGCAAGCGTTTCGCCACCAACAAGATGGCATCGTCGGTACTACGCACCACTCTGCTACCCTTTACAATAGAACCCGGATAATGTCGCCTCGATTGGCGAGAAACGTTTGCGACAAAATTGCCAAGCTCAGGGAACTAGTTACTCAGCAGCTGGGAATCTGAAAGATCAACACCTTCCTCTATACTAGAGGGGAAGCCCGCGGGGAATATCATCATCACCACCTACCAGAGAGTATCTTTCGGAGTAGACCTATTTGCAGTCTGCAATCGGGGCTTTTTAATGGCTGTCCACCCTCATTATCCATGCAGTTTCTGTTGGAAGTCACGTACTGTTGTGTTCAACTCCGTCGTATTTTTGTAGATCTCTTCTGGCCCAAACTGTTTGTCTCGTTGTATGATATTTCCGGAAACCGCCAGTTCCTTGATTAATGTTGATTCTTCTAGTCTTACTGTGTACAACGACATTTCCCGTTTTGTGGCTATGCCGCCTTTCTTGTTTCGATCTGAACGTAAACCGCTCTTTGATCTTGTCGTCGTTCGTCTTGCTTAAACCAACACGTGGGTTTCGCTATCTTGCGACCAGCTTGCCTTGAGTCAATGTGAACTTTGGGAGCCCGTTTGGAATTAGCAGTTCCTAAACCGATGTACAGAAGCTGGCGTAGTCCCACGATTTGAGGCTTGTACAGTTTTATCATTGTATTACTGTATTTATAGTACCGCATTTGTAGATAAACCTCCATTTGAACAATTTGATTTTTGGGGTTTTGCGCGTCACGCACCGTAGTCCAACGAATGCAGGGCCAGTGGAACCCAGTTATACCGTTTTACAATCTAATCTCAGCTTCGATTAGAGTGCAGCCATTGCATTTTCCAAGCCAATCAATCCATCGTTTATAGCTTGCTTCCATTTCGGTTGAAAACTCCGCCCTGTCGCTACACTCATATACGCTCACGCAAGACATTGGAGAGTTCGGCGCGTACAAAGAGTAAACGAAAGCGATGAAACGTTGCATTGTAGAGTTACGGTTGCAACTAATTGCCGGAAACCCGGCAATTAAACCTGGAGAGTTTGAATGACAGATAAAGGCTCGGTAGTGATTCCTGTCCGATTGTGCCTGACCTGGTTTATCGGGCCTTAGTCCTGCTTTACCATGTTCTTGGTTTAAGGAGCAGTTATGGTCTCAATGGAGTGGGGGCGAGATGGCTCAAGTGGTTAGAGCGCGAGTTTACTGACCGACAGGTCCGTGATCCGAACCTGACCTCTGCCTCTCGACTTTCCCTGTCTAGGCTTGGGCAACCTGGCAGTATCCCAGCCCTCGTGCTTCCTTCGGGTGACATGGTAGCTAGGCACCGAAAGGGTGTTACAGCTGAATAGTTTTTTTCAATGGAATGACTCTCCTGATATCTCCTTATGTTTTTTTGCGTTGCTTGACTTAGAGAGTTGTCCTTTCTAGAATTGACACTTCTGACCAAAGTGTCACTGCAATTAAACCGTTTTTTAATTCAGTCCCCTTCTTTGTGCCACTAGGCAGATATTGTGATACTATGGGCTCGAGATAGCTCAGGGATTAAGGCGCCAGCTTACGAACCGTGGTTTCGAACCCAACATCTCAGCATCTCGATTGCTCCTGTCTAGGCTTGGGCAACCTGGCAATATCTCACCCGTCGTGCCTCCTTCCGTTGGTATGGCTCTTAAAAGGTGTTACAGCTGAACGATGAATGATGTGATACTATGTAAACGTCTTTGGAATAATTTCCCCAAAACAAGTGCCTTAGATAAAATTTATCAGTTTTATTGTTGCAAATGGTCCTTTCTGCGCCCTGTAATTGCCACTCCACCACGACATCATACGATCACGCTTTTATTGTTGGAGTTTGCTGTTTTACTGTGAATTCTTGCAGTGTGTTCAACTTCCCTCCCTTTCTTGTGAATATCTGTCTGGGGCCTCAGGTTATCACTGCACAACTTTGACACAAAATCGTTCGATGGCTTCAGTTTTTCCCGGGAAAAAATGTACG
Organism: Clonorchis sinensis; assembly: GCA_003604175.2. Lineage (NCBI taxonomy): Eukaryota > Metazoa > Platyhelminthes > Trematoda > Opisthorchiida > Opisthorchiidae > Clonorchis > Clonorchis sinensis. Next base: position 215,551,770 of record CM030369.1, read on the forward strand.
CAACTTAGTCGGATTAGAGGTATTTTGAGTGATGTATTTTTCTACACAACCAGGCGGCTCTGTCTTATCAGTAAAATCGAATTGTAGACAACCAGACAGGACTTTCACTTGTCATTTAAGGGGTTGTGTATGATTCTCATGCGAAAAAAGTAGCCTACCAGTCTTGAAACAGCAATTTATTCTTTGTGCTATTTCAAGCTTTGGTGATGTTACTTAATTTCATTCAGTCAATCCACCGAGTGCCGCTCAATCGTTTTCAGGTCATCCGTCGCAATGCACTCGTTTGATCGTCATTAGACCTAGTCAAACCTCCCTATGTGAGCAAAAAACTCACCCAAAACACCATTAACTCCGATCAGTTATGACGAACCCCCTATCTTGACAATCCCAGACAGCCTTTTTCCGTCCCAGTTTATAGCATTTTCATTCAAATCTTTAACTGTACTCGCCGATCAGGGCGTTATTGGAAACAACTATTCGCAGTACTAGCTGTTCTGACCCAATATGGACATCTTTATTGGTTTTTTCACTGGTTCACCTGTTCCTTCCTCACACAGATCGAACTTGTACTATCCGTACACTTGAACGAGCAGTCTTCTGATCAGGTCGCAGGTAATCCAATGACCGCGTCTACCACCTCTGCAGTTTCGACGACAGTTGGGTCAGTGGATATAAGTCGTTTGGATTTGAACAGCCTGATGGGCCGGAGACGTGCGGGCCCATTCAATCTGGCATCTGCTGCCTCTATCGCCACCCCCTCATTCAGGCCTGATTCCGTGGCAGGACCGACGACATCCGGCGGTTCCGGTATTGTTGGAGCGGGCGATGTGAAGTCACCCAGTGTGGAGTTGTTCAGTTTCTCGAACACGTCGCACTTCCTCAGTGTGAACTCGTATATGCGCGAACATAGACTGTTCGTAAGTCTACCTTGGTTTCACTTGTGGGAAATATAATCATTGATCAATAGGTGCACCCCATTTGTTATTTGAATGAGATTCCGGTCTTCAAGAACTTTCTGTCTATGCCAAAGAAATAACCTTTTGAACAGAAGCCACTTACTCGGAGTCCACAACAAGTTTTCGTTAGACAGTATACGATCCTTGCCTTTGGATGTGGCCACAGTAATCCGCTCAGTAGAGGAGACAGCTCTTCCAGGAGAGTTGTCCCTCCTTGTGATGGAATTTCACATCAAATCGCAGCTGATGGGGATTATTACCGTACCTCTTCAGTTGAACTGGTTTCCCCTTGGACAGGTCTGTCTCAAGGGATACTATATTTTAAAGGTGACTTGCTCAATATAGTAAGAGTTCATGAACATGACGTGCGTCATGTAGACCAAAATACCACTGTTTCCACAAGCCCGATGGATCAAAGTGAACTCAAACAAATCCTGGTCGAAGATTCTGATTGAGAGTATAGCAGAATGGTGTTGGACAGTTCCGAACACCGGAACCTTCAATTTTAACTTTTTTCTTCAAATGACTTCTAGCCATTTCGTTTTGTTTTCTTCATTCCCCTTCATTATTCAGACCGAAACGGATGTGAGTACCTCACCGAACGACGCATCAGCCAGTGAGGCCTCTTACCCGTTGGTGTGTCGACCCTCCTATGACAATATTACGAGTGTGTACAGACAAGTAATGGAGTTTGTGGCAGCTGCTGAGAACGAGATGAATATAGATGAAAATCACACGGAGAAGTGAGTAAGATGATGCACTTTCTTCGATTATTGTTTCGGCGAACAGCGTTCACAGTCTCGGTGGAAGCCGTGTGTGGTATTCTCCGAGAAGCATTGTGTGCGCTTCATCAATCATGTAGCTAGAAGGAACTCAGGAGTAAACAGCAGTCGATAGTTCTCACGGTCCATTGTTGAAAACGCTTTCTTTCTGGCCCATGATGATGTTGTAGTGTTGATCAACATTATCCAGCGTTTTCATTCCAACTGGAAGTCAGTAATGAAATTTGCTACACGAGTTCCAGCTGTGTGTTGAATTCGGAGTCGTCGGTGGTCAACGCCTTTCAATACACGAGGTAGCATATCCCATTGTAGTTGCCAGTGAATGCGTCTCTTGTCTGACTTTAACTAGCTAGAGTTAGCCTTGGGTTTAGCACGCTTACTCCTTACTGAAGAGCCCTGGTTCGAATCCATCCATCTACTCTTATCAGTGTTTTGGTTTGGTTTATATGACAGCTGTGTACTGGTAGTACGACTTGATGCGGCATTCCAGGACTCTGTCTTTTAGGGTCAACTCAAAAGTGATGACTCTATAACCGGACAATGGAGCCTGAAATTCTTGTCCAGTAATCTCGGTTGCGTTGGCATTTTTTTCTCTCCTTCGCCAGTTAGAGCGCGATTTCACGGACCAGAAGGTCCATGGTTCGAACCCGACCTCTGCCTCTCGACTTCCCCTGTTTAGGTCTGGGAAATCTGACAGTATCCCAGTCCTCGTGCTTCCTTATGGTGACACGGAAGTTAGGCACCGAAAGGGTGCTACGGCTGATCGATCTTATTGGCAGTATTGCGATCCCTATGTTGGTCGATGGCGTCCTGTTCTACCTATTATGTTATATCACAAAACACGCTAGTTTGAAGCAACCTTTTATGAATTCTTTGACTTTATCGGGATGCTTCAATCACTCAAATGGTAAATGACCTTGGACCACAATACTACTAACAACAACAATAACTTTCGTTTTCGGAAAAGTTTGGGAAACAATCGCTAGATTTTTTGCCGGCTAGCATTTTGCTTTTGACGTAGAAGCTTCGTCAGGCCAAGTGAGTAGGTTACGGAATTTTTCGAGATTTAAGGCGGAAGGAGAACCGATAAGCTAAGTCAGGCTGAATTGGTGTTTGGTATCTGCTAAGGGATTTTGTTTGGGTGGGTCACAAGTGTTAAGAGCGATGGGAAACCTGCATGGATTTGTGTTCAGCTTAGGGTCTAGTTCTTCCAGTTCGGTTCACGTGACAATTCCTCTTGAACGTCATTTGCACTTTTCATCGGTCTGTGTGGATGGGCTAATACTACGCTAGTTGTGTAAGACATTCGTGTAGCGTTCCAGAATGGAAAAAACGTTACGTCTACTTTTAATGATCCCCTCTCAGTTGAAAGGACTAGGGACGGTGCGTACAAAAGTAGATGCAGTGGGTGCGCCAAGGTATACATTGAACAAACAGCCATGCAGCTGCACACCAGAATTGGCGAGCATAAGAAAGGGGTAAACAAACTACCAAGGAATGTGGATGAATACCAAGCGCTGGTCAAAGACTCAGCAACGGTAATACATGCTTTATATACAGGACGTGGTATAGATCTGGCGAATGTAGAAGTCCTAAGACGGTAACTTTGATTCACACCACAGCGACTGATGTCCGAGGCGGTGGGAATCACCAAGCCCCAAAGCGCAAGTAGAATCGAGGGCGTGGAACTGGCCAGCTTATGGAGTGCGATCGTAGCTAAGCGCCGAGTTGACACGTGACCGAGTGGGGTTGTCAATAAACGTAGAATCATTAGCAAAAAAGTGGGGTATCAATCCCAACCCGACGAAAGTTCACAGAATCCCTCTCCAGGACATAACTCTCGTAGCACTAGCTCATCAACACACGGACAAAAAGTTGACATTTTAGAGGGACCGAACCGAACCGAAAGAACTAGACTCTAAGCTGGACCTAAATACACATAGGTTTGCCAATCGGCTTAACACTTTCTGACCCACCCTAACACACAAAATCCCTTGGCCGACACCTAACACAGATTTAGCTTGACTTAGCTGAATGGTTCTCCTTCCGCCTTAAATCTCGACCAACCTCATAACCTAGTCACTTTGTCTGACGAAGCTTTTATATCAAGAGCAAAACGTTACCCAGCAATAAATCTAGCGATTGTTTCCCGAATTTTTCCGAAACACGATGACTTCGCAATCGGTTCCAAGGTCTTTTACCAGCTGATTGAACAATAGTTATAATTGCAGTTACTACAGTGGCGGTAAAAATGGCATTTGTAATTGTAATTGTTGGACTCCGTGTTAACTAAGGTTTGGTGAGTAGGTGAGTAGGTAATATATGGTGAAGCACCTTTAGGCAATCAAGACAGGTACGTTGTAGGTTCGCATTCGTACACTGGTGTCGGAAACTGGACCCTGTGGGAAAGGACTTTGTATACCAGCAGGACGCACTGATGGTCACCATTTGGAGTCAAGACATCATTTGGGAGATAGGAGAAGTCGAAGAAGAGTGACTTGAAAACACCTGCCTGCAGGCGGACGAAAGGTTGTTTCAAATAATAATAATAATAATAATGGTAATGATTCAACTGCAGTACCTTTTTGGTGCCTAGGTGCCATGCCACTCGAAGGAAGCACGGAGGTTGAGACAATGCCAGGTTTCCCAAGCCTAGATAGGAACAAACGAGATGCAGGGGTTGGGTTCGGACCGCGGACCTTCCGGTCGGTAAGTTCGCGCGTTAACCACTGAGCCATCACGAGCTCGTTGTTTCAAACTGAGAGACAACAAAAAAGTTAACTTGATCGGCTATATGGGGCTGGTGCAAAAGACCGAATGTCCTTAGATAAGTTGATCAAGGGGTTGGAAAGTGACTATGAGTTCGAACAGCGTTGAAACAGTTATACCTGAGCTTCATATCAGGATTGACCCAGCACCTATTGCTAACCTGACTCAGCACAAACCCAGCTCAACGGACAAGCGTTGGTTTGGTAGACTGGATAGGAAGTGATGACATGCTAACCGATAAGATCAGTTATCCGTAATGTCCTGCAAGGTTTTCAACAATGTGTACGAATAACCACACGGACCGCCGCAAAGGCGCGCGAAAATCTCACGGGACTCTGTTTGGGTGCAGTTACTTTCTTTTCACACCACCTGTTCTGTGATGAAATTTCCGCCAACGAAGGTCTTGAATGGAGAACAACAGCAGATTGTCCTGATGAGCTCTGTCTGCTTGTCTGGTGAACCTGATTCATTACTGGATTACACACCACTTCGTTGCGAATTTGCCTTTGTCAACCCTTTCCTTTCTACGGAGCTCAAGGTAGCTCATTGAGTAAGGTACGACCTTACTAACCAGAAGGTCCGTGGTTCGAATCCACCTTTGGCGTGTAGGCTGCTTCTGTCTAGGTTCGGGCAACCTTGTAGTATCTCAGCTGTTTTGCTTCCTCTGGGTGACGTGGCAGCTATTGGATTATTATTCATTATTATTCATTATGCATACTGCGTTGACACCGGAGACCAAGTCTCCCAAATCAGAATACCAGCAAGTAGGTGTCAAAGTGGGAAGCAAGGCTGAGTTGGATTTTGGGCCTAGGCCTCCGCGATGTGACAGCATAAATGCTGTCATTTCCTAGCCGGATTGCCTGGCCAAAGTTTGCCTACCGTGGTTCGCTGGGCTTGCGTCGGGTGAGGTTCGTAAAGGACGCTGACTTGATCCCACTGATGGCGTCTCACTCCGACATAATGATCAGATGTGTCTGTTTTAGTGCTGCGCAAAGCTGTATGCACCTTATTCTTGATAGTTTTCTTCGGGGACGTAGGGCTTCTTCTCACTCAGTCAGTCTTTATCCTTCCCTTTTTCCACTGTTTAGTATGGATTTATTCCCTCGTTGACCTATAGCAGCTAAGCACCAGTGTGTGCTACCGTTGCATTGCTGTCACAAATGATGGTGATGATGGCCGCCAAAGTCTGCTTGGGGTACACTTTTTTTTGGAGAGTTGCGTAAGACCCGAATTGCAAGGCATGCATTGTGACCCTGAAACTAGTTAAATCTAAGACGGGAGCTGAATTTCGTTTGGCAGCTTTTTTAGGGCTATTTTTGGATGATCCTTCTTGTAGCTCGTTTTTTCTGCTTACGATTAAGTTGAAGATTCCGATGGATGTTTTCGAAAAAGCGAAACTAAGGCGAGAAAGGATCAGGGATTGGCTTTAACAGGTGCTATTCGGGCATCCCAGCGACTCAAGCTGTTTATTTTGCCCTTCTTGTAGCTCGTTTTTTCTGCTTAAGTTTATTTCGAAGATTCCGATGGATGTGTTTTCGAAAAAGCGAAACCAAGGCAAGAAAGGGTCAGGGACTGGCTTTAACAGATGCTATTCGAGCATCCCAGCGACTCAAGCTGTTTATTTTGAAGCCCCTGTTTACAATCAGGGGTATTCTACATGAGTTGTTCTCTGTTTATAGCAGGAGACAAACTCAGTCGAAGAGTAACGAAGGTTGTCTTCAGAGTAATTATTCATGGAAGCCCGTGGCTTTTATGGATCTTTTCACTTTGTGTTGTAATGATGTGGAGTCCTACACACTACTCACTAAGATGGACCACCACACTAGAAGGGTCCAAAAGCTCCTTCCCTATGGTGGTCTCCCTTCAGAAGATAGTTGCTTTGTTTGGGTTACGTTGTATGCTCCCACTGTTGTACTTGCTGTCGGTTTCTATCTCGTTTACTTCACTATTAGGTGGCTATCTACATCTTGTTTACTGGAGCATTTGATGCTGGTAACCCCTCGAAAACCAGTACCATCCCCGTCTCGATTCATGCTTCACGATGTTACTTTGTGCTTCTAAAGCGGTATGCTACATTGAAGCAATTGGCGATGCGGGTTGAGGGTGTTTCGGTGAAACAAATCTCACCTTCAGGTGAACTCAGTTCAACTTCCAATCCAATTTAACCCAGAACCTTTGCGATGTTAGTTTTTCCTCCAGTCATTTATTAGTTTCAGCTGTGGATTCAATAAAAAACGGTCTGCTTCCGTCCTCGATGAAAACGAAGCAAAACATCACATGAGGAGAAGGAAACGGCAGTGAAGATTCGTGTCAGATAATTCTGGGATTGAGGTGACATTTCCGTCGTGACGTGAACCTGGCATTCCGTTAATTTAACGTTGAACATACTCATAACTGGCTCCACTTCAAAACGGCACTTATTTTCATCATGGCATAGGGACCCTGCGTGAAGCCTTTGTGTTGCAAACGTCAACCTTTCAAACGAAACACGCAGCATGACTTCCTGGTTAGATTATTTCCAAGTTGAAATCGTTACCTGGTTTGCCATTAGTAGAAGAATAGCTGACCAAACTAGACAGGGGGCTACACTTCAACATTGACTGAGGTTTTCTCGAACACGTCTGGCCCCCGGGTTTATCGCCATCTACTTATCCGAAAACCACTGCGGGTAATGTTTTGGAAAGCGGGCAATGAAACTCATCAAAACCCTCTTCAATGTCGCCTTTCGGAAGTTCTGTAGGCAAAAGCCATGTATAATGGCCATTCTGACAAATGTCCGTCTGTATAAGGCAGTGCCTTCACCCATCTAGCCACGACATGGATTCATCGATTCTTCAGTTAGCCATGCCACTAACTCCCGCTACTTTTCAAGATTAGGTTCTCGTGACTCATATTTCACTTGGCTTATTTGTTACATCCCCTTTTTCTTTTCAGCACCAGCCCCACATCAGTCAAGCGTCTCTCACTTCTACGGATGTATCTCATGAACTTCATCGACACAACTTTCTTGCCCGGGGCACTGAGTGCATTACGTCGGAAACTACAACGAAGCCTCTCAGGTGAGCTATAATGAACTAGGGAAAATTAGAGTGGTTGGTTGGTTGGGTGGATAATGCCTTTTTGTGCAGCTCAGTTCCTGAGGCAAGTCACCCCGTCAACCAATGCGATATATTCCAGTACTTATTGTTACCGTCCGGTTGTTGGACAGCTTTTGTCCTCTCAGGAGAAACAGTAGTTTGATCTGTCGTACATCCCTCCTTCAATCAACATTGCTTAGTCGGAACCAAATTGCAAAGGCAATTTGCAGCTTTGATGAGGTTTTATGGTTGCAATAAATATGGCACTCTAGTTTTATCTGGTTGGTAAGTGATGATGAGCTGAGCTGTGTTTATCTTATCTTGGAAGCGGCAACTAACTAACCCCTACCCTACTGCAAGGTCACTTTTGTGTTCTCAGTGACAGCACAGATGGATACAGCCCCTAGCTATGTAACTAAACGATTGTATGAAATGTGCTGGCAATGTGGTACAACAGAGTTTGCGTTTCATCGACTGTGAACTAATGCTGTCGTGTTGGGGGTGGGGGTTATCTACACTGACTAAATAAATCCCCGTCGCCACTGTCAGTAGATGCAACTAATGTTGGCCAGTGCTGATAGGAATTTAAATTGATTGTTTGATCGCCCCCAAAATATGCACTTGCTCGCCGAACAGCACTCGTTATTGGTGTTGTCTGAGACTTTTCGCACTACTTTTGTTCAGCTGTTTACAGTCGTCCTTTAATGGCTTTTTTGAGTGATTGGCTCGGGTCGATAATACTCTAAGGATCTTTCGTTATTGTGATGATAACGATACCATCGCTATATTGCTACCAGGGTCCTTTTTCCCACTTAGTCCTTCTTGGAAGAGGCGATTCTGTATTGACTGCGAGCCAATGGTAATAATTCACTGTGGAGATCATCGTATTCCCCACCAGTGAAGAATTTTTGTATGCCACAGCTTTATCAATTAGACTGCCACGCGCCTCTTGTTACGAATTGTGGCAAACAAGAAAAACTGACGGTATTTCGGTTGATTTTCCGATAGATGGTCGGGAACTGTTTTCCTAGAAACAAAAACAGCGGCCTTCTGCTTACATATTTAGGTAAATTCTAATCACAGTCAACTCCTAAGTCACCTCATATTCTGCCATCATACGTGATCTGCAAAACACCTAATATGTTCCATGAGCCTGAAAAGGCACTCGAGTCACCATGTGACCAGAAGATTGTTGATTCTTTTCTTCTATCTTTATTTTGTACAACGGTATTCTCCGTTTTTGTTATTTCGGTTATGCGCCCATACCAACTTTCTTGTCTATAACCTGAACGTAAACCGTTATTTGATCTTTTCATCGCACGTGTTGTTTAAGTCAACACGTGTTTTCGCTATCTTGTTGACACGTAGCTTTGAGTCGCGTGGGCTCTGGGATCTGTTAGGAATTAGCAGTTCCTAAACCGGTGTATAGAAGCCGGCGTAGTCCCACGATTTGAGGTTTGTAAAGTTTTATTATTTTATTATTGTATTTATAGTACCCCATTTGGCTTTTGGGGTTTTGCGCGTAACTCAACGTGGTCCAGCAGATTGCTGGAAACAATCTATAATGATGAAGGCGACTACGTACGATTGAACTATAAGTGGTACCTGTTCAAATGTGATTTGATCAGTCCGCCGGCCAGCCACTCGGGGCCGACCACCATCCGGGCGGTTGTGAGTTCGAATCTCTATACAGGGATTCGTGCGATTAACACGGATGGTGACTTTCAACATGGAGGAACTAATTGTACAGCACTTTTCCACTTTTATGGGTAGATTTTCGAGATAAGGTATATTAAAATCGCTTCTGCCAGTTCGAAGAATCCTTTGGAAAACCTCGGAACAGTCATTCTTATATCGTTTCGGAATGGCTGGGGAGACTTCGGTTTGGAAGTGACAACTTTAGAGGTAGAATGTGGATAATCCTAACGATCGATGGGCCAGACTTTTGTTTGCAGGATCTCCCATCGAATGAGTGAAAAATCCAATAGTGTGCACTTGGGTACTCAGGTGTACTCAGCTGTCCTACCAACTCCATTTATGACTCCAAAAATCAATGCATTTCTTGATCTCCTACCGATAGATATGGTCATCCGGCGCTTGTGGTTCGGTAAACGGTAAAGCTGGTAATCAAAAAGAGACACAACTGATCCTGCTACATCCACCTACTGAATCTTAATCAGGCCGAAGTGCACAGTGGATTACTTTCTAGGGCTGACCACATTTTGAGTCTGATGGGTTGCCTGTCTTTAAGTAAATTACAGTATTTTGAATAGCCTACACGTTGTCGATGTGGCTCATTGAATCAACTGGATTGAAACGTCGCCAATCTACCAGCGTGGTGTTCGGAACTGACGGCACTCGCCGTCGACCCAAGTCATTGTGTTTCACAACCGAGTCGGGTTAACCAACCTTCATACCGTTTTTTCTTATCACTCTTTCCGTTTGTTCGTAGCCCCGGACTCGCTTAACTCGGTGGTTTCTCAACAAGTTGAACGTGAACTCGGTTTAAATCGTCCCATTTTAATGGTGAGTTGATTGTCTCTACTTTCTGCCTGATTCATTCCATATGTATCTTGTGATTTCCGTACTCTGCGATGACACTAAACTTAGTCCCTCTGGTTTGCGTGTGCGTGTTAATGAACGCATATGTGCTTTGCAATTGCACTGATTCGACTTGCGCTGGTTGCTTGGCTGGTATTGTGTTCAGTGAGCCAGCTATCTACACAATCTGAGCTATCAACATTTTCCTCAGTAGTTCGTTGTTGACCAAACCATGAGGTTTGATTGTGCAGTAAATTCAATTGGAAAACCCGACCAGTTCCATCGTATACTTTGCACAGCTATGATAGAAAAAACAGCCTCTGCACATATAGCTGGACTTTCTGTCCTTTATTTATGATGACTGATATGTAGTGTTGCTTTTGCTTAAGTAGCGTTTATTACACAAGCCAGTCCCCTCGGTTATCTAACTGATATATGGTTTGAGTCCACACAAACTACTTAATACTGGCAATCTCAGATGAGATCAAACGGCCGTTCAATGCTTTTCAGTTTTTCAGTATGCGTGGCAGGATGAAATTTGCATTGGACTTTTACCAGCTGGTAGTTGTTGCTTTGAGTGATTTTGTGAATCCGGAGTCCACCGTTTGATGAATTTTCCATGCGGGAAAAACTACTGACCTTGAGCTCAGCGGTTAAGGCGCGACCCTACTAACCGGACGGTCCTTGGTCCGGATCCAACTTGAGCACCCCGACTGCTCCTGTCAAGGCTGGAGTAATCTGGCAGTATCTCAGTCCAAGTGCCTGCTCTGCGTAGCGTGACATCTAGGCCCTGAAAGAGTACTACAGCTGATTGTATTGTATTATATTTTTACTCCTGTTCTCCCTCTTCGTGTCTGTTGTAAAAAAGACCTGAAGTTACCGATCCAATGGTTGTTGCATCACCGTGCAGCAATCCCAAGGTTGACATGACTGTCCACGAAGCTGTTTTCTTGTTAACTTCCGTCCCAGCCTGTTTTCTTCGCGTCTGTTCCGTTAATTCCATGGAAATGATTCTTTGAACTTCTCTTCACGACGTTTGTATTGCTGTGTGTTGTTTCAGACAGCCCTATGTGTGGACGAGTGCCTGGTCGAAATCAAACGCATGTTTCTTGCGTTGCCAGACTATAGTGATGGTGTCATGAGGATTGGAACAAGCCTTTTAAACGAGTTCATTGGCGCCATGTGGCGGGTTTACCGAAGTGAGTTGTTTGCAAATACGAGGGTCTTTTTTTCCATGAGCGTCGTTAGAGCTTAGTTCCCATAACACGCGGTGGCGTTCAACTTGTGTGAAGAGACTACGGTGACCAAACTGAAGCCTGTTGCATGCGTTTCAGTAAACTGGTCTGACCCAGTTACTGGGTTAGATGAAATCTGTTGTCTTTTCTAGAGTTTGTTGGCTCTAACAACGCAGAATAAACACTAGCCGGGCCGGAAACGATATTCTTTTAGGTTTGAAAAGTACACAGTGGTTTTACAGCCATTGTGTAGCAAACAAAAACATGGATATAAAAAGGGAAGCGGAACACCGCAAATGGTTGTTACTACTCATCGTTATTAGATACGCTATTCCCCTCTCCCACAATAAGCAACGCATTTCGGAATTTCATTGGCCGTTCGAGTTTATTGTGTTTTTTTTTAAATAATTTTTCTGTAGCTAGCCAAACGGTTGTGTATTATTTTTAGCGACATGTGACAAATGTTCTCAACTTGTCAAGAGCAAACTTCCGAAGGGTTTGTCTTAGTGAATTCTCGGCAGTATCAGCTGACTCCGATCTTATGTTTATTGTTGCTTTTGCCGAAAAATATAATCTCATATCCTGAGTATCAGCTACACCGAAACTGAAGACAGCCTTTGCCATGCATACTTGGCTGACAGACATAGATAAAGATGTATTTGATGAAAGTCACTGATCATTCTATCCACTGGACGAGGGATGAGCTATTTATCAAGCGGAATAATGTTCCATAGCCGTACATAGTTTGTGCATCCAGTTGACGGCTCAGCTCCTGCACTTAATACACATGCACTGCGGACACGGGACAATTTACAAGGTCACACTCAGTCCATACCCAGTGGCCCGGTTGTCTGACAGATTGTGTGCATTACGTACATGTGATGAGGACTGATACTTGAGGTGACGATTAAGCTCAGTTCATGCATCCAGCCAAGCCAAGCCTGGCAGCTTCAGACGCCGTCGGATGTATGCGTTGTGTGACTGAAGCGACGATACTGGTCCGTCCTCCTCCCTAAGTAAGGCCAGTGTCACATCAATCCAGATATTCAGTCAACCGCTATATGGGAAGCGAATTGGGGCTTTTCTGTGGTGTTTATCCGTCACGCTGGACAGGCCCATGTCATGCATGCGACACTGAATTTACAGCCGACAGCAAAACAGACAATGGGCTTGCCTAGCCCAACTCTTCAGATCTGGTTACTGTCCTTACCGGTGTCACTGTTTCGCTTTGAAGTAGTGGTTGGCTTCTGTTTCGTTTGAACATTTGCAGTTAGGACATGACAGTATCTCATTTAGGTGCGGTCGAAGTGCGTGACTATTTTGGACGCTAACCACAGCGCATCCAAATGTTTATGATCTTGCGCCTGTTTTATAAAGCCCCTTCACCGTAAATTCTTCTCCGTGGCTGGAAGTCTGTCAGTAAGCACTACATTACAAGCCACGGAGGGGAGGGGAGGACTCTATTTGCAGATTAGGTTTGCCTTGTTGTCACAGCCCCCGTACATGTGTTCAGAATTGTTCACCATTTCTACATTGTCCAGGTCTCAGCGAGGTCGACAAGTCAGGAACCACGGTACCCAGCTCTGACTGGGCTCAGGATAATGACGTCAGTCGATTCTGGAAGTATGTTTATCTTTTCGAGAATATATCGTTTTGTGCATTCTAACCACTCACCAAATGATACGTGCTGTATAGTGCATAGGTCTCTTTCGTGGTGCCGGTGTAACGGCGGATACTACTGATGAGGCATACGAGTAGTCTGTGGTTTTCTCGAAGCTTCGCGAAAGGCTTTCCTCCTCACACCGGCAGTTTCTGACCAACGTTACACTAAGTAGCTGCCTGGCGCGTTCATTCTTGAAGTCTAACAGCTCAGACTAATCGGTTAGATTTAATATCCGGTGGGCAGAAACTAGAGATATGACACCATTCCTGTCCTAGACATTGTGGCTATTGCATGTCCGACCCGCACTTCCCCTTATTTTTCAACTTTTGTTTATTTAATTGTATTCATTTCAGTCGGTTATCGTTACAGAAACACTTTCCTGAACTTCTTCATTTTGTCTTGACGATTGCTTATTTTTTCCACCACCACATCCATATTTTCCTTCATTTTAAAACAAGTAATCTGACACGTATTCGGTACCGGTAGTATTATTGATTAAACTCATTTTAAGCATCTGAGCGACGCTGTTTCGACCGATCGATATAGGTCCTGGACCTGTCCCATTGGTCGGTTTGCATTTAATTAGTTCGGCTCTGTCCATTTGAATTCATCCGTGTTTCCCCTTAACGTTTGAGAAACGAGGTTGACATCTTTTACGTTTCTGTTGCTAAGATCTTGTAACTAGTGGGGGGATTCGCAATTCCGATTTTTGCTTTTTGTCCTAAGAAAATGGGGTATATATACCTATTAATGATTTCTCAACGATTTGTGCCTTGTGACTTCTGGAGAAAATTCGGAACTAGAGCTAATTGGGCAGAAGTTCTACACTACTTTTGACCTGTGGATTAGTACTAACAGACTGGAATTGAACAGATCGAAAATTTTTGGTTGTAAGTGAACCAGTCAGTTTTTTAGTCCGTCCAGGTGGCCTAGTCGAGCAACCTGCACACAGATGTACGGCTGGACCACGACTCTCCGTTACACCACTATCACCTCGATTGATGACGAAGCCTCAGCAGGCTTCTGTGCGCCTAGACACAATATCATCGTTTCTGTCAAGAAAAGGGTTTATAGGCTGCGGCTTGTCCGGTTCTGTTTGTTGTACGGATGGGAAAATTATAAGTGGAGGATGGCGGAAAGTGAGGGATTCTTATGCTAAGACCTGTATGATTTGCGTACCGCAAAGTTGAAGCAGTCAAAAAACTCAAGGGCGTCTAACAAAATTCGATTTTTGGATGATTTTGTGTGTCCAGATATGCCTTTTTTGCAGGATTTCCAATGTGCGCTGATAAAATAGTACTCAGTTATTATACCGTTAGTTTCTGCTTTCAGTCTCACTTCTACCGGAGACCCAGTGAGTCCCACATAGGTGAACTCCGAAGAACTCGACTGCTACTACAGAGCGACCAGTAGTGACCATACATAGAGCAGTGCTGATGGAACTGTGACACTATGGACAGAAGGGTATGAGAACAAACCACTCCCCAATTTGGGTCTTGCCCGATCGCACCTACATTGATTGGTTCATTACCCTTTCTTGATGTAAGCTGTACCCGAATTGGCGCTTATGAGATTGGTTGGTCGAATGAATCCAAGCTATGTTTTTCAGCACGTGCAACACATGGAATCGTCATCAACTTGAAGGAATTGTGCCTACGGTCCTCCGACGTTAGTAGGGAACTTCCGGGGATTTTTCCAGCAAAAAATTGGTTCTTTTGTGAACTACAGGGCACGCGGTTGGATGGGTGGCCTATTTTCGTCTGAAAGATCCGCCAAACCTTCAAACACGTTACTTATTTCGTTGACCCTGTCATGGGCGATATAACGAACCAAATCGAATCAGTTTTGGTTTAGATGAACCACTGAAATAAGCTCCTTTGGTTGGTAAGATGTGCAGGATGTAGAATAATTTCCACGCTGACATTGTTTTGCAAAAATTGCGACAGGTTTATTGTCTATTTTGGTGTAGTTTCCCCTGTTCGCTGTTTTCCCTTCTGTGGAGTTGTTACGCTTAGACGGGATTTTTGATGACCGCAGAATAATGTTGCAACTATACGTAGCATGAACATAGGGACGGATTCGAACCGTTGACCTTTCTGTTACACCGTATTAAACCTCCACCGTCCAAGATACCGAGGGCGCTAGCCTTTCGTCACGCTTATGCACCTGAATTCAGGTTCATGTCGATCTCGTTTGAACAGTCGTCCTCCCGGCCTGGCACAATTATTCCGGTGAATCCACACTAAAGGGCTGAGGGCGCTGGACTCGAGTTTCGCTCTTATTGTAGCTCATCAGCGGTGCATATCCTAGGCCGTGCCGGGGTTTGAATGCCGCTCCTCTGACATGCAGGGCGAGCGTGTTCCCACTACCCCACCGGCGCACGCTGTACACTTGAGCCTTCACGCCTGAACAGGTGAACGTGTTCATCCACCTGACCTTCACGGCTGATTCGCTACGGTACTCTCTGTCACCGATACTAGTGAGCCTCTTGTCTTGCTTTCACAGTGGGTCAGATGTTAACCCCGCCTAAGGGGTTTGATGTTAATTATTGGAAGACGAACCAGTGGTCAGCTGTTCGAGTTCGTCCCCAGCCATGACTTTTCGTTCGGATTTCTCAATGCCCATCACATCTACTTCTATTTTCCAACAGTTACAATGTCTGGATCGCGATTTCACCTCCTCATTATGTAAAGCAAGTGTAACGGAAGGTTACAGTGTTCACTCACCTAGCTTTCGGGCTCTTAGTACTGCCGGGCCTTACCTTACCTTTCAAGTAATTCCGCATAAATTCTAATGCTTCCAGTGCCACCAGGCTTGGGCAGCCTGGCAGTATTCCAGTCCTCGTGCTTGCTTCTGGTGGCATGGCAATCGGGCACCGGGAACGTGTTACAGCTGAACGATTCATTCTTTATTTTCTAGTGCTAACAGTTTGTTTTTTTTCTGGTGCCTTTATATAATCTGCAGTTGTCCGCTCTTTTAAAATTTGAAATTTGACTTTCCCGCTCGCTTTATAGAGCCCTTGATGATAGGAAGAAAAAAATTCGAGAAAAATCGCGTGTCTAATCAGCTGTTTCGATTTCGAACTAAAGACTCGAGAAGATCGTAAACAGGTTTACGGACAGGCATTTTTAAAATAAGCAAAAGTCATTAGTACCCAGGCCACATCGGTACTGGGGCCGTAGATATGATTCAATTGCGGCCCTCCCAGGAGGCGAGTCTGGTCAGAGATTTCAGTCGTTTGTATAAATTAGCCTTGTGGCCGTTTCACCGCTCCCTCAATGGAACGTAACAGAAGACTGTTGTTGTTCTGACCGTTTGTCATTTTGAACGACTATCTTGGTTCCCTACATTCGCCGCAGTCTAGCAAATAGTGACCGATCAAGCTAGATGGAATTTTTGAGACATTAAGTGCAAAATTCTTTGAAGGAGTTCAGCAATTTTTCCATCTCAGTTCTGTGGGCGTACTTGGTATCGCGTTGGGAAAGCTATAAGTTCGTTGAATCATGTACTTCAAGTTCGTTACTGAACTTCGCACTTTCAATTACCCAAGTGACTAAGCAGAGTTACCCCCACCAAGCGGCACGACGTTCTTCCTGTACGCTTTCAGTCATTGTGGGTCCAAGTGACGACATCTAAGATTGGCCTTGTTTAGCTTTGTTTCGACCTTGACGGTTGGATAAATTCACCTATTCACGGGTAGTCTCTTATTACCTACAGGCGTGTGTCAGGGTGTGCCGAATTGATTTGACACACCCTGTCACCGCGATCAGTTGGACAGAACAAATGTCGATTTTCTTACTCACTGAACTGTTTTGTGTAGGCCAGGATAATTCGAGTAGTAGTTGAAGAACACACAAGATAATAAAAGTACTGTGATCCCAAACTACTCAAGGTGGATGGACCTGAAATGACAAAATGTATGGCCGATAAGTAGTCTGAAGGGTTGCTTAATCCTGCGATCGAGTTCCGTTACGGATACGGTATGCGATGGAGCTGACGTGTGTGTGTGTGTGTGTGTGTGTGTGTGTGTGTGTGTGTGTGTGTGTGTGTGTGTGTGTGTGTGTGTGTGTGTGTGTGTGTGTGTGTGTGTGTGTGTGTGTGTGTGTGTGTGTGTGTGTGTGTGTGTGTGATTCCTCCTACCGGTTTTTTATTTCATAATGTCGATGTACTGGGCGGTCGGCGAATCGATTGTCCAGGATAGTAGGACGTATGACAAAAACTAGGCTGCGACCGTCGTCTAAAACTAGGCCGAGTGTGGGTGGGGAGATGATGCCTCAATCAGATAAGGTCGCTTGATTATTTTCTGTCCGCTATTCGTCACTTTTTGAGTTTGATGGACTCGATACTGGAGAAACTGCTGTTACATTGGGCTGCGAGAACGCATCGACATTACCTGAGCACTGGTTACCCGTCCCTATTTCGTGTCGATTTTTCTGTAGGAAATTTCCCGTTTGGCTTCGAATGGCTGCACACGAGGCCCGTATTGTGGCGAACACGACCTTGATGACCTCACAACGAGATAGCTGGGCTCTCCTCGGTGGCATGGTCGATTCGGCTCAGCGAAATGAGAAAGCCGACACGGGGGACAATGATGCGGCAAGACGCATCTCGCCGGCCACAATTGTCACGCTGGGGCTAGCTAACGACTACGATGGAAGTGCAGGCTGTGCTGAATCACAGCTGACCACGCGTCTCGTCATTCCATTCGCTATGGAGAGGCGCAGCGGACCATCAGAAACGGAGGACGCGAAGGATAACACTTCCGATTTTACGGTAATTTCCATAGCTTTGAGATGCTAATGTTGTACAACCAAGCAGTTCTTCAAAAGCTTCTCTTTTATCATTTGTATGACCACCTACCCTGCTGTTGTCTTGAGCGATATGCTGCCCCATCTTGTTTTTTTTTAGGACGAACGCCCACTGGCCCTAGCTTGATAAACGGTACAGTTCGCTAATAAATCAGTTGATAAGCTCATCCGTATGATGGCATCAAATCAAGACATATCCTGAGATAGGCAGAATGTTTGCCTGACCGAAACTTTCTCTGAGGTAGCTCTTTTGACTAGTACGAATTTGGAGCGGGTCGCCAGTTGGAAGCAGTGTCTGTGCCGGTATAACTATCCGACCTAAGACGAAAAGCCGCACCGTTGCAATTGATGATACGACCTCGACGTAAATGAGGATAATTGTTCAGCTGTAAAGGCTCCGTTTAACTCGAAACAGACACGAGAGCTGAGATGCTGTCATGTTGCACACACACATTCTAACTATGGTTCTCCTTGCGGAAAGAGGTCTTCACGGCGATCTTTGATCGCTATTCAACATATGCATATAGTGCTTGCAAAGGATCGTTTGAGTCAACTACGTTGTCCCAACATGATGGATATCCTCTGGAGAGCAAGAAGACTATTTCATGGCCTTCACTGGGTTTCACCGAGATTACCTTTAGCTGAACTTGTTTTACTAGATCGCGTTAGCCGGATACTGGTTGGCAGTCAGTTTTAACTTGAACCGAACTATGCTGCAACAAGTTACTTATTTTTGGAAAGAAACTGGCGAATCAGTGTCAAACTTTGATTACCTGTTATTTGGATACCTGTATCGAGTGAGTTGATTTTGTTGCTTCGAGCTCGAGATAGCTCAATGGTTAAGGCGCGAACTTATTGGTCGAAAGGTTCGTGGTTCGAACCTAACTCATGCATGATAACTGTTCCCGTCTAAGTTTGGGCAACCTGTTAGTATCACAGCCTTTGTGCTTCCTTCGGGCGGCAATGAAGGAGTATTACAGCTGTGATTAGCATTTTTTTTGGTGCGAGCACTTGTAGTTTAACCTTCTTCCTTTTTAGTGAGCCTTAATCACTCATACAAGTCATATTAGCCGAGTGACTGAACACTGTTCAGTACAACACTGAAGATAAAGATGATCGTTCAGATGTAACACCCTTTCGGTGCCTAACTACCATGCCACCAGAAGGAAGCACGAGGGCCGGGATACTGCCACGTTGCCCAAGCCTAGACAAGGGAAGTCGAGAGGCAGAAGTCGGGTTCGAACCACGGACCTTGTGGTCAGTAAATTCGCGCTCTAACCACTTGGGCCATCTCGCCCCACAACACTGTACACTAATCAGATGACGCTAGATGGACTATCACATAGCGCTAAATTCACAGTACGGCACTTGATTCGTTTTAACGAATTCAAACATGACTACTAAAGACTGATCGAAATAAATCTTTCGGTGCGTTGGTGCAGGCAACCGTGAACACATTGGTAGGTTGACGTTGTTAGACTTATTTGCAGTAGAGAAACCCAACTCTGTTCTGGATAGAATTCCATCAATGATAGAACGGGTTCGGTTGGTCCCTTGGGTAATCACCGTATCTGGTTGCGTAGATCGATCACATGAAAGAAGCGCAGGTGCTGGACATGAAGACAGAATATTCGTCGAACGTTCGAGGATCGGAATTTCCTTTCTCAATCTCAGTTCTCACAATCACAGCGATAGGTCCTCTCGTGCGGATTTCATAAATTTGCTCAAGTTACGTCAGATGGGTATCTTACTTCAAAAGTACTCTATTCGATGCATAAGAAAACAATAAGATTTTCATAGCTACACACTGGTTGGACGATATATAATCTACGTCCCTTACCCACTGGAAATTGGAGCAGATGTTTATGGTTTTTTTCCCTTTTGACAGCCTACTACTCAGCTCTCCTTCTGAATCATCCTTCGGCGGCACCTGGTTGGAAAAAGCATAGCGTCTCCGGAAAATAACTGCCTAACTTTGGAAATGTTTTCCATCCACTTGAGATTTAACCACCCTAAGAGCTGCTTTCTTTTGTGACAGACAAGCAGATACATTCACTTAGTGTCGATCAATGGTTAAGCTCACATCGATCGAGTCAGTTGTCTGGCCAGCCACACAGATTTTTCGGCTATTTCATTCCCAGAACAACTGTTTATGCTTCCACCCCAATAGTAGTTCCCCTGACGCACATTAGTTTTTTGTCCGGCTGTATCCAAGCCACGTTATGCACCACAGTGTATCGGTTACTTCACACTTCAATCAACCGCTTATCTGGTGTTACCGAATAGAAAAGTTGATAAAATGAAGTCAGGCACTATACTGCACCAGACATAAAATTATCACCAACCTAAGCCAAGAAGCAATGTACAGCTTTTTTATCCCTATTGATTATCCTCAACAGTTGGTAAGTTGAATCCGAAGAGTTATGCATGCGGCCGCCAGGATGTCACTGCGGAACCTCCGAGCGTGGACCAGCTTTGATCCCGAATTACAATGCATACAGATGGATGGGTGGACCAGACTGTCAGTCACACTGTTAATTAATTTCTTTTGCAGCTGCTACAACAAACTGAATGGAAGTAGCTTAGTCTGGAATGTGAAAACGACAAAAAGTGATTTGCAGGTCAAAATCAGCGCGAAAACTCGTTCGCGCTTAGGCGAAACTTGACCATGTTCATACTGATACCGCTTTATCCAACCGGGGTATATTAATTGGCCACATTCGAGAGATTCGCTCTGTTTACTTTTTTCCACGTATGAAATTGCTGTTTACATGTTTCGACAACCGCATGAGTATGATCGTGAAGGACAGATAGTGTAGTATGCACTCGCGAGATGGCTCAATTGGTTGGAGCGCGAATTTACTGACCACAAGGTCCGTGGTTCGAATCCGACCTCTGCCTCTCGACTTCCCCTGTCTAGGCTTGGGCAACCTGGCAGTATCCCAGCCCTCGTGCTTCCCTCGGGCGGCATGACAGCTAGGCACCGGAAGGGTGTTACAGCTGAACGATGCACTCGTGACTGCTCCAATCTCGGGTGTGTGTGGGGCAAGATCGTTATCATATCGTTCCGTCTAATTTGAATTTGTTGAAAACCCTGTCGAAAAATCGTTGTTTTCAGCCGATTTCATTTTGGTCAACTGGTTTCAACTTTTCTCCACAGCATTTGCCTGGTCTCCTACACGAACGTGAAGCTACTCGGTTAGCGGCCAAGGAAACCAAACAGCTGCTTCACATGATTAAAGATGAACTACCGGAGAGTCAACAGCCGACGCAACACAAAGGTGTATACCAATTGCCAGTCGTCCGAAACATTCAAATACTGAAAATTCTCGGTCGTCTTAGCGAGTCACTGGTATGTCCTGTTTGTTGTGATTTCCCGGCTAAGCAGTGCTTGTTATTTGTTTCCCTCCCCTCAACTCATCTGTTGATTCCGGACACCATAGAAAGACTATGGAAGATGGGCGAAACAGGTGCGCTTGAAAGGCTCTTGCTTATTAGCTGTTTTAGACTGCTTCATCCTGACTGACCATCTTAACTACTACCAATGGGTTTAACAACGCCGAAAAGGGAACTATCAACGAACCATTGAAGCTGGGTCATACTTTTGGAAAGTTCGAATTCGCACCAGATTTGAATGATTTCAACAATTCCGTGATGCGTATTGTGGCGAGAAACTGTTGCATGAAGTCAACGTCTAGTCGGGCGGTTATGTTACAAGCAGCCACTTGTAGATAAAGATGTTCTCGCTTACAGTGCCTTCGAGCGAATACTCGATTTAGGTTGTTACCTAGTCGCCTGTAGAGTTGTGATGAAAACAAAGTTTGTGCAGCGTTCGGTGCCGTAATGACAGTAATTGTGTAGCTTAGTTCGCGACCCGAACCTTTCAAGCTAGGGGTCCCGTCAAGGCAACTAGCAAAGTTGTACATGTAATAACGTCCAAAACCAGGTCAACAGCACATGTACAGCGCATCGTTTATGAAGTCTATGCGGCGAAAACATTCTGGAAGTTTCGACGGTTTCTGGGTTGATAACCGGCATTTGGCGGATACTGGATCACGATTGGCTGTTGGGTCCAGACTTTCTGCCAATCAGAGTTCCCCTTGATGCTGGACTGGCAAGCGGCCCGATCTTCTAGCCAGTCGCGTGCGTGATGTGCTTCTTGGCTGCAGCAGCGCCTAACTGCCAGTGGTAAAGCGGTATCGGTGCGGAATTCCGCCTAACAAATGCTCAATCTTTCTTGCTAAGTCCCTTTCATCTACAAGATGTAGAATGTTGAGTCTCCAAATGGCGAAAGTAAAACTTTTATGTTTGAGAAAATTAAAAAAAAACAATCGGCGGATTTATTCCCAGGCAACGTTTTGCTTCTTACACGAAAGCTTCGTGTTGGTCGAAATTTAAAGCAGAATGAAAGCCAATCAGTTGGATCTCTTTCTACCATCACGTTAAATCAGTGTTAGGTGTCGTTAGGGTGGGTCGGCAGGTGCTAAGACCGATGGGCTAGGGAGGAGTTACATGAATTTCGGTCGGAAATAGAATCTAGTCCTTCCGGTTCACTTCACGCGGAGATCCCTTTTGAGGATCGTTTACAATTTTCGTCCATTTGTGTTTAGCTGGTGGTCTGGTCGGGTTTTCTAATGAGTCCAGGTTCATTGACACCCGTAGACCATCACGTGTCATCTCTGCTTATCTGTGACTGCTCTCCATATACTCGCCAGCTCTGTGCCACCTGTTCCCCACTGGGATGCTTGGCGATTTCTAACGTCTCGGTGATCAGCCTCTTTGGTATGAACAGCAGTCTCCGTGGTAAAACTTTTGCGTTTTCCAGATCTACTGTGCGTCCTGTATCTAACCCATTTCCCGCCATCGCCGAGTCTTTGATCAGCGCTTGGTATTCATCCGCATTCTTTGGTGGTTTGTATACTCACCCATTCTGATGTGTAGTTCCTTGGCTATTTTCTCCACGTAGACCTTAGTGTAGGCGTTGCATTTTATACACACGGTCTCTGGTCCTTTCAATCTTAAGGGGATCCATACCTAATCCAACCCTTCCCTTCTGGGATGCTACCTCAGATGTGCGTGCTTTGTATTAATTGACTGCCATGTCAATGGTTTCATAACTCAGTCCTGATACCGCCTAATCCATTTTCCTGAAGTCTGTTTGTAACCTCTCCATGGTAAACTTGATGTGAGGTTTCAGTTAATATTTATATGGAGGATTTCGGACAAATGGCCTTGGTGGGTAGGGTTTTCCGCCGAGCAGTTTTAGGCGTTATGTTGACGACACTTTTCTTTACGATCGAACGGGATGAGGTCAACAACCTCCATGAGTATCTCAGTGGTTTTCTTACGAATCCGACTCAGGTGGTTAGAGCGCGAATTTACTGACCGACAGGTCCGTGGTTCGAACCCGACCTCTGCCTCTCGACTTCCCCTGTCTAGGCTTGTGCAACCTGGCAGTATCCCAGCCCTCGTGCTTCCCTCGAGTGACATGGCAGCTAGGCATCAAAAGGGTGTTACAGCTGAACAGTTTTTTTACAATACCCGATGCTTTTTTAGTGCGTCTAATTTCTTCCCCTGTAGTTGGACGTATTCGGACTTGAATGGTAGTTTTCTTATTTTCATGTATTGTCTAGTGACAATAAACAGCGGGTGATCTTGAGAGGAAGGCTTAAAATTAGAAACAATTCTGATGTCAGTCACGTGACCTGTCTGTTCTTCGTTTCCATCTTGAGTGATATTCCATGAAGATGACTCGGTTCCATGTTTAATCTGAGGGCTTAGAAGGTGGTGGCTCTAGTAAGGGGAGGTGACATGACGTTCGTGGTCTTATTATGATGATTATACTATGTAATCTAGCGAAAGCATGGATGTCATTTCACGTGCAGCATTGGCTCTCCATTATAACCTCTAGCCGGATTTGGTCGTATCTGGGAGAATTAACAAGCTCGTATGGTCTCACACGGTCCTAGTTGGGAAGTGTTCGTTGCAGTCATCCACTGGATGAAAATGCCTACTTTGATTTCTCCTGGCATCAGTTGATATAACTGCATTCTACTGTAATGGAACAAAAATGTTGATCATGGGATACGAGTAGAACGGACAATCTTTGGTGCCCACTGTCATCGACCGTAGGAGCATTACTATTTTCGACGAAATTCCAATTTTCTAATTACACGCGGACTATCACAGCTGTGTGTGCTTATTACATCAGCGATCGATCCGATAACTTTTTCCCTATTTTTAGTGTTGGCTTGCTCACCGCGTTCTCGGTTTGGACACGTGGCTCCGACAACTTCGACGACGTATGGTCCAACAGCATCACCTTACAGAAGCCTCTTCAGACGGGGATTCATCCAAAACTCCTGTGACAACGTTCCTAGACACTCCTTTCGCCGCATGCTCCAGAGAACTCACCCGGGTTGCCGATGCCTGCCTCCTCATGGTCTACTTGGAAGTGCGTATTCAGGCATACAATCATTTTGGAGGGCTACCGGAGAACGTCAATTACTCGTGTCCGGTGGATGATGTAGATGCGGACAAGTATGTCACCGACTTCCTTGTCTATCTGGAGCGTGTGCAGGACCTGCTGATGCACACATTCAGTCGACACAAGTTCCGGTAAATCATCTGCTGATTTGTTCCACTGCTTCCTTTCCTGTCGATTTGATTTCTTCTTTGTTCTGTCTAGCTCAGTGTTCACTTCACTCACAAACCAGAAGAGTGCCACGTGATTCGTTACACTGAATATCGCTGTGCGCGATGGCTAATTCAGTCTCTGAACCAACAACTGTGCTGAGATGATCTCCCCCTTATTTCTATTGTCTCACTTTTCCACCAAGTGTTCACCTCTACCCCATTGCTAGATGAGCCGTAGTTGTCTATCTCGGATTAGGTCTAGCGCAGTTGCAAGAACCAAAAAAACGTTCCATTTGTAGATTCCTTTCATGGATGGATAACTACCCAACCCATGTGACTCCTCGCTCCCAGCCAGATTCTCGATCAATAAAATGAATACTAGCTCGGGTCACTCTCGGCTCCTTTCTGCAACAGAAATGACGTAAACAAGACTGTTAGCTCAGTCCGCCATCATCTGTCCTTCTTGTCTCCGCTGTTTTTCTGTCTAACTGGGGACAGCGATTTAACTATCTCCAGTTCCCAGTTTGTTTCTTCTCGCCTTAAGTGTGGTACCTGCATCCATACATCATTAACTGCAAATAGACTATTCTCCGTTTATTATGTTTGGCCGAAAATAAATATTTTTTCCCGATGTCACATTGACGGTGGTGACTACTAATCTGCAACACATTCTTCCACCCAATTTCACTGCTGAGTTGTGCGCGCTTAGCAGCCTCAGTCTTCGTAACCTTGTGAGGCTTCCGTGCTCAGCCGCCACTGAGCAAGCCAGCTTTGGGATACGGTGCTTTTTTACGACCATTTGCCGGCTTGTGAATTTTATTCGCCACTCAGACCTGGACGGCGGTATCCCACAAACTGTGGGTCTCTTCTCCATTGTCGACCCCAAGCTCTTTGCTGTCTGTTTCGGCCCTCCCGCTCATAGGATCCTCAAACCACAACCTGCTCGCATCTCACCACCCTACTGTGTCTTTCCATCGCGTTTGCTTGAGATACTACTTCACTGACTAAGATTATCTTCTCTTGCATGACTCGTCATTGACTGAATGATTCAAGCGCCCCTCACCAGCTGTTCCTTCTGGAGTCTTCCACAAGTTTTGAACCCATCCATGCCTTCCCATTTCCAACACCCATTATATCTTCATAACCCTTCCACGAGAGAACTGATATATCCTTTGTTAACTGTGCTCAGAACTCCAACGTTTGTCCCCGTTTATGCTTCATAGCATTCCAAAACCTCGGCCATCCGCATTCCCAGAACTCTTGGTCTTGATAGTATCTCTCCTTTTTTCTCAGAAATGCGCATCGACAAAGGCCGCGTCATTTATTCATTCCAGATCCCTCCATATTTTCTTCATTTTCCCCAAGCTTCTCCGGATCTCTCCGTTTTTTATTACACCTCGTCCTTTTTTGGGGTCTCGAAATTGCAGACACCCTCTCTTAGTTTACTCACTTTAAGCTGATCGTCATATACATCCAAGAGGATAATTTTCCTTTACCGCACCTACAGGTATATCCCCCCAGCATTGTGTGCTCTGTAGATTCCAAGTTCACCTCGCCCTAAAATACTGCTCTCATTTTGAGAATGGAGTTCCGCTCACATGTTTCTCAGTCTTGGACCTTATCCAGAGAAATGTCAATTGACTCATTACTCCCGCCTGCCTTAGTTTCCAACCTATTTCTTATCATCAGAACGTTTTTTCCCCCTACTCTATTATTACTGTCATGGCAAACGTTCATTCTTATTTGTGTCGGCTGTGTCTGTACCACAAACTTACATTCTTCCATACTCTCTATTTTTGTGACCACTCAGAGCAAGTTGTCGTGTCCCATTGTCGCACCGATCCCTTCGTCTCTTCTCCTAAAAAGCTATGCCCAGGAACGCCTATCCTACGTCCTGTGTCAGCTTTCTTATCAACTGTAGCTTTTCAGGACTTGTATGAACACATTCATCTGGATGTAACCTTGGCTCTCATTTTGTTCAGGTGATTTTTCCGTGCATTTATTTACAGGAAGTTACCTTTTTCTCCGTAAGTCACCCCTCCGATGCCACCCTGCGTAAAGCGGTGGAGAACAGAAACATCTACACCGTGCATAAAAAATGACCCCACTTAGTGGGTCAAGGAGGCGTGACTGTCTGTCCCAGAACACCAATGGTTTTCCACTTACATTTCATTTTATGACCGAACGTGGAGACAGTGGACGCTAAACCAGGACCTTCACGTGGATTTTATTGATTCTTTAAGATCGCATGGTTTACTAATGGACTGAGCGACGGATGGGAGCGCCCGGGCAGCCTTACGCTCAGAACGAACACAATCATGCAACACAAATTTACTGTGCGGGAGTATATGGTGGTATGGCTAATAGCTGAAGTGTTACCTAAACAGAATTCGAAGCAGCCGCTCTCCAGGAACACAGTTAGGCGTACAGATGTTCAGGGAAGTGAACCATCCTTTGAAATCAATGTCACGGTCGCAGCTATTCCGTCTTCTTTCACCAGCATCAGTATCGTTCATCCGGTTGATTGTCTCGTCGAATACAAACTTTTGTGCGATGGCCGCTGCATAAAATTCAGGCACGAAGGGAACCATTTGTGCGCGCATCGTCTACATCTCAAATCTATGTATAGCTGATACGTTTCCTATCCAGGTCAAGCAGCTGCGTTTGTCCCATACAAGCGACTGTCTACTCATGCCAAGGTCGAGCAATCTGACAGACAGTCTTGATAAATGGATAGTGGTCTCCTGATTGCCTCGTTGCATACCCAGAATTTACTCTGTAACACCGAAAGTCTCAGGGAACGTGTGTTAGGCTCCAGAGGGGACAGCTGTGAGCCTCGTTCGGTCCAAGCCTGTTTCACAATACGAGAGGGGCATTTTTCCAGAAAGACAGTAGAGGTTTTGCAGGGCTTTCGTTTTGAGGCTAATCTTACTGATGGGTGAAGACGAATTTTCCAGTACGATATTTCTGAAGGTGAATACGTGCTGTAGGCTGTATCAATAAGCTGGTGTACCAATTTGTACTTACTCCCCAGCCGCCTACTTTCAGACACCTGGACGACAGTTTTATACGGAGAAAGTTTCGAGAATAAGAAACCACATGGTTGAAGGTAGCGAAGTACACTCATTTGCAAACCAATTTGGTTCTGCGAGAGACTTGCCTGGAACCCAGCTGAATCTCTCGTTTGTGATGTTTTCAGGCAGCTGTCACCGTTGGTTAATTAGGTTCATGTGTACGATTGTAAAAAAATGTGGGAAGAGATAATAATGCCAGGTAGACTTACGAGTAGTGAATTACGAATATACATGTATCGCGATATCTCGAATATCGTAGCAACTGAAACATGAGGCGGCCTGGTGCAGCACGCTCAGTTGAAGAACATCATAACCGGGAGATTCACTTGAGTCTCCCGTGAAAACCAAATTGATTTGCAAATGAGTGTATTTATCGAAATCAGTCCAATTTGAGTTCAAGTAGAACATAAGTTTGACGGAAACTCGGAGACTGCGCCCACTTGATTAGCTTCAAGAAGGGCGAAAGCGGTCGTGGGCTCTTGAAGTATTTTCAGCAACCTTATGAGTAGTGCATTACGTGTGTGCATCGTTGAAGGTTTTTTCGCTCCAAGGCTAGATGAAAGCAACTGTATTCCGCCTTCGCGTAGGTTTATCACCACGTACGGTGATGCACGGTTCAATGCGGTGGTTATAAGCACCGTCGCTTTCAACCGTGTCAGAATCGTTTCGTCAGCAGCCGTTTTGAATTTGGTGACAAATTCGTTCATATCTTGGGTTCCACACCTTCATTCCATATTCTGTTCTTCGCCCTTCAAAATTGTTTATCTACACCCTTTTATCACCACCCCATCATCCGTCACCTTTTGTTTACCCAGGAAGCTGTCAAAGTTGATTCTAAAGTATGCAAAATGTTATTTTTCCAGTGTCCTTTGTTTCTTTGTCTGTGTGCGTCAATTGATTTTTGCCTCCTCCCACCCTGCCCCTTGTACTTGATGCAGTTTTATTTTCGACGGTCTTGGAGATTTTATCTCGCAGCTACTGCTCCGGTTGGTTCCAACGATTCCTCGGATGAACAGGAATGGGAACAGAAAAATGTGAGTCCCGGAGGTTCTTTGTGTCTGTTCGCGACAACTTTATGCTACTGTTAACTAAGGTGAGGAAAATCCTAAGTTCAAGGCCAAGTTAAATGCCGTGAACTCCCCCTAAGAATGTTTTTCATAAGTGCCCGAGTTTGTCCAGCCTGGGTAACTGGTAGTTCAACCCTGGCACTTTGCACCAGCAATGCCAAGCTAATCAAAAGATAGATGACAGGAAAATAGACACAATAAACGAATACGTTCTTAGCCTGGCAGCATAGAATTGGTTTTCATGTGTGTAATACATGCACTGCCGATGATCTGGATCTCACAGTTTAGCTCCCAGAACAACGGCGTAACCAAACCATATTTGTCATCCGCGAATTAGGCGGAAGGCCCTGCCACACAGTGAATAGTCGATATTATGGCCCAATCATTGTTCAGAATGGACGATTGTCAGAATTCCTGGGTCGACAGAATGTGCCTGTCTCCATGCATGTGTCTATGCGAATATCCGTGTGTTAACAAGATAAAAATCGTAATTATCATATGCGAGACCCCACTAAGCCTGCCAGTTATCCGTGACTTCCTGTTCAGATTAGAACTTCCGATTTTTTAGCGTCCTTTACCCGTTGCAACTAAACGAGAGATGGCATATTTCAGGATGTATGTTTTAGTTTCGATCAATAAAATCCCTTTTGCACCTCCCTGCCTCTATGCCGAACTTGCATTCTAAGCTTCTCCAATGCCCCAGAGGTTACTTTGTTAAGTGCACCAACGGTTTCCGAAGCACTGTTCCGACCAGCCACATGCCTTGCATAGTACGTCACACGTTTTAGGCGCCTTCGATCCGTCGTGTTTTCGATACAGTTGAGTAATGAACTATTTTAGGGGGGAAACAACGATCTCGTCAGTTGGACACTACAAGTCGAGACATGTTATTTTACTGTGCTCAGAATAGTGGAACAAGATGGTCCTGATGTGGGATTCAAACGTCAATTCAGAGTTTTATCTCCCACAGAGGTGATTACAGGTCCTCTAGATTGTCTTTATCTACTGCGAATTAACTTCACTCTTCTGATTCAGTAGTGAAAGGAGGAAAGCCCTTTGGTGTGTGGGGTTACGAGGAATCAGACTACTCGCATGCCACATCAGTAGTATCCACCGTTACACCGATTACTCGCCGATTTTTCCCAGTCTTATTGTGGTCCACTGCCCACTTGCCCCAGCTTCACGTGTATCCTGTCCAGCCGGCGAGCCCTCTTCATGTTCATGTGTCCCTCGCCTTGCCCCCAAAATCAAGTGGGATATTGATATATCTGACACACTTTGTGGTCCTGAGCAATCTCTCTTTTTGCATTTACAAGTCGATTTTCCCCTGAACCATTTCCCGAAAGGTTGATTGAATAAATCGCTCTCCAAGCTTTTATACCGGGTGCATCTGTTAGCATAGAAACTGCTACTTATCCCGACGTTTCTGTAGGCACAAACTTTCAATCAATTCACCAACCATAATGACGGCACACATGTCATTGCACGGCCTATACAACTGAACTGTCGCTTTGCTCATTTTCGGAACGCAACTCATCAATGAGTGCTAATCGTTCTCGGGAATGCTTCATTCAGAGGAGCATTACTCATTGGACCCGGGAGCATCTTACATGTCGATGCCATCTTCGTACGCTAGAGCATTGGACCATCAGAGTGACCTTGATAAGATTTCGCACGTTAGCATGCAAAACGTTGTGTTTTTGAAAGTCTGTGTAAGTACCAGATCGAAACCGAGGTTAACTTCAGTGGACGGTCACTGCGTAAGTCAAAGTTTTGATTGCTGCATGTTGAACTGGAGCGAAAAAGTCTGTAAAATCGAGTAACCCTAATGAGGCGTCGAAGGTTAGATGACGCGCACGATGGGACAGTAATGCTGCATCCCGCATTCCGACTCCAGACAACGAACAAATTCGTTCGGTCTTCTGATATAGGGGTCACTCTACTTTGGAATAAAGGGTCGCAAAACAAATCCCACTACTACATTCAGTTTTCCAAAGTATAACAACAGTAGGTAAACCCAAAATCCAAAGAGGATTTGCGGCCGATCACCTGAACACACTTTTCTAACTCGGTTATCGTAAAGTCATACAAGGTTTGCACGTTCGAAATGGTTTGCCAAATCATTGCTGACCCCAGAAACAAGTCACCAGCCAGCAATTGCATGTATAAGCTGCCATAGTTCCGAAACACAGGCACAACAAACGGTTACATGAGTAACAGACCCAGTTACAGAGAGAGAATGGTCAACCGATTTTATGTTGATGTGTGTGTAATACGAGTGATGTACCGGGGTTATTTGAGTCAATCGTCGTTGCATGACACAACACACGAAGTTCTCGATTCGAACGTTAAGCGGATCGTATTCAGGCGTCACATTTGTTTGGATGTGTTTAAAACACAATGGGTGATCCAAAAGAGGCGTTTACGTCGTTTAACGACAAAGCTATGAAATGGAAACAGCTCGGATTGCTTTCATGTTGGTTTCTGTGTATAGCCAACACAAGAATAAATGTCCTCTCTTGGTGAGGCTGCTTAAAACTCTTCGACATTGCTGTATCAGTTTTGCCGTCCTTTGGGCTTGCCGCGTGGAAGTAGTTCACGAGTTTCCATCATCCTTGTGTTCTAGATGACAATCAAATTACGCGAAATACGCTCATTTTTAATTATGGTGTAACTGGTGGTGGTGCGCCGCTGGAGAGTTTCCATCCGCTTGGGGACCTGCAAACTCAAATGATCGCTTGCCAAACGCTTTACATCCTATTGGTTGAGAACTCGATGCTGAGTTTCAAACCTAATTGGTCATGGATATCTCTCGCACTCCCAGTCGATAGATGAAAATAGCCCAAGCACGGACAGAACACTTTAGAATCCGACTTGGTTTCAGAGCTGAAAGTCTGCGCAAACTCAGTAAATCTGTTGTCGCCTGCCTTGGTCTCCACATCTTATTGATTTCCAAATCAGAACAGCATGCATCGACGGACGTTTGGTTTTACTACCGTTACTTCTGACGCTTCAGACGGTCCAGCTAGATCCATCATATTTCCCAGTTCCATGTGCATTGCCAGTGGAATGTTCCTTTGGTGGTTTTTAGCCAGGACTCGGTGCCTCCGGTCATCGGTATGAATGGTGATACATGTACAATGAAGAACAGTATGGCCTACGCGATGGCTACGCGGTGCCACAATTTCCATCTATGTTTGACGGAACTGCGAACTACTTACTCGGCCAGATCGATGAGGTGGAGTTTTCAGCGTCCGCGCAATTTTCCGTGCTAACCGGATGGGGACGAGCGCTGATGTACTACTGATCCATCCTAACCTAGGCTTGTTTAATCGAAAAGCCAGGGTTGGATTCAAACCGTGGTTCTCCAGATCGCAACCTAATCGCTGAGCTAACTCTAGCTCGTTATTCCCCATTAACTGGTGTTTTTTTTTCGCAGTAATCTTTTATCATCGCTGAAAAGGTTTCGGGTATTCATAGAACAACCGTTACTTATGAAAGTTTATTGAGCAATGGACGAGAAAGATTCAATTTGAACTGGGCACGATATTATATATATATATATATAATAATAATTTGCTTTGCGTTCAAGGTTCCCGAAGTACATACTGATGTTTCAAATTTCCAAACTATCCCACATTTTGCCGCTTCACAAACGGTGACTAACCTGCCCGTGCTTATGTTTTCGACTTTCAGGTGCCGCAATGTGTACCGACTTCAACAGGCTCTGGCTAGTCTAACCGAGACACACGAGTCCGATTTGATCCGCGTCAAACAGCTGTTCGAACTCTTCCATCTGACGCCTGAGGTGAGTTGTCGTCGTACCACTAGCCCCCTTGATACGAAACCTCCACATTTCCTCAAATGCATGGTTTCCGGTGAACAACTTCCATCTGGAAATATCGGAAATGAGAAGAGGGCGAAACTACTGCATACACTCACTACAACACAACTATAAAGTGGTATTCATGTCTGGAAAGCCTTCGTTCCTAGATCCGCCTGTCACCATGTGACCCAGTGTGTCAATGAGTACTTGACTAACGAATGAGGCGCGTAGAATGGTAGGGGAGTTTCACTGACTAGTTCAAGACAAAACTTCTTGTAGCTTGGTGGGAATTTTCAACATGCCAGTTTACAGTCGTATCACATGTAAACGGTAAAACAATTCGAAATACGGCTAAAAAATTTCTTGAAACTCCCATCGTTAGACGCTTTGTACAAGCAACTGAGATGCGAGTTTGTTACGCAGGGCCGTGGGACTTACTAGAAGACGAGCCAAATGAAAGATCAGAGAGTTAGGGGACGAGTGGCCCTCGAGGAGTTGGCTTTAATGTGTAGCTGGTGAATAGGACGGAAAACATTGGTATTACGTCGTGAAGTGCGTGAGGTTTGAAAATTGCTTGCTTAGTACGTGGTCACTGAAGACATTCCTTGAGATTCCTCTATATCTAAGGGGGTTTCAGCACCCTGACGATAGGGCACTGAGTTTAAGGAAGAGAACGCCAGGTGGTACAGAATACAGGCGGCTACAAACCGAGGCGTCAGATTGGTGGGGGAACAGATGGGGTTCTACCAGGTGGTACAGAATACAGGCGGTTACAAACCGAGGCATCAGATTGGTGGGGGAACAGATGGGGTTCTCAGTCTCATAGGCTAAATGTTTAGACACTGAACTCTGGTACAGACACCTGGAATCGGGAGAGGATCATATCTTGATGCTTCAATGTACGACTTTCGCGGTGAGTAGCACTAAGGTTCGTGGCTACGAATCCGGTCATTGTGACGTTGACCGGAGTTGAGAGAAAGTACAATCTCTTGGCGTTTCGGTACATCGAGGCAAGCTAACAATTTCATTCTTTACAGTTTTTAACTGTAGGCACACGGCAGCTACACCCGGTCGCTATGTCACCAGTGTACTCACACTGGATGAGGAAGTTAGGACCGGGAGTCAAGGGGACCAAAAAGGAAAAATAGCACCCTGGGGCACGCCGCTGATAGTTGGTACTAAGAAAGTGAAGCGGTCACAGCTCGAAGGAAACACGAGGTCTGATACATTACCAGGTCACCCAAACCTAGAAAAGCCGGGGTTCGAACCGCGGACCATCCGATCAGTAGACTCGCGCCTATCAAGGAGCTAAACTGACGGTATTGAAACTGGTACGAGTTTTAGTCCAACGGAGTAAAGTAAGAAAAAGCCAATCGTTCAGCTGTAACACCTTTTCGATGCCCAGCTGCCATGCCGCCCGAAGGAAGAACGAGGGCTTGGATACTGCGAGGTTTCCCAAGCCTAGACAGGGGAAGTCAAGAGACAGGTCAGGTTCGAATCACGGTCAGTAATTTTGCGCTATAACCACTGAGGAAGACACTCTCAAGACCAAAGGGAAAATTAGATCCAATGACGAGAGTACCTTTAATTGTTTGGTATATCCAGAGCAGAATATAAGTATAAACGATTGGCCAACAGTCGGAGAGGTGATTAGTGGGAAGAACGGATAGTACTTCGCGGAGAATGTCACCAAACGTTTTGGGCAACAGCGGCGATAGATGATGAGCGCCATAAGCTCTGTCTGAATTCAGTTGCTGTGTTATATATATATATATATGTATATATATATATATATAATATCTTATTGGGATGTTCTGTCCCCATTTCGGTTTCTCGCGAAAGCTCTTTGATCTCTGCACCCCTTTCTCTGTTGTAAGCCTACCGTT
Organism: Clonorchis sinensis; assembly: GCA_003604175.2. Taxonomy (NCBI): domain Eukaryota; kingdom Metazoa; phylum Platyhelminthes; class Trematoda; order Opisthorchiida; family Opisthorchiidae; genus Clonorchis; species Clonorchis sinensis. Next base: position 215,586,090 of record CM030369.1, read on the forward strand.
TTTCCATTCCATAGTTGCTCAGTTAGTGGAGAAAGGAACCTGTTAGCGCTGGTGTGGATGTTTTCAATGTGAGAACTTAGATCGAGGCAAAAACTGAATTATCCACTCAAGTGATAGTAATCTACTAAAAAAAATCAGTAGCTTTGAAAATGACAAAATTCGATGCCTCAAACCGTGTTCCTCAGTTGAATGGCGTCAGCTGGTGAAAGCCACCTTTTCAACTTGTGTGAATCTTTCCATACATTTGACCGCTGTTTCTTCTGGGAGACACCTAAAGTAGTGATCAAAGGAACCAAATGTATCGCGTCCACGATCACTGAAGAAATTGATGTCGTTTACAAGTCCACAGTTTATTTGAACTTTCAGGCGTAGGACGAAATAAAAAAACATTAGTTAAGCCTAAAGAGGTCATTTAAAAACAGTCATGGCGGACACAAAGTGATCGATCCAAATACTGGTAGTAGAGACGGACTCAACACATTCATACTGTTCTGAAACTGGGTTATCTGGTGTAACCTTTATGTCTGTGAAGACAGTCGATTGGCAACTGCTTATGAAGCGGTCTTCCAGATTTAAGCAACCGAGTAGAGTAGTTCTGTCGAACATGTGTGGAACAACACCGGACTCCTTTATCTGACTGTACACGACACTGTGCTACGAAAACTGACAAGACGGTCGGCACGAAATAAACCATAGCTGGATAGTACATGTGTGCAAATCTGATTGTAACCCCTCTTAAGGCACCACAATTCCATCATTTCTCTACTGCTATTTTTTAGACAGCAAACACGAGTTAATAGAGATCACCGAAATGAGTTGCACTCTTTCTGGGTATTTAGGCCTGAGTACATCGATCTAACCAGTATGGTATTTCTTGTTTCGCCTAATCAGATAGTGAAACGGTGACAGTGTGACTGAACTCCTGCACATTCACGAGATAAAATAGACAATTAAATAAAAGAAAGACGTGATACTGACGGTGAATACCATGACCCTGAAAACAATTAGTAAAACACGGTTCAAACAAAATGAGATATGAGGTGATCCGCTTTAGGTTGGTGGAGAAAATTCCAAAGTTGGAGGTGCCTGACTGTAACTTGGGTTTGAAGCCCGTTGTAGCTCGCTTCTTGGCCTAGTTTAACTGTCTAACCAATTGGGAAACACCGCACTTCGTTTGATGGCAGTTGTTAGTATGAGATTTTTGGGTTCAGTTCCAACATGCAGTTTTCCCACCACCGTTATTCCACACTTGTTAGTCAACGCTGTCAGTTATGCTTGCATACAATTCTTGCATTTCTCTACAGACGGTGGTCAATCGCCTGATGGAACAGGGTGCAGCCTTTGAAGAAACGGTGTATCGCAATCTGCTGGAACTTTATCAGCGGAGTCATCCGACGCACTCCTATACCAAAACGCAAGAGAGCATTGCCAAGTTGTCCAGTGTGATCAAACGGACTGCAGCCTGAATCTGGACACCACATGAAAACATGATCTCATATGCCTTCTTTCATAGTTTCTGCTGCCGCTGCTACTCACTGCCACGCTTCTTTCACCTGTCACGAATCCCAGTCCGGATGTACGCGCTTGTATGTCGGACGTTATCTGTGACCGGCATTCTCTTTTTCTGCACTTTTAACGCGAAACACCTATAAATGCTTACTAACTATACGGTCTTTTGAGTTTTAAAAACCGGAAGCCTCGTGAGTTCAAGTCAAATCGTTTAGCTTTGGATCCACTTTCGGTGCATGGTTCGTAAGCTCCCCGGGTTTGACTATCCGAAGCCTCTGGTGCATTGCACGGGTATGGTGAGGTCATTGGATCAATAATCCTTAGGTACTGTAGATGCTTTTCGGGAAGGTTCATTCTTCATCCGCAAATCAGCTGGTCGCTCTCCACAGGCTGCGTTGGCTGGGCCATGTGCTTTGTATGCCACAGGACATTTTCGCAGCCTTGTATCAGGCAGAGATGACAGAAAAGCGGCCAGTCCAACGAAGCATGATTGCCCTTACCAGTCAACTCGTTCGCATTGGTAACTGTCACCTCCCCGGATGGGGACTGCGGGACGAGACAAACTAATGGTTAGTCGCCCTGACGGATATACCTGGGTCACACAGCCTAGGGCAGTGTTGCATCGAAGCTACCGCCTTCATTGCTTAGCTCTCAATCCCTACCGTACCGGACAAACAGAGCCATTTGATGTGAATAAACTGATCGGGTCGTCGCTTCCAACGCGTGGCTTTCATTCTCTTATTTCCCCTATCTTCGGTTAACGAAGCTATAGTAGGTAAAACCGCTGTACTTCGATACACGGTTTGTAGCTGAAAAATTAAACTGTGTTTGTAACAAAACCTGAGGAAAACAAGAGTCATCAGGCAACCATAAACTGCCGCAGCCTAGTGGAAAGAAATGTGGGGTTTCAGGGGTGGGTGCCAACACTTGGATTTACGTGAACTATTCCACGCTCATAGCATTTATCTCCCACCATGGGTTAAGATGAAATTAGACCGCTGCGGTAGGCGTACATTCCAAAGACACTGGTGGTTTCGCTATGTTCTTGAATTAACGTGGTCTTCCTTGGATGCTCCCTCTGATTCTCAATGTCAGATCAAATTTCTTCGCTCGTATTGGTATGGGTACATTAAGGAGGAAGAACTGGGAGTTTTTCCTCCCTTCATGGGACTTGGACCCTCACTAATTGCTTCAAACAGCTGTGCGGAGTTATCCCCCGATACAGTGCTCACCCAGTGAAAGCCGATGAAATCGATTGCAGAGAGTAACGCTTCAGAAGACTGAGTTTATGGTTGGTCCGTCTGGTCACGTTGAACATTTGCTTGGCTGTCCAGGACATCGTAAGAGCGCAATGACAATTGGCACTGAGGATACTACTTTTATGCAGTGCCTTCTTTGTGAGTGACACCCTTCAGAGGCGTTCGAACTGTATTTTGCCTGTGGTTGTTGCTGGTTGCGAGATTCGGTACAAAACGACGCCGAAATCATACAGGACTGTAAAATGTCCGTTTTCTTTTCGGTCCAAATTTATACGGGAACTTGACAATGAATGTATTGTCAATTTTTCATAAATTTTCCACCAGACGCCGATTGTCTCTCTTCTCAATGACGAATGGTGGTAGTTTTTCACCAGCACCGCTATATCAAAGAACTTCATTCAGATGTCCGCATTAGCTCAAGGAACGATAGTTGCTGCCGACCACGTGCTGGTGATCAAAGGTTGTGGCCTGAGACGCTAGCTCATTTGCAAATTAAGTTGACGTTAACAGGCCGATGAATCTCAGCTGGTTCTGGTCCACTGTATTTTTTATATTTGTACATTTGTTTCTTCGATGGACGGTGTAGAGAAGGGATGCTATTTGTCATACTGTGTGTTGTGCCGAGTGTTCAGTTCTTGGTTGCCGTGGCGAACCCTTTTGTTATAAATTTACCCTGTGAGAACTCCAAATGACTCTGTTCTTTACTCGTTTTCCGTTGAAGAACGTGATTGAAAAGCTCTAACGGGTGCTTGCACGCACTTGTCTCCCTCAAGTGATTGAGAGGACCCACCACAACGGAAGTCCAGTTGTTTTAAGAAAGTACGAAGTTCAATCAGGAAAGCAGATCCAAGCATTAGGTAATTGATGTGTAACTGCAATTACAACGAAAGGTAACACACACACTGGACCGGTAGTTTAAACTTTGGAAAGGATTTTTTAAATTTATTGGAAGCACGGAAGTACTCCAATCTTCGCGTGCGTTCTGATTGGCTGTTGATGTCAAACAAGTCAATCGTAATCTCCCGTAATACCATAGTGTCTTTCCAGTGTTGAGGATATTGTTGTCGCACGAAAGTCCATTTTGAGAAGAAAAACCGATGATGATGACGTACAGAACAGCGTTTCTTGAACCGACGGAACAATCTCCACGCTACTTACTGGGCATGATGGAGTGCACATATTGGTTACTAACGAAATAACGGGTCTCAGGACTCGTAGAGAAGAACAGATCGATGCAACTCTTCAGACGTGGTACGAAAGTGCAAAGCTTGTCATCGGTTGTGAACACAAGAGACTTGGTTCAGCTTACATGAGTTTGGGCGATTGAAACTGTTCTATAATCGGTAGCATGAAGTGAACTGATAAACAAACTTGCATGCTGACCCTCCTTAATCTTACCTCGTTGCACCACACCAGCATAGAATATCTCACGGTTTACTCTGCTTTGCTAAGTTATTGCTTTAAACGATTCGGTTGGCGATTTTGTGGAGATGGAGGTCCACCATCAAGGTATGGTTTAGAAGATAAATGTGAGGACTCTGATTGATTGAAAATTCATCGCTTCATGTGCCAATCCATTGGATTTGAAGGCTAATTCGAGTAGGATGGCGAAACCGGAATCCATCTTTGTTGTCGAAAAGGGCACCATGGTTTCATTCGAGTAGGAAACGGGAATCCCTCTTTGTTGTCGAAAAGGGCACCATGGTTTCATCGGTGGTGGATTAAGCGTTAAAAATGCGCGGTGGTGTTGACGCGCAACAGGTCGATACATTTTATGTTCTAGTGCACCACATGTTATAGATATCAGGTAATCATTTATCGGATCACGGGAAATGAGCTTGCACAATAAGGAAAACGAGGAGTTCGTTTAGCTGTAGCACCGTTTTGGTGCCTAGCAGCCATGCCACCAGAAGGAAGTACGAGGGCTGGGATACTGCCAGGTTGCCCAAGCCTACCCACAGACCTTCCTTTCGGTAGATTCACGCTCCAACCACTTGAGTACTGTATGGGGAAATGTTCCGTTTAGTGTCCTTATTTCTTTCGATGGTTGTAGAATTTCGAGGATTTCAAGAAACCATGTACTTCAACATCATCAGATATTCAGTTATTGAATTAAGCTCCTTGGATGTTGTGAGAAAGGGACCGAAATGACGTGATCTTGTTAGCGAAATAAATTTATTCGTAAACTAAATTGGTGCCAACGAGAGACTTGAATTAATCTCTGGTTTACGATATTCTTCAACTTGATCTGTTGCACAAAGGCCGTCTCTCATCACGACATTCCACATAATGCGGTATAATTTCTTGATACAAGGTTACCACAAATCCTTCAACAGTCCACTACCGATATTGTCCTTCTCAGAGCTGATTAACCGTATGACTAGTGTGTTCTGTCAACAAAAAGTACGGCAATATCTCGAACTTCGTACCAAGTGAAACCTGAAGCAGCCTTTGTACGTCACATTCAGTTGGAGATTAACATAGACATGGGATTCATTCGAGTATCCCGTGAACACTAATAGAATTTACAACTGACTGTATTTCGTCCAATTTGTTGTCCACATAGAACATAAATTTCATTGAAACTCGGAGACCCCGCCTACCTCGTGAGCCCCAAGAGGGGCGAAAGAGAACGTGACTGCCTTGTGCAGCACATCCATCTGAAGAAAGCCACATACCAGGGACTAAATTAGTCTGAAAATGAGTGTTCTCGGGATTAGGTCAAAAGGCATCAGCTTGTGTTTGCACGGGTGTTTTACAGTTGTTCGGCTGGGTCTGAACAAAATGGACCCTAAAGGAAACTACTCACAAGGCTGTTGAAGGCTATTCAACAGCCCACGACCGGTTTAACCCTTCTTGGGGCTCATCATGTAGGCGCAGTTCACGAGTTTCCGCCAACCTTATGTCCTACTTGAACCCAAATTGGACTGATTGCGACAAATACACTCATTTGCAAGTCAATTTGATTTTCGCAGGAGACTCAACTGAATCTACCATTTGTGATATGAAACCGATCGTGGGCTGTCGAAGAGCTTTCATCAACCTTGGGAGTAGCTTCTTTTGTGAAAATATACTGCGATATCTCGAATCCCGTGCCAACTGAAACATGAGGCGGCCTGTATGCAACACACTCAGTTGAGGAACATCATAAACATCATCATCATAAACAAGAGATTTAGTGGAGTCTCTCGTGAAAACCAAATTGATTAGCAAATGAGTGTATTTGTCGAAATAATGGGCTCTATTTTAAATGCTTCGCACACAGCTTACCCACAGAAGCCCATTTAATGTAAATGATTAATTTATGTTGTTGCGGTGTTAGAGTTCCGTCAAGTCCCCCCTCAACTCTGTTCCAACCGATCACCATAATCACCTTTACGAGCATCACTATATTGTGTTTGCGCTTGCCAACGTCATATTGCACTGAGAAATCATTTCTGCTTCACTGTCCAGTGAATAATGCTCAGTGATTTACTTGGTTAACGCGTTTAGCTCAACTGGACGGGCTTCAACGGAATGGTGCAATTTTGAAGCTGCATTTGTTAGTTTTCCACTATCGTCCGATGGGGATGTAGCGAGGTTCGTTATAACTAAACGGGCTTATTTTTTCGAGAAATACACTAATTTGCAAATCAATTGGGTTTTGCGAGAGACTCACCTGAAACCCAGCTGAATCTCCCGTTTGTGATGTCTCCAGGCAACTGAATGTGCTGCACCAGGCCACCTCATGTTCCAGTTGCTACGATATTCGAGATATCGCGATACATGTATATACGTAGTGCACTACTCATAAGGTTGCTGAAAATTCTTCGACAGCCCACGACCGGTTTCGCCCTTTTTGAGGCTCATCAAGTAAGCGTAGCCCCCGAGTTTCCGTCAACCTTATGTTCTACTTGAACCCAAATTGGACTGCTTTACTTATAAGGTTGCTGAAAATTCTTCGACAGCCCACGACCGGTTTCGCCCTTTTTGAGGCTCATCAAGTAAGCGTAGCCCCCGAGTTTCCGTCAACCTTATGTTCTACTTGGACCCAAATTGGACCGTTTTTCGAGAAATACACTAATTTACAAATCAATTTGTTTTTGCAAGAGGGTCACCTGGAACCCAACTGAACCTCTCGTTTTTGATGTTTCCAGTCCAATTTGGGTTCAAGTAGAATATGAGGTTGACGGAAACTTGGGGACTGCGCCTACCTGATTAGCCCCAAAAAGGGCGAAACCGGTCGTGGGCAGTCGAAGAATTTTCAGCAACCTTATAAGTAGTGCCTTATGTAAATGGGCTTACCTTATGAACGAAGTATACTCTTGACAGAAGAACGCAATTCTGAGTGAAACACGCCGTCATTCGGTATTGGGTTAATGCAACCAGGTTAAACCAGGAGTATGCTCCTCAGTTGGTATGCGTTGTTGAGTGAAACCTGAAGATTTAGTCAAATCCACCTGACAAGCTGAAGAATATGGTTGTTGTGGAAGTTGGCAACACCTGTTCGAACTCATCAAGAAGGTGAAGCTACAAGCGTTGCTTGATGTTGGCCTTTTTGTTTATATTCACCTGACTCACACGTAAAACAAACAGGGTTACATCCCGTGTTCGGCTACATAACAGAACAGTGAATGATTATCTAGGGTCACGGAATGGCCTGCAATCAGCTGGAGTCCTACCGTCGATGGTGCTGGATCCGGGCTGTGGGCTGACAGCTACGTGATTGTGTGCCATCACATAGATCAGGTGATTGGTTTGTTGTTTGAGAGAAAAGCGTTTGTCTGTTCTACCATTGTATGTTACCTGAACGGCGAGTGAACTGATGGTGAAATGGGTTGCAGAAACATTTGTGTGTCGAGGTTGACTGGCTCGAACCCTCGGGGCTAAGGTAGACCGAGTTATTGCTAGTTTCGTGGTCAGGGAAGTAAATTCCAGATGGCTGCTAGTTTTTCTCTTTCACCTGCGATTCTAGGATTTATTCTGAACCACCTTTGATAACTCAAGTGTTTTTTCCTTGTTGCTACCATGCGCTAAACTTATACAGGTATGTGTAATGTGGATGAATGCGAAAGAAGTGTTAACATCCCGTCAGGTATTTTTCCCTGCTCGTGCTCTCTTTAGCTTGAGAAAGCTCAGTGGTTAAGGCGGACCGTCAGACTGGAAGGTGTGTGATTCGAACCCAGCCACGGCATCTCGACTACCTCTGTCTAGGAAGTATCACAACCCTTGTACTTCAGGTATCATGGGAGCTATGCTTCGAAGGGGGGTTATTGTTGTACGAATACATTTATATGACCTCGCGATTCAGGTCAGATGGACGGAAGGGATTAAAAGTTTTAATTAACACACAATTTTGCTCAGGAGGTTCATTCGAAAATTCACTACATACAGAAAATGGTCCAATGAGATCGCAGTTAGACATTCACAACATATAGAAAATGGTCCAATGAGATCGCAGTTAGATTATGGCTGTTGATCTCCGTTTCACTAACATTCCCCTTCGTGAAACCGCCGGACAGTTATGGGATTTGACTGCTTCCCACATCATATCGATTCCCGTTTGTTCACGTACATAGAACGTGCAGCTAGGTTTTTTTATTCTGTTCTTTATGAAGGAGGTGATGATTTCACCATGGTAACCCTTCAAGGCCAATTCCAGCCAACTTTGTAGGAATGATCGAATGCCAACTTTCGGAGAAGATAACAAAATGTTTGCTTTTCTGACCATTTATTGAAGGTCTTTTAACTTCACCGGTTTATCTCACTTTGCTCCAGCACGTAATTAGTTTGATTCCATTCACACGAACATTTCTTTATCTTATAAACTCGCTTCCGGCCTTAGATTTTTGCGTCAGTAAATGTGAAGACGGGACAATAAGACGCTCAGCTTACCAAAAAAGCTATTTGGAGTGGCTAGTGTTTGTAGTTTTTGAGGTTTTATCCAATGGCTTGTGGATAAGACCCTGTGAAAACGGTATACCACAGTCCTTTTTGGTCAGCGGATACCCAGAGCAATTCACTGATGTGTGTTCTGAGTTAAAAACAAAAGTAGTACAGTGTGTAGTCTCCTAAATGTAATTGGTAATGTGACAGATAACCTAGCCCACAAGATCCGCCCCGTATTGGCACACCTATCCGTTTCTCCACCTGAGTCTGGTGTCAAAAACAGGAGAACATGGTACGGGACAGCGTCAGTCCATTTTACCATTACTGTGTGAGAAAAGTCGTTCAGTTGTAGCATCCTTTCGATACCTAGATGTCACGATACCCAGAAGGACCCAGCACGAGGGCTGGGATGCTACTAGATTGTCCAAGGCTGGACAGGAGTAGCCGAGATGCAGTGGTTGGCTTCGAACCACGGACGTTCCGGCTAGTAGGTTCGCGCCTTAACCACAGAGCTATATCGAGCTGTATGAGAATGTGCTAAGCGTTACAGCCCGACCCTCAAACCTCCCGTTTTTATCACCTTCCGGTTAGAACAAGAAAACGCTGCTGATAAACCACAAGGAATACATATTCGTCAACTCGGTTGTCTGCCTGATCACTCTGAGCCTTTTGTTTTCGGTAAAGTGACATGTTGCTAGGAGTACAACTAAAGTGACTACAGAAAAACTGCAGAAGATTGGAAACAGGTGCTTCCTCAACTACCCATACAATGCAGCCTTTGGAGGAGTTGTTTATCACTCTACGACATGCTAAGTGAAATGCCTTGAAATTAGCCCAGTGAGCTGAGGTTATCTCAGATCTTGTCCAACGCAAAGCTCCTAAACTCAGGTCGTGAGACTCCAATTCGCTGATCAGATCTCTGGGCAGGAATGAAAGTGCTCAAGGTGTTTATTGTGTTGGAAAACGTCACCAGATTCTCCATGGTTCTGAAATGAACTTCGGTGTCATTCACTGTTTTACGCGTATGCGCAGAACTCTGCATGGTTTCCACAAGGTCACCAGCTTGAAAGGATTGAAAAGTAATGCGACTTACGCGGGTTCACTTTAGTAATGTCATGCTCTTCGACACGAGCTTTACTCGCCTGTGGGGGGAACAGCATGTCGAAAGGAGAGAGACAAAACCTGTTAGCTACCGTAGGAGGCACAGACATACGCCTCCCCATTCTAGCACTATGAATTCCAAAGTAGTACAAGCTGTGTAGTTGCCATTGCCACAGCCCATACAGAATGACAACTATTCACAACCTGGCAAGTCTAACAGACTGAAACAAGCTAAGGCTTCCCGCTCACTCTATTCCAATATACATAGTCTACCCTGTCTCGTATTTTATTGTCGTTCTCATACCTGTCCCTCCTTATAATATATATATATATATAATCATCTGTTCGTTCTGATGTTTACTATTTTCATAAGTTTACCGGCAACGATTCATTTGTTCACCAATTTATCGTTCAAAATTGCCATATACCCCCCTACAAACGTGTTACTGCAGTTATCCTATAAAGCTTTGGGTTCCTCGTCTTCCTGTAAGTGTAAATTCGCTCCTCGGGATAAACACTCGTGGCTGTTTATAAAACTGACGCTGGCCATTCCAGGGACAAAAAACTCTACGGAAACGTTCATGGCAATGCATGCGTAGACTTTCCTGAAAAGTTGGTTTTGTTAGGGAGTTTCTATTTTGCAGGTTACTGTATGTCGTGAAACAACAATCATAGGTTTTTACAGGTGAACCAAACGAATTGAGGCGCTATCATGTTGGAATATTAGGGCCCAGTTTGACTGATGTTTACGAATTACAGTAGAGCGTGTTAACGCATACTACTGCCGTTCGTTTACCACCCAGAGTTTGGTTTTCCCGCCAGAAAAACTTTCAATTACTGAAAGCCTATTGATGCTTTCTAACTACTAACACCTCACTCCAGCTAGACGGTCCGGGCTGAACCCCTCGTTCCTGGATATCACATCTTCTTACTCATGGTGACAACTGTCGTACACATTACATTCTTATCGTGGATGTAACTTGCTATGAGTCAGAGTACTTTGTTCGCTCCCTGAAATCTCACTTGTGGTGGAAACGGGCTGGAACAACTGCAACCTTCTTGCACAGAATTCTAAACTCAATGCCTGTGTTAACTCAGATTTACTTGCTAGCGTATAACAGACTTCTTTGTTCTGCCTCCCTCTCGGACATCCCCTTTCGCTGTTATACCTACTTTTCGAAGCAAAACAGGAGGAATCGAACGGAAATGTGAACAGGACGCGTTCCGACCAGTTCATTTCTCCCCAATTCCCCCACACAAAAACAACCACTGTGCAGGCTAATCCGTTAACTGACTTGTCGCCCCTGGTTAAGTATGTGTGAACTTATAAGGCACCTTTTAGCACCGTTCCTCATGTCCCGACAAGCCTAGTTAATTTGGTTTGGTTAGTCTCCAAGATGTTAATCATGTTTTCTGCTCATTGCTGACGTCGAACCACCAAGCGGTGTACCACCACTTGTAGTCTTCGTATGCCTTCGTGTATCCTCCATCAGTCATCTGCATAGCTCTTTCGTTCGGTTTGATCCGTCACACAAAGATTTGTGACCTGACGGTTCGATTTAAAGGACAACTGAAGTCATTCGTATGCCCACTGTCTACTTGATTCGCTTAACAAGAAGTACTGACACCCTGTCCAAGCTTTGGTGTCTGACCTAGCAACATTTGGCTTCCAGTCCTAGCTTCCTGAAAAGGAACAACATCCTTGAAGGACGAAGTGGTGTTGCTTCCAATAACCTTTAAAAGGACAGCCGTGTCAAATTCACACCTTGGGAAAAACGCCGAAGTCAGAAATGATCTGTAACAAGCGTTAGATCAACATTAGCTTACTCACCTGGTAAAAATTAATTATTAGTACTTTGTAATTTAGATTTGTGTTGATAAATATTATAGTGAAGAGGCTCATAACTAAATTTGTGATGATAAATATTATAGTGAAGAGGCTCATAAATATCTAGTTCGCACTATGTTATATTGGCCTTTGCGGCATCTGAAGAAAGTACATATCCGATCATTATTTTTACCTATGAATCCGATATTAACCGTTTCAGTTTGTTAGAAGTTATTTTCGGGAGAAGAATGAGGAGGACAGGTTATTGGGGGGTTCAATAGAGACTTCGTCGTGTCAGTAAAGCCAATCTATTCTGAAAAGCTGAGAATCTATGTACAGCTGTTTCATCCTTGTTGGGAATCATCAGCAGTGCACGTCTCACGAAACTCAGAGAGTTTATAATGCGCGACTTTCCAGCCAGTATTTGAACACTTGACCGTTTATTTGATCGGTCGCTGATCTGCAGTGTGATTGGTTCTCACTTGGGACATAGAGCTACTCATCCTTCAATAATGGAAGCCACATCACGTGATCACCTACTGACTGGCTCCTCCAGCGGCGACTATCAGAAGGAAGTTTCACACATCCAATCAGATCATCCTTCCTCTGAGCTGCTTATTGGTTCATGATAATGTCCTATTCAGTAGAAGATTCTGCAGAAAGGACACTTACAAACGCTATCGGTTGATTACTGCACCTTCGGACCAAGCAACCCACTTAAGCTTCTCTAGTGTAACGAAAACTGGACGTACACATCTACTGCGGTAACCACAGCTAATAGGCCAATATTTCTCCTATTCGTTGACCAATGGGGTGATGGAACAGGGCTGAACAGGAGAGAGAGAGAGAGTCAGCGAACGAAATGCTCACCCAAGGTGTTCTGTCCACATTATCCGGAAAGTTGTTATTGCTATATCGTGCGAAATCTCGTTCAACAGGCGTCTTCGCTTACTGCGCTGGACAGGTGCAAGCTACTCTTCAGCTCTTGTGAAAAGAAACAGGGATGGTGAAAGCTAACGCACCTGTGATATTTAAAATACAAGCGGGTTACACGAAAGTTCATAGTTGATACAGGTATACTGTTTTGTCGAGTAAAGGCCTTGTCTCAGTAGGTCTAATAGGACCCTTCTGGATGCGTTGTGTTCCATTTCATTGGCAACTAACTGATCGATAACAGCTGACTAATTTTACAACCTGACCACCAGTGACCGCATATTAAGTGCCTTTCACGTGATCTTAACACTTTCCTGTTGCAGTATCCGGATACGCTATCGATTCCTCACTTGGCTGGCTGTGTACTTATCATCAAGCTGGTTGGTCTTCTAACAAACTTCCCTATTCATTCATTACCTTGTTCAATCCGGCACTACGCTGTTCTCGTAATCGCATATAACGTCTATTACCTCACTCTGAAGCGCTACTGGTTCCTCATCGTCGCCAGCTTACTTGCAGTCGTCGAATTACGGATTGTAGCTCATTCGAAACAACCGGTATTAATCAGTGTGTCGTTTGAGGGCTGGTATTTTCGAGTGAGACAGTGAACCCCTTGACAGAGTTGTCTACATCCGAACGGCTTGCACATCAGACCATGTCCGAAAAGACTCGCTTGTCTAAGAGGTATCATTTTGAAATACTATCAGATGAATTGGCTCATTTTACCTGTCCTAATTTTATTGTTTACGCATTGCACAGATACTAAGTGGACGATCGCTTTGCGCATACATAATTATGGAGTCCATGAGCATGAAAGTCTGCAAACCACTAGTCTAAACAAGTTGCTGTTGTGATTAGAGAACTGTTATAATGCAATAATCAGCAGCCTTTACACAATAAAATAAGGTTAGCTGGAAGGGGCATGCAGTCGGGTTTTGTACGGGCTGTGTCATAAAATACAAAAACTGGAAATGTACCAATATATTGGTGGCTCGGATGCGCTCGCTGGTAGTTGATCAGATGGCTGTTGATATGTTCGACGACCTTGACCATTAGCTTGTAAATGTTTCGTTACCAGTCGAGGGGACATCATCACTGCGTGGTTGATGCTGATTGGTTGATACTTTGTACGAGCACCTGATCAACTGCTAATACCAAAATACCTCCACGGTTTGCTTAACACAAGTATCCTTTCGTACCCTATCCATGAGTTTCCCACTCCACAGTACAGTTTGTCGACTCGTATTGCCGAAATGCTTGCACACCGTAATATGTCTTCTTTCATCTAAGTTTTAGTTTTTGTTCTGGCCGTTTCTTCAGCTCGTTTGTCGCGCGTGCGTGTGTGTGACTCACCTGTGAACTCCAGGAAATTTCCAGACGGGTCCTCACCTGCGTGGCTTTACTCCGTTCTGGCCAATTTATTCTGTCCTGAGCAGTACTCCCGACGGTTTACTTTAGCACAGCAGACTGCTCGTGTCTGTTTTTCGTGTGATTTTTTCAGTCACCGGTGTGGGGAACAGCGCGGTGAGACAAAGCACAGTCCACACAATGTACTGAGCGACTGCTCTCCTCGTCACAGTATACGACAGATATCTGGAGCGATTGTCCTCCCAGCTAGTTCGTAGGCCTTCTTAAGTGGAAATCTCCAGTGTATCACGCACAGCGAACCCCGTTAAAAAAGTCTTCAGGTTGTTACAGTCCCCTCACAGTAGACAACTTGAATTTGGAAAACCAGACGGCGTTCGGACGCAGATGCCGTTTGCAACTTCATTCCAACGTGTTTAAGCCATAGAAAACTTCAACGCTAGGTCCTTCAAATCCACGAACTGAAACGTTCAGAATCAGTGAATCTGTTTGGGTCTCACCGGATGCATGGCACAGATAGTGCTCTCCGTGTGAATGGCACCTAAACTCTCAGTCACCTCACTCATCAACTCGGTAACTCAGGATACTCTACGATGTGTGTGCAACTTTCTGACTGATGGATTCGCCGTCCTGATCATTCACCTCCATGATAAAGCTCCCTTTTTGTGTTGAGATTACGGGACACCTAGCAACTACGGAAGATGTGACACCTCACGGAAGTCGTTTAGCGAGGACGTTCATACGTCAGATGGACATGTTATTTACATCAAGAAACATAGTGCCACGGAGCATCTCCTCGTCTGCTACGCATCATATGGCTTTGAATTTCATACGACGACTTCAGTTTTGATAGGGAGATATGCACCGTACCAAAAGCAACAACGGAAGTCAGATATCAGAAACGAAAATGTGAATTAAATCTCCAGGGGAGTAAGACTTCCAATGCTACTTTATGTTTCAGAACGTTTAGATTGAAAAGGCTGCTGTGAATATGTTTTGCGTTGATTGTCCTTTTCAGTTCACTATTTTCAGTTTCCTGACAAATGCAGATAATACGTGATTAGGAAACAAGATGGAAAGCAAAATTCCTGATGAAGACAGGACACCATGAAGAGGAGTGCTTTTCGGCCTGTCTTAGGGGTGCCAGCTTTCGGGTCCGGGGGCCACATGAATATAGTCTGAGAAACACCATTAACGACTGTAGAGCGGAGGGTTTCTGTCTAGAGGGACTAATTAGAAACTGACACCGCCTGATAAGTGGATTGAAGATCGACAGTTCATCAACAAGGGCTATGCGCCCTAGTCGTCTGTTGTTAACCTTGACATTGGTCTGCGTAAGTCAGTTTATGAAATCCGCCACTTGATTTGTGGTCTAATCATGACTGCTGCGTTCTCTCCACTCAATGGCATTGCATACTGGACTAAAAAAATCTCACCTTATGGAATCGGATTGCAGCTGTCCGAACGAAAACTGTTATTGCAGGACTGGAGATTCAAATAGGATTGCGTGGTCCGAGTATTCAAGGTGGTGCAGAAATGAAAACATCAGCTACTTTTGAGAATGTGACTTCAACTCACGCTACCTAGACATGAGTGTGGTGGTAGTTGTGTGGATTTTGACACGGCAACCAGGACGCCGTAGCTGAATACATTTTTGTCATAACTTAACTTCTGACGACCATGACTCCGTCCAACTAATATCCACGATTACGATACGAAGAAACATGTGGGAGTTGGGATGGGGGGGGGGTCACAATCTTTTGGATTTTTCTCTTAACAAACTGCATGGTTCAAAACATCCTACCTGGCAGTAAAACTGTTGGTTCCTTCCTTCTATGTAACTGGAATGAATGTGTTGTCTATGCATTCTAGGAACTGGACTGCACTACTTCCGACTTAACGTCTGAACATGTTAATTTCTGGCATGGATCCACTGCAGCAACACGGAAGTATGTATGTATATGTACAGATGTCTCGTCTGAAGTAACCATTTTTGGCTTGGAGTTTCTGTTGGATTTTTTAATTCTGGAGGAAGAGCTGTCTGGCTGGGATGATAAGCCAGTCGTCGAAGAGAATATTGGTCACACCTCCCCCCACAGAAGAGACAAAAATTGATCAACTACGCTTGTCTGACGAAGGATCCGGTGTTTAGGTGTTACTAAAGGTTGCACCGCGAAAGTTTCAAACACTGCCCACGGATACCATGAACCGAATTGTCTCGTCCTCTTTTGTGCGTTAGTTTGTCCGCTATGCACTTGCGTGTGGTATGCGGATAAAATACCGCCATCTGAATCAAGTATCCCTTTCATCCCGATTACGCTGAGGATTACTGATGCACCCTAAACCGATCAGTTTAGGTTCAAGTGATCGTTTTAAATGAATCAGCGCTGTTTGAGATTTTGCCGAGCGCCGAACAACGAACACATCTGTAACACTACGACGAAAGTTGCTGTACACACCACGTAACAGCTTAGCAAGGTCACTTATTGCTGCTTGTGGAAATCTGCTTCTGTGTTAAAATATGCGTGAGTGCTTGAAAACGTGGTAGATTTCGTTCAAACTGAGTACCCACCGACAACCGGTAGGTAGTGTCTGTAAGAGCATGCTGCGAAAGGCGTTTTTAACTACATACGATCCACGTGGAAGATAGGGCCTCGATCAGTCCAATTAGGCAAAGGATTTCGTCCAATACAGAACTCATCAAGATCTACCGTTGATGAATCTAACTAAAGAAGTACATATTGTGGCTGGACGCTTTGGGATCCGACCACAGTTTCACTGTAAAAGCCTGTAGCATCATTTGACAGACATCCTACGAGATCTATTCTTGTTATGACCCGCTGGAAATTGAGGACAACTTAGACTAGCCAGACGAAGGGGACGACGCGATGGCCACTAAAAAAGAAACCAGGAGAAACTGGAGCGGCTTGCAAGGAAACAATATGGAATTGGCGAGTAAAAACTATTGGCTGTCCAAGGAGAAGGATCCATAATCAACATCAGCAATACAGTTTTCCGTGAGAAGTATTTTCCCTCGTTTTGTCATCTCCCTCCAAGGCACGACCATTTCTGGTCAAACCCTTTAGGTGACCTCTCTCTATAGTACAAGAGCGAATAAAAACTCCGCTTTAGATACACCGCCATATAAACCAAAGACGGTTCGAACCAACCGTCAAAAAAGACGGTAGAGTTACAAGACCACTGATAAACCATCGAGGTAATTGGTCACAAAATAAGGGAACAGATTAAGAGAAAACGAAAAAAAGAGATCAGAAATCCAAACATGGAGATGAGGCTTTCTTTTTAACAATTCGAAATTCCTTGATTAGTCAGTCGTTTGAAAATCAAATGCATTGGAAAATGAATACAGTGATTCACTAAAGGAAGTCAAAATAGTGATGATTGTACACAAAAGCATTGTTTGAGACAAATGCCATGAAATCGTCCCCAGGCTAGAAGGAAAGTACGCCCAGACTAGACTGGAGTCGCGTGAGCGGAAAGGTTGAAACAAAAGGTTCTGGATGAATGTACATGCGAAAGAGAAACTCTACAGCTGCGCAAAATACAAGGTGCACGATACACAGTAATTAGAAATGAAAACACAATTGCTTCGGAATCGCGCAGAAGGTCGACTTTTGTCTTGGAAAGTGCTCCGGATACAGATGATTTCATGGAGGTAGTAGGCGAGCCTATGTCGTGGAACTTTAGGACTAACAATGCCAGGCGTATCAGGTGCCATTAGTGTGAGCCAAATCGGCGGATACACGCGTGGAGCTCGGAGCTCCGCGCACGTCCGCCATGTTCGTCCCGCTGGCCGCAGTCGAAGGTGTAGCGGACACAACACCATTTACTGCGATTGTTTTACGAGCCCCATTCAAGTTTAATGCCCCAACCTCTGGTGGCTCAACATTTTCATATACATTCGTTGCCAAATGTTGGAAGATTATCAGTAATTGGCTGAACGTGGGTCTGGCGTCAGGGT
Organism: Clonorchis sinensis; assembly: GCA_003604175.2. NCBI lineage: Eukaryota > Metazoa > Platyhelminthes > Trematoda > Opisthorchiida > Opisthorchiidae > Clonorchis > Clonorchis sinensis. The sequence goes on from CM030369.1 coordinate 215,603,935, forward strand.
TGTAGGCCCAACAGTCGTGCATCACCGCAAACACTTCATCCGTGGCCAGACGTGGTCGCGGGAGACGTACTCCTTCTTCAATTTGACGCAATACCTCAAAACTGTCCTGGTCCGCATAGGGATGCTCACCGAGGGAGAACATTTCCCATAGGCAAATACCGAAGGACCACACATCGCTGGCATGACTGAAAGTCTTGTAGTATATTGACTCAGGTGCGTACCATTTGACGGGCCACTTGCCCCGTTGCGTTGCTTTGTAGTAATCTGATTCAACACCGACGGCTCGGGAGAGTCCAAAGTCAGATATTTTCGCACAGGACTGATTTGAAAGGAGGACGTTTCGGCAAGCAAGATCACGGTGGACGAACCCAGAAGATTCAAGATAGCTCATTCCACTGGCAATCTGGATGGGGAGTGAAACAGAGCGATTGGTTGGAGCGGTAGTTAAATAGTAAGACCGCACGCTGATACAAAAAAAAACAGTCAGGTAGAAATCAGTACACCTCACCACATCTTCATTTTCGGTGGAGTACAGAAAGTGTCCGGTGAATATGCCATTGATTGTTGCCTGATAAAACAGTACATCAAACGGCTGCTACACGAGGGTGGAGAGGAAAGTCGACTGAGTTAAGTGAATTTGTTCGACAGAAAATAATCAATACGTTGCGAACGTTGGATACGGTTACTTTAGTAACTGCTTTGGACCAATTATTAGAACGATTGAAAGACAGCATTCAGACATCAAGGATAGGCTGCACCAACCCAAGCAGGTAACAAGGGAACTAGAGATGAGTATTTTCTCATCTGTAAAGATACTGTAGCAGCTACATTTTGTTCGGCACGTGCAGCAGCAACTGGCGACGGGACTCGTTAAACACAGCCACTCAAGAGGAGTGAACCTTGTGGAATGTTTCGAAGCCCCAGACTCGCAGGGAAATTAAAATTTATGTTGGTGCGAATTAATTAACCCCCTAACCTTAAACTAGGTTCAATGTGGCTGATGGCCTGGAGATAATCTTGACCCCATCATGGCCGCCAAAATGGCAAGAACTATTGTTATCCCGGGCACATGGCTAGTATCCACTTCTGGACCTGTGTCACACGTGACAAACTATGCCGATAGACTTCCACATATGCGTTTTGCGTTGAGTAGCTTGTAAAACCAGCTCAAGGTCCCTGTCTATGAACGATGTAAAGGCGGGAAAAAACACTAGGGATTGAATACAAGGGGCCAGTTCTAAAACCCAGTTGAACGCGTTACCGAAACCTGGACAAACTTGCATTATCGCGGCTCAACAGGCGAACGTGTTTACCCTTGAGCGATGTGATTGGTTTATTCAACGCCTTGCACCACCACATTGACAAACACAGAGGCAAAGCGATAACTTAAATCTGGGGCTTGCAGTGAGGAACACCTAAAGAACCTCCCCGAATGGTAGCGAGCGCCAGATGGGCATCCTCATACACGCAGACATGCAAGAATTAAAATACCTATCCTAGTAACGCGTTCAATCTGATGGTTTATTGCTAAGACATTCAACTGACTGTTGTCTGCGCAAAAGCATATTTTTGAACGACGCATTACCCATCAACACCGCCATTATTGCTGACCTTGAAATTAAAGCATGCAAGTTCGGCAGCCTGACAGGAAACAGTAGTATATTCATGAATAATTACTTTAATACCTCTTATCCTGCTGTCTTTCATATTCCAGCCAAGTGAGCACACAAGACTAGCTAGTTGATCAAAGGTCCAATGAATTGGTGTGACCTGAAATGCTTGCAACGGAAGCTGGCACTGAAGAGAGAAAAAATTGAAAAAATCGTTCAGCTGTAACACCATTTCGGTGCCTAACTGCCATGCCACCCAGAAGAAAGCTGGAGGGCTGGGATGCCGCCAAGCCTAGACAGGGGAAAACCGTACAAATCGCATAAACTAGTCTGTCTATAAAATTCAGTCAGATGGGTTAAAGACGGGATGCGATGCACGGGAAGATCGATTAATGATTGAGACTGACCACATTCGTCGATTCCGCATAATTCACTCTGAGGCACATTCAAGTGTTAATAACTGACAGCTGGATGCGACTTCACGAATTTCACAGCCAAGTAGCTGAAACTACGAGTGACTACAGTGTTATTCCGAGGGACTGAAATTGTCCCAGAGAACTGGAGAAGATACCAGTAACTGGGCAGTCTAGTTACACCCAAATGACTCGTTTAGATTGAGATCCGAAGCGAAAACATGACCAACTGAAAATGACTTATGATTGAGAAAACAGTGAACAGCCAACTCGTGGAACTTGGAATAGTCGTCTGCTGTCATCCTATCTAAACCTGTTGTACCTAAGCCGTGGAACAGCGCTGAAAAGAACGTAGTTGGGCATCCTACTGGAGTAGGGCGTCATCCGCGGGACTGACGCAGAATGTTTTGCGAACCTCACCCAATCTGAGCCAAGCGTATAACGCGGACAAAGACCGTAGCTGAGCAAGCCCACAACTGAGACAAGCACCATGTACTATGTGTAAGGAGAGTCACAGAAGACGTGACGGTCGTCCCACCACACCCAGGCTGGTATCTGGGCCCACCTATCGAGAGTAGAAAAAACTCCTTTGGTAGACAAAGGCTGGGAATGAGTGGCACGCGCGCTAACTAGCCTAACATGACAAACTTTATCTGTTGCGCTTACGATTCCGATTAGTCAGCAAGCCCTCTCTTACAGACTTCAGTCTGAACAGATAGACGGTACTGAGCAAACCGACAGAAGTGAATCTCAGAGTTTTCTGGCGAAGTGCATGCCCCAGATTTGAGGATACCACTTGCTGGTTGTTGTTTTATGTTAGACCATACTTGCAGTACTTGATACTGATTTTGGTTCTATTTGCTGTGGCAAAGTAACGACCGAGTGTGACGAAGGAGCAGACTTTTCATACCGTCGCTATGGTAACTGTTTTGCTGCTCATGGAATAACTATGGGAAAAGTTAACTTAAGTCCTCGTTTCAGAGAGGACTTTGATCCCACCCTTGTCCGGGATGCGTAATGGATGGTCAAAATGACGACATCAGGCTAGAAACGGCGGAATCCTTATGATATCGTAACCGAAGTTTGAAGGTGTAAGAACATATCGTGACTGCCATCAACGGCCTGTGACAAACACAATCAGCTGTAAACCGCACACAACTGTGTTTGGTACTCCTTGATATCGTATCACTCTCACCGTATTTTAGTAACTTTAATCTTGCGTTACCTAGCTTTTTGGACAACCTGGATGGCCAATGACAAAATCGGGAAACTCCACGTGTGAAATGCGTCGCCGTGCCTACGGTGGTAGAGCCAGTCATACGCGCGTTGTTTCACTTTGTGCCCATGCAAGTTGACCGCAAGGTTAGACAAAGAAACGAAGCAACAACAAAATGACATGATTTGTGCCTCATCAACTATTTGTCTACGCGTTTTGGAACAAGGTGAGGAAGAACTACCACCTTCAAAATGGGTGAAAGCATTTCCGTTAGTAAGGTTTGTTCTTATTCTTCTTTCGAAACAAAGTAGAAACAAGAGTAGAAAAAGCGACCCAAGCTTCCACTTATCTACTATTTATGGGTAATCTCATTATTTGAGGTGGAAGAATCTGAAACAGGCGTGAACTGTGGCGATATACTTCATGGAGTGAAAAATCGGTTGAGAAACATTGGCATAGAGTAACTGGATTTTAGGCCTGACGAACAAAGAGTAAGATTAACGCTTCTTGAAGAAACACTACTTATTAGGATGTTGAAAACTGTTCGACAACTCATAACCGGTTTCGCCCTTCTTGGGGTTCATCAGACTGAAGAATACCATACAGGATGGATTCAGCTGGGATTCAGTTGAGCTGAAACCAAATTGCTTTGCGAGTGAATGTATTTTGTAAATTTAACCCCTGTTTGCCTACCAACTTCTACCTGCATTCGTTACGACCTAGCTGTTAGAAAATATGCACAAAAACGGATCGAACCATATTTCAATGGCACACGTATTTTTCATGAATAAAGACAAGCAGTGCAGGACACCTGAAGCAGGAAAAATGGGAATTCGACGAACTATCAGTCACCGGCATTCGTATGGGGCAAAAAGTCAAGGTTTAAGTTAGTCCCTCCTCTCAACAGGTGACAACTTCCCGATACACCTGGAAGTGTTCTCTTGGTCTGCCAGATGAGTAAACAAGACAAAGGATCATGTGACTTAAGTACGGTCAACCGAAAAAAACCTTAACTACTTAATGAGATGGGGGGAGACATAGCTGAAGCTGGGGTTACCTGCATAGCCCAGTTGTATAGCTCGGGGAGCTGACATCGTTCCGGGTAGTCGAGCAGATAGTCTAGAAGACTGCCCAATTCAGCCAGTTCCAAAATCATCATCAGACGCTTGTTCTCGCACACTCCATAGATGGTGACTATGTGTGGATGTGAAAGCTGCATCATAATTGTGGCTTCTTTCAGAAAATCGAGGCGTTGAGACGGTTGGACAAGGACCTGGTAGATAGCAGAAGTGCAAGTTTTACGGATAGAAGAACAGAGGGTCTATTGTATAGGACGTTTCAAAATATAACACTGAAACGTAGTTCATTTCTTCAAGTTAACAACTCCCGAACGAATTTGAGCAGCTCGTCACGTGACAGTAAAAATTTCAGGTGTAATATCGGAACGGAACGCCATCTTGATAAAATGGAACCAACAGTGGGAACATCATGCGCAAAAAACCAATTAAACATATCTCCGATAACGGACTACAACGAACAAGCATAGGGTACTCATTTCAGTCAATTTCCCTAGATCCCCTACTTCAGCTTATGTGGTTATAAACAGGAAAATAAAACCAGTTCAAAGCAGCTGATTTGCAATAACTCTCGTACTTTCGTCAGAACATCACACCATGGTCCTCTGCGAAGAGAATCCCATTGAAGGAGAATCCAACTAAGCAATATTCAACTTAAAAAGCAACTCGCTTCAAAGTTAGTTTCCCATTAGCCACAACATAGCGCGCGGCCCCCTCTTGAAGAGAGGCCAAATTTATGCTTTTTGGAGTTTCCACTATGAATAAATTTGTAAACGATGGACGAACACCCATAGGAGTAAGGGTAATGTGCAAACATGAAGATCGTCTACGTGAGTTGGCCAGTGCGTTGGGGTTAGTGACACTAATCGATGGACTTTCAGGGACGACTAAAAGCCGATAACCGACGGCCAAAGTAAATATCAGGAAGGTCAGATTCCTGAAAGCAACTACTGAATATGAACTGGAATAAACTGCTTTCGTAAGTCGGATAACCTGTATTCATCAAGCGAAATGGTCCAAGTGGTGAGAGCGCGAATTTAGTGACCGGAAGGTCCGTGGTTCGAACCCGACCTCTGTAGCTCGACTTCCCCTGTCTAGGCTTGGGCAACCTGGCAGTATCTCAGCCCTCGTGCTTCCTTCGGGTGGCATGGCAGCTAGATAGCGGAAGGGTGCTACAGCTGAGCGATTTATTTATTTATTTAGCGAGACAGAAGAGCAGCACAACAATACGGATACTACTTTAAGTAACAGAGGATGTCCCTGTAAAAGTCCGCAAAACGATCGTGTCATGCAGCCAGTATGCAGCCAGCTGCTCTAGCGGCCACCAATAAGTGAGCATTAAGTAGAGACGCAAATCGCGGCAATCGGACAGTTAACAGTGATGAGAAGGAGCCGCTGCACAGAATAATTTAGACGGCGTTTCCTACTGCTTGTATTTTAAAATGTCCAGGTGTTTTCCACGAATCCTGGTTCGAAACGCGGAATCCCCGACTCAACGTGTCCATATTGCGTTAAACTTAAGGCAATTCACACCACCTACAGCACTTTGCCTTGTTAGCAGGACACTTATGGATTTTAATGGGGCCAAAACCAGCGCACTTCAGGCTAACCGGTTCAGAGGACGCGAGCACTCTGTTGTCTATCAGTTTATCTGCAGGTGAGGTGGCACTTGCATAGGCAGAACACAACGTCCCTAGCATATAATAGATGACCACTTTTCGAAGTGTGTGATGCACGAACTGAGGAAACGATCATTAAGTACATGGTCGGACATTCAGAAACTCCAAAACGCCTCTTGACTACATGCCACTCAGTTGGCAATCTGAGCAATACTGATTTATTAACAGAGGTCGTATTTGGTCATAGGTTTTAGATCAGTACTATGGTAACGCATGATTGTGAATTCCGATGAGGCAAGTGGACCGAATTACTGCTCCAAATCTACCGCAAATCCTATTGTTACTTTATTCAAATGAATAAAGAAAACTCAACATTTTTTTGAAGAGATGCACAGTAAACTGCCGACTTTAAAGACTTACTTTCACTGCAACCTCCTGAGTGGTTCCATTATCCAAATGTAATTGTCCCCGATAAACCTCACCGAATTCTCCCTCACCTAGCCGGTACAAGAGGATGACCGCGTCACTTGGAACAAGGCGTAATTCACCAGTGCTGGCGCACGAACTTCCTGAGGAGGTCAGATGCAAACCGGCTGTGGCTGGCAGAAGACCTCCCACGCAAACACCAGAAGCGTTAGACATTCCCGACCCAGTACTCAGATTTTTACCATTCTGTGCAGGTGAAAAAAACGTGGAAAAACGGTAAGCAACCACTAACTGAGTGCCGCAGGGTTCAAAGTCTGCTAACGAGTTAGGTGGTAACTTGCTAACCTTGCTGCGATTTTGCTTCGGATTCCCGGAGCGCACACTGGGCAGCGCAAGCGGCGCTCCCATATGACCACCATGTGGCCCCGTTGTGATAGTTCTCAGTGCCCAAGCCTCTGTTCCCCCGGTAGATGGTTCGCACTTTTTCAACTCCCGTCCCCGCTTCTCCAGTCCGGGTGGGACAAGTTGTTCAATATTCAGCACCATGCCAGATGGAGATACGGCGTAGTGCAGTCGCACCGGGATGCCATCAGCAAACCGACTATAGTGTTCAACAAGGTGTTCCAGTGATAAGTGCAACGGGCCCTGGAAGAATAAGGTGGAAAGAAACACATTCACCAACTTGACAGGCAACGGTTATACGAGAGTGAACTTATCGACCCAGAAAACCACCATAACTGAAGAACAATGCAAAACAGTGTGTGCGTTGTCGAGATGCAGGCAGGCGGAACCGTACGCTAAAACCACCTTATCGCTCGCATTTAGGCGCGGCTACAGCCAACAGGCCTAATTTGCACTTTGATTGGTGGGATGATCGGGCCGCTTGCCGGTCCAACATCAAGGCGAGCTCTGATTGGTCGAAAATCGGGACACAGCAGCCAACCATGCTCCAGTATCCGCTGAATACCGGCTGTCAATGGGGCGTCCGCTTCTGAATCTCCAGAATGTTGACGCTGCATACACATTAAATACGAGACAATGTATACGGAATTTTCTACCTGTTTTTGGGCGTGTACTACACAGCGCATACCCTTGATGGTTCCGCTGCTCAGAGCGAGAACTGAGCTTGGTTATTACCGTTATTACAAAAATTGCAGTCACCAAGAGCAGACTGACGACAGTAGGTCCAGAAGTGACACCTCTGAACACAGTCATCCAGTCCGTATAATAACGGGACACTGTGTTCTATCTTTGTTCAGTTATAAACTGTCAAAAAACTAATAGGAGCCGTTGATGAGATGTTGAGAGTAACGAATACAACAGGTTTTTTCATGAAACGTTACAGTTCCACTATTGCGATGCAATTTACTAACAACGGCATTACAATTTAACAAGGAAACTACGTTAGTTTTTCGTTGACAGTTCTCGGTATCCGACTTGTCTCTTATATTACACTTATTCAGCTACGCAGGGTTCGTCCAGTCGCTGGAGGTAAGGAGGACTAAGCAGACAGCCGTTATCCATACTTGAGATCTAGAATGGTGTACATATACCATACATACATAGAAACAGAGGGATGAACAAATAATGGCAAATCGTTATACCTTATCAATGAAGTACGCTTCTTTCGTGTCCATATGAAATGAGAAGTCGACCACTTCGATCTGATATTTGAGTGTCTGTCGCTGGTAGTAGAGGACCAGGACGAATTTGCGTTCCGACTGAGAGGAGCGTCGAATTAGAAATGCACCGTCCTTGGTCGCGCCTGAGTTGGTAAAGACTCGATCAGTGTCTGCTTTTGACAGATTTGGGTGATACCAGTCGGCCTGCAACCGGCAACATAAAGGCAAGGTTGTACCAATGCGACAAAAGTGTACTGATAATCAGGCAGAAGATTATTGTAACCCTATCAAGTGAGAAAATCAGTTGTAATGTCTACCAAATTTAGCAGTCAATTTCGTGACTGCTCGAGGGACATTACAAACAGACTGACGATGGCAGCAGCAGATGTAGAAATATTCCGCAGCACCGCTAACCGGAGGATGTCCGGTAGGTGGGAACATCACATTCCTTTGATGCAAAGGTTCAACCGAATTGCAGCAAATGACCTCTTAGCCATTTAGGACCATGAAATAGTTATACTCCCTTCCCAGAAAACACAAGTTATGGATTGATGTTCTAGCACGGTGTGTGAAACAACGAACCCAGCACATAAAAACAATGCTGAAGAAACGAAAACGAAACTGGCGAATACAGGGGAAAAACATGAGCAGAGGATAACCACAGAAAGTGTGACCAGATAGGACATGCGATATTTTGCATGTTTTCTCTCAGTCAAATCCACTTCAAACATCCAGGAAAGAGTACTGTGAATGAATGCAAATGGGTATGATAGTTCGTTACAACCCACTTATTTAGAAGTAAGGAGAACTGGCGAACATACCTGAGTGGTCAAGGGTGGTGTGGGTTTATAGCCAGCAAGCGCCGCTGCCAAATCCGCGAACCCGTACCGCAGAGCCAGTTCAAACGGCATTTCAGCCTCAGCATTGCGGCCCCAAGGAGCAGCATGAAATCTCAGTAGACAGTTGACACAGTCTGCGTGGCCAAGCATGGCAGCCTCGTGTAAGGCTGTGTTACCAGAAAACGGGCATTTTATCTGAGGATTGGCACGGCCTAGTCTGAGTAAGGTTTCGGCAACATGGGCGAAGCTTTTTTGACAGGCTCGGTGTAGTGCGGTGAAACCACCGCAGTCACGCAGATTGACCAAGGCACCGTGCTCTAACAATAACTGGGATAGAGACAAAACATCAGCAGGATAAGAATTACTCACACTCAGTCGCCGATTCATATATTTGGTGCGATTATTCATGCGCTACATACATGCATAGAATGACAAATATATGTGAACGATGCTACTGATTGCAAAGTAGAACAAGATCAATCCCAGGCGATAGCTTTCGACTATTTTTGCCGGAACGCGACAGAAGTATAACTGACTGGCTGTTCCACGGAACCTTCTGGCGAGCCACCATGCACTGTGGTCTGTTGCCATTGCATGGGTTTTACAAGAATATAACACAAGTATTGTGTATTATCTGAACACTTTTTTCATTTCACTTCCTTCCACGACCGATTAACCGTGAATTGATAATTAGAAGGGGAGGATAGAGTAAAACATTGAGTGTGCAAATTGGCATCAAAGTAAAGATCAACCTGTTGTACTTCACTAGACCCAGATGAAATATTGACTGTCCACGGCGAAAGCACAACCACCGTCCATCACAGAAGAAGCAATTTTTTCTCCCGAGCTCATGCTGGCGAAAGATCCGAGGCGGCTAAGCGATGACATGGCCGCTCGCAATGGAAACGACTACAGTCAGCCTGGATGCTGTAGGATGTTTGAGTCTTCTTGACTGGGATCCCCATGAAACTTGTTGAAGGTGGTTAGAAACCGATCCCGGTGGCGTTCATGCCGTCATTTTCTATCCGGACTGCTTAACCAAAGCTCACCTGTCGTTGTGTGCTGGGCTGCTGTTGGATGAGGTTTGCCATGGACGCCATAAGCCAATCCCACTGATGGCGTCCTAATCCGATATAGTGCTCGTTGCTGTTCCAAGGTGTAGACACCTTGTTCTTGATCGCTTTCCCGAAGAATACAGGGTTTTTCAGCAAGTCCTCGCCCTCTCCCTCTTTTCAAACTCTATCACTGTATTTCATCCTCATGGTTGCGCGGCCTGTAGGCATCAGTATTAATTACTGGCAATGGCTATCAATAGGGATGATCGTTGGAGCTCAGAATCGGTGGTCAGTATAGCGTTTCAAAGCCCCGTAATCATGCGACATGATTGTTCAGGAGTTCTGTGCACAAAAATCAAAACTGCTCTTAAAACAAGTGAACACAAATCCTAAGGCTTAAGAGTGCTCACAGAATGTTCACGAAAACGGAGAAAATTAAAAAAGTGGGTGGTGTTAAATGACACCAATTAAATAGTAGTACAGCTAAATGAAAGGCTAATAGTTGCTTTTCATTTGTTGGTGGCTGCGTGACATGACTCTCGTTTGAACAGTCACCTTCCTGTCCCGGTATAATCATTCTGGTGAGTCCACACCAAGGAGTGGGGAAGCACTGGACTAGAGTTTCGCTCTTACTGAAGGTCATCAGCAGTGCATATCCTTGATCGTAGCGGGGCTTGAACTCCACACATCTGATATGCAAGGCGGAAGTGTTACCACTACTCCACGCTGGACGCATCCGAATTTTTACGTCTAAACAGGTGAACATATTCGCACTTGAGTGATATGAGCGGAACGCCCGACGCCTCGAACGACGACCCAGTAACATACCTGTCTGCCTTTTGGTTTACGATTGGACAAGAATGGCAACATAGAAGCTCAAGTGATAGGCATTCACTTGGTTCATCTCATTTCGCACCGGGAGTATGATCCAGAACAAAAACACGCGTTCGTGTTGTTGTTCCTTCATAAATTACAGGCTGCAGTTTGACCGATTCGCATCAGTTAAGACGGACCGTTTCAGTAAGTACGTTATTCTTAGAAGTAATGCTTGCTTGGGGTCTCCTACAAGGGGGAGCAGTGCAGTTTCAAAGTAAATTTCGAGTGCTTTGATTCAGTTGCTGGTCGCGCACGGCGTCTGCTCACCCCTCATCCACGAACACACGAAAACGAAAGAAAAACAAGTAATCGCACAAAAAGAATCAAACGGCGGAGTTTGGAGATCGGGATGACAAGTGAACTGGGTGAACAGAATGAGGGATACAAGTAACCAATATTTACATACCCGAACAATATCATTTGACCCTGTCTTGGCCGCCTCAATCAGTGGCGTGGCTCCACTATCAGCTGATTTTTCATTCACATATTCCGACAAACTGATCGATCCAATCGATGATGCGACACGAGTAAACAAATCTCGCACACCCTGTAAATAAATTGGACGGAAGAGAAATATGCACATAGATTGGGAATGTTAAGAGATGTGGGCAAACAAATAAGACGCACGGTCGATAGATGGAGAAATGGGACGAAAGACGAATGACCGATTACACTGGGAGTGTACATTTACTGCTGGTGAACAGTAAGTAGGACAAAGTGACCCGAAATTTGATCAGTATCGTTACCCCCAGGCGGTGCGAACGCCACAGCCGAACGCCACAGGAAGAAAATTAGAATGCTTTGCAGGAAGCGAGACAAAAACGGAGCAAGGCGGGCGCTTTATTGACCTTCAGGTATTAGCAAAACGAAACCAATGAGTACTGGAGGCATAGACAGTACATGAGAGTTCATTTTCCACCACGAGAAACCGCGATTAGGGTGTGTGCCATTCAGATGCGGCAAACTTCATCTTCGTAGGTTAGGCGGAAGGGATGGCAAACGGCTATGAACAAATGTATCCAGTGCAGGCCATTTTGTCGGTCAGAGTACTGAGTACCCAGCGTGAGCTGGCCTCGATTGCAATAGGTTTTCTACACGAATATGGGAAGAATAGATAGAGCTGTGGGCAGCGGCTTGGCCAATGAGAACGTAATCATCGAAACAGTTTGTTTTCACAGGCTGATCACCTATTAGGGCAACAATATTTAGGAAATCCTTCAGAATGCCCTGTACGGTGATCACTAATTAAGTTGTCAAAAAGGTCGCTCTGGAGGACTGAATTTTGCGAAGAACGTTGCCCCCCCCCCGACGCTTGTTTCAGCTCCCCGCGACGACCTTATGGTCAGTGGTAGTTTTGTCGGCTTGGTTGTGAATCTGGCGAAGTCGTATCCACCAGTCAGTTGTTAGCACACGAATGTTCGTCGGGGTGAATTCAAGGGAATCGACGAATGAGGTCACTATCAATCGTCAATCGATTTTCCCGTGCATCACAGAGGTATTGTTGACCACCACACGCCGATAACACATCTGATAGATTTCCTATAAACACGTGGGTTTAGATGACCAGCGGTGTCTTCTGGTAAATTTGTAGATTTCGAGTTAAGCCTGTAGCCTAATGGGCCGGTGTGCTTATATTTAGAGCCATTTCCACGGTGCGTTCCACCATTCCTTAGATCCATGAAATGAAAAGTTGTGCATAAGTTCAGTGTAAAGATGACAGGTCGCTAGAATATACACCCAAGATAACCCAAGATGACTTTTGTGCAGAAGCTTATTTGGTGCAGAGAAATAGGCTAAAGAACCCACTGTGCTGCGTGGGCCTTTACTTTATGCAATTCGAAGGCGATAGCTGCGCAAGTATGCTTGAATAGTGGGTCTTATGGGGTGACATCAAACATGACTGCCACGCAGAAGAGCTGGAAGCCAAGGAGCTTTGGGATAATTTTTTTTCCAAAAAGGAATCTGAAAAGTCAGGAATCTCGAATTCTGATCGCTGGGTTAAGTGAGAATGCAAGACGAAGGTCTACAGGTGTAATAAGGCATACGTTGCGCATAGCAAGCTATCACCGTCTGTATTTAGGGCCCGCCTTTTTGGGTGACGCAAACGGGTTGGCAGATAAATAAGGGGGAATAAGAATGCTCACAGTACTTGCTAGGAAAGGTTGCGCGTGGCCATCGATGATCCTGGCTGAGGGGACGCCACCCAACGTGGTGGCGTTCTATATAACGGGTCTATCCTCAAGGAGATTCCTTATCTAGGATGTCCTCTCCCCGGAAAGCCTAGGCGTGAAGTTTCCAACGTTTACTTCCTACCCGACTAAACAGACATACAATCAATGTCCGGAACATACCTTAAGATTCGCTTTTCGCACAGCATGATGCAAGTCATTTGTCGTCCCATAAACTGTGATATGTGGTGGAGGGCGAGTTCCGGGTGCTGGTTTCGTCAGAGAACACACGATACAGTTGTTCGCACGACGAAACTCGGAGACCAGCAAATCGATTCCCAGGTATTTGGCGTTTGTTCCGTTCACCTGAAATTGAGCCGGGAAGGCACAAGAGTCCGGTTGGGTCTTGTGATGTAAATCGTTATCAGAATGGAAATGCTGACTGAAGGGTGAGTCAACATGATTTATTTTTCGTTCAGCAATTCCCTAATTGTGAGTACCCTAGCTTATAATCCACACTTATGGATGAACGAATAATTATGAAAAAACAAGGCTTTGTATCTTCAGATTCAATTTTTAACAAATTGGTCGTCTCTCGTTAGAATGTTCAGCGTGTTTTATTCCACTTATGCAATGGGGAATACATTGAAAGTTTGCGAAAGCTAACACTACGAAAGTTTAGCTTATCAGCTATACAAAGGTACCAAGGTACGTTGGTGGAAACTGCCGCGGGTAATAACGAGGAGGGCAATCGCCTGACGGGTAGTTGCCGCCGAGTTGTCCCATTCCACTTACACAGAAAGAACAAGGACAGTTATTCATCGAAGACCATAGCGAACGCTACTGGCCGCGTAACTAGATTGTGTATCACTGCTACCAACCAGTGATGTGGTACATCCCAAGGGAACGGCAAAAGGGCAGTTGAAAACATTACTGAATTTACGAGTCAGCGCTTTCATACCTGTACTTGTTTGGGTGAAAAGGATTGTGCAAAGTACATGGTCCGCTGACACATGAAGTACGTTTCTTAACTAACACAGATAGGCGAGCGCAAGTAGCTCGCCTATCGCTTCTGGGTTGCTCCTCTTGAGAGCCATCTAACGTACTTATCAATCCAATGTTCAAAAGAGATTCAGGCAATCGTTCGGAGACACCGTAGTCAAATACTGAACATACATATTCTTGCAACTTCGGCATGCTATGACCATGCTTCCGATCGACGAAGCAGTAAGGATCGCGCAAAAAGTTGTACACCTTATCGCGACACAAAGTGACATAACGAAGGCGTCATGGATGGCAGAAGTTCGCACAAGCCACTTAAGTGCCCCCGATCCGACAGGTGATTTCCTCTATCGCGACGTATACAGCCATCTAGATAGGTCATTTATCCATAGCAATGACCGACTCATGTGCACGCGTGAGGTTGGGGTTACACTACGCTCAGAAGCACTTCAGACTTTTCAGGCGTGGAGTGCAGGCCGAACCGCAGTAGGTTATCTGCAATTAAGTACATTTCTGAAAGATATGGTTCAACAACAGCACTCACCAGAGAACTCAATTTTCGTAAGTGAAAGGCGACTTGACTTTCGAAAAGTCTGAGAACAAGTAGCCAGAGTGGTATACGACTAACGGAGTTGAAAAGCTGTGATACAGAACAACCCAGTGCGTCATTAGTGGATGTGGCAAACCCAGGTAAGAGCCTACCGCAATGTCCACGGCAGTAGGCGTGTCCTGAAATTTAGATGGAGCACCTTTGGTTGAAACACCCTACCACAGGATATGACAATTGGTGGAATCGAAGGCAACCTTCAGCTTGGTAATGTTTAAGCACCAAGTCCATGCTCACCCATATCAGTACTCCACCATGTGCTCTGAAAACTGTATGGTGTAAGCAGTCCTCGCTTTTCCAAGTGCAAGGATGTAAACTTAACTTTGTCTTTCCGCCTCCAAAAGGAAACCGGTGCCCACATTCCAGTCAATCGATAACTCTAACGTCTGTGCTCAAAAAGGCCACTTGGGTTGCTCTTCGACACCGCCAACGCCAAAGCCAACATGTCTCTTTTACCAAGACCTTCGATTCTGTAGTGTAGTGAGTAATTACCTGATGCAGAGGTCAGAGGTAATAGCCGTTAGTCGAGTCAGAAATTTTGATGCCACAGTGAAACGTGTCGTTGTCACAATCTCCTCAAAACTTACTCACTCAAACGTGAAACGCGGTTAAAAGGAGCAATCAAAGGCAAACAGGGAGGCTGTTTTCAAAAAAAAATTTACCACTCGGTTGAGAGACGAACCACCAATTCAGCGAAGAGAGATCCATGAATATGAAACAGTGACCATCAAATCAGGTTAAACGTCCTCGGATATTCAAGACCAATAGCTCATGTGCGTAGTGCGCGCAAACGTGCGATAACTAGGGCGAGAAGTAGTGTGACCGTCTGGTTTTTCGAACACAACTGAGTCAAGGCACCAGGTACTGTCCAAAATAGTTTACTTGTGCAAATAGTATTTGGAAACATGTGTCAGCAGAGAGGTCAGAAAATTACCTCAATTCTCAGCAATCTGTGCATGGATTACGATTCACATAGGGTTGATGAGAAGTGGGGGACTGTGGCTACCTGAAGAGCCTCAAAAAGGGCGAAACCTGTCGTGGGCTGTCGAGGAGTTTCAGCAATCTTATGAATAGCGTTCTTCCACTTTGAAACACATGTCATATTATTGCGTACGACACAGGAACCATACAACATTATTAAAAGGAAGACGAATTGGTTCGTCACTGAATAGAGATATACGAAGTGCAGTTTAAGTGCCCACCACTATCAACGTTTTCTAAATTTTCGAGAAATAAGCTGTTTTTGCTATAAAAAAATCCGATGCGCGCATGCGAATGTACTTTTGTCAAATACAAATTGACGATTCAGTGAACTTTTCCGATAAAAATATTCCGACGACCCATTACTTTTAGTCAGTATGTAAAACCTAATTAAAATACTCAAATTCAAGTCTCACAGGCCTGGTACCAATAGGGCCCTTCCCCATGAAACCTGTGAGACCTTGGGAAGAACATCCGAGCGCTTACCAGTAGTCTAGTTTTCTTCACGAATTTTACTGTAAGAGTTGTGCCAAAACCCCTTAACCGAGAGTGGGTACTTGAGATTTCATCTTTTGCGTTTTGATAATGAGTTTTCTGCTATTTCGCTGCACGCTGGCAAAACTCAAAATATCCATTACACAGGTATTAACAGATAGTTATCACATACGGTGACCGCCCAGACATCCTCTCGTGGTCCACTGACATCCGGTGTCATTCCTTCCCATTGGACCTCTTCCCGCACTTGCTGGGGCCACCGATCACCTTGACTATCGATTTACATTAGCCGCCAAACCATTGCCAATGTAACCAGGGGAATCTTATCTGAATTTTTGTGCAAAACTGTTGGGTTACCCGCGAAACCGGCTGTAAAATGGCCCTTCCCTGGTACCACCTCGAAAAAATCTGGAAAATGCGATTATCTGGTTATGGGGTGACAAATAACCCCAACCTCGCAAGTGTTGTGCGTAGACAGGCCGGATTAAAGAGTAAATCGTTAGATGCATGGAGTACGCCACTTTACTTTCTAATCTATGTTCAGTTGTCCACCGACGGGAGAGGGGAGTGACAACAGTTGACACTTAACACACATGTGCAAAACCTGGTCATTCTGATTGGGCTGTCAACGGCAATAGTACGCAGCTAGCAGGCTGGTGGTTGTTTTGTGGCGTCAAACGACATAGTGTTGATAGTAAAATAAAAGTGGTATAAAGGACTATCAACAAATGCGATGGGATCTCGGCATTTGAAAATATTAGGATGGAGAGTAGGTCGGTATCAGTGAATGAGTGATGGCCAGAACGAAGGCTCAGCGGAACTAGTCGGGTTTCCCAAATAGCCAAGCTCAGTTCGCACCACTGTTTGCAGAACCAAAAATAGGACCAATTTGCTGGATAACGCAGGAGGTGATATTTCGCTCTATTATTTTTTTATTATTCAGCTGTAGCATCCTTTCGGTGCCTAACTGCCATGCCACCCGAAGGAAGCACGAGGGCTGGGATACTGCCAGGTTGCCCAAGCCTAGACAGAGGAAGTCGAGAGGCAGAGGTCAGGTTCAAACCATGGACCTTCCGGTCAGTAGATTCGCGCTCTAACCACTCGAAACATTTCGCTCTACACAAAATCAGTTTCGTGTCTTGCGAGCGTACGAACTTACAGGGGAAGAATGAGGCGGGCTAGTACAACGAGAAAAAACCGGATACTTAAGACTGGAATGAGCGGTTGAGACGAATATTAGACCCACTCCAGAACGCCTCAGGGTGAGTAGTTCACAGAGTAGTTTCAATGAGGAGGATGAGTAATGTATGCAGCTGTGCCGGTAAAAATCCCCAAGGGGACGCGTATTCACTCCTATGTGCATACTAGTGGTTGACGGTCTGCGCGATTTTCGGTAGACAGTGTATTTTAACACGCTGGAAACATTTTTACATTTTCCGTGTGTATAAGACAAAGTAAGTACCAACCTTTCGATATGGTCAAACGTTCAGAGACAAACGCTGCTAGAGACGAATCGACAACAGTGAGTCAATGAACAATGGTTTCCATGGTGAATTTTCACACCCCTTGTTGACTTGTTTCCACCTGATTTTCTATGGTTTCAGTTAAATAGCTTCCTTTCTTTGAAAAGGAACGAACTCGTTCAAAGGAGAACATGTGACACATTCACTCAGTGTACATTAGGAACTTACAAGGCCCTCAAGTGCAGACCACTACTAATTCCACTAAACGATGAACTCAAGCAGTAGCCGGATGTCACTGCTTAGTAAAACTGGAATATCTCATTACCTCTTTTCGATAGCAACTGCGCGTTCATAAGTCAAATCCTGTTTGTATCGAGATGCAAATTCAACATATCCTACGTTGAAAATCTTTGTCTCGAATATATGGTATCCGTCACTGAAAACTGGATTATGATTTGTGTGTAGTTCACCCCAGACCGTCAACTGCGAGGCCGCTGAAATCCTAGGTATTTACACAACCGACTCCACCTCTCACGGGAGTCAGCCGTAGTAACGTTAGGTAAACATGTGGGTAAGGAATATATGTGCCCAGACTAACCACTATTGAGTTACCTGATCAGAAGTATTACTACCACCTAGTCTGGGAAATAGAAGAATAAGGGACTAGCGCAGAGACTGACCTGATAGAAGCCATCTGGTAATTCTTCAATAGGATAATGGTAGAGCATCTGATTGTATATCACACTTAGAACATATTTATGCGTGGAAGTGCTGTAGCGGATGAGAAAGGTGCCATTATGGCTGTGGTGTTTTAGTAGGCGTTCGGTATCCTCACGGCTGATATTGCCGTGAAACCAGTGACTGGGGGGCGTAGTACTGTCGATTGCTTCACTCTTGGGACGGGTCGGCATGTTGCGTGGAGGTACAAGTTCAAAAGGAGAGATGCCTATTGGAGCGGCTGTCACGGGAATGGGTCGATGAATTATTCTGGCGTCGGAGTGTGTGCGGATAACAAAACTGTCGTCCGTCTGTTTACGTGGTTGAGGCATTCGCAAGATCACGGCTACTTTGAGTGGTGGGGCTATGGCCAGGGGCGCATCACGAAGATAAGGTTAGCCAGACCCTACAAGACAAAAAAGACACGGTTAGGGAGTAAGGAAAGTTCACCCTGAGCTGAAGCACAATATTACCTCAGGTGTGTTCATGTGCATCAAAAAGGGACATAAGAGGCTACACAGGTTGTGGTTCGAGCGAGAATTTACCGACCAGAAGGTCCGCGGTTCGAACCCAACCTCCGTATCTCGACTCCCTCTGTCTAGGCTTGGGTAACCTCGCAGTATCTCAACCCTCGTGCTTTCTTCGGGTGGCATGGCAGCTGGGCACCGAAAGGGTGCAATATAGACATGTCAACATCCACATCTGAGAGGCGACTTGATTTGTTTCCTCTCGAGACCGGAGTGTCGAGATTGAATGGCTCAACATACAAGGCTGTATACAAATAGTGAATAACAATTTCTTCATAAATGAAACTACTCACAAGGTTGCTGAAGACTCTTCGACAGCAACCTTGTGAGTAGTTCCCTTTATGAAGATCGAATCTCGAATATCTCGGATATGGTGGCAACTGAAACATGAGGCGGCCTTTGTGCAGCGCATTCAGTTGAAGAATATCATAAACGAGAGGATGAATAGTCTCCGTGAAAACCCAGTTGATTCGCAAATGAGTATATTTGCGGAGAATAAATAACAATCCTTCAGCTGTAACACCCTTTCGGTGCCTAACTGCCATGCCATCCGAAGGAAGCACGAGGGCCGAGGTATTGTCAAGTTGCCCAAGCAGTCGAGAAGCCGGAATTGGGTTCGAACCACAGGCATTCCGGTCAGCAAGTTCGCCCTTTAACCACTAAGCCATCCTCGGGTACATATACAAACTATACATACATGAAGATCCCAAACGTACATACAGCTGCTGTCTCGCTGTAGGGGTGTTACGATGACCGGGAGAGTTATACCGGCCCTAGAAACCATCTATTCCGAATGCCCAAAGGTTGTTCGTGGCTGCCATCATTATGGGCATCTTCAGCTGTAAACCGTATACATGTTGTACATTGTCATAATTTCGCTCGCTGATTTCATGCTTGCGCCACAGGTGATGCAGGTTCACAGAAGCTGCTCTGGCCTTGCCGATCCGGATGGAAATATCGTTCATGGCCAGGTCACCGGGAGTGGTAGTTTCCCATGGAGATAGATATGTCTACTACCTCAACCGGCTTAACTGCAAGCGTGAGATTCGGGTTTGAACTCACTCAGTCTTGCAGCAGTACTCTACCGTTCGCAGGTGTGAAGTGCATAACAAACCACGAGGCACAGTTATTTACATAATTTGATATTGCCTGCATTACGATACCGTCAGGTCCTAGAATAGTTATTTCTTCTGCGTACTCGATATCTGTGAGAGGACATCCTGGAAGCATTTCGATCCCACAGACACTAGAGGTTGATCTTATGAATGATGACGTTGAAGAGGAAAGGTGAAGGATGACAGTCTTACCTGACACCACTTGATGTAAACTTAGGCGACAGTTACCACAGACCTTCACGTATCCATGGAAGCTGGCGTACAGCGCTCTAATGGGGGCTGAAGATTTATGGGGACACCGCTCCGTAGACACTGCTTTAGTGCCTGACGTCCACAGGGTCAAAGGCATCAAGTGAAGGTCCGGTTACATACCACAACTGCTATCTTCAACCCAACCTCCTATTACTGTCGTCAGGGAACACCGAAAGTTGATCAAATATAAGCTATAGCGAGTTGCTACGAAATGGAGAGATGCATTGCCAATTTACCTGGTAAAAGCTTCATCAGCTGTAGAACTATCGAGGTGAGGATCGCCGAACAGGCTAGTCTGAGCTGCTGAATGACAGCTGTATGGGCGAATGATACTGCGCAATTACCCAAGCCGAAGAAGGGAATTTGGTTGAGGTACCCCACCTCGAAACTTCCACCACAATACTTTACCCTAAAGGGTAGAGAATGGTGGTGGTGGGTTTTCGGTGACCCCTCCCCTAGAATCTGACTTAAAAGGCAGCGGTTGTTAGGGTTTTCTTGAGGGACCGTTCCTGAAGCTAACAACCCAACAGTCTGATCCACTTGGCTGTAGGGAGCTGACCTGACCTGAGGACGTGGGGAGTAAAGCATAACTGTGTGACTCTTATGCGGATGCGCATAGTAGGTACCTTCTGAACAGTATCAGAATTGTTGGTTCTAAAAGCATTCCGACCGTACTCAGCATTGCACCTGCGGTTATGGCCAGCATTTTGGTGATCGGAGTGTGCTGCTCTTAGGGTCGCCTTTTTCGCAACTGTTCCCCCTGGGTGGGAGATAGCATCGCTGCCGGTCACCCGAAGGAAACAACTCACTGCTTTCACGCTCTTATCGCAGAAGTCAGTATAAATTTACTCCACAGATCGCCTCAGAACACGATTACTCGCAGTACGTGGAACTCGCTGTTTTTCGTCGGGATGGTCCCTGTTGGTCATTCTGGTATGGTTCAACGCTAATAAACTGTTTCACCAGTGTATCAGACAGGATCATTGCAGTACTGAAACCAGGCCGTCATGGCAAGATGACAGCTAAGGCTGTCGGGATGACAGGCCTAGGTCAGGCTCAACAACCTGCAGTTCGCGGCTAAATCACAGTCCCTGCCTTCTTGAATTGATGCTACCAGTACGGTTAGCAATTCGTACGGCAGACTGGATTCTTAGGACACCCGACTGCTTGGGTGTCACCGGTACATCCGCTACTGGATGTAAAGTAGCGTGGTGAATCTCAGACGGACCAACAATTTTTGTTGCGTTCAGCTCCTTCAAAATAGCACAAACGCATTTGATTGTTCATAATAGGAACTTTCTCCTTTCAACCTTGTGGTTAACTTTGCTCCCTTCGATCCAGTAGGCAGACCGATCCGAGAAGGCAGAAAACCATATCAGTTTCTCCTGGTTCGAGTTACGGCAGTGAAGCATCAGTGTCAACACTGATTTTGCTGACTTTGATGATGATGATGGTTCGAGTTAGGTGCGGAAATTTCGTATACTTCAAATTTCTCACTGCTCTCAACAGTAAGGAACAAGATCACGCATCTTCTTCCCTAAGATCATCTCTTGATTTTTACGGAATCTGTAAGACTTCCGCGTTGCATCGAGTCGCTTTGTATTGATTATCAGCCTCAGCAACAGCAGACTCAGAGACAAGAGTTAATACGGAAGCTCCACTAGTCTTATAGTTGATATCTTGAGTTTTAAAAAAACTGGATGAGGAAAAGACCTGGTACGAGCCTATCGCAAGCATTCTGCGCTTGAACCATCAAATGCTCTATCAATCTGGAAAGAAACTACATGAACGCCATGGACACCGACTTAGGTACCCGCCGAGCGACCAAACGCCTGATTTTGTGGATCCATCAAACTTCCTGGTCTGCGCGATCATTCGGTGTTGCCTGGCGCGGTTGCTGCGTCGAGTTAGGTTGGATTGCGGTCAGAGGGAATCTGTTGTCAGGCCTCCAGTAAAGTCACAATCTTGTCGGAGGTCCTATGCTTGGAAGAGTTTGGATGGGTTTTATTGCTGTTTAGGTTCAGGCAACCTGGCAGTATCCCAACCCTTGTGCTTCCTTCTGGCGGCATGGCAGTTAGGCATCGAAAGGGTGCAACAGCTGAACGATTTTTTTTCGATTCCAGAAGCCAGTAATTCATAGGGACAGCCTGTGGTCAGCAGATATCTATTGTCAATGTGCTACGTTAAAGTCCAAGACAATAAACCGACTGAGCCTCAGAAGCGCTAAATTCACCCACTTGCACAGTCAGATCCTTTCACCGGCAACCAGAACAGTGGCTGGGCTCTTGGCTCGCTGGAATAAAGTGCACAAAGCATCAAAGAAATCGCCTTTGGGATTATCAGGGATACCGTCTGTTGAGGCATAAGCAGATGCAATGGACACATGGCAAGTGTCGGAGCGTCTTCTGGGTGCCCCACACAGACGTTGCAAAACCAACTACACACAGTAGACCATCAACAGGCACCTAAGAAATCGGGCACCTTTCACCTCGAAGACACAACATGCCAATCCCAGCAGAAGCAGCCACTGTATCACCTGAGACGCGCAACCGGAATCGAGATGGAACTGACTGAGGCGAGTTCAGCAACCATAAATAGATCTTGAATCCTCGTTTCAGAGAGGCAGCACATATGAATAGAAAGTGAGCCAGCGTATAACCAAGAGGCCGGCTGTCCAGCTTACTTGACAAAGCAAACGTTTACGACTACCGGATGGATTGAGCACATGGTTTGAAGAATGATTTCGAAGTGTCTACAGTCGAAATAAGCGTGGGTTTTGTAGACAACGGCAATGGGCGGTAGGCGGATCTCAGTCCTCAAAAATGGGTCTACGTAGATGTCATCAGCAACACGGGGAGGCTTGGAAAAAACAATATGTAGAAGAGCGGCATCAGCAGTAGTTTGCTGTCGCCTACGTATCGTGCTGCAGACGCGGCATGTGCTTCACATGCAACAAGTAAGGCGACCAGGTCTATAGCACCACAAGACGGTCGATGTGGCATGAGAGTATTTTATGGTCACGGAGTTCATGGTTGTAGCCGGGTCGGGATACTGTCAGGTCACCCACACCTAGACAAGAGGAGAAGAAGGGCTCTCGACCAGAACATCGTGGATCTCCATCCTATCTTTCTTTGAACCTCTATCCACTGAACAACGTGGTAGGTGTCAAAGTGCCCCCCCCCCGATCTGCCTCAATGGGTCATGTACATCGATGTACATCAACCTTCACGCTGCAGCGGCCAACTAGGGTCATCACGGCAACCAGCAGTTTCATGTTGCATGCTCATCACGTCGTTCCTCCTGCATCCTAGTAGCTATTCTAACGCCCAAACCTAAAGCTGTCACCTTGTCGTGGTGGTCGGATTCGTGTGCTGCAAAGATCCTGCAGGCTATACTGGCTGGAACTCAGTTAGTTAAGGTGCAACCATTCCAGGAAGGCCAACGGGGGGGCAACTCGACGAAGAACAGCGAATCCCCGTACTGCGAGTAATCGTATTACGAGGTGATCTGGAGGTAAAGTCGTACTGTCCTCTGCGATGGGAGTGTGAAGGCAGTAAGGCGTTTCCCCAGGCATCAGCATGTTCACATGTATGGAACCAGGGATGCTGCTTTTCCCCGAGAAAAGACGGGTTGAAGGCCGGCCCTAAAAGCCACACACTCCGATCGCCTAACGGTTGACCGTGACCACTGCTGCATTACTTTTAAAACCAGAGTCCAGTGCTGCTCAAGTTATCTTTTGGGAGCAGCTGTATTAGGAGTGAGACAGTAATGCATTGCTCCCTGCGTCTTCGGGCCAAGCGGGCCCCATGAAACCAAATGCGCCAGACTATTGAATCACTGGATCCGGGGGCGTTCCCCCCCCCCTCAGAAAAAACATAACAGCCGCTGCCTCGCGGTCCAGACTTTGGAGCCAGAGGCTAGGGGCAGGGTCCCCAAACAAAACTCTACATTCTCCCATTGCCTTATGGGTTAGACTTTTGAGTCAGAAGCTCAAGGTGGGGTGCTCCTTCTTCGGCTTGGGAAACCGGGAAGTATCACTCCCCTTGCAGTTCTTCGTACATCGGCCTTCCCCCACACCCGCTACACAACCATCTAACGTGGAGCCGTTTCCTCGTGCTGTCTTAAGGCACAACTAAGCGTACTTCCATGTCCTACCTAAGCAGACACTCAAACGTCCTCCTGCTGTTGGTTCAACTCAACATAACTGACCTCCATCGATGACTACCCGCTTCGCTTAAATGAGCAGGGATTTTAAACTTCTCCGCATGGAGGTCAAACGACCGGTGTTCCTCTGCTGCAATGCATTCAAGTCTAGAGATTTCTCATCATCATCGATAGCATGATACCAGTGTTCGACACTGATGCTTCACTGCCACACAATCATGATTCACTTAAAAGCCTAATTGTGAAGAAAAGAATAAAACTGGACGGGGCAGGGACTTAGAGCTGGTTTACTATCGCGGCTGATACGGCTGGCTCAGGCACAATTGAACCAAATATGTTTTGTAATATTTGAAGCTAAATATAGTTGCCTGGGTCTGTCAGTTTACCTGATCGGGCCGCCAGTATCGTCTCCCATTTGCAAGAATGATTCTGAGCGAATATATATATATATACAGTATTGGGATGCTTGCAATTCTAGCGAGTATCCCTGTAAAACACCACGGTAAGACCCAGTTAATCCGCCATTGTGCCGGCCTGTGTAGGTTGTTTACACTAATGCGATTTCTTTACTCTTTTGGTCCACCGAAAGCAGACTCCCTACGGCGTGTGCGTCCATCTATTACAAGGATTACCTTCAACTACAATTGCAACTGAAGTTTCTTCCTAGTCAATTTTTACTGACTTTTGGAGGAGGTCAGCCAGTCGGTGAGTTCATCAGCCATCAACTATGCACCATGGGTACGTTGGATAATGGAGATATAACCAGATGCTGGAGGCGATGGCATAATCAGTTATTTGATACTGATTCATACTAGTTGTCTGAAGAAACGGTGAACTGAGGAGCTACGCGCTGGGCGTGACAAGTTTCATCCTTTGACTGTGTGACTAAGCCATGTGTCAGTTCCAGTAACCACTGACGGGTTAAGTCTCGGAGTCCCCATCCAGATAGCTGACAGTTGTCAACAGAGTTTAGTATTCAGAACCTTCATACTTGGTTACCACTTCACAAACTGTCCTCTTTTCTCTTCTCTACTTATCAAGGGACTGGATAGAAATAGCTCGAGTTCTCTGGCCCGTGAAGTACTTATCCTAGCTAGCGTAACCTACCCAGCGTGAGTAGTTCCTCCTTCCTAAAAGCGTCTATGTACTTGAGCGCTGCTAATCCGATGCTAACAAGCCCAGTTAATACCTTGGAGACGCGGATGGCCAAGCGCTGGAAGCTTCGCCCGCATCTGCAGTTACAGACCACATTTCTGATCAATAAAACAAGGTGCGTCGCAATGTCGCAGTATATAACCGACCGCCGGCAGCTGATGTGACCCCTGGCCGTCTGGATCCAAGAAGTGATCTCGTCTCCAACCACTCTGCTGGAACTTATACAACTGTCCATGGAAATGAATTTACTCCGTCGATTGGCTGGTCTGCAACTGTCAGGTGTGGAGTGAAAGCCAACTGGTCTCGTAAAGACGCTTCACACCTTGCAGATGTAAAGCTCATGCCAAACATTGCGGCAGACCTAGCTAGGTTGTTCAAGATACCTTGCACCATAAAGGATCGGCAGCTAGGACAGCAATATCATTTGCATATCTGGTATCTGAGCACCAACATCCCCAGAGGTGATGCCACTATGATTGTATTTCGACGAGGGCCTCCGAGTAGGTGGTCGAGGATGTGTCCCAAGATTATCCTGGCGCTAGTCTGATTGGACGGTAACGCCAAGTAGGCTGCAATCACTCATGTGCCAAAAGGCGCACGATGCGCTATGTCCCCGATGGCAGTGGCGTGGTTGACAATAATACGGTTGTGGAGCGATGCTTTCTCATGTCCGTTCATTCAGTCGCTTTGAAACTCAAGTGTTGTATCTGACTATGGCAGTCAGTTCTCCTCATCGGCGTTCATAGTTTTGTTGAGATTATGGTTTAATCTTCTGGCCATAGTTTAATCCACATTCGAACGGTCAGGCGAAACGTTCGGTGACACTCCAAAGAAAGCTGTAACATGCTTTCGAGGCATTACATTCGAAGGAAGCAGGAGGGGGGTGTTGAGATATTTCCAGGTTGCGCAAGCCTAGAGAGGGGCATTCAAGGTGCCAAGGCCGAGTCTGAACCACGGACCTTCCGGTCAATAAGTTCACAACAGAAATTCTACAGAGGTTTCTGCTGACAACGAGGGATGCCGAAACCAGATTCGTCTGATGAAGTATCACTAGCAGATACACCGCTCCGAAAGCGCTATGAAACTTAGACCAAAGGAAAGGCTACTAGGACGTCGTGCAGCGCAAACCCATTTTTAGTCCTCCATGAACAACTTAGTCTACATCTGTTTCATTTTCATGATACCCGCTTGCAGTTCGGAACTTCGTGTGCTGTTTCTCTATAGTTTTCGGTTGTGTGCATATTCTTGTAACGATCATAATTTGGATTCTTTCTCGAACATTCGGCACAAGGTGTTGTCGTATCGTCAACGGTGGCTTTTTTCAATTGTTATACGGCTAGCATGACGTAGTTAGTGGGTTACATACCCGGCCTGTAAATGTTAGTGCCACTTGTTGCACTGGAGTCACAGAGGAAGAATAAGGGACAGGGAACCACGGAAAGACCGCATACCCCTTCGGTGAAGGTTCGCGTTGATTAGCGACTACGTAGTCGCTGCTGTACAGCAGTAGACACCTTAGTTGGACAGGTACCCATCGCATATTCAGTGCTGTTCAAACTGACCATTATAAGAACCAAATCCGGCGAAAAAATCAGCAGATCTTGTCCCCGAACTGAGCGATTTGAGTCTGGAGGTGCTAATGGACACCACCGATCTCGGCTCCGCTGTGAAAGCTCCGTCACACCACCAGCCCAAGCATACACTATGACAGCGACGCTGAACAGGTAGAATCCGAAATCCAGCGAGGCCACTGGAAGTAAACCCTGAAGTCGAATTTACAGCAAGTTTCCGGAAGAAGGAATCTTACACCCAAGCGGCCTCGCCTTTCTCAGCTGCGCGCGGCAACGGCCAACAGGCTTAACTCGCAGATGATTGGCCACAGAAATGGGCCATTGAGCGGTTGGGCATCAATTAGGATTTGGATTGATGGAAATAGTGTACAAAATGGGAGTCCATTTCGTCTCTTTATTGTGAAACTAACGACGTTCTGTCCTTCTCCCAGTGTAGAAGTTCGGGATGCGAACCAGTTTTAGGACCGTCCAGTTTATTTTAGGTGGCTAAATACAGCATCCAGGGGTCAGGAGAAGTCCTATGTAGATGCGAATTTGATTAGCTTACTTCGTACAAGTTTGGTTGAGCCATCAAAGGAGAGACTTTCTGAGCTATTCAACTCACTAAACATAACCAGCACTCTTTGGAGGGTCGAAAAAAGTTTGAAATTAGGGCGCACAGCAGACGAACTGTCTAATTGTTATGCTGCCTTCTGGGGAGAAGCTCAAAGAAGTTGTGTTGGCACACCACGACATGCAAGCATTACAAACTGAACGTACTCTTCTTGAATGATTTGCATTTTGCATCTAGTCACGTGTTGTAGTGGACGTTTACACTCCACCTGGAGCTGGAGAGAAAGCCCGCCGTGTTTGGCCGGTTCTTGATCTCGGTCAATAAGTATCTTCGCCAGGCAAGATAATTCGAACTTAGAAGCCAATAAGGAACCCTCTGCGCCCCTTTAGTCAGAAAAATATGGAAACACTCACCAACTCAGTTCAAACTTCAAGTGACCAATTGACCTCTCATCAGCAGTCCAAACGTATAACCTTGGGGTTGGCATGATTAGCACTGAAGAGATCTCGCTAAATGTGTGCCTATGAAACCCATTCAGCGATCCTGGGCAGCCTCCATTACAGGATCTAATGAATTCAATAGATTTATACACCACCAGAAGGTAGATGGCATGTGGGCCTTCCGGGTATCATAGGCAAACTTGGGACACGTTAGCCAGCATATGTGGTGCTTTCTTACGGGAGTTTCCGGCGGCTTCCAGGCGTTTCAGATTTCACCACAGTAGTAACGTACAAAAAGCGGCAAACGACCTCGGGACTTGGAAGGCGATGTTACTAGACGTGGTGTACTTGTGGTAGTTTAGCTGCCGGCGCTACTGGATAGGTTGAACAATCGCTACGCGATGGCGCTAGTTTCAAGCGTATTCGTTCATAGAACAAGGTGTACCCTGCAAGAGGCAGTACTTCATGAGAATTTCCGTTCAGATATCTACCAGAGGAAGCCATTGTCAACAGGGTTCATTTGGAGTCAGATGTCTGGTGTAACCAAGCCCGACTTGTACGTCTAATACAGTGACTCATAGGCGGTCCCAACAGTTGTGACTCGAAGTCCAATAGTTCAAGCAGTGAACGACCACCATTTATGGGAAGGAATTCTGGGTAAATACTAAAAGCAGGGCGACATAACCACCCATGACCTGATGGAGGCATGTTTGGCGTAAAAATGCGCTGTTGTGATAGCTAATCTATACACGAATTTACTGCTGCGTCTGGGCGAGTATTACCCTTGTTCGCACCATTGCTCTTCGAGTGAACAGATGGGCGTAGTTACGGTGTTATTCAGAAACTTGGGAAAATAAGGACTAGGAGAACATTGCCACTTAAAACCGCATCCCTTTGGACCTAATTAAGGTGAAAGAATTTATAAAGAGAACTTACAGAGAGCTCCCTGTTTTGGGAGCACTCTCCGAAATAAAAGACGGTTGTCTAGTGTAGTGGTCTGACTTCCCAAGAGCTATTTTACCAAGAGTGTGTTGCAAAGAAATAAAAATAATAACGTTAGATTGAGTATACAATAATAATGAGGTCAGATGGAGCAGATTCACTAACAACTGTTCTCTTTAAAATAGTTCGACGTTGGCCCTGGTCAGAGAATAAATAAATAAAATTAGTCATGGTTTCCTGGGGGGTTTCTGGTAAACTTTGCTCACATATAATAAGATCCAAAAATAGGTCGAAATGTTTTGGTACCAGAGTTAGCACATAAAACTCGCGAATGACCGTTGTAAGAGCAAGCGAAACCAGAAGAGGGAGTTGAAGGCACGTGACCACGTTTGTATGTCGTGAAATTCTACAAAACACTGCACTAGTAAAATCGCGCCCCCTGAGATCAAAGATGTCTCCACCATATTACCACCTCAAGACGGTTTTTGTAGTCGACAATCTTCGCAGCAGCTCGTTGATATGCTCAGAGGGCCACGTGCTTCTTGAGTCCGGAGTAGACAACTTATTTGGCATATTCAACAGGCTTTCTGACGTAGGCTACACAGCGTATTTGAACGTCGAGGCGAGAAATACGTTGAAGTTTCACCGAATCGTTTGAGAAACAACGGCTGCCTTTTGAGCTGATTTTTCCTGTTGGTGTTGGGGAAACATGTCTGAAGACAGCCAGATACCCGAAGCTTTTTTGGGGTGAAGCTTCTTGTTGTGTTCTGGTCGCTTCTCACCATGCAGGGCAAGGCGTCCACTGACCATTCTCTGAAATGAGTTTGGACACCTTTTGTTATACAGGAGAATTTACCGGTTCACTGACCGCTGCCTTGTGGGGTCAGCGCCGATTCTGAGAGCACTATGGAACTCCAATATTCTAGGCCGTCCGCAAGAGGTTGACAGGGATCCAAAAGCGCATCCGTAAAGTATTTGACGTAGAGCAGAAAGGGTATTAGCCGTAAACGGGAACCCTGAGGAGCTCCAATAAAGACTAGTTCAGAAAAACAGCAGGTTGATTCACTTGAAAATTAAACCGTAGTGTAGAATAAAAGTGGCCCAATTCATTAAATCTCGCCCATCTCCTCAATGAAGAAATCATCTAGAGCGAACATGAGACGTCTTCAATCCAACAATCAAACTCAGCAAATAGAAAAAGGTGTAGAGTTTCTCCTTAAATTATAAAGAAAGAAAGAGTTGAAGAATATGGCGACATCTATGAGTCCCTTGTCTGTTGCTTGTGGTAATTTGACAGTGAACGCGAGCACGTTTCTTACTCAAGAACGGCTTGGGAGGAATCCATGTTTAGCCTGGAATATCAGGTTGCTAGTAGCGAGTTGATTTCGAATGACTTGCTTCAGAATGCGTTCCATTCTCTTCAAGGTATGCTAGCAATGTCACTGGACCAGTGCCTACCGGACGATAAGCGGTCTTCAGATTTTGGCCTGATTTATCACTCACTCACCTTCAGGCAGAAGGAAGATTGCCTTCGTCAAGTGACTAATGAGGTATCGGGTTGAAATATTCTACTAAGCTGATCGGTGTCTTTCAAGTTTTTGGGTGGAAATCACGTGACCCCGAAGACCTGAATAGGAATTCATGAAACTTTTTATCCCCGAACGCAAGTTGAATGGAGGCTGCTTGTAGTACTGATGTGCCAACTTTGGATATAACGTTGTCACGTGGGCAGAATACAAACCTGTTTGTTGTTTTCCGCACTGCTAGGATAGCACTCTTCAGGCACTCCTGTGCCCCCGTTTCTGATTCCTGAGAAAAATACCGTACTTCAAGGAGGTATCTAGGCTAATATTGTGTAAAACATAGGGAAACTCGGGGTTTGTATCGTTAAAGAATGCTGTTTAATTGAGCTTGGGGTTAAAGAAACCATTCTCTGCCGATCTTTGTTTGTTCATGGAACCCTTGGTAGCGGCTTGCAGGGCATTCGAGATACCAAATCATGCTTTATTCGTTAACATAGAGTAGCGCTCAGCAACAGGGGCAGATGGGGAGACAAAGTTTTAATGTGTATAACGAAGCAGAGGGATCCCGAGAAAGAACGTAGGAAGTTTTATTCCACCCAGAAGTTTCAAAGATAAAAGCACTGTGCGTCTAATGTGCAGCAACACATTTTCAGCACGTCTTCAGCTTTGATAAGGCCTCACTCACCAGGCAAAACACCGAAGATCTCGCCACGAGTTGGAAATCCTGCGGATAGCCCCCTTGGCTTCTTTTTGCATCTAACTGCCAACCGACTCTACATCACTTGCAAGTGCGCAATTCTTGCGCAACACAAGCTAGCTTACTTTGGAAACATGGCCGCTGACCATCTTGAGACCGCCAACAAGAGTTGAAAATGTAAGTTCACCACTCCGACAGCATGAAGCGCGCCATCCAGAAAGTCTCCATGAACGACTCACACGGGGGTACGAGTTGCACAACACTTACCACGGCGACCGGCGAGAAATCTAGGAAAGATGCAGCTGTGCTGTCCGCGTGGTTTAACACCTGCCAACCTGTGCCGGCAACCAGGTTCTCAGAAGCATTATCACATGCACAACCTAATTGAAGTCTACCACGCCGATTGCTGCCAACTAAGGCGGGGTCGTTAATAAGTGTTAATAACGCAAACGCAAGCTGCATGGAGCGCCCAGCCGCGCAAACACAGATGACGTTGGGCCGCCATCTGAACGCCGCTCTATACAGTAAGCCCTCGGTGATGGCAAACAGTCACCCCAAATCCAGGTGGTGGTCCCCTCTGGTCTCGATGAGCTGCCAAACTACCCTGTTGTTTGCTCGTGCCCACGGGACCAAATAGCATACTATGGCCACTCACACGATTGTGCTGCTAAATGGCAGTCTGACTTGTGGGCTGCCATGACTGTTAAGGCTATACCGGTCGAACTTGCATTCCGCAAGTTTAATTCATACCCAAAAGGCAAACCGATGACAGCCAAACGAACTGTGATAAACGCTAAGGGTTTTCATGACGTCGTTTAGTATGGGTCAACTCGCCGAAACTTGGAATTAATGAGATTTAACATAGAGGTCACAAAACCGGATACCTCAATTGGCATGTCTCCTACAGGTTGGGACATAAACCGATTATTATCATTATAAATAAGAATCCGCTCAAGTAACCATTCCATGTTTTCCGCATTTTTTCCGCACCTCTAACGAGACAGGTTTGACCCAAAATACCCCTTCTTTTAATTCTTCTCTACGGCGCCATCGATTGCCTACGATCCTCGAATCCTGGGGAGCAAGTTTAGCATGCTTAAGCTAAGACGCTCTTACTACTGCTTTGTGCACACTTCTCATCAGCCCTGGCTTCGTTTGCGCCTATTAACACCCACGCCCGCCGCATTATTTTGGATATACTGTCCATCAACTTTACACCGCTGCATCGAAGTTCAAAGAGGTTACCTCGACAAGACGGTCTTATAATTTTCTGGCACCAGCGCGGCAGATTGAGGACACCATCGGCTATGATGATAAAGGGCCCTCTTTGGCTACTGGATTAGCTTATCATGCATATTAAAGGCATTATACTCAGCGGTGCGCATGACTTTTGGCCTGGAAGTTACGATTAGTAGCCAAGGTTAACAACAAGGCACGCAGTTAGGCTGATGTATGACTAATTTTGTGGCGGCTGTGCTGTCCTTTGTCTCTTAGTTTACTGACCCTACGCATTCTACTGCAAGGAATCTCCCACAAGAATGACTGCAACTGACATGTAAGCCTTCCGGGAGCGCCGCCTTATCTCACCCAATCTGTTAGATCGAGCAAGAAGAATGGACCCATAAGTCTTTGAAGTTCTCTCCTTGGTGAGTTTTCCATTTAAAACAGCATAAAAAGTAATCCAGGTTTTGAAGGACTGCGTGGACTGGTAAACTTTTCAAATTTCTGTGTTTATGCTTCTTAGGCAAAGCAGTATTTGCTGCTTACTTGTAGTATGCCCAACTTATTTTCGCCGAAACTGTGAAGTATTCGAAGTTGTGACTTTTACGGGGAGTTGGTCCACTCCATTTGCACCTTTCGCTAATATTTTACTCATAGCAGTTTGTTTAAGTGAGTGGAATTTCAAGGTCACTATCCATCACCAAGTCGCAGTATGTTACCAGCTTACGAGAGATAAAACACGAAAGCGCGTTTTATCATATTTTGGCGTTCTTTAAGAATGAAAATAACAGCTATAGACTGTCCAATGCGAATTCCACCCGGGAAAATCGGTCACTGACGTTCTTTTGCTTCATACTCCCCAGAGTTAAAAACTGAGTTAATCATGTTCAGCGAACTTCGTCGCAACACGTTTTCTTATGGAGCTCAGCTTCCATTAAGTACAACACTGTCAGACGATAGCATAAATTGTTCAGTGGAAATGCGACGGTCACCTCTGTGAATGATTATTTTC
The DNA here is from genome assembly GCA_003604175.2 of Clonorchis sinensis. Lineage (NCBI taxonomy): Eukaryota > Metazoa > Platyhelminthes > Trematoda > Opisthorchiida > Opisthorchiidae > Clonorchis > Clonorchis sinensis. The sequence goes on from CM030369.1 coordinate 215,637,292, forward strand.
CTAAGATATGCATAACTAGCCTGCGGACAATACAACCTCAGGATGCAACTGTACGTAGATTTCCAACATAATGGTATCGTTTCTAGTAGGAATATGACTCACCATAGGTGGAATACGCCATAAAGCCGTAATCATCATAACGGTAGCTGTTGTCACCCTCCTCGACTACTAATCGGAATTGCTAGACCCGTGTCCATGTGCGACGCTATTATGAGGCCTCACCTATACGCGGTAACCCAATTCGACGGCTAACGACGGTCTTTTGTACTCATAACTGTAAGCGTTGTCATTTATCTCGCGTGCTTATTGTAACTGCTAGACCCATACGATGCTGCTCATGGGGCCTCACTTATGCCCAGTAACCTGATCCAATGACCAACGACTGTCTCCCATACTCATAACTGTACGCGATATCGCTTATCTTTGCTAACTTTAATAAACACCAGGCTAGTATCTATGTGGACCAGGAAAAATAAGGCTTCAACTATGCTTGATAGACGGCTCGTCATACTCAAATGTACTGGGTATCGCCTAACTTGGCTACTATCGTACCTGCTAGGCCCGTGTCCATGTGCGGCGTCGACTATGAAGCATTGATTGTGCGCGGTAACCTAATCCGTCATACTCGTGACTGTACGCTTTGTTGCTTATCTCTGCTATTCAAGATGAAAATCAGGCCAGTATTCATGCGAACCGATAAATATGAGGCCTCAACTACGCACACAAAACTAATCTAACAGCGAACGACGGACGTCTTACTCATAACTGTACGCGATATCGCTTATCTTTGCTAACTTTAATAAACACCAGGCTAGTATCTATGTGGACCAGGAAAAATAAGGCTTCAACTATGCTTGATAGACGGCTCGTCATACTCAAATTATGCTATCCTAATCTAACGGTCAACGTAGGTTCGTCATACTCATAACTTTAGTCGATATTGTCTATCCTGGCTATTTATCGTAAATGCTAGGCCTGTACCTATGTGCAACCCCCAATGAGTCCTCAACTATGCCCAGTAGCCTAAGCCAATAGCCAACGACGGCCAGTCACTCTCATAACCGTACTCGATGTCGCCTACTGCGACTACTTATGGTAACTGAGGGGCCCGTACACATGCTCGTAACTAACGAATGCCGCAACTATACATAATAGACTAGTCCAACGGCCAACAATAAAACAGCCCGTACTGCAGCGTGATTCACACGTTTCTTGATATTAAGAGATACCAATCTCTGCACTTCAGCAACACTCGGTTTGGGCGCTCTGTTCGCTGTTATCCACTCCAACCAATAAGTGATTTACTTCTCCCGAGATCCTCAAACGGATCAGAAAAACACCTGCGATCTTACATTGGCTTCGTCCCAACTCTGCGACTCCCCTTGGCCAACTCAAAAACCCCGCTGCTCACAGAATTGCACATTCAAGCCAAATTACCCCAGGCATCACGTCCGTTAAGGGGCTGTCCAGAAACCGAAGTATACCAGTGCAATGATGGCATGGCAGTGCCATACCCAGTTTGATAGCACACCCGCAACTAATCCCTTCCTACTCTTGAGTGTCCCCCACTCGGCCCATTGCCTGCAACTGTTTTTCTGAATGAAATCTTATGATCATGCCTGACGGTATGCCACCCACCAGTTGTGAGTAAACATTGTGCCATCAGCCGGGTCGCCTTACTTGCTGCATACAGCAGGGCGGGTAAGCGAAAACATGCTACTGCTGACGCCTCCCTTCTTTAAAACGAATACCAACGGAACCACGAAAACCCATCGCTCCAGATGCTGCAGAAAATCGGGTAACTTGGAACTTATCCGTCAAGTAAACGGCATGCATATATAGTGTTCCATTTTGGAAAATCATCGTCATCATCACCGTTACTAGCAGTAACGGCAGGTGAGAAAACCGATACTTCACTACCGTACAACCGTGATTTATTTGAAAGCCTTATTGTGAAGAAAAGAATAAAGGTGGAATGGGAAGGGACTAAATGCTAGCTTACTATAATCATTCCGAGGTTCCTACACCTCCAAACACTCAGGCAATCTGTGTAGAAACTGGCAACAAGATCGCCACTGACATCGGTTGGCAGCCATATCTTGCAGCGTCTCCAACCAGGCGCAGTGGGGGTCACGCGGTCCCCATCCTGGAAGGCGAGTAGCACCGACAGCACCCAAACGTTTCGTGATTTCTTTCATACCCTTCCGCCAGGTCAAGGGTCGGCCACCTCTTTGCATCCGCCACTCTGAATTGGGCATGGAAAACTGCACTCTCTTAGGCAACCTATGGTGGGGCATCCGCAACACATGTCTCAACCAGCGCAGCATCTGGTGCTGGACACATTCTTCAACGGGTGTACCCGTTGCACAACCGAAAACTCGTTGCTTGTTACTTCGGACCACAGTCTAACTCACCTCATATTGCATTCTAGCAGACTTTCTGAGACGTTTCCCAATTTGAGTCCCCAGTATAGATACGGTTGTCCCCGCCTGAATGACAGCAATTAACCACCGTGCGCCCTCGATGGACCTAAGATTATCCTTTACCCGTGCTGGTCTTAATTTGTCACGATTCTTTGGCGAATCCTAACCACAGTGACAACCCTAAACGACTCACATAAGAAGTTTATGCACGGGGCTATCCATGGACCCAAGTACGGCGTCGCGATGACGGCACCGCGGCTACCATACCCAGCCTGATGGCTTGCCCGTGGTTCACCATATCCCTAATACTTACCGCCTGGAGGTGTTACGTGCACCCACAAGACCGCCCATATGTGTTTAATTTGTGCTGGGACTTGAAAGTACTGGACACCTTTTGTGCTGTCCACTTGTTGTGCCCATAAACACTAGTTCTCCCAACATTGCCTTCGATGGTTTGGCATAGCCTTGCGCCCGTTATAGCGTCTACTGTCCATCACAAAAACAAAAACTTACTAACTGTGACGAATCCCTTGGCGTTGTTCGGGAGGAAGCCCGCCACAACGATAAAAGAGTTTTTATATGCAGATCGTGAAAGGCCGCTCAACTTTGAGTTTGCGCCGAAGTAGAGGGCGTAGTAGTTGTTCTTATCGTTTCGAATTTATCTCCAAATGCAGTACGAAAGAAAACACGTGAGGAAACCGAGTCTTCAACAAATTCCCCACCGTCATCAGAGAGATATCTCGCTCAACCATTGGTAGCCATTAGAATATGAATTCTGCGCCCATGTTGGACCTCGAGTACGTTTAAACAACTTCCAACAAAACTGAGGCCACACGGGGAGACCTTAAGAAACCGAATAAATACCACCAAATGGTGGAAATTTATGTTAAATTTTCCCACTTCCGAACTATGGTTTCACAGAAATTTTGGGTGTGCATCTGAAGCTTGGCGCGGTATTTACCTACGGGTCGGTGACGTTTAGTGACGTGAAAACTTGCTCTCCCAAACAAACGGCTATGGGCAACATATCACTAAAATGCGCAGTCAGACTAGGCCACCCCCCCCCCGTAAAATTCGTTACAGCAAAAAACCCCGCAGTTTTGGAGGGGCAAATGATGGTTTGCTTCTGGTGCTCGGAGCTGGTGCGTTAAGTCTTCAAGGATGAGTCTGTGAGTGAATCCACTTTTTTGAGGGCGAAACTATTTGTTAGATAGGGGAACATGGTCACTGACGGTGGTTAACGGGGAACGACACACAAGAACTATTAGCGGAACGTTCCTTTCTCGTAGCTTGATTGATCTGTGATGAATCCACAAGCGCACGAAACGGAGGTATGGCTGCTAAGAGCGGAGACAGGGGATCCCGAGCAATGATATAATGACAGCCTGTTCGATCTCCGGAATTTTCGGATCACTGGAAGCCATAACACAGCGATGGAAGTCCGAACTCTTTTGTTTTTGGCTTACCCAGGTTGACTATATGATAGATCAAAGCTGCTTGATGTCCCGTACCTCAATCGATTTGTCGTAAGTGCAAATAATTTATTGCCTTCTCGTTTGCTATCCTGACCTTTTTGTTGATGCTGAGAAAAGGCAAAATGGGGGCACAGGGTAAAACTCGGACTGTAGTTGTGGGGGGACTGGAGTTGGAGTTGGAATCAAGGCAGGTAAAGGGTGGTTTCGCTGGCATGTAGTTGAGAGCATTAATGCACCCGAGATGGATCTACTACTGTTTAGAGGGCACTCAATCATTTGGTAGAGTAGGCACATGCCAGTCGCGCAGTGGGTCTTCACGTAGAATGCTCAGACAAAAGGTGAGGCTTGACGGTCAGGATTAAAGCTGAATGGGCAGTGTGCCTTATCATGTCCTCCTCTTTTCAAGCTGCGCCTCCTCTCATTCAGAAATATCGTTTTTCAGGCTGTGAAAGCAATGAAATATCCTCCGGGGATTACCCGCCCTGATATTTTGAATGTTGAGAATGCTGGTGAGGTGTACGCAAGCAGAATGTGAAAGGAAAGATTCGGGATCCGGGGCGTTACAGTAAGTGTGAGGCTGCTTCATAATGATTGACTTCCCAAATTGTGGGGAACACGGCAGTTGAGGCAGGATTGGGATGTATATAGTGAATTAGACAATGGAGGCAACCCTACGGGCTCATATATGGGTTAAGTGCAGATGAGTGAGGAATTCGGTCCGCAGATTCAGTTCTTCTATGTACTATGTTAGTCCAGGAGGTTGGCAAGAACACGGCTATTTGTGGGACACTTTCGAGGATAACTGTCACGAGAAACCTGGTGCTCAACTCTATGGCAGTAGTCAAGTGCAGGACTCGCCTTTGCATGCCTCCGATGTGTGAGTGCAGGAGACATGGTAGGGATAGGCGAGGTTACGAGGGTAAAGCCGCACAATTTGCCAAACACGAACTTCAAAGAGTGAGAGCTCTATCTGTTTCTAAGGTGGCATAACCGCAGCTCTACTCATATAGCATGACGGTTTTTATGTCAACGATGAGGCCCAGCAGCGCTGTAAGAGACTTCCGACAGGTTTGATCCTCATATTTTGGCAGGTACAGACGGTTGATTCGTCACTCAAATCAACGGCATAAATCTAGATTTCGTTCTATTGTTTGTGAATCTTTTGGAAAGGGGAATGTATCTCGCTGCAAGCCATTAAGCGATGAGTATCTCTCGGCAGGAGTATGATGAAGCTGGGAGCAACTTGATTTTAGATGATGTTTGGGTTGGATTGTCCTTAACGTCTGCGTCAACGGTTGGAGCAATAAATGCTAACCGACATAGTCGTGCGTTTTTGTGGTGGGGGATATCCGTGAGGATATCTGGGGGTCTACGGTGTACCCATGCTTTGACCCGTCAAACGAAGTACCGTGCGGTCATACAGATCTTTGGAAAAGCCAAATAATAAACTGTGGGACCACTCTTGACACAAATCACACTGAATCTCTTTGGTGACTATTTCGCCACAACCCTGTCCTACGCGGTTGCGTATTTAGCTGCGGTGGGTCATGGAATGATGGGTGATATGCAAGACACGATTCGCGGCTCGGTACCAGAAACCTTGTCCTAGGACAGATAGGTCAAACAGGTGTATGCGGAGACGGTTGGCCAGATCCAGATGATTATCGGTAGCTAACGGAAGTCTCCTGGTGACCAGCAAACCGACGAAACAGCCTTAGAATTCGCAGTAGCTGGCTTCAAAAGGTCTCTAGGTAAACCAATGGATTGATCTGACCGCCGTAAAATGCGCTCATCATTATTGCTTAGTGAACCTAGAGACTTACTCTTAGTTTGTATCTTGAGCTTTTTCCTCCGGTGGTGGCTTCATTCTTTCAAGATTGCGGTCTCCTTTGTGTCTGCCTTGTCCACTAACTGAGGTTGACGCCCGACGTCAATCCTGTTGCTCTCAAGACATTTGGGCCTTTCAGGCCGGGACTTCGGTAACATTTTGGCTGGGATTCGTAACCTGTGCATTCATGTTTCTACGCTCAAAGTGATTGAACTGCGCACTGCAGCCCCCTAAAGCACTGTAGGTTGACTAAAATATAAAATCTGTCGGGTGGGTGGCAACTCACGAGATAATGCTGAGAAACCAATGATTTAATGATGGATGACATACCCCAAAACCTCGCCTTCATGGAGACGCTCAAGTAAATTACGAAACAACGCGGAAGTCGCAGACCAAAAGACAAAATGTGGTGGCTCTTAAAGCCGCGCGTGATGAATAAGTAGGCTAGAGCTGTGGCTGTGCAAAAGCACTCACTAGCTAGCCAGTGAGCTGTCAGCTTGACGGCAGAAGGTTGGGTAAATGAGGTCGTCGGCGAGGAAGCAAACAACAATTCGAGAACACAAGTGAGTGTGCATGCACGAATAGGTTAGCAAAAGGTGGAACAATCAAGTCAGCTGGGTCGTAAGCCGAATTATGTGCAAATCAAGCCCCAATATGCGTGCAGATTCAGGGAAATCTACGAAGACCAAATAGCTCGGCACGTTATCTGGTACAAAGAGCAAATTTTCGGGCATAAAATCGAAATTTACAGAAAATTTTAACCCGCCTGTAGTTTTTCTCTACTCTCCACTAAAGACCACTGGGAGACGATCAAAATGGATGGGTTTGGTTATACGAGAATTTGTCAGGTTACGTGCATCTGCAACCAATTCAAGCAGACGCACGTACTCTTCAGTTCCGTCGTCAGGCTGTGACCATCCACGACTCTTAGTTTCCTCTAAAACTCAGCTCTTTCGAGCAGACAAGACATAGCTTGGGCTACTAGAGTAGGCCACTGCAAGCTACATGGAAAATTCACAAATCACCTAACCCGCTCATTATAATAATCAACCACTCCCCCTTACTCTCCTGGTTGTTGAGCCGGTCTTCTGCTCCATCGGTTTTTTGCGCCTGGCTCCGGGAGTTTGATCGCCGCCTGGCCCCAACAAGTATAGATTAGTTTCTTACGCGCTAAACAAGTGCCACATAAACTAAACCCAAGGCATGGTCCCAAACCGTTTGTCACGTCAACAACTCTAGTTCTCTAGACTGACACCTCTCTGGCACCTTTTCAAGATATGCTACTAGTTCCTTGGCTACGGTAGACAATAACCAGCACCCATCCTTTGACATGCCAGCCCTCAGGAGGTTCGATACACGCGGCACATTGTGAAAACCTTTTGTGTTCTTCGTTTTTGGAACCACCATTCCAGCTGTGGCTGCTTTGCATACCCTTTACGAATGGCCTCAAAGATTCACTTCAAAACCACGTATAGCTTCGAATGACTTCAGATTCACCCGCCGCTTTAAACTGGCTTTAAGTTGCCATGGTTACTTGGCTAGTCTTGATACCAGTAAATGACTCTATTCGCTTTGCTTAAGACGGTCGTGTATGGGCTATCCACTTTACAAATTTTGGTAGCATATTTACCACACCGCAACTTTAATGGCACGGTTTGCCCGTTGTTCGTCATGCTCTGACGGGTGCGTTGTGGCTGTGGTATTTCTTATCTAGGCGACTTACTTATGTGCATGTACATACACCTGGAGTTCTCCCCTACCAATTTTCTTGCTCTGCTGAACCTATGAACCGACTCCAAGTTTCTGGCTCGTTACATTCAGCGGTCCTGTTCTTTTCCGACAGTAATGGCTTTCTACAATATCTGCCTTATATATGCTCACATTTTTGTAACGGTTATCAGCCTCGGTTAAACAGCGCCATGAATGGAATCATTCCAACATACTGCTCTCTTCTCTTTGTCTTCCCTCCTTCTACCGTACACCCAGTGTTTTTCCAGGTTAGTCCAAAAAACGCAATACTTTTGGATAACAAGAAATTGCTCGCGCCAGTTTTGGCATGCACTTGTTTTTAAGTAACTGTTCCGTTTTCGCGTGCTTCTGCATGCCAGCGACTATTCCGTTCTTTCATTATGTTGTAACTACGATCGTTATGAGCCCCCTCTAGCTGGAACCAAACACCATTTCTCTGTGCGATCCTCATCTTTGGACTGTTCTGGTTTGTGCAGCATTTTGTTCGTGCAGTGACGGTTTGAAGGTATTCCGTTTAGGACTGGAAATATTATTCTTCGGTTACTAAGGGTGAGTCAAGGTAACTTTTCGCAAAGCGATGGTGACTTTGATTCTGATGCACTTATACTTGATGATTATATTGCAACCGAAAGAAAGCTCAACCCTGGTTGTAGGGCGAAAAAAATGCTCTTGGATACTTTACACTACTTTCGCTGTTTAAGTAGTTCAAATAATTACAACTAGAATGCGACGGTTCGGCGCGCAACCGGTGTGAACCTAGTGCACCGTCATACCAAACAGTATCCCAGACTTATTTATCCACATTTGGGCTACGCTTCTTTCCACCTACATTTCTGGTCTCTTACAATCTAGCAGTCCGACAAATGGCTTCCGCAGCTGTTCCTTTTCACAAGAGCAGGTAAGTTTAAAGTCCCGGCAGACGAAGCAACCCAACTGCACGCCGTAACCGGCCTGGACGCACGTACTCAAAAAGACTAGACTTTGCGCTCATAAGTCACGACCGTACTGGTTCATAGCCGAAGGCGGCTAGCTTGTAAGCGCCAAAAAGCCGACTCATCCCGATCCTTGTGCTCCAGATACCTTTCCAGGCGGCAATAATAAACAACCTACGGTCCCCAAGGGCCTTGCATTTACCTTCGTTCCGAATCCTGCTTAACACATTTCTATCGTCTGGAACTCTCCCGGAAATCTAAACGGAGTCAACATCTATTCCATATTTAAGGAATGAAGCCAAAGTGACTTTTTAACTTACTATTCAATAAACCTTACAAATGTACTTTGAAATCTGACGAAGCAGTGACCAGGCCATAATTTACTTTCTTCCTCCTAAATTATCGCAACCTCCAATCCAACTTGTAGTCATCCTATCTTTTTCTTCTTCCTAAATTATCGCATCCTCCAATCCAACTTGTAGTCATCCTATCTTGCTCGCCGTTGACGAACCAAACCCTTCCTTGTTCTTGTTTCACTAGTGCTGTAAAATCAGAAATTGATGTGTTCTGTATTTGTTTCGAGTGGGCAAAAATTTTGGTGGAACTCTACGCAGGTCCCCGGATGTTAGTAGTAGCTTTCTAGCTTCCTTTCCGAATGCTCACCGGGCTTCCAAATCAAATGTACTTACTATGTCCGGATTTCTGTCCCCTCCATGAAGTTCAATCGGAATTCTTTGAAGATCTCTCCTTGTACCTTGTGCCCTCACTATCTTCAAAGTTTTGCCCTTGCAGCTGCTACATAGTCTAACGACATGACGCAGCAAAACAACTGTTCCGAGGACTTCACTCAACACCAAGAAACAGAAGACTGATATTCACAGCGCACTTTTCGTGTCTGAGTGCTGCCAAGTGGTACAAGTCGTTCTTTCTCTCTTTGACGAAAATCACAAGGATTTATGCATCCCAATTCCCATGAACTTGATTCCACTGCGTTCATGATCCCATTCCTTGGTAAAAGCCACTTTTGTTGTCCGTTCGGTTCGACATTCCTTCCTTAATTGCGTTTGGATCACTTCACTAGCAACCGACTGTTGTTAGAGCGGCCCCCTGACACTGATTTTATTGGTTGGGGGCGGTTGCCAGAGTTACGGAATTCACATTCGCATCGCTTTCGTTTAAACAGCTTTTCTCTCATCCTGCAGCAGTGATTCTGGTGAATCCGCCACAACGCGGGAGAAGCACTGGAATCTGCTTTCGCCCTTATTAGATTGCATCAGTAGAGCGTGTCCTTGGCCACGCCAGGAATTGTATTGCGGAGATCTGGCCTGAGAGATCAGTGTGTTACGACCACTCTTGCAGTACACGCGGATGCACCTTGGTTAGAACGTTTGGACAATTGGACGAGCTTAGGTATTCACTTAGAACTGGTCCAAATTGTCCATCAGGTTTCAAGTAGCATGACACTAACTTACTGAACATTTCTGACATTCGACTGATACAAACAGGGGGTTACTGGATCGGCACTCTAAAAGTAGGGCACAGGAACCCGGTCCCTCAAGCGTGAACACGTTCGTCTGTTCAGAAGTGATAATCCAAATGTTTCCGATAGCAAGCTAGCCTCAGATGTCAAGTACCCGGGATTCAAACTCCGGGCACGGCCAGGTATTAATTGTTGGTCTGTTCGCCGAGCTTGGCAGTTGGATTGCAAATGTTTCATCACCAATCGAGGTGACATCATCAGTGCGGGGTTGAGTGGGTCACCTACTAAACAACAATCAATCAGCGCACCCGAGCTACCTATATTCCACAACACTTAGTTGTGTATGTGCATTTGAGCGAAATCTTGCAACATCTCCAAACTAGGGCGTGTCCCAATAGCCGTGGCTCGTTTGGTGATAGAAGACCCGGTGGCTGTTGATCTGTTCACAGATTTTAGTAATTGGATACAAAATCAATCAACTAGTCATCATCAGAGTGCGACTACATGATTTCTCGTCACATCGCCATCCCGTGTTTGTGCAGATTCCACATTGGTTAAAACAACCAGTTGAGTGCCGTTTACCAATGTATTCACATTTTACACTACTGTGTCCCGTTTCTATCCCCACTTGTACGTAATAATGTGTGTTAATCACTCGGATTCGCCATCATCGCGTGGAGGAAACACAGGTAGCTATCTGGTTAACTAACTCAGTGGACAGTATAGCAAGTGAAAAGAGTGTGATCAGTTTCACTCAACTTTGGACACCGAGCCACATTCGAACCTACAGCTTCTCATTTACCGCTGATGTTTCAACAAGTGAAACTTAAGTCCGTAACGGTACTGATCAGACCTGCATCGTACAGTCAGGTAAGCGTACTGGCTTGCTGGAACGAAGTGCGTCAAAGCACGCGGAAAGTGCTGACTGAATCGAATTCACTTGTAAAATGCGGTGCACAGCGAAGCACATACTGACTGTTACCTAGGATTGTACTGTCACATTTGGTAGGTTGATTCTGGCACGGAGGATGAGTTGTAGAAAATGTGTATTCTCCTATTTTTAGAAACGATTTAGTTGATTGTGAGTAAAATCCTAATTTAGTTACAGCAGTTAATTTGCGGCAGACCTTGAAACTGGGGAAATTTCACATTATTGCGGGTTCAAGTGTTTCACCACTATTTCATATCCGGCTGAGATTCAGTAGGCTAGTCTATGTAACTAAATGTTGGTATCTCCTGATTCACTGTCCACTGCCCGTCAGGTACACGTTCAAGCGAGCATCTCCTGTTGCTTGGGGTAAATTGAGCGCTATTTTTGACGACATCCCATCGGTTTTGGCCACACTGAACTAAAGTATGAACGGGTCGAAGCCTCTAGCGAAGCTGTGGAAGGCGTAAATTTGACGACATCCATAAGTACGCCTGTATTCACCGAACCTCCGATTGGATGTCACTCATAGATGTCCAATTTTGATCGCCTTATTCTTGGCACATTTTTACTGGCCACATCACTATTTCCATTCCGGAAATCCCCCGAGCATGCACTACAATTAACCCTGAACAAATTCTCAACAACAAGATTTTATGAACTATTTTATGTACTACTCGATGTGGCGGGTTATAATCTGTACGGTTTGGGCTACTCCTGGTTATAAGTATTTTTCCAACCACCCTGCTTTAACACATGCGTTGTAGCATCGAGTCATCGTGCTATACTCAATTTGCAGCTGTGGGATTTTGCGGGATAGGTATTTTGTTCATATCCACACCACCCTCGTTTGAACGGTCATCCTCCTGTTCTGGCGTAATTATTCCGGTGAGTCCACACCAAAGGGGGGAAGCACTGGACCCGAGTTTTGCTCTTATTAGAGCTCATCAGCAGTGCATATCCAATGGCCCTGCCGGGATTTGAACCCCGGACATCTGACGTGCTAGGCGAGCGTGTTACCGCTACTCCACCAACGCACGTTGGACGCATCTGAGTTTTCACGTCTGAACAGGCGAACTTGTTCACGCTTGAGCGATGCGATTGGTGTGCCAGACTCATCCAACGACGACCCAGTAACTGTCCTGGTTGTGACGATCGATTGACCCTCCAGTTTCCTCGGATAAATTATAAAATGAACGGATAAGCTGTGAAAATCTAAAATCGGTTAAGTACAATCAATGGTCAACTGCCCAAAATTTTTTGGGCTGTCGTACTTCAGCACAGCTCCGAGTATATTGAGCACAATTTTATCAATGATACTCCGCTGGCCTAATAACGTGATATTGTATGATAACACGCAAACCGATAGTGGAAAAAGAGGGGAACCTCCAAACAAGATGGATGCTTTCGTGATCACAGACAACAAGTGTTGGCCACAGTTAAACAATTCGGAGGGGACTATGACGTTGTGACTATCTCAAGGTCACTCAGATCGATAATATACGACCCTAAGATTTGGTCGTCGTGTTTGCAAAAGTAAAATCAATATTGCAAACAGTGGATCTGGAATAACGACAAGGCTATTTGTGAGCAAGTCGTTAACAGTGGATCGAATAAAAGATTAGGTTGACCGAGATATTGAGCAAGATTTCATCTCATCATCTTGTCATCAATACTTGATGGATATCACCTGAGTGCGTAAGCGGTTAATAGTGCGTCGTACTTAAGAGACGCGAAGCGTTTGAGTGGCACTTCCTCATATAGATCTACACAAACTGTGTGAGCCTCCTATCGTTTCTCCTTCACTCATCAGTTTGCCTGATGTCCGGAAACCTGCATTTCACAAAACGGTTGGCTTAGGAGTTCAGAATGAGTTTTTATCCCTGGAGCTCTAATGTATTCATTTTAAACAAGTAGTTATCGAAGGCAAAAACTCACTCTGCAATAGATAGGTCACAGCTAGTTCGATCAGAGCTAAACTGGTCAACTCACAGTCCAGCAGGGCAAATTGGGTCGATATTGAAACACGTAAACACACAACGCTGCTTATACCTGACGATTAGCAAACTTAATTACGTATGCACGAAAGGATTTACATTTCAAATTACGAACAACTGAGATCTAACTAGCTTCACTCTGATTCGTTTTCTAGATTCAGGATGTGCTATGACATTGTATGGGGATTTAGTAAAAATAGATGAACGGAAGAAAAATTTTCGCAAATCGAGAATTTTATTTGGATGCCGCAAGGGATAACCACTTGGGGAAGGAAATGGTTACAAGGGCACATTTCCAAGACCCCAAAACGCGCTCTTGAGAGGAAACGGACCCCTTTTCTTGCAGGAAAATCGCATGATCGATACGATTTACACCCGCTTCTTGTAGACGATCGTCCCAGAAACCAACAGCATGTTTGTTGAAGCATCCGGTCATGTGCAGGCCCATCACTTGTTTTGTGTTTGATCGATGATTTGGTGAACGGAGAGTCCGGATATTGTCACTCTTCAGTTAAGTTGACAGTAAGAAGTAAGATTAACATTTAAGTGTTCATACTACCAGCAGGAAGGTTTTGTCGTACGAAATTTCCTGGAGTTTTGTGAAATACGCACTGCTTATGAGTCCCAATGAGGATAAAATAGCTATGCGGTGCTTGTCGGATTTTCAGCATAGACTGGTTTCGCTGACGGGAAAAATCCCAGGTTAAAAGTACAAAACCTCATTACGCCATAAATGACGGCGGCTCTGTTGGAAGCCAGTTAAAACTATGCATACTTCGCCGAAGTATGGCAGAACAGCTGTGCTCCTTGACCAGAAATCGTTTTGCAGAAGCTGAACGAAAGATGCATACTGAAAAGGGGGACCTTTTTTGGTAAAAATCACAGAAAATAAATCATTTACTGTCTAGGGTAACCAAAACATTTCGATAACTGAAACACGTAGTTATTGGCGTTTACTCTACGCTTTGTACAGCTGTTCACACCTACCTAGTCAGACGACTGCTGCGAACTTGAGATTTGCTTGGGATTTGATTGAGGTTTTACTATCGATTATTACACTCCGGGTCGATTACTCTGCTTGATCCTCACTATCTTTTGTGCTTGAAGTAGTACAGAGCAGAATAGACTATCTTCTTGTGCTTGAAGTAGTACAGAGCAGAATAGACGTGCGTTACCAGATGTCCCATTTCACGTTCATTCATCAACTGCAAACGAACAACAGCGTCAAATCAAGAGCTTGAAAGCCCGCTGCCGGTTTCGCTCCTTTTGATGCCCATAACAAGTCCCCGAACTCTGTAAGTTTTATTGCTTGCTTGGACACTAAATCGTACGTAGGTGGCCATAAATATTTATTTGTAATTTCGGTTGACATTAATGGGAAACCAAAATGAAATACGACTAAATGTTTGATTTATAGTAGGAGAGAGTCAGAACAAACTGGTATAAAGGATAGCGTCTTTTCTGGAAAAAGCAGCTCCAAGGTGCCGGAAACATTGAAAATAATCCGAAACAAAAGCACTATCTAATTAGCTCATTTGTTTGAGATCTCGTCTAGTAGGCCAAGACAGGATGAGACATGATTGTCCTGGTGACAGTGGGAAGGGCCAAGTAACTGTCGTTTTCAATGTTATGTGGGGGGTTTATGCTAGAACGGTTTGGCGGCACAAGATAAACCACTTAAACGATTCCATCGGGTTGATCCGGTGGGCGGTGAGGGTCAACTTAGCGGCGCTCGCAGTAGTCACGTGTCTGGTCTGTCTGGTTTTCGGACAACTTGGTCTATGATCACGAATTCCTCGTGTTTTACCGAGCGCTGACAATCAGATGAATAAAAAAGCTATGATGGATCCTTTAGGATAGGGTTAATGAATTAACCAATTATAAAAATGTACCATCACTTGTGCTAAACTGAACATTTGTTTAAAAGAAACGACCAAAGGACGGAAGCTATTTTGCATCTGAAAAACATGAGGACGTAGGTAAATTTTTGTCTGACTGATGAGCTTTAAAGAAATTTGGCAACCCTAAATTGTAGTTATTCAAGATGAAATTGGACAAATTTCCCATGTTTGGCTGATGACTGGTCTCGAGATATTTGTCAACCGATGAATACACTATTGAATTCGTGGTCCACTTGAGCGAAACAGCAGCCAGTCCTTAACCCTTTCTGTGAGTCGTAAGATGAAATATAAGAAACGCGATCGACAGTCCCATTGTCTTCCGCATTACCAGAATACAGTACTTGTTGAATCGTAACATTGCAACACCATGAAAGATTTTGGAGGAAATATACCCGGAGAACGAAGATCAACGGGCTGCATGAAATTCACTAGGCCGTAGAAAATAGTGTTTAGAAAGGGGTCATAGAATTCTTAGAAATGTACATCGGTCGTTTGAAGCATTACAGAAGGTATTTGGGGTAAACGGCGTTGATTAGTTTTTATTGAAGTTCGAATGCATGTGGCCATCCAGAAACTTGTCACCATCCAACTCTTATGAATGACAGCAAAGCTCTCCTTGACTACGTGCCCACAGCACGAGAAATCACGTGAAAGTTTCAAACAATTTTGAGGTGGTTGCACACGAGATCAATTGGTTTGGAGCATCACTGCAATGATGCCATAGTTAGCCCCAGTCATTCCTGAAATCCTCATTGTGAACCACAACAAGGAGATTGGAAAAACCGAATTCCGGGACATCTCACTGGATTTCTGCTGAAAAATTTCTTGAAGCTGGGCGTAGTTCCAAAGACCAAATACTATGAAATGGCCACATCTGGTTTTGTTCAGATTGAAGCCTTTTACGAGTCTGAGTAGGCAGTCTCAAAAAGGAGTAAAAAAATGTCCTTTTCTCCAGTTAGTTAATGCATGTACGCAAACCTAGTTAAAACACGTTTGTCAAAAGCACAGTTCACGGAACTTGTAGGGTTGAAAACGTGATTAACGTGTTACCTGAAGACGTATGAAGAGAACAACTTCCAGAAATTACTGTATGCAAATACACTTAAATAAACATGTGAGAGAAGATTACTGATCTAAGGCGTGCGCTATTCGGAGGACCAACATATTTTTGAGACGCTATACAGTACTCCCTTCATATAAGTAGTCAAGTGTCGTATGTTACTTGTTATGGTCCCCATAAGGTGTACGACCATTGGTAAATATGTGGAACTTAGAGCTGACAGTGTTGGCCATGGGGACAGAATATGTCGTTACGTCAGAGAAATCCATGTCATAGTTTGCTCTATTTGGGACTTTTCATTTAAAGATAGTTGGACTAAAGGGGATCGCGAATTGCTAGGAATAGAGCTCAACCATTATCAGGTGATTAAATTTCCCGAATATTTTCATCTCAAGGGTTAATCCAAAAACTCAGTTCTTTGCGCATTACGCGACTGTGTCTAGCGTTCCAGCGACGCCGCAGTAAAAGGCGAATCGGTTACTGAACGGTTATCACTGTTCATTGCGCGATCGATGCTGTGTTTTAATCGGCAAGAAATCCGAACTGGATTGGTTTATCAAGTCTAACTCTATAATTACTTGATAATTTCAACGAAAAATAAATCAGGAATATTTCACACTTAGGGAAATCATTTCGAGTTGGTTCACCGCCAAATTTTAGGCTGGGAACTAATCCTTGCAAAGGGAACTGAGTAAAAAACGAGCACAAAATAGACTGGATGGCAAGGAACCTATGCGTTTCGCGGCTTTTCTCATCGACCCACAAGTGACTTAATTAGCATGCATCGATAAACAGTTCTAAATTTTCGGAGAAAGTGTAATTTTTTAAGTTTCTTAAGAACTTAGGAACGAACGAGAGATTTACGGTTACTGAACGGTTATCACTGTTCATTGCGCGATCGATGCTGTGTTTTAATCGGCAAGAAATCCGAACTGGATTGGTTTATCAAGTCTAACTCTATAATTACTTGATAATTTCAACGAAAAATAAATCAGGAATATTTCACACTTAGGGAAATCATTTCGAGTTGGTTCACCGCCAAATTTTAGGCTGGGAACTAATCCTTGCAAAGGGAACTGAGTAAAAAACGAGCACAAAATAGACTGGATGGCAAGGAACATATGCGTTTCGCGGCTTTTCTCATCGACCCACAAGTGACTTAATTAGCATGCATCGATAAACAGTTCTAAATTTTCGGAGAAAGTGTAATTTTTTAAGTTCCTTAAGAACTTAGGAACGAACGAGAGATTTAGTTGGGTTTCAGCTGAGTCTCTCGCAAAACCAAATTTGTTTTCAAATGAGTGTATTTCGCTAAAATATTAAGGATATATGAGTGTGGATAAACGACGAAAAATCAGAGGGTTCCCGAGAGGAAATGGGCAATTAGAATCAGGGAGGCGAAAACACTACAAAGAAAGTTGTTGCACGGAAGACGTTTCTTCAACGTCGTTTCGAGAAGTCCAAACATTAGTATGCGAAAATCATGAATAAAAAATAAGGGTGTTTTCAGTTTAAACTGTTTTTATACGATTACTAGACGTACCTGCCAGGAGGCCAGAATGGAGAAAAGGGAAGTCATATATACAATTTAGAGCATAAAGTGGATTGTATTGCTGCGATGCAGGAAACAATATTTGAAAACAATATCAGGCTAGTTCTTGGAAGAGGTTGAGGCTTCCTCTAAGAGAATGAATCTTCCATCCTAGCAAACGAGGAACAGCGAAACGTAAAACTATGGAAGACTCAAGGAACAAACTACTGGGAGTAAAAAAGTAGAGCCCCTAAATGTGAGCAGCTTTTGTGGGGGGGAGGACAGTTTTAAGAAAACCGGGTCAAGATGCGTAGTTTACCATACCATAGGAAGAATAAATAACCAAGTTGCCTCAGGCTGTGGACAGTCAAAAACTATCGTTCTTAATTATTGGAGAGCTCCAACAGTCTTGTCAGGCAAGTCGTCACAATGAGCAACTTCATTTGTAAGCATTTCGAAATGATAAGCTGTAAACTAGGTTCAAAGCTCGTCAGATGAGTTCCCCGAGTGTGTACGCATAGAATTCAATGACTTAGCAGGGAGAACGGGAACCTCTTTGGGAGATTAAAAGTCCAGCGGTCAAAAGTGGGTAATAAAAGTGAAAACTACACCCGTCAAAAAACAAGGATATTATAAATGAAAAAAATAATTGAACCCAGCAGAGGGATAAAGAACAACCGATACGTAAGAATGTATTTATTGGACTTAAAAGTAAGAACGCATCTAGCGAATGACCTAATGGTCTGCTACTATTTCATCTACGAAAGAATGTAACCGATCGGTAAAACACCGGCTAAATCACGCCTCGTAGAACCTTTGCAATGAGCCTCAAAATAGACTAAACGATCGGTCGGCCTTGAGTTTGTACGACTGCCAATGATCTTTTACAATTGGCTTTAGAGCAAGTCACAAAACATGTTCTGAGATAGCGAAATACGCTCGTTTGCAAATCAATTTGGTTTTGCGGGAGACTCACATGGAACCCAGCTGAATCTCTAGTTTATGATGTTTTTAAGCAACTGAATGTGTTGCGATATCTCGAACGTCGTCCTAAATGAAACATTTGTTTAAAAACACCATAAACGAGAGATTCAGTTGGGTTCCAGGTGAGTTTCCCGCAAAACCAGATCAGTTTGCGAATGAGTGTACTTCACTAATTTCGTGCAATTTGGTTTCAAGTAGGACATAAGGTTGACGGAAACTAGGGGACTGCGCCTACCCGATGAGCCCCAAAAAGGGCGGGACCGGTCGTGGGCTGTCGGTGTGTCTTTATCAACATTACGATCAATGCATTAAGTTTATACTTTGAGAAAATACATCGGCGCAGTGAGTGGAATAGCATCGATGGAAGAAGAACCAAGAAAGCGACAAAATTTAAGTAGGAATCAGAATTATTGCACCAGAACAGGAAAACGACTGTTCACATGACAGTGATGTCAGCATGCATTCTACAAATCCCACAACCAATCACAAATGAACATGGAGTGTCCAACAGCTTTCAGTCGTTTGTGGCGTTTGTGACGGGGAAGTCCTGACAGGTGAACCAATCGATTGCCAAAACCAAGTTATTTTACTGGGTCGCCGTTCGAGCCGTTGGACTTTTTGCTCCCATCACTCAAGTGCGAAAAAGTTCACCTGTTCAGACGTGAAAATTCAGATGCGTCCAGCTTGCGCCGGTGTAGTGGTGACAAGCTCGCTTCGCAAGTCAGATGTGCGGAGTTGAAACTCCGGCTAGGTCAAGAGCATGCACTGGTGATGAGCTATACTAAGAGCGAAACTCAATTCGAGTGCTCATCCCTTTGGCTTGGACTCACCAGAATGATTACGCCAAGTCAGGAGCACGAACGTTCAAACTACGGTGATCTGAGCGTGCATTCTACAAATTTCCCCAACAACCCACAATTAAGTAGAAACGACAACTTCTGCAATGCAAGTAGGGTATTACGATCTGGGAAAGAGTCTTGACTATAAAGGGCTAGGGTTGTGGAGGATGCTGGAAGGCATACAACGCTCAGTGCATGTAAACCAGAACAGATGGGAGACTTAATTGTTTTTTGTCCCTAAAAACAAAGTTAGCGCAATTTCAAATGTCGTAACCCATTCCGTTCTGTTTATTGTGATTACTCATATAAATCTCAGCCTGGCCACCTCTCTTCGTGTCTTCACACCCAAGCCCATGATTAGAACTCGCATTCGAGGCGCGTATGTGCAGCTGTTTAAAATGTGACAGACCTACCAGGCGAGTGTGGAAGAATACCTCCTCTTTGGTTCGGTAGGCCAGAATAGATTTTTCACCGTCTGTTAAAGGCAAACGTTCGCCTAAAGAAGGGCGGGACGCAAGGCGACTTTCAGATGTAAAGTACAGCAGAGGAAGGTCAAGAGAGTTCAAGTGCATTTTTGAAAAGGTTTTGGAAAGAGCGAGCTGTGAAATGTTTTACGGCCTGCACGAAGACACTTCAACCGAAGCTCAGCCATTTCTTTTGGAGATTGCAGAGCTTTGAACAAAAACAGCGTACCTGAAAACGTTCAGAGGAGCATGCTATATACGACAGAAGTCTAGGAACGGCAAAATGGTGAAAACCATGTATACGGTAAACTGGAAGCAAGGTAGTGGGCAAAACATTAGGAAATGATGTATTCGGAAGTTGGGCATGATAAGCCACTAAAAGGTCAGAGCAGGAAGTAGGACACTCTTCTTTCTGGTTAGTGGGCAGTAGAAGATTTACACAGTTTAAATTTAAGCTGGAAATAAAGAGTCGTTGCGACGGCTTGTAAGCAAGATGCAGAGGTCGGGTTCGAACCACGGATCTTCCGGTCAGTAAATTCGCGCTTGAACCTCCCACCCCAGTGCAAAGTGAATACTTACTCCGCAATTAACGTTCACACAGTTCTCCTCGTTTCCCAGTGCAACCACGCTAGTAAATCCATACAAAGAGTAGAAGAACTGGACTTGAGTTTCGCTCATATTAGAGCTCATTAATAGTGCATATTCTTGGCCGTGCCTGGGTTTGAACCTTGGCTGTCTAACACATTTGTTGCCACTACTCTACCACCGCACAGTGGACGCATCCGAAGCGTCTGAAAAGGCGAACGTGTTCACACTTGAGCGATGTGGTTTATTTGCCCGATCCCTTGAATGGCAGCCTAGTTAGTGTCCTGGTTACATCAACCGATTGATCCGCCTTTCAGGACTTTGCAGTGCCATGGACGCTTGAAACCAGATAGACGATTTTCGGTTAGTTGCGGGTAGCTGCAGGATTTCTGCAATTCACGTCCGCACCACTCCGGAACGTTCAAGAAACATCAGTGCTGATAAGCGAGACTAGAGTTCACTGCTTCCCCCCTTTGAATTGGACTCACGAGAGCTGTTACCACAAATTATAGAAATCCCGCAGCAACCTACAACTTATCCGCTATTGATTTCCTAATGGGACCGCCTCGACCAATTCTGCATCCTTCCAAAAACAAATTGTATAGCATTCACTTCTACCTGAGATGTTTTCGCTAATTCTATCCACCCATCTGCATTTGCAATCGCTTTATCTTGTGCGAAACTCACTAATCTATGTGTTGTTTCCCAAAAGCTTCATTGATAGTTAGTTACGATCCTATCTCTCTATCCGCTGTCGTAACTGGACACGACAGAGTAAATTTCATGCTCTTTGTCGTGTGCATCACATCGTCATTTGTCCTCTGATGCGCCAGACGCGCCTGCTGATAGACGCCACATTGGGCCAGAACTGTGGGTGCCACCTATACGGGTTTCAAACACAGTAATACTTGTCAGTGTGAAATGTTCTGAGAGTTAGCTGACGCCCGTACCAGTGCTGGTCCGTTGCTTTTGGGAAATCCGGCATGACAGATGACCAGCTGACGATTGCTGCCGCCCCATCTGATCTGTTTAGCTGGCAAAACTAATTGACGAGTGTGACATTGTCAACGTTTGTCCGGTAATGAGCAATACATAATCTACTCAGTCTCATTCAGTATTACCGGGCCGCGTATGTCCAGCTGTGTGCGCTCACGGGCTTGACAACCAAAGATAAACACCGAGCGATTGTGTCATAGTTGCGGGCTTGGCAGCCCCTGTTACTATGCCTACTGTTACTGTGATGGTTCACAGTTTACAAGTTTCAGGATTTACTTGTAAACTTCAGGATAACCATAGAAAATTTAACAACGGATCAGAAAACAATACCAAGCATGTAGCCCGGAGGTTGTGTCAGCAAAATCAAGTTTTGAGATCAAATAACATGGAGTGTTACGGGATAGAAAATGACTGAAATGAATATGAATACATTATGCTACATTGTCTCATGGTTCGCGTTTCTCTCCGTGCTACACTTCAAGTAGGGTAGGGATAAACTAGACTAAATGAATCCGTTCAACACTAGAACCCCGGACAACGGAATCATAGTTTTGAGAATCTGACCTCAGTTTTCTGGGTGTTTGAGTTGAATGAACTGCGTTCAGAAACACATGTAGAGTTTGAGCAACAACCCAAACTTAATAAAACCCCCGATTAGGTTACAGGCATCGATTTTTTTATCCGTCCGAGTCGTTCCGTCACGTGGAGCAGTCGACAAATGCAACCTGGCGTTTGAAGCATCTGCTAAACAACGCACCGTTGAACGCCTACTCAAAGGTGTCTATTCGGGGACTTTCAAAGTGCGCAGGTACAGCAGTGGTCAGACAGTTGTTTTGCATATTTTGAATTTTTAATTCAAGCACAGTATTGGATACGCGCTGCCGACGCGTTCTTATGAGGGTAAAACTCGAATTTAGTGCTTTGACTACGGTATGAACTGACCAGAATGGTGGCGCCAAGATGGTAGGAGAACCGGTCAAACCAGAGTGGTGGTGAGGACACAAATACGCAACATTGTCTTGTTTCTCAAACTAAATGAAACGGTAATACGATAAAATTAACTCTTTAAATTAAGTGGACTTCCGGCCATTTTCCAGTTGAATAGAAAAGTTTCACTCTGTGAACGAGGCGAGCACCGGTTCACAAGTCCGCTTAAACAATGCGTCCCTTTTTGTGAACGTACGGTAGTAACGGGTTGTCGCACAAAATTCATGGTGAACCAAACTGGAAGTCTTTCACGTCATGCCATCACAGTGGTTGGTCAACGCGGTTCAAATGAGATTGGAACCAGTCTTCCAAAAGACAAATAAAGTAATTTGATAGGTCATGGTTGTTTGACCACGGGTAGTTGCGACTAGTGCATTCACGGAGGTATAAATTTGACGGATTCCTTCATGACACTGACGCTTTTCTAGCCCTGAACAGCGGTAATTTGCTCTGTTTTAGGGTGAACAGCAATACGAAGCTGAACAAGTCTAAGTCGGAACCGAACCTGTTGGTCGAATAGTTGACCGTTCCAACTAAAGTCTCCGTTCAAACAGCAGTAAAAGATAGGACTGTTTACCTGACAATGGTACATGCAAAGACCCCCGTCGTCTAACTCTTTGGAGACATTTATCCATCTTTTGGAATGAATATTAATGCCGAAGTCGTTTTCAGCTTGTACGGGGTTGCAGATTTAGGATAGATTGACCGCATTTTACATTTACAATTCTGTGATGTTCTAGGTGTAAAACGCGTCATTCATTCTGTTCAGCGGAACATAAAGTATAGTCATTCTCCAACGTTAATCTCATCCTTTCTCGTAACTTAAATAGCCAAATTGGTTACAAAACTTCATGGATTCACTCCTAAACAATGACAGTGTTCACATCCTTAGCGTTGACCAATTTTAGTGCTTGGGTCTGTGTTTCTTCAGGATAATTTTGGCGGAGTAGTGTTGTAAATCAGCTAATTGCAAGTCTAAAAATTAAACGGTCAAAGTATCGAAACTGATGTGAATACTGCAAAAGCCGAACTAGCCTATTCGAAAAGAACAGCTACAAAACGCTAATAAATATGCCTTTCAAGGGAAGCACACATGGGTTGGATATACTACTGTTTCCAGACAAAAGTCTATTTGCCTCGAGTAGAAGTTGCCCACAGACTTCTCCAGTCGATCGTTGACTTGGTTTGGGTCGCAACCGTTTCCATCAATGTAACCGTCTACTAGTCATATTTGTTTCCTTTAAGGTTTTACGGCTTTCAAAGCCACCGTTTTGTTTGTTCCCCGTTTAGTTGTTATTCCAAAGCACTACAAAAGTACGCCGTCGTTATCTACTCAGTTGCTACTAGATAAAAGCCAACTAGGAATTCGAGCATCCTCTCTGTATGTTAAAATACCATCACTTACGTACGTTGACAGCAGAATTATAGTAGCTGCGCCATAACTACCAACGCCGGGTCACATGGTGTGCATAATGCGTATTTCAAGGCTACCGACATTTCGAACAAACTTGAAAAATACGACAAGCGACGCGGCATAATCCCGGATTTCTGTAATTAACAATTAATCAAAGACAGTGCATATCCAGTGGCCGTGCCGGGATTTGAACCCCGGACATCTGACATGCGAGGCGAGCGTGTTACCACCACTCCACCAACGCACGTTGGACGCATCAAATCCCGGCACGGCCACTGGATATGCACTGTCTTTGATTAATTGTTAATTACAGAAATCCGGGATTATGCCGCGTCGCTTGTCGTATTTTTCAAGTTTGTTCGAAATGTCGGTAGCCTTGAAATACGCATTATGCACACCATGTGACCCGGCGTTGGTAGTTATGGCGCAGCTACTATAATTCTGCTGTCAACGTACGTAAGTGATGGTATTTTAACATACAGAAAGACACTTAGCGGCTAGAGCTGCACGTAGGCCTACAAATGCTGTTCATACAGGCAGAAAAAAGAATTTAGGCTACATGACCCAATGGGTAGGGCGTGAATTCATTCGTTTTGTGCAGTTGAGTCGAGTCAAAACCACCAAAGCCCTGAATTACATTGCCCACTGAAGTTCTCAAATCTTCACACACTAACAGCCGTCTGCAAATAGCTCAGAGGGAGAATTAGTTCACAAAATCAGTGAAACTTCTGCCTGACAACTGTTTACTCGACGAGCCAGACAACACGTGACTACGTGATGCAGATTCCATGATTGCAGGATTAGTGCCGCTCTATCCTGTGAAGTGCGGGCTAGTCACGCCGCTAATCAGTCGCTCATGGCTGAAAGGTTAAGTGTTCAGACCACTAATGCGGGAGGTAGTGAGGGTTCGAAACTCCTTGGAGTTTTTGTGAGAGACGCACTGCTGATGACTTCCAATAAGGCCATTAAAAGGTGAAAAGTGCTTCCGGGCACATATCGGCTGCACTTACAGGATAAAATCTCCTTTGGATTTCTTAGATAACCTCACACTAGCATACTGTATTACGTACCGAAATTATCAAAGGTTTCAAGGTTGTACTGACTTGGATCACTGTCATACAGTGTCATATATTGGTAAAGTGGCCTCTCGTTGGAGCGATTTCATAGATGCACGAACCTCCTAGGAAAGAACTGCGACTCTTTTACTGCTTAATCAAGAACATTTATGTTTTGGGCTACCTTAGAGCACGAAAACTTCTGCTACATATGTTTGTATTTGTACAATAAGAAAAGTGGAGGACGATCAAAGAGGCTTCCAAAACCCCGGAGTTGCCCATGTATTCATCCTTTACTATCGTTGGGGATGAACTAAGCACAAGGTAATTTGTACACTTATTTGTACTAAATATACTAATCAGAAAAGTTTTCAGGTGGATGGGAAGTCTAGCATGACAATTGTTACATTTGTTATGGAAAAATCGATAGGTGGGCGAATTAGAGAAAGACACCAGGCTGAATGGTTGCATAAATATGTGTACAAATCAAGCAAGTGAGTGGCTCTAGATTCTGCTACCGACGAATCAAGAGAAGGCACGTCCGAGTGGCTCCAATGATTGTTTATGTCTTTTTTGCTGTCTTATTTTCTGGTGACCTAGTTTGCAGCTGGGGCTAACGTACCGTCGGTACGTGGTTCAAAGCGGATAAACTGATTGACCGACTGAATTGCTATGAAGAGGAAATCGCAGTTCAAGTGTGTGTGAGATCATACTGACGTGCATCATGGGTATCATAATCCACGAGGAAGGTTGTATGAGTACTTGACAGTAGATCGTCTGCAACCATCAGAATCAGATGCGTGTATCCTTCTGCGGGTGTCAGTTAACTGTTTTCAGAAACAACGCGGTAGTTTTACATATGGGGGGAAGGTCTTCCTTCTCATTTGCACCCGAATTTGATTTTAACGGAGACTCAAATGAATCCTAGCTGACTTGCTCCCTTAGCCGAACGCGTCACACACGACCGCGTCATGTCTCAGTTGTTACGGTATTCGAGGTAACACGGCATATTTTCTTGACGAGATGTACTACTCATGGGTTTTAAGCTGTATCGTGAGTAGTTCATTATGTCAAGAAAATATAGTTCAACTTCTTGTGCGCTATTTGTAGCCCGTTGCAATTAACCGAAGCCTTCAGACTGGAAGAGTAGGTGAACATACATTCAAGTAAGGACAAACAGTGCCGTTTCACTTATTACATCGGGATCCAACCAAGTCTGTATTAAAAACACAGTTCCACTCTTTGGCATCGCTGAATGTTTGCCGCATACGATCGCCCCCAATGTAATCGCACCACTAGGAGGCATTAGATGCTTGAAGGTTTTCCGAAGAAATGTCGGAACTGATTCAGTTTGAATGCAGCTTGCCCCATTCACAAGATTGCTGAAAACGCCTTGGCAACCCATGACCGGTTTCGCAGTTCTTGAGGCTCATCAGGTAAGTGTAGTCTCCTAGCTTCTGTCAACCTTATGTTCTACTTGAACCCAAATTGAACGGATTTCTACAAATACATTCAGTTGCGTAGTAATTCGGTTTTCAGATCTGCAACTTGTGCTATGATTGTTGGTTTATTACGTGCTCTTTCCTCGCTTCGCTTACAGATTTTCAAAATTCCGTAGCCATCTACGGCCAATCAACAACAGTTAAATGAAATTCAGTCGTTTGTGACACTACCCTGCTGGGAAGCTCTGGAAACCTGGTTGATCGGTCAACGCAGATAGGGTAGTTATTGAACCTTCTTTCGGGCCTTTCGAGAAGTCGGCCATCTCACATAAATGTAAACAAAAGTTGGCTTGTCTCGATGCGAAAATTCAAATGCATCAAAACGGTGCTGGTGAAGTTACCGAAACACGGTCATCCCTGTTGCCAGATGTAATGCGAATGTTATGCGCTGCTGATAAGTTCGGATAATACTACTACTGTACTGTTCAGCTGTAACACCCCCTTCGGTGCTTAGCTGCCATGCCACCCGAGGGAAGCACGAGGGCTGGGATACTGCCAGGTTGCTCAAGCCTAGACAGGGGAAGTCCAGAGGCAGAGGTCGGATTTGAACCACGGACCTTGTGGTCAGTAAATTCGCGCTCTAACCACTTGAACCATCTCGCCCAAGTTCGGATAATGGAGAAATTCAATTCCATTGTTTCCATTCTTTGGCATCGGCTGCCTAGAATAACTGCACTGGGAAAGGAGAACGACTTTTCTAATAGGTACAAATACTGCAAATCTCGTGGCCCCATGTAACTTTCGGTCGAAGCTTAATGTTTGCTGTTCAGAAACACTCTTCCAGAGAGGTCTAATAAAGGAATCATAGTGAAACAAAAAGAGCGAAACCGTCTGTTACACTTTTTTTGGGCTAGATGAGTCCTACTTCATCCAGTTTGCACAACTACATATATGCGTGCATTTGGGAGCCTTTTTTTAAGAAGTCCACACTTCGGTATGACACCCTTAACTCTACACAGTTTTTTCCTAATTTCCCCAATGTGAAAAAGCACACAAGCTGTTCAAAGAATTCCGATGCATTTGTGTTCTGTAGGCTTTTCAACACTCATTGTGACTTAAGTGGAACCGTCTGCCAGGCGGACGGATCAGGTGGCAAGATCAACAACCGGAGTACTAACGAGTCATGAGTCACTGAAATGAGTCACAACTCAACGAAATACACTCATTTGCAAACAAATTTGGTTTTGCGAGAGGCTCACCTGGAACCATGTTGGATCTCCCGTTTGTGATGTTTCCAGGCAACTCAATGTGCTGCACCAGGCCGCCCCATGTCCCAGTTGCTACGATATTCGAGATATCGCGATACATGTATATTAGTAATGCACTACTCATAAGGTTGCTGAAAATTCTTCGACAGCCCATGACCGGTTTCGCCCTTGTTGGGGCTCATCAGGTAGGCGCAAATAAGTATATTTCGCAAATTTTGTACAATTTGGTTTCAAGTAGCACCTAAGGTTGACGGAAACTCTGGGAGAGCGCCTACCTGATGAGCCCCAAAAAGATCGAAACCGGTTGTGGGGTATCGAAGAATTTTCCAGCAACCTCATGAGTAGTGCATTACGAAGTCACAAGTCAAATTTAAAGAACGCTGCTGACCAATCAGAGAACGAGCCACAGATCAGAATCACAGTTCAGTCTTCAGGTCAACGAGGGCACAAGCACAACATTGCTGAAAGTTCACACGCCAGTGGTGCACCGCTAACTTGTTACACCCTGATGGCTTCATCTCGACTAAATGTTTGCAACCAAATCGTCCAGGTCAGCAAACAGAAAAAAACAACTATCCCTACAGCCTGACACAATGAAATTCTCCTCGATGGTAAAGAGCTTCTCGTAAAATTCGTCTTCAATAACTGAAGTTACACGCACGGGTTGGTTCACATTTGCTGTATTAACGATAAAAACGGTTATCTTATGCACTAAAATTGAGTCCATAGAACTTCAGCTTGATTGGGCGAATGGTCCAGATGATACACAAACACCCCATCGAATCGCTGCTGGTAGCTTACTCTAGTTGACTTCATGCTTACCAACAAGAGTATCACTCAACAGTGAGACAAATAAAGACTGCATCAGCTTGATCGTTTTATCGCTGTATGGTCCACGTTAAAAATATGTACAAACAGTGTCGTTAGTGCGAGACACATTCCCATGTCCGAAATTTGTTATTCACTATTCTTTGCATCGTACATCTGGAGAAAGGGAAGATAGGCACAAAAAGGGCGGAAATACCGCCGCGTCATTCCAAAAAAAATAAATCAGGACTGTCAGGCAGAAGTCGGCATCAGCTGGACGTTTAATGTAAAATCTTATTATGCAAATTTATGTGCCAGACTTATTGGTGAATCCTGAGAATAAAATGTTCAAACTGGTTTCTTTCAGTAGTATGGAGCAAAAAATGGGTCTCGGTGAGTCTTGTTACTAAATGAAAACAATTCAAAGTGAAAACGGTGGGGTTATTAGTCCGCAGTACCTAATCAATTTTCTGGATAGTATATCCATTTTCAATCAATGAATTATTGTGTTGGAACATTTATAATCCCCATTTACGTTGGAGGTGAATACTGAGTAAAAAAATTAGTAGTTCCTGTTCTACCTTCCACATGCCCCCTCCCCGTACACCAAAATCCAATAGCTTTATTCTCATAAGGTAATAAAAGTTGACAAAATCTCAGCTAGTTTTGGATTGTACTATGTAGTGTGTTTTCAGATGGTGCACCTAACTGACAAAATATGGACAAGGCGTCAAGCTATGGTTAATTTTTGATGAGATTTCGTTGGAATGAACATAGCTTTATGCACCTACACTTTCTTACATATGCGCATAATAGGGAATGTGGTATGACGCCGAAACCCAAAGAACGTACCTGCGCCGATGATAAACTAGTCACCGGTGCCGGTCCCGCCATGGTTAAGCTGGATGATAGCCCGCAATAAGCCTTTGTAGGTCCACCCACCAAGTAGCAAATTCGGCTCCGGGCAAGTCGTCAGTGGTTCTCCCACTATGTACAGTTGTCCAACGGTTTGATGACTGCCGATCCCTCTGTTCATAGATTTCCTTCGGTCCGACAAAGAATTCTTTATGACAGCGATGGTCAGTGTACAATTATGGCTCTTTGCTCCGTATATAATCGGGTGAGTTTACATTGAATTTCAGCCCAGGGGGTATTGTTTTGCTCCTTCGGAAAACCATTTTTTTTTCGCCAGTTGCATCTCGTGGTATTTCCAGGTGAGCTAGGTGGTCGTCCGGTTTGTGTGACCATGTAAGTCGAATTCAACAGGACTGTTGACTAATAAGTAAGGTTATTTACAGTCCACCCGAGTCAGTGGGTGACATATGTAGAAGCAGAGGGTTACGAGCAGTCATGCGAATGCTTTTCGACTTGAATATCAAATCTAGATGTCACTTGGATTTGATACATTTGTCTACCAAAGTTGCTTCAAAGGTGACTTGGAAGTTATTACGTAAAAAACCAATCAGATTCAGTCAGCCCATGTTCTTGCATCGCTTCTATTCCATGAGTTCGCAGGTGGACCAAATTCTTTAACAGAATGTAGGATTCAACTGGTTCTGCCACTTGTTGTTCACTTACAGATGACAGTTGGAAAAGACCAGGATGATCAGTGTTATACACTGGAAGTGCATTGACGATTAGAAGTACAACTTTAAGCATGGTTAGTGTCATGTAATCAATAAACACCAGTTTGTAAAAATACGAAAGAACTAGGAGCAACGCGAGCAGGTTTAATCTCAGCGACTCCTCATCCGGCCTTTCCAATATAAAAAAAGTCGGTAGTAGCCAAACATACTACTCACTACGGACAATTCACAGTTTTGTCAGGGCAGCTATACGCAATAGAAGCAGTAATTATTGGACGAAATTCACCGAAAAAACAAGGCAGTATGGAATTATGACTTGAGTTCACAAAGCGCCAGTTATCGGTCATTGGTACCGCAAATTCGCAGAATTGGGAACAGTAGTAGACGGAATTAGCGTCGTGGAATTTTTCACAAGCTGTTTTTTTGATGATAAATTTTCTATACGTGTGTAAGACTGACATGTCAAGATCGCCGTCGCCAAGTGTAGAACGAACTCACAACACCTTGCCAAGCGCTGCTCGCGGAAGGAAGAAAATTTCGGATTTCGGATTATGAAGCGACAGAAACTCTTCTTTGAAAGCTGTGACTTCCAGCATCATGAAGCATGACTGAGGGTTGTGAATGTGTGTTCTGGAAACTTACAGCATACTATGGTGTTTACCGTAGATGACGCGAATTTGTGCGCACCGGTAAAAGCCTGTTCTCCAGAATCTTAAATTCTGTTTGAATAAAAGGGGCATCATCGGCACTCTGTTCTCTTGTCCTGACCTCCGGTACAGGTACTAAGAGTCTTCGGCTACAAAATGGTCAGAAAATACAATTGTAACCAAAGAATAATTTTATGGTCAAATGTTGGATCAAAACCTTCAGACTACAGTATTTCGTACATCACGCAACCCCACCGAAAGAAAAACAAAAAAAACTGATAAAGCGGGCTACACGAAGACTTGGTGGATGTCTGAGATGTTTACCGAATGCACGCCAAATTTAATTACTACAAGATAATTAGTGTTGGAGCGAAAAGTTGTCCCAGATTTGCTTTGTCTAGAAAACACCTATAGGATGGATAGAATCGCAACGGCCCGTTCCAGAGCTATAAACTACTTCTTTCTAGCGTGGTTGGCTGTTTGAGCACTGGTCCATTCGTGACCTCTGCTGCGATGTAGTCGCCTTTTCCGGGTTTGCTCAACCCTCTTAGATTTTCATTCATTAGATGCCAGCCGGAAAATAGAGACGATGAACTGACGGTAAGTGATGAACGCAAAAGGCAGAACACAAGGCATTATGAAGTGACCAGTTGTCTCGCCAGCGAGTTACATATCACACGGCATTCTTGTTAGAGATATGAGATAATCTTCGAAACTTGTAGAGGCAAAGGTGGGAAGAGCAAAAATTCACACCCAGCCGCCCACTCATTATGCCTCCATGAATCAAAGAGATGTTTAAAAGCCGATAGCCGAGCCGAACAGCTAGACAACTGCCCGATCATCATCCGAGATACTAATAATTCACACACACACACACACTGTATGCAGAAGTTTGTTAGATAAATGTACTAGGGCGGTAGACGTGATTCAACGTTGGTCTTATCAAGGAACCGCAAGGCTAACCACAAATGCCAGTTGTTTAGGCAACTTAGGGTTGTGGTTTGGAATTGAGTAAACGAGAACCGATCGACTGCTTAAACACATCAGCAATAGATCCAACTACTCAGGAAAAATTCGTGCTGGGTTTACAATGTAGGCATCTACCTAAAGCCCGCAGTACACTCCGCTCATCGGGAAACAGATCACAACAAAACGCATTCCATCAAAAGACAAAGTCTGTCCCTCGATGCAGCCCTTTTCGGAAGTTTCAAAAGCTGGTTACAGATAAAGACCTTATATACATGGGCGGCTGTAAGAGCTGTGCGGCACGCTTTCTGCACTCAGATACGCCTTGTGTTCAGTACAATGCGCTTTTGAGGGCATGAACCTCTGTGAATACGGAGAAGAAAATTTATGATTCTAGAAATCGTCAAGTTATTCCTCAGGAGGGAAAATTACATTGATGGTGTCTCCCGCCTTCTCTCTGGATTTACTAGTCGTCTGCCACAAAAGTTGGTCGGTGCTCGTAATACTTCTATACTGTCCAAATTTGTCACCGGCTTTTATGAGTTTTAGGCATTTAACAACTCAGCATTTCTAAAAGTGAAACATAGATACGGTATGTAGTCAAGCTATATTACATGGACGGTAAGACAAACCAGCACACAGCAGCTCATCTTTCATGGAGAACCGAATGCTTGCCATTTTCATGGTTAAACTGCATCTTCAGTACCAAGAACTTTGGCATTTTCGATTCCCAGTTGAGTTCGACTGACCAGGTTACAAACCGCTCGTAAGCTGCGAACGATAGACTCAGGGGATTAGCGTGTGGACACGTCTAGCTGTTGCATCTCCATTCCCCATGGTTCTTGAATCTTTTCCAAACACACACTGAAGTTGAACTAATCAGTTTTATTGGTACTTTGTGTACGTGATCCAACGACATTGGATGTTCCGTAAACCAAGCACAGGAGACATAGCAAATGTGCCATACTGGTCGCGCCTCTCAAGGCGATACAACCCATGTTCAGAGAAAAGTACCTTCCTTTGAAGGCACTCACGCGTAAACAGAGTCCTGTGTTTGTAAGCGGTAATGGACTGGTTGTAAACAGCAAGGTTTTGGACAGCAAAGGAAGACAAGTCATCTGAGACTCGCCTGGGAGCAATAAGATGATGTAGTTTCACGACGACACCATCCCAGCGCCTGGCTACCGTGCCAGTCAAAAGAAGCACGAGAGCTGGGATACTCCCATTTGGCCTAAGCAAAGACAAGAACGGTGGAGATGCCGCTTTTGGGTTCTAACCACGAACTTCTCGATGACCAACTTAGCGGCTAAACCACTGAGCTATATGGAACTCGTACTTACTCGTATTTAACTTAGAAATCCATACCCTCATTGGTGGTCTGTCCCTTGGCGCAGTTCTTTTCGGAAGTTCCAAAAGCTGGTTACAGATAAGGACCCTATATATATATGGGCAGGTGTAAGAGCTGTGCGGCACGCTTTCTGCACGCGGACATGAAATGTCATTCGTGTCCGAGTGTTTTGTACAGCTTTGGAAAATGCCGGATAGAAATGTTCCTGTCTAAGATGTTTACTGGCTTTACTTGTCCAGTTTCATAGCAAAAATAGCAAAATAAGCTTGACTTACATAAACTTATTCACTTGGTCTATCACGAGTTGGTGGTTGTTTCATTTAGAGGGATTCAGATAAGAACAACTAAGGGGAGTGGGATTTCTCACCAAGATACTTTATCATATGAGAGTAAAAACAATGTCAAATATTTGGAACTCAAGAAAATTTGTGTGCGTGTCACTAACTTGCCCTTCGGGGGTAATACAGTCAGTTGGTATATGGCAGTAAATAAAGAAGTGAACATATCCGGCGTAAAATGATTGGCCGTCAGGTTAATTTCTTTTAAAAGTAGTCTGCATGTCAAGTTTCAGGGTCCTGACCAACAACTTTAGAGGCATTATCTAAAGGGGAAAATCAACCGTTTAAGGAACCAAAAGGTTCCGTGGCTTTTCACCTCAAAGCAGTACAGTAAATAAACAAAGGCGAATAGTTCCAATTTGGGTTTGCGGGAGACTCACCTGAAATTCAGCTGAATCTCTCGTCTGTGATCTTTCCAGGCAACCGAAAGTGCTGCGCCAGGTCGCCTCATGTTTCAGTTGCTACGATATTCGAGATATCGCGACACATGCATATTCGTAATGCACTACTCATAAGGTCGTTGAAAATTATTCGACAGCCCATCATAATAAAAAATGAGTGTATTTCGCTAATTTCGTACAATTTGGGTTCAAGTAGAAACGAAAACTTGGGGACTGAACCTACGTGATGAGCCCGATTGCGGGCTGTCAAAAAAAGTTTCAGCAATCTTATGGGTAGTTTATTACGTCTAGATGAATCGATCCAGTTTTTCACTGTTTTTAGAGTTAAATTTTATCCGGGGACCCCTCAGTCGGATGGACACCATAATGAAAAACAAGCTTTGTATTTTAAATGCACACTCTAAATTAACACTGGCTCCGTCTGAGGCACAATGCGAAAGAACTATTTAGGGATGTCTGGTTTTGACAATGCTAAGTTTAGTAGCCATCAGGTCTATCGGTTAGTTTTTCTGCGCATGTTGTCCAGATGAAAATGTCTTCGTATGTCAAAGCCGCGATAATCTTATTGAGGACATGGAGTCCTCTGAGCTTGATAATCTCATTGCAATCGTTCCCTCACCAGTCGAGTTGACATCATCCGTACGCAGGGGACTAATGTTTTGTCATTGTTTAGCGGTGCGCCGTTGTTACTTAAGGCAACTGAATACCTCCATAGTCTCCTACAACTTTTCCGTGTTTTTAAGGATTGCAACCATGGATTCTATGCTTCTCGATTACTGGTTACCCTTATCTTGCGGTAACTTGACATTTTCCATTCGCGGGCGGGACAAACTGTCGGTATAGGTTATCCCCATGGTGTATCCATTGTTTGGCTGTTTGATTATCTAAGCATATCATCCTTGCTTTATTGGTAATGTCTAGTTTAGACACAAACTACGTTGACAGAAAATCTGAGTGCACGAGAGCAGAAAAGCGGGTGCTGTACTGGGAAAAGGGAACTGGCGAATAAGGCCATTCTTCCGTGACTGACCAGTCAATTTGGCTGTTGTAAGAAAACTTTGCAAGGTAAAATTTCTTCATTTATTAAAACTGTCAGGTGGTGAGGTTTTGGTGAAAGGATTTAAAAGATGACATGTTTATTTGTAAGAAGACCCGTTAAATTTGCCGAATTGGTGTCCGCATCACATTTGTTTGTGTATTCTATCGCCTGAGGTGGAGATATCATTAGGCATGGTCAACACATAACGCAAGAAATCAATAGATTTCAGTTTCTTTTTTAATGGTGAGCATGAGACGGAGTTACCTATGGTCATGTTGGGCTGGAGAAAACTACTGTGCAAACTACTGTCAAAACCGGATTAGTCGTCAGGTTATCACAGAAGAGACTTCGAACGAAAAGAAGGCAGATAAAATATGACAGGGTGGGAAGTTCACGATTCCTTCGAATTATCTACTCAGATGGGTTAAAATGATCTGTCTGAGATATCTTCCTTTACGTCGACATTTGACACAAAATAGTTAAAAGTATACTATATGTGTGTGGATTCTTTCCAAAAAAAGCAAACGTTTGCGAAGTCGCTTTATTGAACAACTAGAAACGCTACGCCTTCGTAGTTTCTCATCGATTCGCAATTCGCATGTTGCAGGCGAATCTTATCAGCATGAACCAAAATACCATAGTTTTTTGGCCATAATGGAATCAAAAATGTTATTTTTTCCAATCTTTCTACTTATAAAATTGGATTTCACTGCACTCAAAATTATCTTGGTAAAAATCCCTTACTTTGTATTTTGAATGGAGACGAACAGATCTGACGGTCAAACGGAAGGACAAGTCATACCGTCAGAATTTTTGTGTACTCATTCGTTTGTAACTACATACGTTGGTCATACAAAAATCGTCTGTCGAACAGGGTATGAAAACAAAACCCGGCGTTCTGAAGTGGAATTTGAAAAAAACGCCTTGCCCCATCGTGGCTGTCCACACCGGACTGAAGTCAATTCTATTGTAGACAGAGAGCATGCCTTCCATATCATATACTAGCTACCCTTGAATCAGTCACAACTCAAACCAGATACAAACTAGTATTAACAACAAAGGTTGCTGGAATCCGGCTGCGTCACCCGCAGCTCCGTTTGAAAGGAAGCACCTCTGAATGGGGGTCGTCCTATGACCAGCTTTGCTCTGCAAAATCTTATCTGCCATTGAGCGTATTCGCCTGACACTACGGCCCCCTTCGGAGTATGTCCCCGTGACCCTCATGTAACCGTTGCACACGATTTATTATCAGTGGCGTATAAATTTGTAAGATAGCGGCCAAGGAGGCTTATGACAGAATGTAAACTCTCTGTTTCTTGCCTTTTGCCCATGACTTCCATAGATATATTCGGTAGCTTGGAATCCTGTAAACCGATATTTTATGGCTGGTTTACTAGCGGATACTTAAAAGTAAAACTAATGAACCGAAGAGTACGTAACTGAAAGCTCGCCAGATGCACCGCTGTTTGAGCAATTTCTAAGGCAACGTTTTCGCTAAATCTGTGTTTATTATCTACGAAGCTGCGGTATGTCCATAGTCGAACCATGCGACCAACTTTAACCCAATTTGTTTTTGTTTACGTTACTTCATGAAGTGTGGAAAAAAGATTACGATTCCGGTTGATGGGTTTTCCTTTTGCCGGCAAAAAGGGCTTAAGTTCGTTCTATTTTAAAATGGAACTACACAACCAAACAGAGAAATGCACTCGTTGTGGCTAGTAGTTAAAACGCCGTCGAAGTTAAAGTATGGTTTTGCAGGTGCAAACTAACAACTTCCCTCCGTTCAACATTCCAACTTGGTCGGTTATCTATGACCTTATCACCCTCTGTCTAAGCCGCGGATCTCGAATGTATTCGTATGACTTCAGCAGGGTATAAATTCTCAATAACAAGTATATCAGTTTCATAAGGCTTCCAGATTGTAGCCACATGGTGGAAGTGGCCTGTCATTATCGAGTCTAACAGAAAGTCTCAGACTGTCCTACGGATGTGCACAGCTTGGGGGAGTTTATTGAGCAATGAGGCTCTTGGATTATTTAGTTTGGAAGGAAGCCCCCAACTGCTGATAATCTGAGGTCCAAACAAATCTTTCTATGTTTGATAAAACATAAGCGCCCTGAAAATGAGTGTTCAGGGAGGGAGACAGACACGGAATGAAGACGCGGGTTATATATGTATCCAGTCATCTCACCACTCGGAATTCTAGTAGGATACCAGTTTTCCACAAAACAAAGTTATACTGTTGAATTCTTTGTGCTCACTGTCTTCGCATTTACCTGCATGTGAAGTTTTTGAAATCCTTTGGAGTTCTTATTTATTTTAAGCTGAGTTAATTAATGAATGCTATTAAAGGAGAGGATAAACAGTGAACGGAGCACTGTGCTTGAAAAGTTGCTTTTTAAAAGTTATCAGGGCACACTTCAGTAACAACAGTAGTTCATTTAAAAAGCACTTATCCGTTTATATCTGTAATCTCAGGCTCTTGATTTAATCAGCTGCTGATGCATTTTTCGCGCTATTTCTGCCTCCACTAAATTTGCCAGCAATCTGAGTACATTGTTTGGACGGAGGGCACTACGGTTCATCTGGATACACTGCATGTATCGTGGAAATCAACTTTGCGGATTTCCATTGGTCCATCACGGTTTCGGACAGTCTCTAATTTACCTGATGTTACAATCTGATTGGTCAGAAACAGCTGACCGTACAATATACACAGTATTTTTTTGGTGCACTGTTTTGACTTTCTAAAAACACTGACAGATATTGTTTTCTGGTCACACTGTGAAATCAACCATGATGAAAAATTCCAGATGAAATTTTGAAACTCTACTCGGATCATACGGCTTTTCAAATAAGTAAGCTATTTGCACATAATCGAGTGTTTTAATTTTTCGTATTTTCATTCCTGAGCCATAAATAACTCTAGAACGTGCGAATTTCATTGATTATGCACAAAAAGTCACTGGTTACACGGTGAACGCAGCGGGTATAAAGTGGTCTTAGGATTTTTTAGATTTTTTGTAATGTTGCGAATGGCATTTATTCCTTGAACATCGACATTATCAAACTGTGCTTAAACAGAGAGGACAGTTAATGTTTTAAAAGGCAGACCGACTTTTCTAAGTGATCTTAAAGCTTATTCTGTAGCAATGTTCTCTTAGTGAACAAGTTTATAGCTATCTTGCTGCTTTGCAAAGCTGAAAGACCTAGTTTCTTGAAGGAACATGCTTTAACTTGGAATACGTCAGAAGAGAGAGAGGGGGAGAAGCTCGGATGTTGAACTGCCTATCGGTCAACTCCACTGCATAAGCAATTGCAAGTTTTCCTAGAGTTGTCAGAAGCTTCAACAATAAGAGAACACGTTCACGAGGCGGTACTACAACATCTAACGAAAGGAAACTGGTTACGAAAATTAAAATGCGAAAAATCAAATTATTTTCAGATGATTAGAACATAGATGGGTCCAGCTGTTTTACTATTTTACATTTTATTATGAGGGAAAGCGAAAACTGGCTTTCGGTTGCTTAAACTGAAAACGATCAAAATGTTTTAAGGTGACATTTTTGATCACTTTTTTAGTCAGAAATAGCAACTTTACAAATAAAAGTAAAAATATCCGTTTTCATTAAGGAAGATCTCTCACACAGAGCTCATCAGTTCTCCTGCAGTGTGATGTGGAGTGAAAGAGGAAAGGAAGCCTACGCTCAAAGTTTCAAGGATCACTTTAAGCGTAGTAGGGTTGGAAATGTTGGAATTAGGGGAAGATAAAACTGAAACCTGTTAGTGTACTACGTAACCTAAAAGGAAGCATGATTCTGTCCGGCATCAAGCTGTCTGCATCGCATTTGATTTTGTGACCAGCCCAGAAACGTGCAACTACTCTGCTCTAAATTGGGTTAACAATTTTATTTTATACTGATTCGTTTTCAGTATAGATTTTTCCGACTTAACCCGAGACTATGGTAGAACACTGCACTCAAAGCAAAGATTTCCTCAACTCAGCTTTGCGTTATCGTAGCGTGAACCTATTATTGGAAAACTTCTGTCAATTCTCAAAAGTTTGATATCCACCATGAACACAGTTTAACACCCTGAACGGAGTAAAGTTCCGTGAAGAGGAATTTTCTTACATGGACCGCCCTTCTTCCAACACCTGAGTCTTTTCGAAGCAATTATTTGATGTTGAGTCAAGCGCCATTCTCATCAGTGGCCAATAGAAAACACAATGTCAGAATGTCAAAACGAATTTGTCTTGCTTTGCTAATACACACAATCTTGTTCTGTTCAGCAAAATACAGAGGAGTAATAACACGATGAGTTAACTTTCATATGAGAAGTCGTCACTCAAGGAACCAGTCAACACTTGTGACCACGTGATATGGATCCCGTGACTGAAGGATGAGTGACACTATATTCTGTCTACTCACGAGTTAATCACAACGCTGATCGGCTGCTGTTTGTGGCACAGCGGATAAGTGGTCAAAACGCTAAGCGGAAGCTGACAGGTTCAAAACTCCATAGAGTTGTGGTGAGATAGACACTGCTGAGGATTCCTAGTGGGGGTGATACAGTTATGCATTTCTCCTCGGCTTCCCAGCGTAAATTGGCTTCATTTAGAGAACGAAATGTATATTGGAAAGGCTAAGAATTTTTTTCGGGAGACTGAACTTCACAAGTGAAACGATTACTGATGTGCCTTCAATCATGAGCCTTTTGTCACTTGCCAGGTCAATTCGTTCATTATAAGGCAAAAGCAGCGCACTTCATTTTACCTAGAAAGCAGACAGAGGTCTGGGTCATAGATGAAACTATTATTTACGATTACGGTGTTGTTTTGATGTTACGCCTTCCGTTTGAAGCGTTTTCTACGCGACTACTGAGAGATTTCGTAAGCGGTGACCAGTCACACAGCGGGAAAAAGTGAATCGCAAAATCACTCACAGGGTTTCTTAGGTGGAGAGAAAATCTAAAGTTTGGAGACGTTTTTTGTGTTTTCATCCCCCAAACAATTTGTGTCCAGGGTACCATGACAGAAGATGGCAGTCAATTCGAAGGAGTCAATGTAAGTTCAGAACACGAGCCGGTCAAAGTATAACGAAGTTTGGGATTGGTGAATTCGTTTCCTTCACTAGGGTAGTGCTAAGATGGAGGTTCGAATAGAGACCACTCCAAACAGTCTCTCCACGTTTGTTCGGGTTTTGAAAGTGACTACGGCTCGCTGCTGAAGTTAGGAGAAACCCTGTCGATTTGACTGTTTCCGTCCTCCTGCCCTATGTGCGAGTACAGTGTTATACCATAGGGAAGAAAACTTGTTTGAGTATGGACTATGTTGCACGGAACAGTATTATTAAACAGGCGCTTATGATGCAACTATTTATATAACCATCATCACCATTTTTGTCACCTCCATCGTTGTCATCTTAGTCATCATCTTTGTGGCTAGTCTCCTAATCTTCATCAACCTTGCCTACAGGATCAGCGTCATCATGAAGTCAGTTTCATTCTTCATGTCATCTTCCGCAGTGTTAAACTCTGGCTGCACACCGTCTCTTAATTATATGATTCCTTGACCATCAAAGAAGAGGGGTTAAAACGGAAGGAGGGTACACACTACGGAGTGTAAACAGTTCGAATTTGCTAGTTCGCTGCATACAGGTGCAACAGTCAAAAGCGATACAGTGCGAAGAGTACTATGCAACTTGAAAACTGTGAAACTTGTGTGAACAAGCACCGAGACCGGTCATTAGAACCTTATAAAAGGCATTAAATGCTACCTAATCCGTAGTTAGCGTTCCGTAGTTGTGTAGAGAACATGAATACCTCTTGACAAAATTAGAGCCGTTTCTGATTTAAAAAAGCAATAGTAATTTCAATACCACTGAAGGTACCGCAGTCTGCTTCATGCAGAACATAATATACGAAAAAATAGTGAATGAAACTCATTTAGATAAATACTCATGTGGTAATTTTTATACTTTCCGACAAAATAGACTGCAAGAATGACTCAGAATCGTCAGTGATTTTAAGGTGTTTAAGTATTCATTCCTTAGGAAACGTATTAGCCTCCTGATATTTTTATAAAAGAATCAGTTTATTGGACATTAGGAGATTTTATAACTCTCGAATCTACACGTGGTCGCCGAACACGGGATCCGCAATAACCTCAACGGTGAAACGAATTATTATCTCTAGTACGTTAGCATTAAAATGCAACATTTATCGACCTGGATCTAAGCGTAGTTTCTAAATCCAAATAGATTGTAAACATTTAGGAAGACATGATTAATTCTTGGGGTGGAAAGGATGCACATGGTCACGGTCGAAAGTACTCTCCGTCGAACTGCTTAACCCAGCTTCAGGATAATGAATTTCTCTAGACTTAATTTCCTCTAGCGCCATTCGGGTTACAATTCGATGATTATCATTCCCCTTACAATGCTAAATCACTAATAAGATAACTGAAAATTCTTCAAAGCCCACTGCTGGGTTTGGTTTTTTGGAGCTCATCGTATTTTTCATCATCCTCATTTTTCACTTGAACGTAATCATGTAAGTAAATTATAAGTAGTAAGGCGTCGTTTCAAGAAAATCTGCGTAGGTATCTCAAATACCAAACAAATCTGAGAAGAAATTTCCACAGTTTATTCAGTATGTCATACATGAGTGATTTAGCTGGGATCCAGATATTTACCCGTTAAAACCGGCCTTGTTAGAAAACGAATTTCTTTCATCTCCTGATTATCCATTTCATTGCCTCCCCTCAAAAGATCAGTCGACGCCATTTTTGTCCTTGTATCAGTGCGGCCAAAATTCATGGTGATCACGTGACGATTAGGCTGAAGAAATCTAAGTCGTTGTTTTCAAGTTTGCACCACATTTAAGCACGGGTTTCCGCTGCTGTGAAAAGTCTCCGGAAGACTCGTTTCCTAACTAGATTTTGCTGGGCGGCTTAATTATGCGTAATTATCGAGTATTTCAAAGGACGAGAGATGGGCAAAACGCCGTCACGAAAAAAGCATTCCTAGATAAATAATAATTTGCGTAATTTTTCATTAGATCACCACAACTCTTAGTAACAATGACTGGTAAGTTAATAATTCCTGTTCTAAGAAAAGCTTTATTCCAAAAGGATAGGACAGTCAAGTTAGACCAGATTTTTTCTACCTGTGAGGTGAATGCCAGTGTAACTGTGAAATCATAGGAAGCTTAGTGACTCGATAGAAGGTTCTTGTGTAACAAGTTCAAGGATGAATCGATTTTCTTAAGCGCCCAGTTGGTATCGGTTGATGAAAACACCGTATATGACCTACGAATGTTTTAGGGTTCAGCAAGATGCTACTCACAATCACAATTTTTGTAACTAGTGAGGCTTGGTGCACTTGAATTCTTGTAGATTGCTGCTTTGATGTACAACGTACACAGAATGGACCATAGATACGTCTAAACTTACCAAAAAAACTGGTCAATGCCTGTGCCATTTATCTAGGCCGGTGCACAGAAAGGAAACCTACACTACAGCCATACATTTTTAGAAAGCAGAGAATGAAAGAACTATCATAAAGGTTAGGAATCTATCAGGCCCTCGTTCCGAACAGATGGAGACCATAACTTCATTTGTTACAAGTAGCAAAGTTATTCACCTAGTCGTCAAAATTTTGTAATATTTGTGCTTACTGATTATCACATTGAGGTCCGAAGTAATTTACATCCTTCTACTTTTAGATTTTCATACAAACCTATCTAGCGAGTAATCAGGAACGCCAACAAAAACGGCGGTGTGCATCGTCTGACGCCAGTAACTTACTGTCTGTATTGGAACGCAGCTTCCTTAGTGTACTTTAAGTTCTTGCATAATGAACTGAAACACCTGAAGGACACCGGTTTTCTACTGCCAAACTTGAAAAAATGGCCCTGAAATGTCTAACTACGTCTCATTTGAACCTTAGAAAGAAAAGAATCATAAAAACTAATCTGGGTGTCACCCTAATTGTGAATGAATTTTTCACATTTGTTAAGCTGCTGGAGTTTAAGAGGAAATGTACGTCCTTTCAGTGGTCAACACTATTCGCTTGGTCGTCATACATTGTTTGAGTTCTTGGGGACAGAAAACGGAAAAAGCCGGAGCTTAGGACACTGATTGTGTTTATTTTTCTTCAGTTTCCCTCTTAATGCTACTTTTTCAGTATGCTCGCGCTGGCGAGTGTAAAACGACTTGGAAAAGATTTTTGCCATTACCGTTTTGAGGAATTATCTGCTGGATCACGTTGTCATAGTATATAACCTGTGTTTGGGAAGAAACTTACCTTGTGGACGAGGTAACGGCATACCATTTGTTGCGCCGGC
Organism: Clonorchis sinensis; assembly: GCA_003604175.2. Taxonomy (NCBI): domain Eukaryota; kingdom Metazoa; phylum Platyhelminthes; class Trematoda; order Opisthorchiida; family Opisthorchiidae; genus Clonorchis; species Clonorchis sinensis. The sequence goes on from CM030369.1 coordinate 215,680,108, forward strand.
TTGGATATGAATTCGGAACCAAATCCAAAAAGGCTTTTGTTGTAGCGATTAACTCGTAACTTGACGTAACGACACGAGGATGAAAATAAATCGTGTGAATATGTTCAGTCCCTCCAAAATAGACCATGAAAAATGGAGCGTAACTGGCTGTCAAAGGCGTCCATACGCCTGATCCCACCTTATGACTACTCAGCTCCGATGCCTACACATATAACATGGCGTCGGCAATGTTGTGGAATATAGGTAGCTCCTGTGCGCTGATTGAATGTTGGTCTGTTCGCCGAGCTTGGCAGTTGGATTGCAAACCCAACCCACTCAACCTCGCACTGATGATGTCACCTCGATTGGTGATGAAACGTTTGCAATCCAACTGCCAAGCTCGGCGAACAGACCAACAATCAATAACATGGCGTTCTCTCTCTAAAGCATTCTGCACTCTTTACCTATTCTTTGATCGAAGCATATCAGCTAAGGCCCACATTGTCTGAGTCTACTCCAACACCGTTTCGGACAGAAGTTTGGCAGAAAGACCCTAATAGGGCTCATTACTGATATCGATGTAGACCAGTCATCAGGGGGCTACTAAATTTTCGCAAGGCAAGATTGGAACGGGTGTATTTGAGATTGATTGCTATTTTATCTTAGATAACCGGTATGGTGTTTTTTTACAGCCACCGCTATCGTTCTGAAATATCCGAGTCCTTTTCTTCAAACTAACTATACTAACTGTTCAGCTGTAGCACCCTTTCGGTGCCTAGCTGCCATGCCACCCGAAGGAAGCACGAGGGCTGGGATACTGCCAGGTTGCCCAAGCCTAGACAGGGGAAGTCGAGAGGCAGAGGTCGGGTTCGAACCACGAACCTTCCGGTCAGTAAGTTCGCGCTCTAACCACTTGAGCCATCTCGCCCCCCTTTTCTTCAAGTTTGTTATAGAAATTAGAGCTTTTAGAGGTAAATTTTATTTGACTTTATTGCTTTTTGCCTTTGAGAACCCTAGTTTGTCTGACATAAACGACGAGAGTGTTTAGCACGTTCTGAATATTTCTATTAAATGCGACCGTGGGCCTTGTTGATTCCGAGGTTCTGTCGTGCAGTATCCTCTACAGAGTCTGGTCAGTGTTCACCAGTAGGCCCGGATTTCCACCTCACATCGAACATGATGACTGCTGGTTTGCTCGCTGAGCTGGTTGGAGCCAAATTGTTCGGCTCTGTGAACAAAACAGTCACTATTACAACCTGAGTTAACAGTGTTCTCTTCAACTGCACATCGTACTAGGCTGATAGATTTCCCTGAAGAGCACGTTATTCCAAGACTCCAAAAGGAGTCTTGTTATACTTTGTATGTGAAAGCAACCGAAGTTCGATCACATTCGAGAGACTAGGAATGGACGGCGAGAGGCATTCAAAGATATAAGAGGAAATTGTCTGTACAACAAGGTAGAGTTCGATTATTCTCAGTAAATAATTTTTTCTCTTTTAAAATGCATTCACTTCAAGTGTACTTTTCGACACCCTGTTGGCATGAAGAACTGCTCCTTTGTTAGACAGCTTGGTACTGGTCTATCAGATCCTAGTGAGTCATCAATAGAAAAGGGTACTTTTGAAGAAAGCGTGATATACAGACGACAATTTATTTGAACCTCCGATGGTAGAGTTGGGAGATTTGAGGAGTCCAACTGGAGATTTCGCCCCTTAAGTAAATTACAATCTGTGCTTAGAAGCCGGCCGTTCCATTCTGATTGGAATTCATCAGCCTCACCAAAATTCCAAGGAGTTCCGAACTCGCGATCTCCGGCTGGTTGTCAGAATACCTAGTCGTTCGTGTCCGAATGTTAAGTGAAATTTGGTGTCACCGAACGAAATCCTCACTGCTTTTTCTGATAACTGGTAGTTGTGAGAGGTGCGACGTACATTATGCTGCGAAAATGAACAAAATGACCTTCATACTTAAGAAACATGAGCAAGCTTTCATTGAATTCACTGAAATTATGAGGTCATACGGAATGAGAAATACAGATCGGAGTTCATAAACCTACGAAAGACATGCCTGTTTCAATAAATTAGTCCCAGCCGTTTAACTTTACATCCGGATTGTAATGGGACGAAGAAATCGTCTTTAATCGATTAGTAAATAATGACAATCAAGCGAAGCGACATCATTGCTTTGAAGTGTGGTGAAATTCAGCCCGTCTCCGTAAGTGGAGATTCGGGCACATGCCTTGGTGCTCTTATAAATTAGCGCTTCCATTCTACAAACGTCACCTGAGTTCGCGTACACGAATGATCTCACCGATGCCCTCCCGATAAACGAAAGCTCAAAATTTCTACTGGCAACTTATGTTACTAATGGACGATTTTGCTAAATTCACTATCAGGAAATCTGTTAATTGTCAATAGGAAATTCGTTCTGTCAGTGAGGCCACTCTATGCAGAAAAACCGAGAATCATTGTACAACTGTTTCATCCTTGTTGGGTATCATTATCAGTGCGCACCTATTCGAATTTTGATTTCGTGTACCTTCAGGTTCGAGGTGATGTAATCAGCAAATCAGTTTGTGCAGTTTGGAACACTACTGTTAGCCATATAATGGGTTTCTGCTGTTTTTCACACGTTACGTCGGTTTGCGAAATAAATCCCTGATAATCTCATCTCTTATAGTTGAGTTTAGTTAGCAATTTACGTCCAGTCTTGAAGGTTACAGGAGGGTATCAGCTCGCATGCGGTTACATTCTGAGACCTTTTTAACCTTCAATCCCTGCGTAGTGGGATTGCGGCTTCAAGATCATTGAAGTAACTTGAGTCCGCACTTTTTTGCACTGTTTCATATTTAGACTGTTATGCGATAGCAGATCATTACAACAGTTACACGACATGAAGAGCCGACCCTGAAAATCTTTAGTCATAAAGGTTTAAACCAAAGATACATTACAGAAAAAAATGGGAACTTCTTTCAACAGAGAATAAGTAATTCCGTTTCTACTTAGCCGCATTGTTTTGAACCTAAACATATTGTTTGCAAATGCCAAATGAAGTGGTTTTCCATTTTTTAAACTTCTTTATAGTGAAACTCACCACAGCCGGTTCTAGCCCTCTACGGCCAGGTGTCGTAAACAAAGCTAGAAATGACACGACAGAACCTATTACTCATACGCCTCCTTTTTAGTGTCTAAAAGACTCAGAAATTGTGTGTGCGCGCGGTCTCATTTTAAGCGGTTTGCGAGGGTTGGTGCTGAAAAGTGATGAAACAGTAAAGATTGACTGATTGTGCTGCATATGAACAATTTGTGTAGACTTGATGTATACTCTTTATCAAATCGTTCATCATTATGACATCCGGAAGTCACGTCTGTGCAGGGGACCGATTCCACAAAACTGTCATTTATCATGCAACGTAGAAGTGAGTCAGTCGTTCGTAGATAACTGTCACAAATTGAAGAATATACACAATGGGTACTGACTCAGCCTTCCTACAGACAATAGACTGACGATAACCATCTCCGGGACTATCCTGACACATAATGGAACGCTCATAGCATGCGTACATACTACGACGGTAATCGAATCATGCCACCGAACGACGTTTGTTCCCACAGTTTATTTGGAAAGTTGTGCTGACATTTGGGATTACAAAGTGTTCTGAAGAAACCAGAAAGGAATGAAATGAATATTTGTTGTTGGAAAGAGGTTTGAGATTTTAAAGATTCCTTGTTATAGATGAAGTCAGTCTGTATCAAAGTGGTGTGCAGCAGTTGAGCACTTATTTCATTTAGTGCGCATCTTCCAAATCCCTAGGGCGATTCAGACTACCAGTTGGTGGTCGGCCACCAGCGGCTACTCAACAGGGTGATCGTCTAGCATTTAGACAATATATATATATATCGTCCAATCACGCATTTCATATCACGTGTTCAAGTATTACTTCGCCCCTGGAGCAAAGATTTCCCAAACGAAGGATTCACACAAATCTCCCGTTTTGGATCTTCGTAGAGTTTAGCGAGATGCATACCGCTAATTTCCAACAAAGATACGGCTGCTTGGCATTCGGGCACGGGGTGACTTCCTCTTAGTAGTAACGTCTCGACTGAAATGAATGAACTTACAAATAGATTAAGTCTCATTGGTCTTACAGATAGTTTATTATATGGAAACACTTTTTCACGTCATTGACACGGGCTTCATTTCATGGAATTGAGGGCAAACAAAAAACATTCCCAACCAAAGGTATCTTTAGCTTAACGATTTTTTCCGAGAAAAAGTAGCAGGAATTTAGAGGCAGTATTATTAGTTGTTTGCTTATTGGATAACAACTTCTGGGCCGTTTGTCTGTGTCTTAGGCCTCAATTTTACGAGCGCATTTAATGGCAAAATGAGCAGTGTTTCATTTCAGCTGAGAAAATCCCTCGGAGGAAATTACTATGTGATAACTTTACCGATACCTGTATGAAAGGGAAAGCCCTTCGCATTGAAGTCGATCATTAGCAAACACCAACTAAACAGTTGCAAAGTATTGGACGTATGCAACTTGTTTCCAAAAACTGGACATTCTTACACGCCTTATTGAACTTTCGTGGATATTCAATAACTATCACGCAATTGTAAACAAACACTGCAAGGCAGTGCCACAAATTCCGTAATAAATTCCACCTTCCATTAGCCTCGAGGCGGAGTTACGGGAAGACCACAAACTACTCGCATGCCTCATCAGTAGCACTCGCCGTTACACCTCTCCATACTACTATCAGGCTGAATTTGTATGAACATTTAAACAGGCGTCAAAATCACATAAGGATAATCACGCAACATGGAACTGGTTTTGAAAAAATTTTGACAAAGGTACTCTTAATTTTTGTCAGACTTTCGTTGATATTTTAACTCGGAATAAACAACAGCCAGATAAGGACGATCGCAGTATTGTGGGCTTCTAACGATATTGAGTATGTTGCTCAGAAGGGACGAGGAAAGGTTAATATATCTATTTTTTTCGTGGCGAATAAGTGGCCACCAGATGAGACAGTTGCTAGAAAGTTTGCTCCCAAATGCGCCTTAGCTGCCTACTAACTTCAGTTCAGTCGTATGAACTCTTACTGATGAAGCATCATAAGACCATCAACAGCCTTGTTAAATTGGTGCTATGAAGAATGAATGTCTGTATGTTTTTTTTGGAAGGTGCCGATTTCAGAGTATTGGATGAATGTTTATTTAGAGATATTGCTTATGAACGGCCAGCATTCATCCTCAATCGAATGCCATCTTAATTGTGCTCTGCAACTCACGATTCAACGGAAACGGATGTGTCTTCGAAACAACAGGAATACCAACTCAACTAACAAGGTTAATCACAGCTTAGCAGACCTGCGCATATGTGAAGGCACGTATGCGGGTGTAATGTGGACATTGCTATTCATCCGCTTACTTGAATTTTTAGCATTCAGCCATCCGATTCACCAGGGACTTTTTCAAGCACAATACTAAGTTCCTTGTGTCTGTAGAGAGTTGCGGCAAATAAACAATCTCTTTTCATTCTTTGAAAGTGAGAAGTGCATACATTTGTGCATCTTACTTCCGATGCGACCTCGAAAGTACAGCGGGCGACTAAACAATGCAGTTGTCCCGTCTTAGACAAACCTTTCCTGGGAGAAAGCAGCTCCCAGAGCAGACGACTGTTTTGTGTTGAAAAGTCATATCTCAGAAGTAACAAACCACCTATCAGTTCATTTAGGCTGTCGATCCCTAGAGAGACAACAATAATTGTAGTTGTATGCTAAGAAAACTTACCTCATTTGGAGTAACGTGGTTGTCTCTCGAGCCGAAGGTCGAAGTAAGTGTATACTATCATCGGAAGTGTTTATGGGGTGTCACATGGCAATCAAACAAGACAGAATATGGTGAATCACTTTTGATTGTTGGAGGGTCTGCTTGACGAAACATTGCAGCATACTATCAGGAAAGTGTGGTCTAGTGAGACGAATCACGGAAATGTCATTACTAATGGTTTATTGGATAAAAGGGTAAATTAAGCGAGATAACCGTGACATTTTTTGTTTGAATCAAGTGGCAGGATCTGTGGTCACCGGGGACGCGCGTAACCCAAAAATTAGGCAGTGTTGCCTCTCAATCTGTCAGATTTTGTCCGCCCAAATTAGATTAACCGCGTCAATGTTTTTTGGACAAGCGAAAAACAAAAGTGACTGAACAATATTCAGGACGAACTAACACCGCTCCAAGTGCGTACTAATCAATCGGGCACCTATCCTCGAGGGCACACTAACTAGAACTTAACTAAGATTTGGCACTTGGCTAACACAATTCTCCTAAGTTGATTAAATGAAGCTGATTATTCGAATTGGACAAAAGAACACTCAGTGTAGTAAAAAGCATTCTAGTCTCCTTTGTCTCAAAAAAAAACAACAAACGTGAGCCAGCATCAACCATATCTGCATCCTTTTTCACCTAAGACTGACTGCCACAAATCTGGGCATTTGTAATAAAGTTAACTCTCGGTTTTCCCTACAGCTCTATTCCATCTAATCACAGAAATAAAAATAGCGGAAACTGAAGACAATCCAGGCAGCTGAGTATCAGTTTCTTTTTCTGAAAGCAAGTGATTGGAAAGTGCATCAATAGTTTTCGATAATACCATGTGTGGAGTACTTTGGAGGAGACGGTTTTTGTGGGATCCTAGGACCTACTGACCTCCGGAACTTATAATCGGGGAAGCATTCAATTCAATCCCAAGATTAGCCAAGCTGACGGAAATGAAGCACTTAGAAGGAAGAAAACCCGGTTGTGGTGGACAAAAAAGGTCCAGACTACATGTAATTTAACAGATAATACGAGAGAGGCAGTAGAACTACATGGAAGCTGCCTACCGAATTTATACCAGAGGGTTGAGGTGTACTTTGTGTCATCTGAGTAGCTCTTAAAGCTGCATGACTATGAATGAACTGACCCAAATGAGACTTACCACGCAGTTCGTCGAAGATAAAAGCTAGAAGAGAATGCAAAGTATTGTACCAATGCGCGGTACATATAAGAATCAACCGTGGACAGATGCGTCTTAGTACCCTGACAGTTCATCTAAACGAAGGATCGATACAAAGATTAAGCTTAGTAAACTTGAAAGGAGGCTTACGCTTGAAGAATCCACAGAAAATGAGGCATCCTACTCCACTTAGCACAACTTACTAAAGGCGGAATCACAGAGGTGACGTTTGAATAGCAAGTTGCATTCATATCTGGGAAGGAAAACCAGCCCGATGTTACTCCAGATACGGTAGTTTATTTCGCCACCTTCAACAGTTTAGTGTGCGGTGCACGTCTAAAAAGGGTACACACAAATCTAAGCTAATACGCCTTCGTCAACTCAGTCTATACCATGGCGTCATCTTGGGAAAGACTAAAGTTGTAGTTCGGTCAGAATCACAACCCTCCTGGAAAATGGAGGACTATTGTGTTGAGATGAATATGGGTTACCTTGAAGGTCCACAGAAGGCCTGTTGTGAGAGGCACTCTCTTAACGGTTTGGTCGAAAGTCTCCTTTTCTGTTCCACCTTCAAATACTACCACGCAAAAAGCAGCCATTCTAAAGTAGTATTATGAATAGAGGGAGAAGGATTTCACCATATTTTCGGGGTGATGTTTGATTGTTTGGTGTCTAATGTAAAGCTTAGATATTTGTGTAGATTCTTTAGTACTACGTTAGAATCTTGAAAAGCAACTTGATTCGCACGGACAATTAGAGTGCGTCCAAATAAGTTCTATGAATAAGGTGTTAATGGATCTACTCCGATAAGACCACAAACTTTTCGTGGTGATCAGACTCTCTCACCGCAATGACTCCAAGTGAACCACTTGCAGGAACTTAGTTCCTGAGTGTTCAGCCATGCCAGAATGCCCTAAAGGATACAGTCCAGGGGGAAGTGCTTCACTGCGAGGCACCGTCGCATAGTTTCTGAGACAGCTGTGATGACATTTGGGAGCAACTCCACAGGGGTAGCAATGTTGTTAACCAAGGAGGAACGGATGCAAAATTGTGCACTTTTATCACCCTAATACTAACAGTGACTGCCGGCTTAAAAAATACAGAATGCTAGAAATGTGTTCTGAATTAGCATTAAGTTTTGGTCTTTCGTGTGTCAATCTACAAACGTGGGTTAGGTCGCCCATATGCGGCCTTGTGAGTTAGATCTTGAGGAATCCGAAAGAAATCTTGCCTTGAAGTATGAAAAAATGGTGTTATTCCTCCACTTTTGACGTTAAATACTAAAAATATGGAAACACACGCCTTCTGTAATATAAAACCTGAAACATGAAGGCTCTTCTAGACAGCGATTGAGGTCTAATAGCTGATGTCTGAAAGTCAGACTGCTTTGGGCAAGGTTGGCAGTATTGGAACTTGTAATAACAAACATGTTGTTCAATATGAAGCGGAGTGTGTCGGCCACGCGTATTCATTCAAGGCATGTCCATGGACAATATGGACCGTCACTGTGCGACTCATACCTCAATAATTCTAGATAACGGGAGTAATGTACAAAGCTCAACACAGTTGTGATTAACTCTTTTTAAATTCCCGAGGATATGTCGCACTTAAAACTGTCATACCCTAGGCCGGTTTGAAGAACAACCTTGGGAGAATAGAAATCTTTTAAACCTGCACAAAGTAAAAAAAAGTTGACAGAAGACTGAAATTTATTCTGTTTTGTACAACAAAAGATATATTGACGCATACCTGCTGACGGTTTAGTGAAAACCGTTCTTGAGAAGTACTGCGGGCTTGAGGCGGGTTGCCTTGATCTTTGCCGCATAGCAGATAAAAGCTAAATGTCGGGTACAAAACCAAACGCTATAGTGATTCCCGTAAAGTGGAAGCAATGTGGATTTTTTTCCAATGTACTTTGTAAATCTCAAAAAGAATTTCACGCTCAGAGGAACTTCCGAGAGAATAATTGCTCAAACAGGCCTGCCATGTTCAAAGTCATGACAGTTCACTTACAGTAACCTTGTTCATTCTGTATAGGACATACATATTTGTGGAAGTAATCTGCCATTGAGAGGTCACACATACATTTACGGAGATACTGGGAATGATTAGGTGCTAAACGGTTTGTCCATCAATGAGCGTTTTACAGAATCTGACAAAGCGCACGATTATGACGCCTCTAGAAAATGAGCCAAGTAAGACTTGCTGAAAGTTTGTACTTGGAGCGGAAACAAGAGATAGACGTGGTCGTTATGAGCGACTGGTAACAGTGGTGAAATGCGTTTGAAAACCTGCTTGGCAAAGTTAACCCAAGCATCAAAACGCTTATTTTCTACTGACCGGATGAAAGAGTGGTAATATAGCCCGGAGAAGAGTTCCGGGCTCAACGAGGGGATCACAAGCGAAAGCAAACTCGTCAGAAGAAAAAAATCTTTTTTTAGTCACTTGGATCTATTTTTAAAACGGACTGGAATTCGGGGAGAAACCAAACTCACAGGTATTTCATACTGGAAGATCCGAGTACAGCTGCACTGGACACGGTGAAATGCTCACGGCTACTGTACCGTTGACCGGATACGATACTTGGAAAGATTTGGGGTGAGAAGGCTCGCCTGGATTGGTAACAACTTCATTTAATAAAGCTTGTAAATGCAGACTTCCTACAGGGACACAAGCGGTACAATCATCAACATATTTCCTCCATTAGCAATATTGTGGAATATAGGAAGCTCGCGTGCGCTGATTGATTGTTGGTCTGTTCGCCGAGCTTGGCAGTTGGATTACAAACGTTTCATCACCAATCGAGGTGAAATCGTCAGTGCGGGGTTGAGTGGGATGCACTGACGATGTCACCTCGATTGGTGATGAAACGTTTGTAATCCAACTGCCAAGCTCGGCGAACAGACCAACAATCAATCAGCGCACGCGAGCTTCCTATATTCCACAATATTGCTAATGGAGGAAATATGTTGATGATTGTACCGCTTGTGTCCCTGTAGGAAGTCTGCACCCCATATAGGACGTAATGGGGCATATTCATTTCAACTAGGAAGAAAACAAGAAAAAAGTAGCATGCTGGAGAACAGGGGTGTTAACTCATGGTAGAGCGTAGAGTAACCATCTGCGCTTTTGAATGGTGTGCTGCTTGAGATGTCGGTTTCATCTAGTCTTTCTAGGCCATGTCCGTCTCCTGCATCGCTGAACACCTCCGGTAACTTTCATTTGTTGACGTCATCGAAACCAGTCGTTTTTAAATCGCGTGTTAAAGTGACGGAATCACTTATGCGTACCCGAATGTCTGTGCGGAGAAGGACTGAATTATCGGTTCGGTCTGTCAAGGTCAGAAGAACACAACTTCGACTCTTCACCACACAGACGCAGCGAAACACGCCTCATTTCACCACATGTCTTGTCTCTCGGGATACGCGTTGACGTCGAGCATATTGAGGAGGCTGAATTCCAATTGGCTTGCTTTCCGGTCTCTGCACTATTTCTTTTTTGTAACCTAACTCCTCACTCCACAGGGGTGGTGGAGGAGAAGACCTGTCAGAGGTGATGTGAATGGTCTCAACCGGACGGAGAAAGAGTTTGCATAGTCATTTAGGAAGTGAAATAAATTGGAAGACAAATACTTGGAATAATGCTTCACAGTAGCATCATTTTATTTGATGAATTTTTGCCGTAGGCTAGCCCTTTAAGTACTAGTGAGGCATTGTTTCCGGACGATTTGAAAATACAGTAACCAAAGGAGATAAGTGGTACACTGTTGTATGCATTGAAGATTGTAGGTTTGTTTACAAATATATGGCTTGCCTTTGTCACTAACGGTGTTCAGGAATTCATAAGAAAGCAGTTAGAAAAAAATGATTCGATCTTTTTGCAACTAGTACTTATTTTAACGCACCGAAAGACCAGGAGCGCAACAGAAGTGCTATCAACAGAGATGTGCGATATTCGCTTGTTTGTCATTACACTAACTCCACAGGACGTTTCTAAAACAGTGTAATCTTTTGCACCTATGACGTCTGTCAATGCACGTAATGTTTGGAAACAAATGTCTGAGTAGAATCATCAAACTGTCCAGAATTGTCTACCTGTTAACTGCAAATAAATGGGATGAGATAAGGGTTCTCCATGTTCCTAACAATACTTGTCCGGCACGTCATCCTGCAGCAAAACCACATCGATAACCATAAGTTTACTGGGCCATCACCAGGGCAGAAGAATGCGTGGTTCTACAAACACCGTCATAATACTAGGTTAGGAAAAGCATGGCATGGCGGTGCAGCTTGGCGGGGGGTTAGTGAGTGTTGTGGGGGCTTTGGTGCTGAATAATTATTAGTGGTCGGTGAGCTTTCATGATGATTAACTGGAGGATTTTGCTTATTTACCCGTCGGTCTTCTTCACTTTGATCCGCATCAAAATCGACAGCTTCTGCCGTTTTGCTTCGCCCAAACGTATTACGGTTTAGCAATGAGGAACTGACTCAATCGCTTCTCAGAAGGTCACGCATATGTTTATTAGATGTAGTGGCTCTCAATAAACATTTGACATTCCAGTTCTCAAGAAGAATCCAAATATATTCAAGGAAGCAAAAGGTACGTGCGGCATTTGGCCTTACTTCAATGCATGAGATGCTGCTCGTCCAGATGTTTTTCATGCTTACCCGCATGCTTTGTTGCTTTGATGTTGAATATTCACCGTCGTTTGCCGACGCCAATGGAGCGTCCTACGGCTGGCTTATTTTACAAAGCAGGAACTTCTAACGGGACATGAAGCTACCGCCGGGGTGGATCTGTGTGGAGGTAGCAATTATATGGAGAAGACAAGCTGAATACTCTGTCAAATTAGCAAGATATGATCAATCACTCTTGAAGGACAGCCAGATGTGCTTGCTACTAAGCACACTAACATACTGTTAAGCACTGTGTGTGTGGAGAATTGGGATTAAAAACGACCAGAGATGTTGAACAAAGGCTGACGTCCATTTTGTACCGAAGATGTAGAGACACAAGCTATCGCTCTTCAGCACAATGCCATCTGGAGATGTTCGTGAAGAAAACTTTAGGCTAGCTATCACTGACGTTTAATTTACGAAGTCCTCAAATTCAGCTTTTAAAAGTTTGCAGATTGACACTGAATTAACTTTAATTAACTCAACGTATCTTAGGATTGGCACACCTGGCAATAGGTGTGTACCCGGATAACGAGTTTGAAAATGTCACGAAATGTAAACTAACCCGGTTCAAAGTATTTTCCTGTATATCGAATGCCAAGAACCCTAATCGGTATGACAGTATTCACGTTTTCGGAACGTCCAAAAAGAAAATGCCAGTGAGAGCTGAGGTGTGGACAGTTGTCGTTCGCCTCACTGACACAGCCAGATTTGACGAGTTTAGAGAACCAAGTTTGACATTGACATGCAAGCGACATGAGTGCTTCTGAGAGAGTTAGCAAAAAAAACATACAAATCGTGCTTAGTTGTGTAAATGAAAATGGGATTGAAATTGTTCACGGAACGGTGTGTTATTGGGTGGAATTTCGGTAGATCAAATCACGCAGATGGTCTTAGATATGTTGGTTGCGCAGGACAAGTTGACTGCATACCATTCGGCATCAAATGAAGTGTTCACATCGATTTGCATTTTAATTACTAAGTTAGGCGAACGGACAAAATCGGAGGAATGGCGGCCGATAGAATTTCTGATTTCAAGTTTAAAAAGAATCATAGAAATGTTCAGAAACTGAGTGTGTGTGTGTGTGTGCGTCAACCAGTGTTTTTTCATGCTAGATTCTTCTGAAGAGTTGTTCTGTCGTCCTGGAACCGGTAAATTATTTTGAAACTTTATGATTATAGAGGTGTTATAAATTTACTTTAAACCCTGTCATTCTGGAAAAATCATCATTCTGCCTATTGATTCTTTCAATAAATTACATCAAAAGCTTTTTGTGCTAGCTATATTATCTGTTTACACACCTCGTAGCACTGGCAGCAATCCATTGTTTCCCACGTGACAAAAATTGCAAAGCGATTGCTCCACGACGAACTCAGGAGAACACAGTATAAGCTATTGCTGCAGTCAAAAAGTGCCGTTCTAAAAAGATGCTGATACAGTAGATAATGGTTGGATGACTTCTTGAAGCCATTTCCTTTGTTAAAATTAAACATAAATTTGTCATCTTAATTATTTGATCAGTGTTCCGTTCGAATGAACTTCGCCAGATTTATTCAACATTGAACGGACAACGTCAAGTAGGACTGATTGAATTGCTGCTAGGTTTTAGTTACTTCTACACCACTGTACAAATCCATCATTTCTTGCTCCATTTTGCTGTGTTCCGAAGCTTTACATTATTTTGTCGTCAGACTTCTCAAGTTCATCGATCATTCCCGATATAACCACTTTCATATTCCTTGTTTTATCACACTAATTTTTGTTATTCATAGAATACTTAAGAGCCCAATCAATCAGATTGGAAACATTTCCTGATTTCAGCTTTTCACTTCGAAGTGTATTTCACTGAGCTTGAGACAATGGAAGTTCACTGATGCACATTCACACATTCACCGTTCAGTCAGTCGGGTGTGTGTGTGTGCAGCGGAGGGGGTGAATGCTTAGTACGTGGTGTTCCGTTAACACGCTGTCTTTAAATTACGTTTGGATGAACATATCATTCTGAAACGAATCCAGGTTTAGTTCAGAGAAGACAACGGACTTATTCCAATGATTTTTTTACCCTAGTCTGCTCTGATTGACTGAGCGGATGCTAACCAGACTGTGTAATTTCACGTTTGGTACGGTACATTGAAATTAATGGTGATTTCTTCACTTAGCGGTCATAAACGTGTGAAATATGTGACAAACTCTAGTAGTATGGATATGTTTATAACGTCTAGGGTTGCTGTGTTGTCTTCAAGATGCCGATTCCTGAGGATTGTTCCGGTGAAAACTTTTAAATCATACGTTTTTCTTTTGTCTATCAGGATTTTAAGTGATGTGCTGTACCGCAGTGTGCTGTAGTGGATACATTTGAGGACTAAGATGACTATTCCTCTCTAAATACGTTAATGCCACACATTTTCAGTTACTTTAGGAATGCTCTTCAGTGAGTGTGCATTTCTGCACACTTTTCTTGACCTGACCTTCAAATGACAATTCTGTTCCGCTAAAGTCTAATCTAACATGTTAATTCAGAATGCACTGAAATGGATGAGGAAAATTACAACCGCAGTTCAACTGTGCCATGTAGCCTATACGCTATGATTGAGTTACCGCTGCGTAAATGTTACGGTCGTAGACGTCCACAGGACTGGGCAGTTTCTAAAACCTCAGCGCAAATTCTTTTAGTAAGATGATTTGAACCAGGTACAGCAGCAGATGCAACACACAGCCGTTGTGCATTTCAAAGCAAGTACGCTTCAAGAATGTCACGGTAGTTTGAGTCACTCTAGGAAACAAGCGGCAAAGTTAACCTAGAAGCCCGAGGGTCTGGAGGTATCTGGAGTACCCCTACGTAGAACACCGCCACTTAGTAATGCCTGAATCTTCAGCGTAGCTCGGCTTCGCCAGCCTTTACTCAGGCAACTTTTAATTTGACTATAAAAACAGCTTGCAAAGTAGGGGGTGAATATGTTAAGAGAGTTGGAGTTGACGATCTACTTGCAGAAGAAATCATTCGTATCCGACTGTGTATGATGGCCGAAGCAAATGTCATCAGTATCGGCGTCGGACTACGACGTGTAAGTTGATTTGATTGTTCACAATCAGCTAATAGCGACTGAGCTGATACACTGGTACTTACACTAAGCAATGTAAATATTTCAGTGGTCTAGTTGACTAACAAAACAAAATGAATAATTGTAAAAAAGGCTGAGATGTCTACCTATTAAGACCGCACTTACCCCATTTCCCAAACATCAGCCAAGGTCATGGACAGCATCGCGAGCGCAATCACACACGATTTTCTGACGTGTGCTCTAGAAAACGACGATGAAATTAGGTTGATCACAAATGTTACGGAGCCCTGCTCAGACGTGACTGGAATAAGTGGGTCAGCAGCATCTCGAGAGCGTTTTGTTTGAAGAATTCATCCACAAGATGATTGACGCTTTAAACAGTCTTACACCATTTATGAGATACAGGTCCGTACGCTTCTTGTATCTCTTTCTGACCCATCGTTTCTGTGCCTAAACATATGAGCTACGACCAAACAGTGCGAGCTGAACTCCGCGGTTATGAAGATACAAAAAACTGTGTCTCTACGAACTGTGCAGAGGAGATCACATTAGCACAGGGTGACTGTTTTACCAAAGGATCTGCACCAAAATGCTGACCTACTCATATACTACGGTTCACAAATGGTTTGCGGGCGTTTGTAGGTTATGGATCACACATTTGCCCGTCTTTTAAAGAACAGAATCCCAAACCCAGTTATGGTCAGAAACACGCGCTGGTAATAGACTCATTCAGGTGAATTGATCATGTCTAGTTCTGCTTGTCTGATATGGATCAACTGAACTAATAGCGTCAGGCTAGAAAGGAGAATGATTTCGGCAGATCCAATGAACATTGGTCTGCTTGGTACCAATACCTCCCTCTTTGTACACTCTAAATGCCTAGATATCATAGAAAAACACCATGGTGTCATGAGCCCGTTAAATACTCATCCTAGAACAACTTTTAAAGCCTATGGTATTAAGGATGAGGAGTATTGGTTTGGCGCTGCAAGAGGGATTACTGAAAAGCTTTATGAATGGTGACATGATGTCCAAACCCACAGTTTAAAAGTCCATCAGGCCTGACCAAACTAATGAGCCAAATCTCAGATAACTTTGTTTACAGTAGCGACTGCCGAACCTCCAAACAACAAATCCGCAGTATCATAACGATGCAAACAACGTCTGTCTCGATTAATACGGACATACGGCATATGTTTTTGCGATTCACTACCATTAGGATGACATTATTTTTCCTAGCCTTCAGCTACAAACCCGCAAGATAGGTATACTTTTAGAGGTAACTTATCGAGGAAAAAATCTTAATTGCCTTAGTAGGCCAATCGAAAATGTTCTTTATAGCAACAGACGGCGATGCGATGTCCAAGATTATAACCTGATGGTATATGTCCAAAAATCGTCCCAGCAGGAAGGCCCAGACAATATGCAAATAACCAGTTAGTGAAATAGTTCAAAGCGTAATCATTGATGAGCCGGTTGATCACACACTCTTTGGCTATTGTTTTACAGTCTCGCAGTTAC
The DNA here is from genome assembly GCA_003604175.2 of Clonorchis sinensis. Lineage (NCBI taxonomy): Eukaryota > Metazoa > Platyhelminthes > Trematoda > Opisthorchiida > Opisthorchiidae > Clonorchis > Clonorchis sinensis. Next base: position 215,696,350 of record CM030369.1, read on the forward strand.
AGTTTTTTTCCAAACATGTTCCCAATGGTATGTTCCATGGAAAATGATGCCTTACAAACCGGCCAACAATCTAAAAGTGTTTTAAACCGATGCGAAAGGGTCTGTCTCCTCCCATCGGCGCCAACATCAAAAAGGTCGTTGCCGCACAGATTTGTTTCCGTAACTCAAAAGGCCTGATCACACAAGCGCTCCCTACGTAAACAATACGGTCACGACATGCGACATGACACTGTCCAGTCTGATCATCTTTTGCATGTCTGAAACAGCTCATTGGTATGCGGATGACAAACGCTCTTACGCAAACCAGCAGGCAAAAGAGTTCTTTGACCACAGCGTATTTATTACAGTTGTTTTTTGCCATGCCTGTAGAAAACAAACCATCCCGATGACATTTTCACGATGCGATGCTAGCGATACGGTGATACATCGACGGGCAAACAAAAACAGCTTTGTTGGGCATATTTACCATAAGCGGATAATCCAACAGTAAGTAAGAACTGCTTAGAATTTTGGTACTCATTTGATCTTTCTCCTTGTTCTGTGAGACACCTCCTCACAAATTGCTTTGCGGGAGTTTTTTGAATGAAAAATGTGCTAATTTCCTCAAATTCTGTTCGAATATTCTTATTTACTAATTGCCGGGCGAATTCTGCATCAAGCTTTAATCACTTTATCGATGTACTGGTGAGCATGCTACACCCGGATGGCATTATGTTTTCCTGTCATATGCCGGCACAAACTCAGATCACATCGCGATCCTTATGAATCTGTTTGATTCGCGATATACCAAAAGTTGCTGAGGCAAACCCTTTTTGTTTCTGCCGGTAGCTAAATCTGCCGTTAGTGTTGGAATAATTGGGCAAATGTTGCGCATCATGCAACACTGGTTTTGCTTCGGAGCCCGCTTACTACTAGTTGCAGAAACAACTTTCTTCTCAATGTTCATTGGCCGCGAGATAGCAACTCTGTACTTGTCTTCTGTCGTTCGCCGACCCATACAACTATTGCATCGACGTTTACTTGGACAAACTCCACAGATATACACTTTATTCAAATAGGTGAAAGCTCCCACTTTAAAAATACTTCGCCTAGTGATTGATTTAGCAAGCTAAGAAAAAAGGGTGTTTTCTGCGGTACCCAAGCTAATAAACCCATGAGAACATGGACTGCTATTTCGCTGTTCTGGAAGCTAAGGCCTACCTAATCGGCTAATTATCGGCAACATCGATGTTCTGGAGGTCTTTCTTCAATCTGAATAACTTTGACATAAAGTATGTTTGCTCTCTGGTAGATAACACGGTTTATGTGAAACGTTTTTGTACGACTTCCTTCCATGAACATCCGACTTTCCATTATTCGACGTAGTGTTGTACGAATTGTGTGCACTGCAGTTAGGTTGAAAGAAGAAGTTCCTTTACTAGTAATACAGTGTTTGAGTTACACCAGAAGGCCCAATGTCCGGATGAACACAGATGCTTTGTGGCAGCTCTCAGTCATTCATGTTTCTTTTCATTATAGTTGTTGTGCCTGAAAGATAAATTGACGCAAGTTTGAACACACGAACTGTCGTGCTTCATAGTATATCACCGTCAGTTCTGTTGCACGCGTTTTCTTTCAAGATGTACCAGAGCTGATTTGAATGTGCTCCAAGATCATGTTGGTTCTGGTGGCAGGTAGGCGAAAGCTGATCATGAGAAACCATGGATGGCAGAAATTCGGTCCCCAGTTAGATGAATTGTCGCGTGCAAACATCGAGCACATATCAGGCGCCATTGATGAACACAGCTAAAGCTGGCATGATGTCGACTTTAGTGCCTTTGGTGACCTCAGGATAGTAGCACTGCAGAATTATTCTGAGGTTTTTTGCAGACCAAATTTCTCGAATGCTTACCAGCGCTTTCTCCGTACTTGACCGCCAGCATTTCAACCGGTTGCTAAACGATGGTGGCCATTTAATAAGTGTTTTGCCTTAGCAAGCACTCGTTTGGCTAGCAACGAATTTCATGTGAAACCTCATCCGTTTCTTGAGGTTGGCAAAACCCGTTTTTTACTTCAAGAGGATGCATGTATGTATGTTATTCAGCCTTAACACCCTTTAGGTGCCCAGTCGCCATGTCGACCGAAAGAAGCACGAGGGTTGAGATAATGCCGCGCTGCCGAGTGAGCTACCTCGAGCCAAAAGGAGGATAGTGGCTAACGTGTCACACCACATACTGAACATTGCCACGAAGTAGACAGAAGTTACTGCACAGTGACCTCCTCACATACATGATCAACAGCACTTAAATATCTGCGCAACGTTCATGATTGTTTCAATCCTATTATGTTTCCTTGATTCAATTTGAATAGTTAATCCTGTGGTAGCTGTTTCACTCGAATGATGTTGATCCGCAGAGAGGTTCGCATTTGCATTAAACTTGTGTTTTCGGTCAGGTAGCAGACAAGATAAACACCAATCACTGCCGAATGATATCGAACCTGTGCATAAATTACAGTGCCACTTCCCTGCGAAAGTAATTTCCGTTCTTCGAGTTTGGAGGAGCTGTAAAGTGATTTCCTGTTTCATCTACTTAATTCAAACCCTAACGAGATTATGTTTTCTGCTAGTGGGAAAAACATCAGGTAAAAGAAAGATAACTTAAAGTAGGGTTTCCGAGTAGCAGCAATTCGGGCATATTTGAGAAGGGGCAATTCGACTCAAATGGTTTTATTCACAATTCACTCCGTCGCATTTTTTCACCTTCTTCAATTATAAACGCTTTTAGTCGCAATTTAGGAAAAAACTTTATTGTAAGATTCGTTTTTCACCTGGTCACTATTCGTTGGCGGGAGATAAATGATTTCATTTACCAGAGCTGTATTCCTTCAAATAGGTGGATTTCTCAGGACAAACAGTTTTGAACTGCTAGTTAAAATATATTGCAGTTGACAACTCTCTTCTAGGAAAGTCAAACTTGCGGAGAACATTTGTTTTCGATCGCTCCAAGTATCCTCTGTATAAGGTAAAGATAGCTGAACAATCGACGCTTCAGGTATTGTCGGACTTTTGGCTCCTATTATCGGCAAGGTCAGTCTACGAGAACTAATTGTGAAGGCGGTTGAGAAACTGGGGCCTCGGAGCAGTGACCTCAATTTATGAATATGCGAGCAATATGTGTGGTTTCATTTCCTTCCGCCTCAACGTCCTCCTTGTTCGTGAACTAATCAACCATTTTTCGCGCTGAATTTCGTTCACCTGATACGTGATACGCCTGAGCGACTTTACAGGTGTGCAACCTATAAATCCTCTTCTGTAAGCTAGGTATCATTCGTTCACTGCAACTGAAGGAACTTTAATTCGAATGAAAATAGCAACAACATTACCTTCCCAGGCTCAGTGAGGGTCATTCCACTCTCTTAAATCATTCACAATCTCATCTATGGGCCTATATCAGTTGACAAACTGGTGCAAGATTTCCTTATCTGTCTAGAATGCACTTCAAGGAAACTTTGGCGACGGCGCGAGTTCGACTGACACGTGCATGCGGGTGAAATCTAATCCATGGCGAGACACAAATTAGGTGTAAACTGTCGTTTACAGTTGACAGTGGAACATGAACAGCTTGGTGGCACACTTTTGGCGGCTCAACTTTCACAGATGAACGGAGATTGCATACCAGACAGGTGTGTTTGTGACATGTGAACATCAGTTTCCAAGGTTCCATCACGGCTACAACGGGCTGACAGTCGGGCGTGGAGCGCAACTTGGTAGAGTGATTTATACAGAGCGGATAACGAACAGCCCCGTGAGTCGTTCGACTGTGGTTGTCAGAGTTGGATAAGGTAGAGGCAGTTTTTCGTTTCGCTCACACGTGAATCTCTTAGATAGAAAGGATTAACTCAGTGACATTGGGAGAGTTTCACTCTACTGAAAGGTGCTGAGAAATGCAGCCATTTTTTTCCATGGATTAACTTGTGTTTACAATCTGTAAAACGAAACTGGTGTGGTTTATTCTTGTTTTTATTCAGCTATTTTGTAATAACGACAGACTCATTTGCAGATTATATCGTTGTCAACAAGAAACCTAACTGGATCTCTTGTTTGTGCTATTCTTCAAGTAGATGTGCTGCACGATCACTACCGCAACCTTCACTGAACATGATAATCGAAACACTGCAGTGTATTTTCTTGGCGGAACACACTACCTACTAGGTCGCTGAAAATGGCTCGGCAACCCATCGACCCCGTCCTTCTTGGGGTTCATCAGGTAGGGATCATCATCAACCTAATTTTCAATCGGTCACTAGGTTGCGTGTAACATAAGCAATACACACATTTGCAACTTACATTGCTGTGTCGCTGCTTTTGTAGGGTATGTGAGTCTCTGACCGGTCTGGAGTTTGATCTTCAAGCAACATAGCAAACAAATTTTCCAGACCCTTTATTACAACCATTTTGTTCGTGAAGCAACGAACATTGCTTTCGACATTTATCAATTGGGAAACGTAAGACGCTATTACTAATTTGTTCCATTTATTTCCATTTCTGTGTTTAAGAGGGCGTCTAAAAAACGGGTGCTGGAAAATATCTTGTTACTCTGGAATACTTGGTTTTGATTTGAACAAGGTGAACAAGGAACGGACTTTTATATTTTCAAATAAGATACCAATAACTTTGTGTAATGTCATGTTTCAAAGAACGGAGTAAATGAATATTTTGTTAGGCCTTCGGAGGTGGCGAATATTCCAAAATTTATTCGAAGACTTCAAAATTATAGGTGGCAACAGTCCAACCTGTTGAAAAGTAATTTGAATTAAACAATCAACTGAGGAAATATCAAATCATACTCTAGATAAAATAGATTAGGGTGATAGGACTATATCGGGATACTTTCTTAAAGGTAGCGTTTAATTGAATCCTGATTGCTGCCAAACCCGACCGCCCAAGGCTCTAACTGTTTTCACTTTTCCGCCAGTTTCTATCTTGTTTTTGAAAGAAACGTTTAATAACTAACTTCTTTGTTTACCTTGATGGGTCCGAGGCCACTTTATCAGCAAGTTCAGTTTAGCTAATGACGGTAATCCCTTAAGAGACTATTCTGGAGTTCAATTGCGCGAAACTCTACTGAAATTAGGGGTCTAGATCAAATTGAGGAGAATCCAAAAGGACAGAACCGATAGTGGAATGTCCAGATCTTTCCACTAACCCGATAGTCAGCGTCAAGGAAAGACCATGAAATCCATTTGCTACCAGGTAATCTCAGTATTGTCCCGATTGGCGTATGATGATATTAAAAAACAGTAAATGCGAAATTGGGACGTCAGACTGGGACTTGCAGAATGTGGTTTTTACCAACTCTTCATTTTACCTCAAGTAGCAACTAAACTCGGTCCTTAGAGCATCTGGTTTCTATCACGTATATGTTCCAAACAATAGAGAATCTGATTTACAGATTCCTGTACCCGGTACTTGTGACAAGTATTTCTACGCTTACTCCAGTCAGCCTGTGCTATATCACTAAACTGTAGAAAAAGGAGCTTGCTGTTTGCAGCATTCATTCAACTATTCTAACCAGCATAATAGTCAATTCATCTTCAAGGACTAGGTGATATTACGACCAGAAACACTTGCCAAAACCATCAAGGACATCAGTAAGGTAGCTTTAGAAGCTGACCACTAGTGTTAGTGAATTCGTTTCAGTGACAGATTGTTTGTTCGGTCCTTTTTGCTACCGTGACTTCGACAAGACAGTACCTTTAATTAAGCGTTGTAAAACTAAACTCTAGCCCACCACAGATTCACCTGGACATCTCTCATTTGGTTAACTGAGATATTTAGTGGTTAAAAATTTTTGTACTAAGCTTCTGGCTACTTGTTCTGAATAGGGGAACAAGTTGATCTGAACACTTTACTTCAAGACGTCCACAAAGTTCTTCGGCATACTTTTGAAAGAGGATCCAGTCATTGTTTCTCCATTTACTTTGGGCCAAAAGCAGAGCTGTGGAAGCAGAACTTAGGAGTTTTTCAAACTTGACGTGCTACTATGCCCTAGGGAATCATTTCTGGCTTAACACCCGGAATTCAAGATGGCCACTCCAACAATGTACTATCATGTAACAACTCTTTCTGAGCTGCGAGCTCCGTCCCAATTAGTTGTTCATCTAAAGTGTGATCTCCTATTTTCTAATTTTGGTTATCAGAGGCAACGCCAAATTATCCCATGTACTGCTGTGCGCATGGAGATTTTGGGTGCTATTAACCCTTCCCCATCCCACTGAATGCCTATTGCACTTTTTAGTTGAAACTGATTTCCTCCACACACACGTCATGATAGTTATAAACCAGTGTGTAAGAGCGCTCACACTGCTTAGTTCTATCGCTAAAAAGTGCGAAATTTTACTGATTAGCTCAGATGGTATGAGTTTCCTCTCAAAGAAAAGCGGTGTTAAATCGCTAGCGAAGCCAATACACTATTCCATTGTCTTCAAATTTGGTAACCCTGATACGTAAAACAGTCTCAACATTCGACAATTACACTCATCTGCAAATCGATTTGGTTTATGATATTCTTTAACTAAATGTGCTGCACAAAGGTCGCCTGATGTTTCAGTTGGTACGACATTCGAGAGTTGACAGTATGTTTGTTCTAGTAAACGCGCCGAAACCACATAATGTTCTCCGCTCTGTCCGATATTTCTTTTAATTCAATTGAGGATAGGGCTTTGTCTAGCCTCGAAATAATCACAAAACTTTGGATTTGTTTCTCTAGACTGGCCATCCATTCCCCCCTAGAGATGATGTCTCAAGATGTTTCCGGATCGCTTGGGTGGAGGATTGAATAGAGACTGAAATGTATCCTGTATCAGGGGGTTTGCTTCTTCTCAAAATTCTATTTTTGAGCCTATTATTAACGATGTTGGCGATGTTCCAGGTTTGTGGTTCGACGACAGTAAAACCGACCGTAGAAACAAGAGTTGAGATGTCATCTCAAATTTATCGAGTCTACGTCCGCTTAGTTTTTGGATTTCCACAGGACGCGATTTAAGGATGTGGCGATTTCATGGGAGTGACTTGTCGACTGGGGCGCTTCAAACTTCGTACCGCTGTATGCTTCCGGTTTTCGTGCGCTAGTATATCCAAAGGAGTCTAGCCTAAGGAGTCAAAATTTTCGGGGATCCCATTTTTGTTAGCTTTAAGTTGAGAACGGACTTTAAGTCACACTCGTAGGTCCCGTTATCTTGCCCCGAGCTTATATGTAGCGCACAGTTACACATACTTGCAGGATATGTGACATTGGTAACGGTTCCAGTTTGTACAAGATTCCATCGGTATATCAAATGATATCCAAATTGTTTCTACTAACAGATTTCAGGCATCCTGTGCTGGGCAAAACAAAAACCAACGCAGAAATAAATACATGTAGGATCCAAATTCCCAGAACCATCGTTTCGTTGTTCACAATTAAGGTTTTCACCCTTTTGATTAGCTTTACCCAAGACGAATTAACAAAGCTTTTTGTCGAATCTATGGTAGACCTAGGTATTGTACGCAAATGTATTTCTCGTCAGGGACACAATTACAACACAAGAAAGGGCTGTTACTCAAAATGAGACAGAGTTTTGCTTTAAATGAGTGGAAAAAACAGTCTCCCTGCTTGTGTGGCTGTAATACACTAGTAGGTAGGTTTGCCTTTTAGCTCTATAGGTTAACCCATCTAGCTTTGTCAGAAGCACCAGAAACTTCAGGTAGTAGCTTATGTGAGGCTTTTATACTCGTCCACAACGTGTCTTGAAATCTGTCTGCTTAAATCACTGACATTCTGTGTGGTTGTTTAGCTCATCGGTTCCGAACAATTCTGGCGTGCTTCAGCTTTAACGAAAGATATCAACATTACACCATGGTGTTAAGCTACTTGCTACGCACCTAACGGTAATTCCAAGTTTTGCATGCACGGAACACTTTATGTTCCATGGTAGTTTATGATTTATTGTAGTGCTTACACATGGAATGAACTCACCCATCAAACCCATGGTGATTTGTCAGATAGCTCCGATTCTAAAGAAACTTGTCACATGTTGACCTGATCAGGGGATTTTCCCAGAACTCGGGCCTTTGTGCGAGAATCTGGATGTTGACATGGGCAGTTTTTTAAAGTGCGGTGCGACCACACGGTTACGGAATTTAAGCCATTGCAATAATGTCACCTGTGTAGTAAACCTTCATCTATCAGTTTACGACGTTAGTCAGGTAAATACAAACAATTTACATACATCTTTTTCGTTCCTGGTGTCTTGAAGCAACGAAACAAAACAATGGGGCATCCGCTTTTCATAGGACTCACACGCAGTATAATCCTTGTTTTTCCGAGCATCCAATGTGATGTGAATCTGCTGTCACTATTGCGACAGCGCTCACTGAACTGGTTCGAAATTCCAGAAAAACGCGAATGCGTTTGCGCTTTGAGCGTTCCCCGTAGTTTGCTCGACGGCTTGAACGACCACTCGTTAACCTGGCTGTATCGGCCGATTGCTCCAACCTCTGGGGTAGAGGTGAAACTCTTTCCTCTCCAATACATTGTCCGGGATTAACATACCGGTACGACCCAGGAATCACACTGTCACTGAGCCCTAACAAGAGCGAAACTTTCTTCAGTATGGGCTACAAAAATCACTAGAGCCAAACGAAGATGACGGTGTTGGCGGCAGAGTGGTGACAGTTGCGCTCCTGTAAAGTCACCCACTTGGCTTCATTTCAAGCCGCTTCTTCATCAGCACTTGCCACGCGAAGCAACTTAGCCGCTAGTCGATAATCTCGCCGGAAGCATGAAACGGTTCCTGAGGTCTATCGATACCTCGTGAATTCTAGGAAATCGTTCATAAGAACGAATTAAATGTTTGTAGTGTAATTCCGTCCTACATTCGATGTTTGTTTTGTGAAAGCCCATCGGTAGTCAAGGGTGAGTGTGAATTTAAGGAATTATCACCCTATCTGGCAAGCCAAGCTAGTTTTTTGCATTGGGAAATTTCAAACTTTATGCTCATTCAAGGGTACTTGAATCGTAGTTGTTCTGAAAATGGAGGAAAATCTGTCCTAGTGAGAAGATCGTGAGATCGTGGTCCCTTCTGTCATTAGTTATTTTAGATTTAGTGGAGGAATTTTCTAGTATCTAAATGTGCTCTTGGGGTCGCTAGTACTGACCTTTTCTAGCATGCTGCGGAGGCAGTCATGACTAAATAACAAGGGCTGGTGCGATGATTTGTCATTCGAAGGAATTCCGGGAGCTATGCTGTGTGTCATACAAATGAACCAAATCATTTGACTGTTGAGGAAAATATCGTCAGTTGAAGAACATCATTAACGAGAGATTCAGTTGTGGGTTTCCCTTGAAAACCAAAGTGATTTAAAAATGAGTTTATTTGTCACAAAATATCCTTTCCTTTAGCATCTGAGAGATCCAGCCATCTGTTCCCCAAATGTGTGAACTCAGGCAGCCTTATTCGTATTAAACTAAACTTCAGTTTGATTGGCTGGTACGCGATGAATTAACTTTACCATATAGAACGCGGATGTTCATTATTGTGTCAGGCGTTATCAAGCATGCACCTAGTCAGGTACAACATGCACGTACTCGGTGCCTTCCTGTTTAAGGGTCAAAGAAATAGAGTTTATTCCAGGCGGATTTTGCCGCAACCCTGTCTGTCTTGCTGAGGAAGTGATTTAGCTAGTAGCCTATGGACAGTGGTTTTGGCGCCGGATGCTAGATGCCGGGAAGTGAGGGTAAGCTGGCATAGATAGGTCTCTCAAATGGAAACATCGAAGTGAAAGCAGATGTGTTCATCATAAATGCCGTGAGTTATTCAAGTCATTTAGACAAATAAAAGAGTTCTTAGCTCAGAGGTCCTGGTAATCCGTTCCACTGTTATTCAAAGCTGACCTCTTTTCTGCTCTTATCATTTGTGATTGCATCCCGATACCTTAAATAATGCTGGGATTAATAACGTATAATTTCTTGGCAAAGGAAATTTTTTGTCTCGAATTTCATGCTTTATTAATTTATGTTATCACAACTAAAGACTACTCTAAAGCTGGAAGACTGCAGTCTGATTGCCAACACAGGTAGTTTGCATGTTTTCTGGTTATACACTGATCAGCAATCCACTTTAAACAGTCTAATCTCCACTTTGTTTCAGCTCTCGACTTTTGGATGTGTAGCCAATGCGCTGAAGGAGTTAGTTTAGGAAATGGGAACATCGATCGTGGGACTATTGCTTCAGACGCTTCAAATCCTTCCTACACTTCAGCTGCAAAATCAACTCAGCACCAAACCGAACAGACCAGTCATCAGAACAAATCCGACAAACCAGTTTTCAGTTGATGGCGTTTTGGAATTCAGTTGTCTGGCTGAAGGCAATCCGAAGCCCTTCGTCCAATGGCATAATGCGACCACTGGTCAGCTGATCACAGACCGAATTCCATCGACAGACTCACTCTCTGGTATCCACGTCAACCCGTACCATGGGAGGCTCATGGTCTCCAATCCAACTCGCGGACAGCTCTACTCTTTCTATTGTAATGCAACAAACGAATATGGCTGGTCACAAAGCAGTCCTCCGGTCTTTGGTGCGCTAGCATACTTGGATGACAGATTTGTTCAACAGCCTAACAATGAAACTGTCCACGTTGGACAGAACGTCAGTCTTCCTTGTTTGGCACCTGCAGGGCTTCCTAAACCGACCATCCGTTGGCTGAAGGACGATGTACTTGTGGCTGAACAGAGTACAGGCAACATGTCTGCAGTTGGAGTGAATGAGTCCACTTCATCCCTCTTATCAAACTTGTTAGTACTCGATAATGGAACACTATGGATCAACTCGGCTACACTTGAGGAAACGGGAAAATATCGTTGCACGGCTACAAATCTAATTGGTTCCAGGAGTTCCCAGCCAGCACTTTTGTCTGTCATGTCAACCACGACATTCTTTGAAACTCCGAAGCACTTACGGGTCAGATTAGGTGAAGATGCCAAATTTTTCTGTGAAGCGGATGATCCCAAAACAGTTTCCTGGAGGCGCGGAAAGCAAGATGCCCCGTTTGATTTCTCCAGGACAGTCATAACAAGATCCTATATTTGGATCAAATCTGTGAAACCCTCGGACTCTGGAATGTACATCTGTGGTGTACCTGGTTCAGTTGAACACAACGCTACGCTGGTCGTAGACATTCCCCCACGATTCCTCCGACCGCCCAACAATATTCGGGCCAACGCTGGTGAAACTATTCAGTTTGTTTGTTTATCAACCGGTCATCCTCAGCCATCAGTTTATTGGGAGCTGCCTGATATGACCCCGGTGTTTCCCTCTGACCCGTCGACAGAAAGCAGAAGTTCGAGATTTTTCGTACACACTGATGGTCGGCTGGAAGTTAGGCACATCAAATCGGGTGATGCCGGGAGATATCAGTGTACAGCACATTCCTCAATAGACACTATTCATGCAAGCGCATCACTTATTGTCAATGAAGTCACTAGCGAACCTCCGCAACTTGCAAATTCCGAGACGTCTACCCGAACTCCCCATTTAGAGCCGAAGCTTAGCAAAACAGCACCGATTATAGGATTGCCACCAGCCAACCAGACAGTTAGTGTAGGGGACAAGGTCACCTTTGTGTGCGAATTAATGGATAGCTCATCTGACCAAACTTCTTGTAGTGATGTGAAGGTCAACTGGATGCGTCGGATACACTCAACGAAAGAGAGTAGGCTACTGCCCGCCTACGGTTCGAATGACACACGGTATCGCATCTTGCATCCTGCCTTACAAATTTTGGACGTACGCCCCAGTGACTCTGGAGTTTACACCTGTAGCGCGAGCTGCAACGTTGAGTGGTTTGACGGAATCGAACGTAGACAAGTTCACGTCGAGTCAAGCTGGAGCGCGACATTATACGTCACATGGAAAAGAGATATCCCCAAACTTGCTAGCATACTGCAACCGCCAAAAAATCTTCGTTTAGTGAACATGACAGCAACCAGTGTGACTATCAGCTGGGATCCTCCGTCTCTTGCCGCAGTATGGAAACATAAATTTAGCGAAGATGTGACTAATCCTGTGCTAAATTCAGTTGCCTATTGGGTGGAATATTATCGTTCGGATAGACCAGCAGACGGATGGCTAGTTGTCGAACGAGACTGGCCGACAAATAATGTTCAGCTACGTGGCCTTGAGCAAGGCATAGACTACTACTTTTTGGTTCGATCTCGATGGATGTATGGGCGAATCGGGTGGGCTAGTAGACCACTGGGTCCCGTGACTACCATGGGAAGTTTTGTTACAGAAAGTCGAGAAACTGACAGAGGGGGACAAGTCCAAATGTACCACAACACACAACCGAGTATTGAATTACATGATGTTCAAATGCGCATATTCTCGAAGTCCACAGCAAAAGTTAGCTGGCGACTGTCGCCAGTCTCGTTCTTAGTGAATGTGATAAAATTGTTCAAATTATCATACACCATAACTCCACTTGGTTACTGCGTTGGTATTTTCAGTAAGAAATCGAAAAACCGCGCCTATCTATCCGGAGGTTCTTCGTCTAGGGACTACTGTAGCTTTGCACGGGACTCAAATAAAGAAATACTTCTTCAGAGTCAGCTAAATCTGATGGAGGAGCTTCGTAAATCCACCCAGCAGAATGCCTCCACATTCAGCGTTCTTGTTCCCTGGTTGAAATCTGGTCACCCCGAACATCTAGATCCGCCCGGAAATCCGCCGGAGCGCCTTGTTGGTTGGCTGCACAATCTGAACCCATTCACCTGCTACTCTATCACCATACATCCGATTCCCACAGATCCCTCGCTATCGTCCATCTTTCGTCAAACTCTCAGCGACCCACACTTTCTCCTCACACCTGAGGGTGTTCCAACGGCTGCACCAAGCAATATTTCCGTCCATTGGATTGACGATCGACATGTTAAGTTGGCTTGGAAATCTCCTATTGTTACCCATTGGAATGGACCGTTAAACGGTTATTTGATTTATATCTTTGAAGAAAATTCACGAGAACGGAAGACCATCAACGTGACATATCTCTTGTCGGAAACGCTACTTGAGTTACATCAAATATCTGCCATCTATCTGTTCCAAGTGGCCTGTATGACTTGCGCTGGAGTGGGCATTCCCAGTGAACCGATTCGTTTAGTACCGAGACAGAACAAGGATTCATCTATCTACGCGACCGAAACTGAACCAAAAAATGTGGAACTGCTTAACAAGCCCTGGTTTGTTGGAACGCTGATCGGTAGTGTGATTGCATGGTGTGTTCTCATCACGCTGGCCTCATCCTGTTGCTTCCGGCTTCACCATAGACGCAGAAAGCCACATAAGCGTATCGGGCTACAGATTGCGGCTGCCTTGAATGATCAGGACGGTAATCGTGATGCCCTACTCTATATGAAAGACAAGCTTCACTTAGGTAATGTCACTCATCTGCCTGCAAACGGGCTTCTCCTTAATGCTGGTGGTGTTAGTGGGCATACCAGTCCTTGTGATCGATCAGGTTCACACACGGAATACTTACTGCCAAGCTCCCAAGGAAAACAAAAACGTGTACCCGATGCTCAGCGCGATGGAAGTAATCAAGATGCGAGGACATCTTCAGTAACATCAAGCAGGGAACATTCATTGGTTAAAGAGCCGCAATGTACGATGCGTCCCAGTATGTCCATCAGCACGGATCGGTCGATTCGCACAATGCCAGAGAACACTCAAGCACTTCGCTGTCTGTCATCCCACAATGAATGGGACGCAGAATTCTGTTCCTATCCCCACGATATGCTGCCACCATTTCAGATGTCGCCACAACCGATGTATCAGATTACAAAACCTCACCCCGCGGTGGACGACTCAATGTTTGGTGTTAATTCCAGTCCTTTTGGAGACGGATCAGCAGCCACTACGGAAAGCTTTCTATCCCATTCTTCCAAAGTGCTAATCAGTGATTCAGCAACCGCCACGCCCTACGCAACCACTTCTTTAATTTCACAAAACCAAATTTTGTCGCCTTCTGCCTATCAAAGTCAACATACTACATATCCTAAAAGCATGCACACTGTTTCACAGGCTCCCGAAACCAGAGGAACCGTAATCAACCGGTGCCAGTCTTCAAGTTCCTCTGATCAAACATCATATGCATCCAGCTGTGATAATAGTGAGTCGCTCATGGATAGCATGCCGACGATGAATGAATTGGCACAAAAAGTCAATAATCGATACACCAAGCTCCCGTATGATTATGACACCACGGAATCTAACATCCATCAGTTGCAGACGCATTGGAGTGCAGTTACGGTGGCTCAATCCAAACAAAAGTCGAAAATCGACAAGATGACAGAATCCCCTCACCTCTCGACAGTGCTTCCGCCTAGATCGATAAAAGCCAAAAAGCCCAAGTCTCAAGCGAACGGAGTGCCCGAGAAGCTTAGAAATTCACGCAGCAGTTCTGTTACAAAGAACAAAAGTCAGCCTGTTGAGCGAGTCACTGAAAATGAGTCAAATGGTGTCGTTGGAAAACGTTGTTTTGAAACCAGTGACCTTCCACCACCCCCAGTTGATGGACCGCCATCTGTGAAGGCTATTATCACCGACCATGATCCATTAGACAAACAAAGATATGCGGAGATTCACGCTAGATCCTGTAACAGATATTCCTTCATGGAAAACTCAGTACCTTCAGACACAGTCACTATCCCTTCTGGGTTGAGCATTCAGCCACTCGAATCCAGAGGTTTACCCAGCTCTTCAATACCCGTTCTTCAGTATCTTAATAAACAGGATGAGTACAGATATCAAGAATACCAATAAATACGTATTTGAAGTCAAACTGACCCCCTTTATACTATAAAACATCGGAATTCGTGTCCTCTTAGGAGGTAGGAATTTCCAACTTCATGTTTTTGCATCGTTCAGGAACACTGATGCTTTGAATGTGACCTCATTTGCATCGAATCTTTGCCTAGCTTCTATCTTTATCAAGACATATCGGACGGATGCATACAAAATTCTCCCTGATAATGTTTTCTATAGTTTAAAATTGTCTTTTCAGTGGTAATTTGTAAATGATTTGTTGATAAATGGTTTGAAATCATGCAATTCAATTTGACTAGGTCTTCGGGTTGGTCAACTTCCAGAAGTTGTCACTGCTTGATATGTTCCAATACACTCCATGTGAAGCCCCCATGTCCGAATCGTAAAGGGACATCGTCACTCATGTGTTAAAATCTAAACTTACGTAAAATTGTGGACGGGTGATGATACCGGTTTTTCCGTAATGGACGGAAGGACAACTGACCTCCCTCAAGAGGCCACTAGCGGACTACGAATAATTCTACCACACTCCTGTGGGTTGCGACTTCTGGGCTAGCAGTGATTGTTCTGCTTCATTGGTCCAAATTAGTCTTCAAACAAACCCATAATCCATATTGTATGGATGATTAGATTGGTCATGTTGGTTAGTATCAATACACGCCCCTGTTTTAAAGAAGCACCTTCCACAGAATTCACCCATTTAGAGCAAACGATCACTACAAGATTTCTAATTATTGTCACCGTAAGCCTGGCTATGCAGTTAAGCCAATAAGAAAGTGGACCGCAATCACGCAATTGTATCTATGTTGTAATGGTCATTCGTTTTCAAATTAATCTCCACGAGGCTAGATAACTCACCCTATTTTTCTAATGGCTGTCTTCTACGACGAGAATCAAAACAAAGATGATGGCGGACGCAGATATTTGGTCAAAATATTAACGAGGAAAATGTTTAGGACCGTAATGGTGGGTACAAGAAAATGAAATACACTGACTGCTGATTAAGTGCATGTTGTTAAGCTCCTGAACTTGGGCGATGGTATGCAAGAGTTTGTTCACAATTCAGGGAGAAGTCAGCAATAAGCGCACATATGATGTCTCAACGAATGGCGAGAAAACGGCCGCAAGGTAACATCGGGGACCGACGAACAGGCTAACTGTCACGTGATCGATGACCAGCAGCTGCACCCGGACTATGATACTCCGGACTTTATTTCAGACGTGATACAGGAACATATCAAAGAGGTGTGTATCTATGGCCTATATGAAATTAAATAGCAGTTACGACCGAAGGGGTTAAGACAAAAGCAAGGCGGTTTACTTTGAGCTGAGTCCGCACGCCGAAACTGAACCCAATCCTTTTGCACCCAGAGTTGGTCCTCCTAGCCTTAATAGTGAAACATGTAAGTCGTTCAATCCCGCTACTTTCATATTTTGTAATTATTTGTGCCTCAGCAGCTCCGAGGAGGTTTATAAGTTAACCAGCTGAGCCATCACAGTATTAGGACAGATGGGTGATATAGCTCAAATCTACATGTCATGGCTGGTTGAGAAGCATTGGAAAGTTGCTCCCTTAAGCTGTTTGAATTTTGTCCAGTTTGTTAAATTTATTGGCAATTTGACTTTCTATAGGCCGAGGATATTAGATTTCCGGTTCATTAACTTATGTAAGTCCGGCAAAGAATTCATTGGGATTGCGGCATTCGAAGTACGACTGCGCACACACGGAAGCATGGTTCAATCTACAGCTTTAACTGCTCAGCTAGGAGGTCAGGAGCCAATTAGGAACTGGTTCTTGGAACGTCAGTGGAGTAGTAGGAAGTCCACAGTACAACCGACGAAAGCGTGAACCTTTCTGCTCAAGCAACCGTAAGTGGACACAGGAAAGCCGCGAAGAATGATCAGCGTTATGCAGTTAAAGAGAATAAAGGAACTTCAGCTTGTAGGGATCCGCATCAACATGTTTATTGAGCTGAGCATTTCAGTTACACCACCACCTTCCGTCTAGTTCCAACCACCACGCACTTCCACTGAAGACTGAATGAGTTCGCTTCGACTGAAGAAGTACCTTTTGCAACAAAACCGCGATGCTCAATGAACATAGGAACAGTCAGTCAGGTCTAGCTTCGATACAACAGCGCACTAAGTTTACTAAATTCATAACAATGAATGCGAAGTGAACCTTGTCAAACACACCATTAGACTAGTGCAGTCTTGGGAAGAGGGCCTCAAAATATGGTTCTCTCGAAGGTTGTAGCCCAAGGTGAGAGTCTAATTTAAGACGACACGGACTGTGGATTGTAGACGGGTATCAGCGTGCTTCCCAGGCAGTATACGCACCGAAACGACTACTTACTTTAAAACAATTGAGTGGGAAGTTTATAACGACGAGATGAAAGTGTATGCAGACAGCTTGCTCTATTTTTCATCTGTCTGTTCTTGAATTGATGCCTCTTGACGCCCAGACAATGCAACGTTCAGGAAATGGGACGGGCATCTTCTTCCCATCCGGTGAAATGGAGGGCAACTTGAACGGAGTCGAAAGACCAAAGGAGATGCGTCGCTGTCACACGAGATTTGCAAATGATTAAAGTATCGTCTGTATAACGTCCTTAAAGGTTTCAAATTTCATAAAATGGTGTACTCAAGCTTGTTCCCAAAATCTGCTAGCGTTTGGCCGAACGGATAGCCCGTCTAAGTGGGTACCGACCCTGGACACAAACTGCTTTATGTGTGCACCGTAAAAGTTACGCTGTGATTACAAGAAGTGGAATCGGCAGATGAATATTCGAGTTACCTGAGACATCCCCATATTCATTTAATTTTTTCTAACAATAATTGGAAAGTGTTGAACAGCGATTCTATTGGCATGCATGTTTTGGATTGGTTGCCTGAACTGAAGGTTTTCCTGAAGAATATCTGCATAGGGGTTCAAGATGTTCTTTCATACGGCGATCGATGGCATGGTATGACGATTCTTCTTTATGTATTTTCGGCAGTCAGAGGAAGAGGAATATATATAACAAGATTTGTGGATGTCCCGAGCATGTCACTCTGCAATGGAAGAGAAAACAAAAATGAACCTGACAAATTTAGAGGCATCAGTTTGATGAGCTAACCGGACTCGTCTCTGGTACACGTGTCACTGGAATGCCTGAGAGTCAAACTGATCAAAACACAACCCCGAAAAACGCTTTAGATTTGGCGCTGATTACATAAAAATGAACCCAATATTAGTTACCAGAAGGTTTAAGAAAAAGTCCAAGAGATATCGCTAACTACTACAAGCAATCCTCATAGAAGTTACGAAAGTCTTCAACTCTGTCAACCGAGAGGTTACACGAACTATTCTTTCCGAATACGGTTTTCTACCGAACTTGGTCAACTCTGTTCAAAGCCAACATGACGGAATAACAGCGGTAATGCCAAAGAATGGATCGAATCCCAGTGAGTTCAAAATCCTCACAGGTTATATGTCCCTATTTTCACTTTCATCAGGCCCTATCCAGTTGCTACGTGAACACGAATTGGAAGCGCACGGTATGCACACGTAGCGGTCGACAGTAAATTGAGATATTGTGTTGCCAAGGCTGGTTTGACTTTTGGAAAATTTGAGAAACGAGTATGGAGGGAACGAAACCTGTGACTGGCGACCAGCCTGCACGTCTACAAGTCGATGTGTGCTTCAGTGGAACACTAAACAGGTAATGGAGCAGTTCCCGATAGTTGAGCAGTTTTCACAGACTGCCGGAGGCGGTCAATTGGTGTTCACTGGACTAAACGAATGCCGGATACAGAAGCCTTCGGGTGAACGCGTTATGATGGAACGCAAGCAATGATTACACAGTGATTAGCCCTAGTCTACTGGATGGACGGGACTAGTTTCCAGATGGTTCGCTGAATACAAAGAAACGGAACTTTGGTGTAAAAACAGCCCTGATATCTGGGCATTTTGGTCGAAAGTCTAAAACCCGCTGACGTCGATGTCATGAAGCAGGAAGCAGATTCTCTAAACAAAACAAACGATACGAACTGTCTTTCGTCGCTTCAATGATATCCAAATTCAACCCGGAGCACTGATGCCTTCAGAGTTACCTTAGTTGTTGGAAAATTCATCCACAACCACCGTCATCGTTGCTCCGCTGGTCCACCATCACCAACACAGAGACTCGTTGGCGCAACGTCAACGAAGAAAATATACTTCCTAGATCAGCCTTTGCTTTCTGAAGCTGTTACAGCTAGACGGTGGACGACATAATGGGCTAGCACTAGCCATCTGTGTATGTCCAGGAGATATCTGCTGAGTATTGCGGACCACCAGGTTACTCAAGCTATGCACTAAAATTTCCAACTCTTCAGTTATACCATTGAAGTTACCATTGTGGGCCACCGGTTGAGGGTTCTGATGGCCTCAGAAGTGTCCCCACCTGTTCATCCTGCTGTGGGATTGCAAGACGATCCGATGAATGCACATGCGCCTCGGCGCAAACCGGAAGTGTCACGACCCCCTGTCCACGGCCGTCCGTCGGCTCCCTTAGACGTGACAGCCCAATCCGAAGACGGATGCCAGCACATCACATACATCGAATGTATAAGGTAGTTTGAATATTTGTTTTGGGCTTTTGTGACAAGATGGAATAAAATGAACGTAAAGTTCAAGACCTAGTTTACGCGGACCTGTAGTACAAGTCTCCTTCATGAACTAGAGGTATTCGAGATACTGCATCTCTCTCAACGGACACCAAACTCGGGAGAGATCACAGAAGTACTCCATGCCTAAGCAATAAGCGAAGGTATTTTTTGAAAAAGGGTCCCTAGAACTAGTAGACCACAGAACCGAAGGTCATTTTTGCGTGAGAAACAATTTCATGCTAATTTTTGCATGGTCCAAAAAGATATCATGGGTCTTGTCACCAGTTATGATACGGATGTCGCTTCCGGTTTTAGAAAACCGAATATAAATGGAGTTTCTAAAAAAGGAAAGAAGCAATTTGGGTTGGTAACGGACGCTATTCGAATAATCAACTCTCTCAGGTAGTTTTTTAAACGGAAATCGAAATTTGTACTCAAAAGCCCCCACAATGGTGGGCGCCATATTTATACTACAAGTCCAATGAATATTCTGTCCCAGAAATGACTTTTTGAACTACCCGACATTCCGCTTTGCCACTTGTTTGCCACCGGCAAATAGTCAGAAATCTCACGTAGTACTACCGCTTCACCAGTGAGTTCAAAAACTATGTTCTATGCCACCCTTATTCTGGATGGGTAATCATATCAAAATATGCCCCTCTTATGACTGATATTCAGGAACTCGATGTTAACTAGCCGAGAGCACAAACGTTTACTTATTGGCATCTAAACTAAGAGAGTGAAAGCAATCAAAGCGAATTCACAGTTTAATAGACAAGTTGCTGTCCGTCTCTGGAGGAGAAAACGTATTTTCTGGGCCGCATGCAGATGTAAGTGTTGGGACAATGAATAAGTCAATGTTCGGATATTATTATGATTTTTAAACAATGTATTCCTCTCCTGGAGGTCTGTTTATCAATAATTGTGTAAACGAAGTAAAAAGAAACCATATCTCACAGAAAATAAGAGTTATCCCGCGTGAAACATACACAGAGATCAATAGATTACACGGTTCCTAGAAGAATGTCTAGGTTTCACTATACCAGCCAGCAGGGTTGGAAAATATCCTGGTACGTCCACTTATTTAGTCTACGTTCATACTTCCCAACCTGGGGAGTGAACACATCCAATGTATCCGTGATGTGACCGACGGTGGCATCATAGAGAGATGTTGCAATTCACTGGACCCATCTCACATAATGAAACGGAATTTAAAACCTCACTGCTGGCTTTCACAATGATGTGCACTTTTAAAACACAACACAGAGACCTCTTTTCCAAGAAGATCTTTTGCTTGGGCTGAACTGAAGCCTATTTATTGATATCTGCAGCTTGGTGATAACGGATGAACTACGGTTTGTCTAATTTTTGTTCCAAATGCAATGCCTACACAGAAATGGAGCTGCAAAATTCAAGTCTTTTCATAGTACGAGAAAACTTTCAACCAATCTTTCATCCCGTATGTGAAATCAATCCATCCCCAAAAGCCGTTTCAATCTAGTTGGGGATGGTCATCAGTGCGATGCCAGCTTGCAACCTCATGATAGCTATGGATTGATCCTTTTGTTTTGCTCCCTGGAAGGATGTGTGAAACTCCTGTCAGATTCCCAATCTGAAGAATGTATTCGAGGGTAGAAACGCAACTTTAAAGCTCAGCTTCAGTTTCCACATCAGTAGTGAACATGCATGAAATCTTCGGTCACCATATTTGGCTTTTTCAACTCGTACATCAAAGGATGGAAACTCGGTAGCTTGATTTGGTGTTCGAGGAAACAGACCCCACAGCATCCAAAAGCCTGAGCTAGTAAGGTCGGCCTAAGCATACGAAACTCACACTTTACTGCACTAGAAACCCTGAGACAACACATGTAGACAGGAAATTGCTGTCTAAAACAAAACCTAGAAAGAAACCTTTAGAAAGAAAAAACTAAATCAACATACGGAACAAAGTGGGTCACTTTGTATGTCAATCTACGTCTGGTGCCAAATACTGATAAGCGAAAAAGCGCAATTATCCGGAGTCGAGGATTAACTGCAATTGAACTGTGGAGTCTGTCGTCGAATGCACCTGGCAGTGGGCCGTCGCCACTGCTTCTGGTCGCCTAAGGTTCCTAACGAACTGAGGTTAATTGGGAAAACAAAATGTCAGCAGGTTGCGAAATATGGTAAGATGAGTGTTCGTGGAACGGATGGAGAAATGTTCGGTTTGAACGAGTGAATTCAGCAAGTTTTGCGAATTGCCTAGAAGAACGGAATGATGTAAACGGGCTCTCGTCCAGTACGACCAAACCGAACGGTTTATTCGTATCAAACAAGAATTTCGTTGCCCTATCCCAAGAAACCTCCGATCAACTTGCGCTAGGTATCGTATGATTGCCAGACTACAGAGCAGATGATCGGGTCTGCCTGTTTCGTGAAGAATTCTCACCAAAGTCTGTCTCATAAGATGGTCCACGATTCAGCACGGGAAATGATCCCTCCAGGGTACTTAAATTCCGTAATGGGATCCACGGAGGTTAACTTATTCTAGTGAAACGTCCCTTGGCTGCATAAACTCCTAGGGGTAAGACTACTACTAATACGATGCTCAGAATCATTTACTTTGTCACAGTAGGCAGCTGTAAGTACCTTATTGTTGATCGTTTTCCTCGAAGACGTAGTACTTCTTAGCACTAAGTCCCTGCACTTCCCTCTTCTCTCCTTTCTACTTAGGTTTTCTACCCTCGTGATTGTATTGCAGTTAAGCACTTTTATGTATCTATGTGTGTTTTGCTATCGATGGCGATAATCTTGTAGTTCGGGAACGTCTGTGCGCTAACCGATAGTAAGGTCCTGAGTGGGAGTCATTAGAGAAACAAAAGTAGAATGCTCACTGAGTCTCCTTTCAAGGCGTTGAACTAACCGGTTGTATTGTTCGGGTTGTAAAAAAATATTGCATGCCCCACCATGATAATTCAGATATGTCCGACATGATCCGGTGGTGCAACAGGTGAGTCTTCTACGTCACCGTTGGCGTTCAGATCCCAGGAGGGCCAACCGAACGTAGTGCTGATTAAATCTAATAAAATCGAGATTGGACAGATGGGCTTAAAAGTTTTACGAAACTGTCAAAATTAGATTAAAAAAACCTGTAATCAGATTTAATAGCGTCTTCTATTTCGATGTCCTTTAGGTGGGCTTAGACCAGAAGGATGGTGCTGTATACGGAAAGAGTAGTTGACTTTGCCATGATATTGAACCCAGTCAGGTTGCATTGTCCCATACCGTGTTATAAAAAAGCGTCCAAATTTGCAGATGACAGGCCTACCAGATTTTACGTTTTCTTGCACTTTGTCAACGGACAAAAACACCGAACAACACGCCTACATATAATGACAGGGTGCTCCTACTTCTGAATGCGTAGAATTATCCAGATGTTGAAAATATTGGAACAAAACTACTTCCCGGGTCTTTCTGCGTTTATCAGCCATCATCGTGAACAGTGAGATTATGGTATGCTTCACGCTGTGAGACAGTCGGAGGAATCATCTGGTGCCACTTTTTTCATGAAAAGATGATTGAGGACGGATATGAGTGTTTCAAGTAACAACTCAGTTTTGATCATAAAACGGCACTCACTGGAATGATAAATTGCTTGGAATTGCTTCAGTTTGTAATATACCTTGTTGGTTGCATCAGTAAGGGGTCTATTTCGGCTTCAATTCCGCTCACAAAAGTTCTTCTGTTCCCAGCAGAAAAGAGGAGAGCCGGTGTGCATTATTGTGGCACGCGATTTCCCAGTAAGCTGTGCTCAGTCCTAGCTTTTACGCAGAAAATCATCTAAAATTATACCTGGAATACCGATTTGCATATGTGAATTAGAACTGTGTCCTCCAGATGGAAACCGAGGACAGGTGATTAACTAAAGCACGACTCCAAGTTAATTTCCGAAACAAAATATTCAAAATACTTTTGTCTGACATTCATAAGGGAATTCAATTCTCGGTGTATTGTAATCATTCATAGTGGATTGTGTGTCATTTTTCTCGTAGTGATCTTGTTGATAGTAGACCGACACGTTATAGGATTTCTCGTGCTAATTTGTTTAAGGAAAAACAAAGTACTTGAGTCCAACCAGAGTCTCTCAAGACTTTCTTGTGCAATTCTATCCACAAATGCGAATACGCAACAAATATAAAATACATTTATTCACTGTGGAAAAACACGGCGGATTCGGACATCTGGAAATCTGTTTGTTTAAAAGTCACACCACACATTCATTATAAATTCATAAAGGTTTCATGTTTTTGATTACGTTAAGCTAGTACCGGTGGCTGTACGTCATTTGTGAAGCAGACAAGTACCATGACGCAAGAAAGCATGCGGGAAAATGGATAAATATAATTATACAGACATGATTATCATGTGATTGTACTTTATCAATACGCGAATTTACGGAAAAGTTGTCACCACAACTGCCTCTCAGCATTTCGCAGTGGTATGAAAAGGTTTTATCGGCATGGTGTGGTTGCAGCTGGGTTCCTGGACGTTAATTTCTGGCAGAATTATTCATTTGATGCTAAGTTGTCGACACGCTTGGAAGAGTAATCAAGCGCCGTCGCCTAGGTGAATCAGCTGTCTGAGTAGGCAGTTCATTGGAATCCGAATGAAAGGTTTGCACTTCGTTCGTATGTGTCATGGGAAAATTTTCTTTACCGTACTGCTTATTGATCGGTATATCTAGGAAATATTTGTCAATAATACCATATACGACAACAAACCATGATATTTTCCTAAAAGTTCTGCCCACACCCTTTGATTAACAGTATTAATATAATAAAACTCTGGAGCGTACCTCCATAGACAAACATTTCAAGTGCGAGAACTGCTGTGGCTGAACCACATTAGAAATAACAGTGGAAAAACTCTGACAGCTTTTGACACTTGTTCAGCGGCAAAGAGATTCACAAACCTACGTCAGACTTCTTTTCAAACTAAGACACTAAACATGGCGCTTTCCATCTAAGAAGCATTCTTGCAAGTTTGTCTAGCGAGAGACTCACCGGGAACCCAGCTGAATATCTTTTTTGTTATGTTTTCAGGCGGTCTGTTACAGCACATTCAGTCGCCTGGATAGAACATGCGAGAGATTCAGCAGGGATCCAGGTGATTCTCTCGCAAAACCAAATTTGTTTGCAAATGAGTGTATTTCGCTAACTTCGTGCAATTTGGTTTCAAGTAGAACATAAGGTTGAGGGAACCTCGTGGAATGCGCCTACCTGATGAGCCCCAACAAGGGCGAAACCGGTCGTGGTCTGTCGAAGGATTTTCAACAACCTTATGAGTAGTGCATTACAAACATTCTTGCAAGCATTATTTCGGAGAACGCAAAGATTTTGATGCGCTGTGTGTATTTGACAATGGCAACTCATTAAGCGGAGAAGCCAAAATAATCAAAACAAGGCCCCATTAACTGGGTCCTCCATATTTACAGAAAAATGGCTTATCTAAAAAGGCTGACCTGTTCATTAAAGATGACCTTATTCCGGCCCTTCAGTGTCCTGAGTAGCATTCCGCTCTGTGAAAAGTGATGAGCCAAAATCTATTACCCATGAGTAAATATCAGTTTCATTTCTCCCGTTCGAAGAAACAAAATTGTCCAAGCTGATACTGTGGGTTGACGTTGAAATGAAGGCCTTGATTGTACATCCCACAGGGTAAGTCAAACAGAAGTGTTTCCCCCCTCACTTCGCGGAGCTGCTTGTTGAAGCAAACTAGCGCACTTGTCTAATATCTGAATATGCAATATTTACAATTTAGCATGCTTAGTTTGAAGAAGGCAAAAGTGAAATGCATAGACTTGAACTGAATTGTGGGGCACGGCGCGAATATTTACTACTGAATGACAGAAGTATGTCAAGCGTTCACGTTGAAGAAACGTACATAGGTTCTTTACGATTGAGTTCATATGACTGATGAAATTCCTGGAGCTGGAGAATCGGTCAATCCGTTCTGATGAGTCTTACAGCGATATTCTTTAGCATACTGAGCAGCATACAAGCTGCCTCGAAGTTCCGTCGCGAAGGTATCCAATGAAGTTTCTCTTGTTTCCGAAAAAAGTAGTACGAGACGGTTGTTGAAATGTCAGAAACAGCTCACTAACGCTGTTACCCGGTTTGGGATTCAGCAGGTAGATGCAGTCCACGGAAGCTGAGAAAATTATACCTTGACTTGAATAGCAGTTTGGTCGCTCAGTTTATCTTGATTTTTGGCGATCGTCCTATACTAATTTATCGGACGGCCAGTTTGCATCAGTTGTAATAAACGCCGTACTCTCCGGTTACACTTGTTCTGAAAGATAGGGGAAAGCCATAAAACGGTAAATAAGCGACGGTGCTTGAGGACAGCTAACACTACTGAGTGAAAGCTCATGAGATGAAAAACGACACAGTTTAGCGATACGGCGCAAGGCAGAGTGGTGTGATTAGAGATTTCGCTGGCTCGTTCAATCGGGGAGCGCCTTGTGGGACCATTTATGCCTTGACTTAAACGTTGGGACATTGAAGATACTTAGCTTCCTTTACATTTATACAACCACAGCATGCGTTTTCCTTCCCAGAACAAAGATTACAGACTGGTCAATGAACATCGCACTTCTCCGATAAACTCCGATTAACGTTGAAAGAAAGCTGGTCGAGGTCAATTTGCGTCACATCTTGTCCAAATTGTTCATTTTGTAGACAGAACACTTCTTCCAGATCACATACCGTTCACCTCTTAGCACCAGAAATATCGGCTGTGGACTTCCAAAATAGCACAAATTGTCAGATTGTTGTGACCATATTTATTATCTTGGGAAGTTCTTATCCTCACACAGCACAATGAGGTTCTTCAGAAAGTACCCAAGAAAGGTGCATCAGTCAGCAAGCTAGCTACAAAGCTATTTTACTCTGAAATTGGTAATACTAGGACTAGATGTGTTCAGCAGATGAAGCGTCTTGTTTACTTGTTTGTTTTTTCGTCTTCAAATGTTTAAAAGACTCCTGAGGGTTACCAGCTACTTGGACACATCAGAAACACGCACACTTTGGGGGAGGGAATTCACTAGAATTTCATTTAATACTATTAAACATTTGTCTGTTTTTTCCACTGTATGATATTTGCGGTTCGTCCATCAAACAGCTCCAAAAGCAAGGATCATAAGTTTCTGGTTCTCGTTCACAAAGCTGGAAGCCTATTGAACTCATTTACGTAGGCCTTAACACAAGTTCTTCCACTTTGGTGAGTGGATATTGGTGTAAGAAATAATCCCCCCGCTAATGCTACTAATGTTGCGATGCAGTTACTGCAACGCATTTAACAAAGAAAAACCGATCCCTACAAATCTCCTAGCACTATTAAAAAGCCGACGAATGTAGGCAAAACATTTCTTATTTGTCACACAGTTTGGTCAGTATTTTTAAAAATCAACTTTGAGTTGTTGAATGGTGGCGTCATCCCCTATAGTGTAAGATAAAATGACGTAGGGATAACTTACGAAAGAACAGCCGCTATCTGCTGTGTATTTCTTTGGAGTTTTTTTCTGTGCAATATGTAGGAGAATATCATCAGCCGACATGTTTCAAGACTCCAACTCTCGGGAAATACAATTGACATAGGCTGGTGTCAACCTGGAATAACGCTGAAGACATCAGAATTCGAGGCTACTCTACCGTTTATGGAGTTATGTGGTACGGTACTTGTATAAAATGACCAGTTGCAAAAATACAACGGTATGTGGTGGGTTTAGTCCTGTCAACGAACCACGTGTTCCAACAAATCCTGCCTGAGACCACTCAGACTAGCTGAATCCGATCGTCCGAGTGCCTTTATCAGTGGTGACAATAAGCCTGGTTCCGAAAGATCTGATGCGTTTTGATCAAGCTAAACCGATCGGCGGCACCCAGGCAAGATCAACCAGGGTCTGACTGTGTGCATGCACTTGTAGGTCGCCGTGTTTCCACTATAGGTACAAGCAAGTCAAATTTACCAATCAGTCGGCACAGGATCAAGTAGTAACAGTCACAACTATTAAGCAGTGGGGCGTTTGGCGGTGTCATATCAGCTGCGGCCACCCTGTTCCCCAGGCCGCAGCGTCGAGAAAGTTATGAAACCCCAATATACTCGCCAAGTCTACCTGAATTTCACAGTGGTTTGAAAACTACTTCTGGGTTTTATTAATTGCCAGATCATATTGTAATGAAGCGGCTTAATATCGATGGCTATCGGAATCTAGTTAAATAGCACAGAATGTTTCAGCCAAATGATAAATCATGCCATTTGCTTTGGCCTACAAGGATGTATGAACTGGCTGAGTCAGAGGTCGTTTACATTCTACACAGTTACACGTTTTTCGGTCACAACTAACAATGTCCACATGACCCCCCTACCTTCGGAAGATTTCAATCACTGTCAATAAAAAACCAGTCCCGGTGCAAACGGTCAGTCTCTTGTGAAATCTAAATATCCGAAATTGGCTAAAACAATAATTGTAAACCTTTGGTAGCTGAGATTATAAAGCAGACAGTTAGAGCCACAATCAGAGGAAATGACAGACGCAAGTTTTACCTTGTGCTGTCCTCTTTCTGACCACATGCGGTTACTTTGATTAGTTATAAAAAGGAGAAGGGCGTTTGCTCAACATTTGAGGCGTCTAATTCTGGGCGTAGTGACAGGTGAACATCGGCCACTGACATAAGGGGCGTGTGAGTTAGCACAATTCCACGGGTACACGGAGGACGCAACTGGAAACCATCAATGTACCAGCCTAAGCCCTATTGTAGCACAGCTACTGGTTTCAACAATAATCCGACGCCTAACCTCAGCAAGTGGGCTGCAAGTAGGGATCATATTTTCAAATTACGTCAAATAATTGAGCAGCGGCATACATACAGACCATTAGAGATTGAAGGTTGGTTTGAGTTCATAGATGCCCTTTACACCACAGATGCCCTTGAGGTTTTTTTTAATCTACTTCCGACTTTATGTATTTCTGAAATAACACACTTCTGGTTGTGCAAGAGGTTACAACTGTCCGGAGGTTTTTACAGCGAATGGTGTAGCTCCTCCCTCTTGCTGTTTAGGATCAGTTCTCTCAAGCAATGCACAGTCCAGGGGATCGAGGCACTTGTTATCAAAATTAGATCCGTAGATTTGGTGATCGAGCAGATGACTTTCAGCCCGTACCCCTTAATCAAAGTATAATTTCGAATTTGACAGACAATTTTGGCCTAAAGGTTTGCGTCTACAATGAGCAAATTAACGTTTCTCTATTTTTGGGTCTCCTTGTGTCCCTCTTAAGCTTCAGACAGGGGAACTTGCCTGCCTTTGCAACCGCACAGGGCCATCCGGACGTGAGCAAGATCTTTGAACTTGCTCACTTATGGCACCAGGAACGAATTCCACTGATCCTCAAGGCTGATATGCGCAAAATGACTGGAAGTTCAGTCTCACCTCAACCCTCCAACCATCGATGACTTTGACAAGCTCCAGCTGGCTGCAACATGTTCACATGGTCGTAAACTAGCATTTGAAGATGAATCAGAACCAATGAAACAGAAATTAAAAGCTAACAGGTCAAGTTGGGTGTGATACGAATTTTGTCTGCCCAAATCCAGCTCACCAATGAGAGTATTGCTTTCAAATATACGGTCCTGTTGGAACCTATCAGATCAAGAATCGCTACCGTGAAGTTAAGACGGCGACTGTAAAACTGGGTGTTGGGTGATCTTCGCAAATTTCTGGTTGGGGTGCAAATGAGTTTCTTTGCTCGTGGTAAGAAGTCCTACTAGAAATCGTACTACGAAACTGGTCGCTTGTGTTCCATGGCTAAAGTACATTTGTCAATAAATATCCACTAAGGTTCACAAAAGATGTTTTGTCAGTTTCACACATATCATTCAACTTCTGCGTAATATTCCTGCGTTTATCTCGGTGCTGTTTCAAGGTCTATACACCTTGATTTTTATCGTTTGCATACACACGAAAATCCATGTCTTCTCCTGTTCTACCCACTTCTTGTCAAACACGTTTCCTCAGGGTCTTATGGCAATTAAGCCCAAGTGAATTATCACCGTTGTATTGGTGTCGATGATTATTGCTCTTAAAACTGGGATGGGCGGAAATGTTCTCGCTTAGCTAGTGAACAATTGGTTAAACACAATGGAGGTAGTTGAGCTTACGGACTTACCTTCATTACAGTCTAACGGTAGTAGGAAGGCTGAATTAACGCGGTTTTCAGACTCGACAGGATCGGAGAGGACCATGCGATGCTGTGAATCTTTTTGACCTGTGAGAAGGCAGAAGAACAAGCACTTAGGTTGTACGGGATTGTGGTGGCACAAAACCTGGTTGAAGAGATCAATTTAAGTTTATTTCACACCCTTGTTTGTGTGCTACAGTTCCATTCATTCAAACTTATGGCCTTACAAACAAAGTAGCGGTAGAACTAGAAACAATAAGTTTAGAGTAGTAAGTAACCGGACATTGTTTTGAATCCTTGTGGAAATATGCTTCGTACGGTTTTGTTTTTGGGTGCCGTAGGAGCTAAATACTGTTTGGGCTAAGAAAGCGCTGACTATGCAATGTTATTATGTCTGCGTTGCATCCTAATCAGTAAAACTAAGAAGCAGTATCGCAATGAAGTGTAAATGGAATACGGATTTAAGACATCCCTCTGTTGAATCAGAGATGGGGACCGGGAAAAAACCAGACCGGGTTTCGACAAGTATATCGTATACCTGCATCCTAATTACTGAAATCTGAATTTAATTCTATAAAATCAAAAATAGCGGAATTCCGAGGCATTATTGCTTTGTCTAACCAGGTCACTCTATGTTAGAGGCTGCATTAAATGTATTTTCGAAATTAATGATTGTGGGACAGCAGGTATGATTCAACGGTTGTTTCGGCCAATCTTGGTCGTTACCATAAGTTTTCCCTTGAAGTATAGTCCCGGACATTGGCAATTTGACAGTGATAGTCAACGACAAGTAAGCGTCTGCTCTCTTGACCATTGTACTCTACAAGAGAACCACTGTTTCTCAAAACACAGTGTTGCTGCCTTTAGGAGCTTTGTTGATGTCATGCGCAGAGGGTCACGCACGGTTCTCCAAACTTACCAACACTGTATGCGCACAAAGGTTGGTGGTCTATTAGATGCGTAGTCTGAAATCAAATGACCATAGTTACCAAAATCAAATCTACTCGCCATCTTGCTTTTAATTTCTTAGGCAATTCGGAAACAGCGAGATGGTTGACCTGGTTGCCATAGTCGATCGCGCTCACCCCGGTTACAACCGAGCTCGCTAACTTTGCTATTTGATCGCCATAGCTACAGTCGGCTCTGGAATGCGACCATTTGGAATGGTGGGCGAGTGCAGTAACAAAGTCAAAAGGACCTATTTGGACCGGCAACGAACTCTCGAGAGAGCACGCGGAAAAACTCTACATTAGCTGGGACGACAAGGTCAAAGCTGGCCTTTTGTGAGAAGGTCCAGCAAAGTACACACAACACGCCGAATCTGGTTCGAAGGTGCTACGTGCGCACCTTCAACCATGGTCGATTGCGGAGCCCATTTACATCCATCGGTTGACCTCTTTAGATTGAAAAGTACATTTATAGCTGTCACTGTTTCCGATGCTTAAATTAAGAGGCGTTTTACCACTTAGCCATATGGAAAACTTGCCAACCGTCCGAACACGGGAGAGATAACCAAGTGCATCTTAAACAAAGTGATCTGTGGAAAAAAACGTAGTTCACGTTTTTTTTAGAAAAAGGAGCCTATTTCACCAAGTGCTTAGCTTATCATGACGAATGCTGGACGAATACTATATATCGATTCAATGCTTGTCACAGTGATGTCTTACAGTACGGTTTTACTCCGATCACCAAACGCCGCAGCAGCACACGATGTTTATGGAGATATTTTTAGAGACCTTAGTATTTCCACCTCCACGTCTCCCGACGAAATAAATATACTGATCGTCTGTCTCTTCGAAATCACTGATTTATTGTTCAGGATGGCGCGACACAATAGTCTGTTGTGAAAGCGATAACCGATGCGGTCTAATTAGAAGGCTGTTTTAACTGTAACATGGTATTTCTTCTACCAAGAAGTAGGTTGGTGCCATTCCTGAATATGCCATAAAGACCGAGTAATTAAACTGAAGTTTTCCATGTCTGCAATATATAATGAAATTATTTCCTTCAAGGTTTATGCTTTTTTGAGTTTTGATATTGAAAATAACTCATTGGACCAAAGTGTCGGGGTCTGACAACCAATAAACAGTCTCATTTGGTCACTGATTTGATGTGAAAAGAGCTCTTGAACACTCACGGTGCGCTGGACATCTTATGACACTTAGAACAGTTCTGCAGTCAACTGGGAAAGTCGGAAAACATCCAACGTTAGGATTTGTTCACAATTAAAAGCTGCTTAGGTTTGTCATGCGCACGCCGAATCATCGTTTGCTGAAAATTACTGTTTTGCACTCCCAATTCTGAGTGGTGCAAGCTGATGGGAGGTCAAACTTTGACCATGAATGTGAAAGTCTAGGTACTGTTGGTGCGACGCAAATTCCAGTTTGGGGGAAGCGTGATACCCTGTGCGTCCGGTTGGAGGCGATGCTAGATATGGCAGTGAGTGGTTTAGTTCTTTTCATTTTTGATTCGGACTGCTTGGATGGAGACCTGGAGATGTTGACATCTTGGAATGATTGTCGTAGGCTATCACTAAGTCACTTCCCTATCTGCTTGCATTCTATTCTTCACAATATGAACTTCAACGAAACTATAGTTATACGGTGGAAAGGCATTATTGTTGAACATCAGTGTTACACGGTCAATGATGTTGATTGAAGAACTAAGCATGTAATCATTGTGGGACTGGTTACTACAATAAAAGCGCAGCAATTAACTCTGCAATGTTACACCTAAATGGAGTAAATGTGAGGTCGGACTGGCATATATCCAGTAGATTCAGTTGTAACGCTAAATCTCCTGGCAAATCTCCTGAGGAAGAAAAAAGTTAATATTACAGGAAGCAATGAGAATACAAGCAAATATTAGCTCCGAACGATAAGATACCGCTGACGGAGCAAAGTGCACTGGTTGTGACTGAATCCTGTAATCGAATCAGGCGTGTTCAACTTTTTCTGCAAATTTGCCAGGTGGACGATGCTGATGATTTTTGACGGGCGGCAGACACCTGCACAACTGGTCACACATTTTCAGCCTAGATTTATACCGTCCATTATAGCGCATTTCGAAAATATCCTGAAAGTTTCTTGTAATGAGTAGCAACTAATTGCGTCATCAGCATCAAATTACACGAACTTACACTGCAAATATTTCTAATAGCTACAATCGAAGACAAAAAATCGTATCATTCAACTGTAACACGCGGCGCGTAGCTGCCCTGCCGCACGAAGGAAGCACAAGGGCTTGGATACTGCTAGGTTGCCCAAGCCTAGACAAGGGAAGTCGAGAGGTAGAGGTCGGGTTCGAACCGCGGACCTTCCAGTCACAATCTGAGACAAGAAAAGTGTTAAAAAAATACGTAAAAGTCCAAAAGAGTTCCCGAAAAATTTTGCGGTCCAAATAGTGACCATTTATGGAGGTATGCTGGAAACCAAATAGAAAAATCACTGCACTGTTATCCAGGGCTGATCATTTAAGTTAAACATACAGCAACCAATTATTTCGAAATAAGCTGTTTGACGTTAAATCGCGCGTTTACTTTCATCTGGGTTACCGGTGATATTTATGCTACCAGTACAAAGCAATACGATATCAGAAGGGCCAAAAACGTTTCACTATACCTCACCTATGCCAAAACAGGATAAAGTCTTGAAGAGGTTATACAAATTGCCTGTGTTTGTTGTCACATGTTTCTTCCTGGAAAGTCGCTTCCATAAATTTTTTCCTTCTTTTTAAGCTCACATGCGAGATAAAATTGTTGAAGCTGGAAACTCAATGAATTTTCCCTTCGTCGACAGAAAAGTGATGTTTGCCCTCATAGTGGCTGCCTCAAAGTTGCGGTGCTAATATGATAAAACAACTTTCTCTTGGGATATCGAAGAGTCTTCAGCAACCTCATTAGTAGTGCATTACGTCTATACAAGTTACTCTCGCTTCCGAAATAAGTAATGTAGTTGCTTAAAACAGATATACGGGGCTCCTCGGATAAGCGCAGATCCCGGGAGCTCAGGTAATCAATCACAACTCAAACAGCAATTTGATCGACAGTCTACTTTTAGGCTTATGGGCACAATGAAATTGATGGAACTGGAAAACAGACCCACCTGACGAAACCCATATAGGGCAAAACGGGTAGCCGAATGTCTGCGGATTTTGAGTAATCATCCAGTACTATTTGATGCAGAAACAGAAAATAATGTTTGCATTCTGGATCCATCAACACAGCCATACGTCTGTGGACCTGCGGGTGTCTACTGGTCATTGGTTCAAACACATATTCTCAAGTTTTCGAACTTCAGAGAAGTAGAAAAGTGAGTTTCTGATGGTGGACGTTTCGTGAGTCTGAGCATTAATAAGCAGACACATGAGTAGTGCATTATTTTCCACTGTACCCATCTATACTCTCTAAGACACTTTATCTACACGAAATGTTGTGTTCCTTCCATTAGGTTGTCACTACTTGTGTGTAACTAAAACGAATTGGATTATTAGTTCGAATCCGCAAGCGAGTCTCCTACTTCAAGGAGCAAGAGGTTGTTTTATTGCAAGAGGGCAAGGAAGAGATGGAGATATCGTGTAGTAAAAGAGGCAACTCCATGCTGAAAGCCAAGAAGCACCATACAGTTATTTCAGCCTTAATGTGATTTATCAGCAGTGCACATCTCACGAAACTTTATTAAGGACTCTTGCACAGGTGAATTCCCAACAGGGAGTTTTAGCACTTAGCCAATCATTCACAAATGGCTGACCAGGAGTCTGATCAGCTGGATCTTCGACGAGATGTGACGCAACTCATGCTTAAATCATGGTAACAGAAGGAGAGTAAAATTCACCCGATGAATGAAACTTGAATCTGAAAAATTGTTACTCAGGGAGCCAGTCAGCGCGTGCGACCGCATGATGTGGACCTGCTGACCGAAGGATGAGTGGCGATGTGTCCTGTTTAAGTGCGAAATAATCGCCCCGAGGAGAAAATCGTTGGTGGTTAGAAGGTTAAGTGTTGAAACTAATAATCGGGAGGTCGGGGATTCGATGGTTTATAGTGGAGTTTCGTGAGATGCGCATTTATGATGATTCCTTATTAGACTGAAATAGCTGCACGGAACTTTTCGGCTTTTCTGCATTGATTTTCTTCACCCACAGAACAAAATCCCCATCATAAAATGAACTCCCAACGAAGACAACCTTAATTTGCGAAGCGTTCAATCACATTAAGCGTCCTACCGCTACCGATTCTAAGAACAAAAGTCTGGAGGTATTGTTAACTCTAAATTTTGGCGACCTGTTGCTACACGTCATTGATCCAATGATCATTCATCTGCTTATTTGTTGTATTTCATCAATTATTCGTCAGCCTCATTTTGGTTGGTCTACCGAGCTTGTTTTGAAGTTTGCTATCCAACTCGCCTAGACCTTTTAGCTCACAGGCATCTTGAATTTCAGCTTCAGGAATACCTTCTGTGTAAGTTCGACGCGGTCGGTCAGATGTGTCAGACGGAACAAAGTTATGCGAATCAGACAAATCACAAATCAGATCAAAGATCCGCACACAACAATTAAGGACATGAAATGGTACATACGTAAATAAAACTTCCAAATGTCCGACACCATAAGTCAACAAACCGAAAACAAAATATTCAACTACTAAAACCAGATGAATTGTCACTTTGCTTCAAACTTAGTGGTCAAATGCCAATAGCCATACACAATATAATTAAAATAACTGCTTAATTCTCAGCTTGAACTTTTATGAAGATTCTATTTTTATTTCTAAGGAAGTCCTATACATACCTGATGAGAATTTACAGGTGGATTACCTTAAATACACGAAACTGCAGGCTAGTAAATTTCCGTAAAATACCCTCCTTTTTCCTCCTTTGTTTTCAAATCAAGTAGACCTTTCCGCAATACAATGGTAGTTTATCACGAGTCGCGTTCTAAGTGAATTACCGATTGTCACATATCCTTTGTTTACGTCTGGGGAAAATTCCATTGTATCTCATGCACCATTTTCGTGGGGGAAAAATAGACTTTCAAGTCTTTTGCCGTTCCCGACACCAGTTGACACTAGCGAGTTATATAACTTGAATTTATTATTCAAAGAACGAAATTTTTCTCAAAAGCGTTAGATTTAATCGGCTTAGATGCGTCTCGTCTAAGCTGCTGATTCAGCAAGAAATTCAAATTTAATAAAGGAGGCTTTGCTTTTCGTTCCTTCTGACAGACAAGTCGGTTTATCTTCAAATTCAACAGTTTACCATTTGCATTGCCATTAATTCAGACAGCGTATTGTAGCGTACTCTAAGTCTCCACGTTTAAAGTTTGAGAGTGTTGTAATTTTTTTGTGGAAAAATTGTTAGTTGTGAATTTAATTACCAGCCAGCTGGTCGGATGAAACATTCTTTCAAAGGGGGATCGTGCCTTGGTTAAAGTGACTGATTGCAGAGTAACTGATCACTAAGCTCTCATGGCGTATGGCCGAGCACATAAAGAAAAAGTTTCAAAGGCATGATTTTCAGAATGTCAAAGAATCTCGCTTGCTTTACTCCAGCAAACGCTGTTGAGCTTTGAGAAAAGTTACCCCACCTTTCCGTCGGTTTCATCCGCTCTGAAACGGCTCCTCCATGACCGGATACAAAACCGCCCATCAACTGGCAAAGCTTGATGCATTACTCGACCAGGAGCCGACTGATATGCTTGAATTGTTTGGCACATAGTTTCAAGACCTTTATGGACGTTCAAGTTTTATGTCACTTATTTCTTGCAACGCAGTAATTTTGTCCAAAATTACAAGAGTCAACGCCTTTTAGGCAGATGGCGTTTTCCCACCCACATGCGACTGCTACAATGTCCCATCCAAGGATACTCGTGCAGTGTCTGAAACTCTATGAAAAACATTTGCCAAGTAACCAAATATCCCACGAAGAACAATTTGTAACAAGTAGCAACCCACCTCCATTCAGTTAAATCATTCAATTTTGTGCTTCCCTTTGGGTCACTTATTCGTTTCCTTAGAAAACAAGTATTGCAAAACTCTCTCAGTTGAACCCACGTGTTTGTGTAATTAGTGACAAGCGTAGCAAAAATATAATATCTTCTGCGAAACGTAAAAAGCAACGACAAAACAGGAGCAAACGGCGTCGTCAACAAGGTCTGGTTTCTGTGATTGTCATCAGATTAGGACATCAATAGTTTATACAAAAATGCACACATATCTTTTCAACATTAAAGAGAGTAAAAAAAGTCGATACGTTTACCCAGGAAGACATAAGATAAGGTCGTTGTCAAATGTGGGGGCACGCTTCGCCGGCCTAGGTTTAGCGACCATAGTAGTTTCTTTAATTGAAAAGCTGTGGGTTATATAACCGGATTACAACGGTCTCAGCCCTCGATAACAATGTGATTCTTGATCGATCTGAAGGTGGCTGGTACATGACAGTAAAGGCTTTTTCTTGCTTTGTGAGATCACCGGTCTCGACCTAATGTAATATGATAGCACTTGAGCGCTTCGTTCAACGCTTCTGCAGCCAGGTTCCGGCATTCCGTTTGACTGTGAGTTCAGGCCAAAGCTAATCGTAGACTATGAAGGCTTGTCTTTCAGTTAGAAACTGATGGTAGGGTTGAAATTAAAATTCGCGGGTAGATGAGCGGTATTATTTGTGAGGTCCATCAGGTTTCTTAACCTTTCAATAATCAGAGTGGCAAGTCTACCTCGAATAATTGAGGTGAATCTGTTCCGGGGTCTGTATTTTAGGTCCTATTTCCACAGTACAGTTTTTATTGTACAGTTTTTAGGGTGAATCTTTGTGAATAGTTGTTCATGACAAGCTTTTCTCCGAAAAATTTTAGCTCCTGCTGGGGCATTTTTTGGAGTACATCACTGTGGCTTTCTCAGTCGGACTTCGCATTTTGTTTCGCCTCTGATTTAATCTGAGAAGACCATCGAAGTGAAGGTATTCTCCTGTGAATGTTCGGTTACCGCTAGCTGTCCGCTGAGCAATTTTGGCCGCCTGTTACATACATCGACATGGAGGAAATGCAGTTCATCATTGAATTCAGGTTCTACGAGAAACTAAAATATTAAGATGAGGTGAGTTGAAGACTTCCAAGGGAGAAGCAGGTTTGGCACAATCACAAAACACATATTGAACTAAACATGATATACGCTCGCGGATTGCTGAGCACTAACCAAAGTCACTAAAAAGACTTTTCAAGAGACACTGCTCAGAATATTTGATGCAGTTGACATCGTTCCTTATTAAACCTCAGGCACGTGATGAGTCTGAGATGGGTCTAAGATGGGATAATTGGTTTTTCTTCCTAGTGCGTGGGACGAATGCCGTTTGCACACTCGTCAGTGAAGGGTTACGGATTAGACGATTGCAACCTAGCATATGTGACGGTATATAAGTACGCTACAGAGCCAATCTATGATTGATGGTTTTACTAGTTGTTCTTAATTGAAAATCTGTACTTACTCGTTCAACTGTCGATATCACGTATATTTTGATTTTTTCTGAGCTGCCCGATGAAGTCATTCAGAAAATTGACAGTTCACACGGTCATCTTGGTTTCTCAAACAAAAAAATAGAAAATTGAAATTACACTCATTAATTAAAATCACATCAATTAAAGTTGAGCAAAAGTAATAAATTAAAGTTGCATTCATTGGTTACACTAATTAAAGTTGCCCTCATTCACAGCTTTTAACGGCCAAGTTTACATCTGTATTTAGAAAAAAGGAGACTGAAAAATTTCAAACTTCTTACTTCATTAGTGTTTACATGCAGTGACCAGGAAAATGTTTGAGGGTGGGAACTAAGCTGGCTTGAGGCCAGGAAATAGCTTTCTCCCGCTAAAGGACTAAACACAAGTGGCCTTTTCTGGATTCGTCTACTCTGGAGACGGGTACTTTGGAGAAGCTGTATACTGCAGCATGTGAGGTTACTCTCGAATTTGCTGGTATGAAGTAGTAACTCATTAGGTCGCACCTATAAGGACGTAGTGATTGTTGGCTTTAAGATATCTTATCCGACTGCAAATTTTTTTGCATCATATATAATTATTCCGGACAAAACTAATCTCGATCAGATTACCGCCCCACTCAATCTGTAAAATAACCTGTCATAGCCTGACTCTCTATACTAGTTGTTCGTTTACAGTGAACACTTTTGGGAATTCCCATCGGATAACATCGAATAATACATACACAATGCAATCGCATCATCCTGGTTTCAGCAGTCCGATAAGCCGAATAAATGTTTCTATGGGCTTATTTAATAGTGTAAATATCACGGTAGCTTTTCGCTCCACAGAAATAGCGTCCTATTCCGAAGAAATTGATTTCCAGTGATAAAATCAAGGATCACTCGAATGGACATATTCATCAACCCGGCGTTGGTTTTGCGTTAGGCCTGGCTTAGACAAAGCAGTGTGCCAAGGAAATCGCATACTATCATGCGAACAAGTTAGTTTATGTTCCTGAAAGTGAACAACTTTAGGAATTGTCGGGTAAAAGTAGAAAACATTCCGAAGCTTTGGCACAATACAAAGGTGGCGAACTGATCAGGCTTAGTCGAACAAAAATCCACAATTATTAGGCGGCACCAATCATTTAAAAATATTAGTTAAGCTTGTTTTGTTGACGTGAATTTTTAATGGGAGATGCCAAACTGACAATAAGACATCTGGCTGTTCAGCTTCCGGGTGTAGCTGTGTGTAGTTTTACTAGGCAACAGACAAATACGGACTGTGCTGATAAAGTTTGGAATGTTTATAAAATATGTATTATGATATACTGTAAAAACTTTTTTCTCCGAAAGAGCAATAAATACTTGGGAGATTTTGAAATCAACCCAACACAAAGGCGCTTCGCTGTATGCCTACATTCCATTCGGTTGGAGTAAACCATAGAGAATTCTATCGCATTAGTAAGTTCGTAAACTTGTCTCACCATGCTTTGCTGATAGTACTGTCCCATAAACATCTTCCGATATCACTAAACGCATTGGCTCCGGCTGAAGTTATCGACCGGGGTTGTCCGTCTTTGTGGCACATTCTTTGGGCAAAATTTCTTGCCTGCCGAACTAAGACGCAATCGCAGTGTACGTGCGTGGTTGGGCTACAAATCAGTCGTTTGGGGGCATTGTGTTACTTTCGTACGCGGGCTTACTTTGCCTATTGTTTACTCTACCATAATCGACATCTTTGTAAATGTGAGTGACTTGGACACGATGTTTGTTTGCATGCCACACATTGTCCGATCCCCAACATACAATTACACCGAAAATTCTTAGCTCGCCCATGCGCGCATGTATTATATAAATCAAATGGGGAACAAGCATGTAATACCCACAGCTTTGGCGGT
The DNA here is from genome assembly GCA_003604175.2 of Clonorchis sinensis. Classification (NCBI taxonomy): domain Eukaryota; kingdom Metazoa; phylum Platyhelminthes; class Trematoda; order Opisthorchiida; family Opisthorchiidae; genus Clonorchis; species Clonorchis sinensis. The sequence goes on from CM030369.1 coordinate 215,736,408, forward strand.
GCTAGGTTTTAACGCAGCTGTCGATTGGTTTGCTGCTCCGCCAAAACAGGGGTAGAGGTGTTCAGGGTACTCATGTCCGAAAAAACATGTCGACAATGGTCGTAAATTTCCTATCCCCGGACTTCGCGAACAACCTCGGGTGTGATGTCACTTGAGGACGTGACTTCCGTCCATGGCCTGCCGAGGTTAGGATGCGCCAGAGGTGATTAGGATGAACGGGCGCGCAATATCGCATTGCCTGATAGGTTTTTCTTGAGAGAATGAGGATGGATTGAAACATGGGATAAAACATACTATTATTTGCGTATTAATGTTGGACTAGGACAGTAGGGGATTACCTTAATGCGTCAAGTGCAGGAGAGGCCAGTCTGTTAGAATGCCTGTCCATTTGCCCAACTTCTTGTCCAATCCGTCGATCTAAGGTATTACAGAAAAAGCTCTTGGTTACTACAGTGGCTTGCCTCTAACATGAGACTCCCATCAGGAAGCGGTCGCAATTTGAATGAACCATTGCATTAAATACTACATTGGTTGTCGTCTCACTCTTATTTTACTGGATCTGATTGAACACATGTCAGCAAATTGTGAACAGGTATCTAATGGGACCCGGAGTAAGGTATTAGCACTTTCTGCGGGGAGACCGGATCTCACCAAAACTGGTTTCTGCATTATTGAATATCGTTCGTTTTGTGTAAGAATGCGCCAACACTGAGGCAAACTCCTTTGATCATTCCAAGTGAAAAGTGTTACCATTTATCGCGTCGACATTGTACGTCACAGAAGGACGGACCGAGAACATTTGGAAAGATTTAAAAAGAGTAGTTCAGAGAGTGTTAAATTGCGACAATAAAGAGTGCCAAATTATTCGTCAGTCCGGAAAAGTGAGCATCCATACACCTCCAGATAGAATGGACAACAATACCAGTAACCTTGCGATGAGGTCAAATGGTCATTTTTGATAGCCCTTAGCTTTCCTCGGAAATCTGAATCATGTATTCAGTCATGGTTTCATTATTCTGCTTTGGAATGGAGTAACACGAGGGAGAATTTTCAACGGATACAAGTACGAATGCAATGAATGCTAGTTGAGATGTTCTCCTGTTTGTCTACATCAAATAGAAAAATGTAGAGGGTTGGGGTTCCCATAGTTCCGGACGAGCTGCGAGCTCTCCAAAAGCTTTCGTACACCAAGTGGTTGCGTCAGGGTTGCCCACTCTCCCCATTGCAGTTTAACTTCGTGATCGATGAAATCATGAGACGAATGTTGGAAGGCCTCTAAAACCCCGGTGTTCAAATAGCCAGTGACGAAAACCTTGGCGATCTGGAATATGCAGATGACATCGTTTTCATCTTCGAAGAGGAGGAGAAGGCACAAGTGCTTTTGGATGAACTGTCCTCTGGTATGCACTTTGCACCCACAAAGTGTAAGGTCATGCTCCTGGAACTGCAATCACTGAACAATTCACTTACAATCCAGGGAGAGGCACTCGAAGTTGTTGAGATTTGTATGTATCTTGGAAGTTGTATTAGTTCTGATTGTAGTGTGACAGGTGAGGTGAATGCAATAAGTTGCGAGTGTCGGGTCGCGTTTTATAATTTCAGACACCTATGGCGCTAAAGTGGTGTATCCCTGAATCTCAAGGGACATGTGTTTCAGGCTACAGTGCGGGCTGTTTTGTTGTATTTCTGTTCGAGCAGCGAAACTGAGACGTCTTCGGGTTTTTGACAATCGTTGTCTCAGAACCATAGCTCGTGTGGGTTGGTGTCGGAGTATCCTTAACGAGGCAATTAGAAAGTGAGCTTTTAGTTGTGCAACGAGTACTTCCATTGAAGAATGCGTCCAGGACCAGAAGCTGTGTTGGTTGGGACATGTGTTCCCTGGCCATCGCTTGCCGGATAGAGTGCTGTTTTCACGCCCATTTCAAAGTGTCGGACGCAGAGAGGTGGCCAACCCTTGACCTGACAGAAGGGTGTGGAAGGAATCACGAAAAGTTAGGGTGATATCGATGCCACTGCGCCTGGTTGGGACACCACAAGATATGGCTGCCAACCGATGTCAGTGGCGATCTTGTTGTCAGTTTCTATTCAGATTGCCTGAGTGAGTGTTTGGAGGTGTAGGCACCTCGGAATGATTGTAGTAAGGCAGCAATAAGTCCCCTCCTCGTCCATCTTTATTCTTTTGTGATGTCATGCTGCCGATGATGATGATTATGATGATTTTAATGAGATATGGCCTCATTACACTGAGTTAAATAATTTGAGTGCATTTATCTTGCAAATCATCGGACGCTACATAAGAACCGTGAGTAGGAACACCCAAATGAATGCCAGACTCTCAATAAGAATACGGCGCCTAACGGACAACAAATGCACGCCCACCCGCTACCATAGCAGCTGTTATATGTACAGAAATTGTCAAAACTTTGATGCTTTCAATGATTAACTAATTGATTGATCACACTGAACAGCTTACCCAGCAGATAGTTACTTATTTTCAACAAAATGGAAAGTTAGTGGGGCCAAGAAATCCCTATTGTCACAAGTATAATCGGGAAGTAACTCTTAAAGGTGAAACCTAGCTAAAATCAAAATGCAACTCTTTCTTTTGTACAATTCACATGAAGTGTCGTATTTCATTGGTCTTTCCTACTGCCAAAATTTACTTGAATAAATTCTGTCTCGCAAATCACTGTGCCCCAAAGAAGGCATCTATCCTTGGAAAGGTTGTGATAAGGCAACATGGTAAATATCACAATCGTTGTTGGGAGAATACCGATTTCATGTTCCACGATAGCTTCATCAAGAATATCGTTAAAAATGATTTTGGTAGTCTGTTATCAACTACTCTTCTAAACACAGACCTGTGAATTACCTTTGGCATCAGTAGAGAGGCCGATTGATTGCTTTCGGAATGGGTCTGGACAGAAAAACACTAGCTCTTACATAAATTACGATCTTGTTTAAAGATGCGAAACTTTTGGTACAGGGAAATATTTTGACATGTCATGATTGGAGAACTCTGCATTTGTTGTTGACTTCAAACGTGCACTCAACTGGCTTGAACATGTAAATCCCCAGAAGATCGTATGTCCCACATTCAATCAGTTTGATAGCATACTCCTTAACACTTTGTGTTAATATCTGTTTTCAAGGTGTGCCAATCAGGTCATAAGATGTGTGGATGAATTTGATAGGACGGAACGTGCAGTCGAACCATGTAAAACGATCAGAATGCTAAGTTCTCAATGATTGATCGTCGAAATAATCAATCTCATATGCTGAACATCGGGGCTACGCGGAATGCTCTGTATTGCACAGATCGCACCAAACAGCATAAACGAGAGATTCAGCTGGGTTCCAGGCGAAACCCTCGCAAAACCAAATTTGTTTGCAAATGAGTGTAGTTTACGAATTTCGTGCGGTTAGGTTTCAAGTAGGACATGAGGTTGACGAAAACTCGGGGACTGCGCCTACCTGATGAGCCCCAAGAAGCGCAAAACCGGTCGTCGGCTGTCGGAAAATTTTCAGCAAACTTATGAGTAGTATATCACGTCTAAACTAAACACCGTAGAAACCTCTGTGTGGGAACGCTGGGTTGATCACATGACCAATTTCACTTAGATGCGCGGCCGCAGCAACCAACAAAGGATATCTCCATCCCGCTTTTTCTCCACACACCGTATGTGTAGCTACGGTTTTATGATCTTTCGTCCATCATTTTACGCTGCGTCAAACTAATGATCCGTAATAATTTGAGATTTGTCGGAATAACCTCCCTGAACACCGGTGGACAGTAATCAGCCTTTGCGGAAGACGTCCTTTTCCTTCTCTTTGAAAACATTTGATTGGGTGCTTAATATTTTGTATTCGTGACACCGTCCTAATATGCTTCGACAGAGATTAGTGAAATGGCTTTTGTGCTCACAAATATTCACTGAGATTGCGGTGGGCTAGCTTGACTGTAAGGATCTTTCGGATTAGTATCTCTGTCGGAGCGTTATCTATTGGTCTATTTGTTGTTTCAGCTCACCCTGGGTGCAGATCTTACTTGCTTTATCAGCGAGAAGACGTACTAGACATTACTTACGTTCAAATCGCTGAGAGTTGCGTAGTGTTCTTTTAGTGGTGGTTTGTAGACTACCGTTTACTTGAATGTCATCCTGATGTATAACACAACTGGATAATCAAAAGAATCCGTAGCTTTTTTTCCTATGTTAAACTGTAGTATGTGCTTGGTACAATAAATTTTTGAGAAATCGGAATTCAGTGAGTACTTGGCCGCGTGTAACGGATACCTTGTTTGCATTTCTGCACTCTTGCATTCGCCAGTACTGGATAAGGATCGCTCAATTTTTAGGCGTCCGTACTGGAGAGTAACTGCTCTCGCACAGACAGATCTCACCATCCCGTCTGTTAATACAGTCAGCCATTAGCCCGAACTTGTGATACCGGCTTCCACACTGTGAGCTTCAGTGTAGTCATAAATATAACAGCTAGGTCAAGTACGGGAAACCACAGGTTTACAACGAGGGTATTGATGAACTTGACGCTTCACTGCAGATCGTTAGCATCTTTAATTCATTGCTTACTGTTCTTACTTGTTTGGTTGTACAATTTGACATTTGGCTGCACATTATACAGTTTACCAGGATGTATGTCGATGGGAAGAAGGTATTTTAGCAATGACAATCCCTGTCTGTGAATGTATCTTAATTAACAATGCCAAGTATATATGGACCATACAAATATATGGGACTTATCTTAACATTTGTTTTCGAAGAGTCCTACTTTCCAGTAGTCTTAAGCTTTAGAAGCACGTTTCATTTGAAACGGGGTGCGTTGTTTTCTCTCACGAGGACTAGAGCCTTACCAGTCACATTCCAATAGTATGTATATTTTCGGACAATCTCAGTAATGGTACGACTGAGTCATTTTACCCTGTGAAACATTTCCTCACGCGTTATTTGGGGGAAGTTTCAGTTTTCCAAAGTTTTTTTTCCGTCGAAACAGCTGAGATTATTACAAAACATATTCAGGATTGGTTTTTTAGCATTATTTTTTTACGGGTCCCAGTCCCAGTCATATAGGTCACGTAGGTCCATAGGTGACTGTGTAGAAATTTGAATGCCATTCGCACGCTGTCCAGGTGAACCAGTGCCACTCTGCTGACCACGTTAAACGTGGGACATGTGGTGGCCTCTTGGCGGGAGTTTCGCCAAGTCAACAACTGTGGGTTATCCAAGCCTAGACTACTGGAATAAACGAAACTTGTCATTGAGTGAATGATGTTCCGTGTATAAAAACGACAGGTAACAAGTCATCGGCTAGATGCCTAGCATGACAATTGTTCGTGTATGCTTGTGTATCAGGAGCGTATGTCGGAAGGCTAACCATTGTAAGAACGGAATGTCATTTGCTTGCTCTCCACAAATGGCCATGGTGTTTTGTGGCTTCAGGCGACTGGTTCATGTGTAGTGGAGAGCCCGGTGATTTGGCTGTTCTGTTTTCCGGTACAAAGAAACAAGGGAATGCCGACAACCGTACGAATAATCGGCTTCTAGTTTATTGGATACATGCCTTGGAAAACCGCAACGTGTTCGCACGTGTAGGGTCATCGATACAAATCACTCGGTTGGTCCAGCTGGTAGGTTCACCGCACTCTATCGTACATCAGTCAACTGGTCTAAGTCTGCCATCAGAATCACTTACCATAGAAGAGGCGAAAAAGATCCGCTTACATCAACCCTGTATATAATCAAAAAAAACAAACGAAGAATACAATATTATTGTAATTGTCAGAGTTAGCGGTCTAACTGTGTCAAACTTTGGTCGCCTGGATGAAACCGTTAACAATGACAATCTACAGTTGTTACTGGCGCCACACCCGGCAAAGAGGGACATCACCACCACATGTTACATGCCCCAAACTTGCGCGTGTGAGCAGATAATATCATTAGGAGAACCTGGCGGCTAACGACAAGGAATGTGCTCTGCATTAGTGTCGACACGAATGACAGTTGGTATGTGGTTTTTAAAGGGTGGTTTTATATTCTATTTGTACTGGTCAAAGAGCACCGTGCAGCTCAATTCTCACACACTTAAAATCCGATTAACTGGAGTTGCCGAACGGCTTGTAAATGACTGCTTTGATAAGTCTTGTTCGTTACTGACGAGAGCAGCGGAGCTGAGATATATTAATACTACTGCCGATTCACTTATACAATTCCAGTCGGGATACAATTATTTTAGTCAGCGGAGGAACTAATCAGCATTGCATATCCTTGGTTGTACAGTGATTCGAACCCCTGACATCTGTTTCAAAAGTACACGCCTGGCGCGCCTGAATTGTCACGTTTGAGCTTGCGAAAGGACTGGTCCAAACGTCGATCCAGTAGGTGTATTGGTTTCGTTTGCTGATCCGCCCAGCTGTTCGGTTAACGGCACAAAAGCTTGCATGCTTCGAGGAGGCTTGTAACCTTTTTGCGTACAGTTGCGAGGTCTTTTGCATTTCTTTTCGTAAGAAAACAATCGAGCCCCTGAAGTGCGAACACCTTCACCCCTTTAGACTTGATTTTTCGGGTGCATCCATAGTGCGAGGCTGGTGCAGCAGTATGTCAAAGATCCGCAGTTTAATGCAGCTGTTCTAATAAGCGCCTACATCGAATTTAGTGCCTGTTCGCTTTGGTGCAGGTAAACCAGAGTACCTGTATAATGAAAGGCGGAGGACAGTTCAATTTAGAAGGATATACAAACAAATTCTGCGACTGTACACGACAAAATTACAGATTTTTAATTGCTCTCGGAAGAAGCAAATGAAATTGCAGGCAACCGCCTGACTAGTGAGAAGTTGTCAGAGGGTCCCGTACGATAAATATTCGTTCACCTCCTGGAGTACCAGGTATTTATCAACTCATGTGTAGAGAATCTTACCGGATGCTCAAGGCAGAAGGCGATCAAATGCAGATTGGGGATCGGTGGCCATTCGGATCGAACTTCTTCAGTAACCGCAAGTTAGATAATTTTCTGAATCAACCAACAGCTATTTGGCCCAAGAAGCCTACCTACAGTCAGATTCACTAGTGGCAAAGCTGGTCGGCGAACGCGTGAGCCAAGAATTACTGTCCAAAAGGTCAAGTATTGATCCCTACAAGACAAACTGATGAGTCGTGCGGTTGTTTTCCGCAGTTTTACCCAAAACAGATATCCTTCCAAAACTATGCATTCTGTTATGCAGTAACATTGAACCAGTGCTGTTCAAGTCAACTTATGAAAATAATCCACTTGAATTTGAAATATTGCGCTCGTGATACTGACTGTATGTGAAAAATTAAGGCAGTCGTTTCTGCTGTTTCTTCCTCTGACTACAGAGGAATACAGAACGCATACCAAATAAACAAACTTGTACAGTGAAGTCTAAATGCGACTACTATGGACCTTATACATAAATATGATTTGCTCAATGGGGATGGGTATTTATCTAGTTATTTCATATGATTTTTTCAACTGAGATTTCGGAGTCCAGCAGCTTTGCAAACCGAAAGTAACTTAGTTTGGTTAGGTCAGACTGAATAGCTGTTCTAGGTTTTTCTTTACACATACAACTGCTTTATCAGCCATGCAGGATGTTTTGTTGTTTTGTGGCTGGCAACATAAATGATCGACTTATTATTATCGTCAGTTTTTGTCGTCTGCGCAAAATGTGGACTGCTCAGCTGACCTTATTTCACTTTCCGTCGTTATTATGCATCCAGACAGCGGTATGGATGCGAAACACATGCCGAAGGACTCGATCACCTTGGTCAGCCATTGCGCTTCCTGCTGTTTTTCAAAAATTACAACGGTGTCGTCTACATATTCCAGGTTAACAAGGTTCTCTCTTGGAGAGATGTGAACACCAATAGAGACCTTCCAGCGTTCATCTCATTATCTCATCAATAGCGAAGTTGAACGAAAATGGACTTCCTTTTCTGATAACAGTGCTTGCAGGAAATTTTTTGGAGAACTCCCGATACACTCTCACGCGTCCGAACTGTATGTAGATACAAACCGCGAGTGACAGTCATCAACTTCTGGGATGTACCCTGTCCCGCTAGTCGGTTGAAAAGAACTAATCAACCAACAGAATCAAATACACTCTGAAAGTCAAGGAACACCGCTATAGACTCAATCCGGCTAGCTGAGAGATTCTCTTTCGATTAGATAGAGGTTACTAAGTAAAAAAAGTACTACCTGACTACTTAACCCCCATCTTTGAACAGGGTGGGCGGGAGTTCATCAAGACCAGCAGCTTGGTGACTCAGGAAAAAACAAAAGGCGTCCGCTTATTTCCGAAAATTTACAGTCTAGGGCTGCGTTGTCCTTCTGGGTGAGCAACTGCAGCTTACTAGCTGAATCGGTCTTCAAATCGTTCAGCCCAACTATTCAGACATTCTTTTTTTCTTACAGATAAACGAGCTACTGATGGCAGCAATCGTTTCACCTACCAGAGATTTATTTTGACCAGTTGCCAGTGTCATCTGGAACAGCTTACCCAGAGTTCCCATCTCTTCAGCTTTCTGGATCCACCAAGCTTCTTGATCTGCGTACATGGTCTTTTTCACCTTAATTCTGACATTCTGTCTAGTGCTGTTGTACTCTGAACCAGGTGGAAAACGCGTCCCAGTTTCGAGCAGTTTCAGAGTGCTTTTCGAGATCTAGTGCTTAGGTCTATTTGGTCGAACCATGGGTACTTCTAAACAAAGGTGAATTTATGTGACCGGAGGGATTTTGGGGTCGGTTTTTTATTAACGCTTTAGAGTATATGGCAGTGGATTATAGTTCGATAATGCTTCGAAAAAAATGGTTGCCTTGGCCGTGAAAGGGGATAACTAAACTGATGGGTCCATCGTAAATCTGTGCTTTAGTGTGATGGCAGTGGGAAGTTCATTCCGTTACCTTGTCCCAGTAACTCCAAAAGTTTGGATATGTTACAAATTAACTCGGGGTTATTTTAATGCCTTACGGCCGCTGATTTGTAGAACCAGTCTCGAGAATTAGCTGCCCTACATTGTAGGCCTCATTACGGAGTAACTAATCAGTACATTACTCACTTACCACGTCATACAAGAAAGTAGACCAAAGCCACACTGAGGTCACTGAGGTTCACGTGATTCAATTTGGGTTTTTAGTAGTGAGTCCAACACTAGTTTGCACATATGCATACTTAACTTGGGACAGTTAAAAGTATGAGTCCCGCACGAGGACCTACGTATCAATACCGCTATTTCTTGATAGGGTTAATCGAGGAAACAGTTCATGACGTAACCTACTGCTGTGCAATTTATTGCTATTGTTTTCCTCAGCATACAGACGTTTGGTACTGTGAAGGAAGCCTTAAACATAGTTTGTCAGTGGTACTGAATCTACCGGAAGTTGACGAAGCCCAACCCAGACTAAGAATATTCATGAGGCTATGCAAACATTTTCCGGGAGGCAAACTGAATGACTTCTACAACGTCACCATAGCTTATCGGAGCGATTACAGAACTGGGCTCAACGAACTTGTGTTTCTAACAGGGTAATGTTGATGGTTTGGTTAACCTGGAATAAAGAGTTCATTTGTAAATAATGGTTTGTGAACAATTCAAAAACTTTCTTTTGGAGTGTGCTTTTTTATTGTTGTAAATATGAGGGACGCACTCATATCTTAATCAAGAAATCGGTTATTATACTATATTTTGTTCAGCTAACTGCATTTATGAATGCTTAATTATGGAATTGGACCTTCCCTGTGAGAAATATCCTTTCACGGAGACCAGTAGTATATCCGAATAAGCAAGAAGCACCAAGAAGGAGAAAATAATGGAAAGTACAAAACGATCTCGACTCACTTTGATGAAAAAAAGAATGTTTAGACATTTTGTTCTGCATCACCGAACTTCGTCTACCTCACTGCTGAAGTCGTGTTACCCTGAAGCCAGTGATAACCAAAGCCTTAAACATGTGAACAGACTAAAACGGTCCATGTTTACGCTACAGAGAATCGATGATAGGTTCAAGGCCGATTCTCTACATCAGTAACATCACAAATGAGCATGCGCCGTTCCAAGTTTGAGTTCCGCAGACGACTCGGAATCCAAGCAAAAACAAAGCACACCATGTGCATGATGTTACCGTGACAAACTGTTTCGTGATCAAACGAAACGCTCGATGCATTTCTCCGAGAATACCAAGATTATCTCCGACAGTTCTTCAAATGCGGATTCGGGTTATATATTCCGAGTAATTTTGCCATTCTCAGGACAGAGATCCCGGGCACAGATGGAGCTAGGGCGATCTGACTCATCTTCTCGCACAGTTATCTTTCAAATGCTTTCATCAGATATCGTTTGGGGAAAGAACTGCCAGTGTCAGGTTTTGCCTTGCTCTCTGGTTTTTGGAACGTTTATCATGATAATGCACTCTCCCACAGCCCAGTCCTCTCCGTGTTTTCAGGATACATTTTAGCTGAATAGCCTTCGTGATAAAAAGGTTTCTGCTCAGTTCGAATCCTTAAGACATCTCATCCGATTGCTAGGCTGCACCCATTTCAATAGTCCTATTGGTTATGCTGCATTTATCTGAATAGAAAACAACTGTTTTTTTGTGTCCTGCCATTCATTAGCCTGGTTTCACTCTCGAGGTAAAAACCTGACCGCGCCCATAGTTTTGTGTCCTCTGACTCACGTAGAATTCCAATGTGCATTGACGTACTTTTGATGGTCTTGTTTAGAATCTGCAAAGCCGAAATAATGGAAGGCCCACAGAGAAAAGACGAATGTGTTTTATTGAGATGACCGCTCACTTGGACGGGCGACTGACATGACAATGGTTAGTTTTTTTAATAAAGTGTACCGCATATCATGTTCACTTCACTAAGAAATGTGTAAATGTATAATCTAGTGGCTATGCGAAAAGAAAACTATGGTGTTAAAACATGAGGATGATGCAAACTAACGACTACACCTAGCCTTTGAGCCTCAAGAAGGGTAAAAGCGATAGCAGACCGATGAAAGTTTTCAGAAACCTGATGAGAAATATACTACGTCGGTAAAATATTGTTGGGCTAACTGGCCAGACGAATACATGGGAAATAGCAGGGTGATTCGGAAAAGCTAAAATTCTAAACGTAATCATACTTTGAGTTTAATTTTCTTCGGTGAGCTATTCGGATAATTAGGGACTTCACCCACGATTCTCCATAAAGTATTCCAACCATAATTAAAACCAAGGATCCTAGGTCCCTTCACGGTAATTTAGCTTTCCATGACGGTATTATCATTGGTTTGATTGTCAAACGCAACCGTCCGTTGAGCTTTAACAACAAACTGGGTGACAATCATTCTCTGTTTAAGATGTGAAAATAATAATGATACTGTTTGAAGTTCCAGAACTTTTTCAACCCACATGGCTACCCAGAATGGTTGCTTTCAATCTACAATGATCTGTCGAACGTGGTCAGAAAACAGGGCAGCTGATTAAAAAATTATGAATGTTTTTTGTTTTCAATTTGCTTGTGTGAGGGATTTTTCAGCGTCTTTTCTTGACTGTGAACAGCATAAAAATGAGCAAAAGAATACAAAATGCACAAGCTCGATCCTTACACATCGAGACCGAAGTCGACCGCATGATTTTCTGGGCAAACTACCGTTCCTTTCAGTAATTCGCGGGTTTTAACACGTTGGCAGGGTCACTATGGTAAAGGACGTCGTGGTCGAATTAAATGTGACGAAATCGGGAGGCACCTCTGCTGAAATAGTATAGGGTCACGTGGCCAGACACGATGGGCCTAAGTTGTACTGATGGGAATTGACCGAACTGCGTATCGTAAATTTTTAGAAGGGTAAGTTCACTGTTTACAATGTCATCATTGTGAACTGGTTACTACTTCTGCGGTTTCAGATATCAAGCTGACGTGCTCTACTTAACCCTTTTTGATGTTGGAGCTGCCTCATGCGCCCAAATTGTTCTTCCATAAGACGGGCAGAAAGTGGACAGATGAATGAATTAAAACCTTGCCGTTTTTATTAGCACAAATGCAACATCGGTTCCGATGTTAGGCTCGGAATGTGGCTGCAAGGAGTGGCTCCTGCGGAGAATTTTACTTTCTGGCTCATTTGTATTTAAGTAAACGAATTCTATTTTAAAGGCTGATTTTTGTAATTTTGATCTTATTCGCTCTGAACCTAAATGTGCTTCCTGAACCACGGTTTTACAAACCGCTTTCAAAGTTTGTATAGTGGTTATCATCGCTGTCAGAGGTGTGTTTTGTTCAGAGGAATACTCATTGATTGTCTTGATCGAATATCGCTTCTATACAGCGCTCTCTCTGTAGAAACTTCTGAGCTTGTAAAGAAAGTTGAAGTGCATTTTCCTAGGCTGAATGAAACGACAATTCTGCTTAAAATGATGCATGGTGGGACCCAAATCCCCGGTGCGTTTTTTACTACAATTTGTCAAAACTCTTACTATCTCTCTTCCACCTTATAATACATGGGAATTTTCAAAATACCTTACTCTTCTCCTTTGTTGTTTAGATGGAATTATTCCCGTTTGAATAGCAGTGCTTTTGCTAAATTTATGAGCACTGTCATTTGTTCATTCCGAGTTCGGAGTTGAATCTGACTCATGTTTGGCACTAAGTCTTCGAGGAAAGCGGTAGATTGCGTGTTAGAAAATTTATGATGGTCCAGGCCAACATACTCCACTTTTATAGTGCTCCCCGAAGTACATGAAAGTATGCCCATATCGCGCGTGTACTTTAGCATATGCTTTGGGACTTTGATTCACCCTTCTTCGCATGGGTTCGAGCAACATTCACAGCCGGAAAACACGCTGAAAGCAGATGTGGATAAACCATCATTTTAGATTTCACTGTGAGCATCTAATGCAATCACACATCGTTGGAATATTCGTAAAGATGGGGTCTACTTTCATGCGCAGGTTTGAAAACATCCGTTCAATCATCTTGTTCACCCAATGATCGAAGGCTTTGAGTGGCCTTGCCCCGATGGCCAACTTGTGTCTTTAATTAGCGAGTCCATAAAAAATACCGCAGTACTTCCGTCATTTGGCCTTTTCCAATTCAAGTTACTACACCTACCCGAGTCTTGTGGATAGACAGCAATTTGGAAGTGCGCCATAAATACTTTTTAGGAGTAAGATTCTGGTGCAACTCAGAAAGCACCTGCTGTGGTCATCAGAATATGTCCGCCTTAGCTCCCCGCGTTACTCGTTCCGTCAGGATGCTAGGCCAGCTCCTATCGTTATGTGGGTCAGACTGTCTAGCCTTTGGTTTCTATGATAAAGCCTCCTGAAGGGAGAACTGGTCTTTGGATTGCATTTACCTTGGCTGAGCCAAATGACCAGAAGCATCCGAGGGATTACTGAAAAAGTGAAAGTAGTAGTGAGTGCAGGTCGTCTGTGAATCGAAGCACTGAGTTTTTAAGGGAACACCGAAAATCCGCTATTGTGGCAGACTTCATCCAAGTTCGAAAAATTCTAAAGTTGATTTTGAGCTTAAAAAGACCCGGCACTAGATAGATCTCGCGGTGAATATATCCGCACAATCCTAAAGACCTTCGAAACAAACTATCTCAGCGTCCGAAAGCGACCGCCTCATGTGACACGGTCGTACAATGCACCGGAGGGCCACACTGGCTAGGTTCGTGCAACCTGCTGTCGTGCATGTCTGAGCAGATTCTGACTCGCAGGTCACCAACCTACCCTCTCTAAACCACCACAGATGCTTAATAAATGTCACCTAGATGTTCTTTACACTTATATTCCATCTGCCATCGAATTTCGTATCCGCATCCGCCATACCTTACTTTCATATTGCGGAATAACACTGCCAGTTTTATTTTGACTACTGGTTAACTGCCTGGCTGTCCATCCCACTTGAACGTTGTGATAATGGGTATCTTCCCGGGTGCATCGTTATGATCGTTTATCTGAGGGAGCGTTGTATCACTTCGAAAATTAGAGCATCCGGAGGATGAGGCCTCAATGTAGAAATAGTGCTGGCCTTCGTTGTTACACCATCAAGCTTGGAGTGGCTAGTGCCTGTCATCATGCGTATGTGTGATTTCATTCCGTTTACACAGCCATCCACACCTAGCATGTAGCACGACATTCGGCTCTATGGAAATCGCCTGCGGTGTGCAGCCGTCCAGTGGATCAACCGATTTTGGCTGGCTGAGCCGTTTTGGATGCCATTAAACCTGACAAAAATTTGGGAAACAGATTGTTGAACACCGTATTTGAGGACCACTTTTTAGTCGTAGCAGGAAAATACCTTTTTTGGATTTTGTGTTCATAAATAAAGCTAAGTTCCGGCCACTATGACCTATTCGGATAAGTTTAGGTCGTAAACAGGGGAAGAAAGAACATATCACGCCAACCATATCAAACCATCTGTCAATCAACCAGTGGGAGACATCTGGATGAAGAGTGACCACCATCAAATGCTGGAAGTGGAATTTCTTTAGAAACATGATTTTACTAGTATCATGATCCGCTTCCCGGGATAAGACGTTCTTAGGTATTTAGTGTCTGCTTCGCCAAGATTCTCGAACCCTGCTATTAAAAGAAGAACCACTTCAACATATCGCCATCCACAGGTTATTCATAAGTTGTTTTCTGGCATTTGAGATATTTATATTTATATATATATATATTTGAGAAATCGATACCAAATTAACATGAAAATAGCCATGGGGATGCGTTGTTTGGCTATTCTCTCAATGCTGGTTTCAAGTAACCAAAGCTGGCGAGCAAAAATTAAGCACGATCAAAGGTTAGACGTGTTTGGTTCTTCAAAGAGATATTAGTTGTTGCCGGGCTTGATTGGCTCTCTAACAAAGTGATGTGCAAACTCTTTTTCAACATATGGATCATAGTAATTTAACGTTATTCCAAGTGGCTAATGCATGAGCACTTGTGTCCATCCTCCGGAGAGACTATGTGGATTGTGCAACGGTAGCTTCAGCAATTTCGTATGTCTCTGGGGATGACCGCATTTATCATAAAAGTGTGTACTCAGTTACCTGGATTTGTAGCGTCTACCTTTATCTAGTTAACGCAACTACTACGCTGTCAAATCTTTATTCATCTGCTGTAACCTGCAACTCCAAATTAACCCCTATTCTTGCAGTGAAAGTCCAAATACCCGCGTGTGCCAACCACAATCTCACGTTTTACGTGCAAATGTTGGATTAACTGTCTTCTGAGGACTGAATTTCAGTCTCGAATTGGAGAGGCGGAAAGCATCTCTATTTAGAATCAGCCAACCAAGCAATCAACCCCTCTCACCACTCCCAAATGTACTCGTATCCGGAGGCAAGTGCATGACCCAAACGGGCTTAATTAATTACCGTCAGTTACCTGAGGCCATCTGTTCTACCAGTAAGCTCCATTTTACTTCGTGCACAGGCCAGTGAACTGTCAGACGTTACAGTTTGCTAAATCTGTTGCTGTCAGACGATGGAAACTACAACTGGATGATCACAGGAATCGATCATATAATAATAATAATAATAATAATAATAATAATAATAATAATAATAATAATAATAATAATAATAATAATAATAATAATAATAATAATAATAATAATAATAATAATAATAATAATAATAATAATAATAATAATAATAATAATAATAATAATAATAATAATAATAATAATAATAATAATAATAATAATAATAATAATAATAATAATAATAATAATAATAATAATAATAATAATAATAATAATAATAATAATAATAATAATAATAATAATAATAATAATAATAATAATAATAATAATAATAATAATAATAATAATAATAATAATAATAATAATAATAATAATAATAATAATTATTCTCAACTTGTGGGGGCACACCGTCAGGCATGATCATAAGGTTACAGTCAGAATAAAGGCATGACTGGCGGGGACTGTTAATACAGGGAGTTTTGGATGGGGAAAGAGGACAGCGCCATAGGCGGTGAGCTGTATCCAATGTAAACGTGGTTACCACTAAACCGGCAAGAGCAGGGAAACTGTTTTTTCGAAGAGAACATTGAGCAAGGTCAGATCGTTCGGATTTGGAGGTGGCGAGCAAAAGCAAGACGAGGGAGGGCAAAACAAGAGGCTTACTGCCTGACGTATGACAAGATTGATGTAAGGTGTGGAAAATGAGAAACCAGAACATTAGATCTGGTGACGTAGCAAAGTAAGTTGGCGTCATCCAGCCGATCAAATTGAACTGAAGCCAAAAAAACACCGCTGGGGCCTCGCGGCCTTGGTCTGCTGGGCTCATGGCCAGGGTCACAAAAAGCGTAAGTGAGGATGATGAAATGGAGGGACTAGCAAAGCGGGTAAATGGTAACAGGGATCTCAAAACATGGTATACAGCGAAACTGTGGCAATCCGTTGGTGGTTTTATTGCTTTCGATATATACCGACGGTAAAATTTTTATTGTGTTTGATTTACTGGCCCGGCATTTTCCTTTAGTACATCCTCGAGAGATCGGGCGAAACTTTCGGTGTATCGTGCAGTAGCGCGCCTCTCCATCCCTTCTTCGGATTCGCTGATTTGATTAACCCCCTGCTTACTCATAAGTAAGTAAGTAGTTTGAATTTGTCGGCGCGATGTGAAGCCCCACAAAACGAGTGATTTGCTCTGATCCCTTGAATTCGCGCCCTACGCGTCTCACCCATATGGATCAGTTCGTTCCAGTCACGCGAATTGTATCGCCCAGTTGTTACGAAACATATGGTCCTTGTCCGAAACGATAGGAAAATGTGGAAATGTGAACTTTTCTTAAGAATTCATGGAAGACTCTGACAGGCCAAAAAACCAGACCACAGGATGCCTAAATGTAAGGTTTCAATTTAATGGTTACATTTCAGCTGTGGTAGTCTGGGTCTGTATTTACTGACGTCATGATTAATATTGGTTTGGGATACTTCACAGAAGGTGCCAACTTCACATAACCCCACAAAGACAGGAAAATTCTGATCATCCTGTGATGATGTTGAGCGAAACTCGAAAAGATCTACTGTAAACAATGCTTCATCGAGACAGCGGTCTCCCTTTTCAGATGCGTTTTTGGGTGGATTTGTTTAAGACGAAACAATTTTAGATGATAGGGAAAAGCTACGCCTGACAAGCACCCGACTGGATGTAACTGCTGTTTGGTGTCGATGAATTTTCATCAAACTTTCAAGGGACCGCATGATTAAAGCCCTGTAATTTCTAAGCAGACTCATTAATTACCTGCTTGTTTCTGGCATCAGAATCGTTACTTTGAGGAATTTATTCGGGGTATGTCGTCGAAGACAATAAAAAAATTGACAATTTTCTTGATTAACGTTGAACTGAAACAACGTACTTTTTTGAAACAACTTTGACGGATTAAAATCGAAAGAGAGAATTTTCTAGTTCGGCTTTTTATTTGCATCCTATCAGAAAGTTCATTTGTCAACGGAGGTTGACACATCGGCATTCATTGGATTCTTGTTTTTCTTGTGAATTGTGGAAGACCATGGAAAGTCTTAGAAACACTTGTATATTTTGTAAGTCTGAGAATAAATTTAACAGCACAGAGCTCTGGATCATGCCCAGGTTTGCAAAGCAATTTACACCAACTACCGATTTTGATTTGTATTTCATTCGGTACCCATTCTGGACATTTATTCATATTCAGGTCTTAATGGTCACAGATCATGCAAACCCGCATGATTGTTGCCAATGAACATTCTATGGATATATATAGATGTACTGCTGCAGTAGCAGTTCCTTTAAGTGTAATCCGCATAAGCAACTTCATTCCAGTGAGAAGGGAATAAAGTCATTCCAGAGATATTATTTCAGTTAACATTAATTTTTACGCCTTGAGCGGTGAAGGTGCATGATTTGGACAGGGCACACTACTTTTAACGTTGATAGGAATTTCTTTGACAGTACGTCTTTCGACTCATTTCCAGAAGCTTTGCTCGGCTTGTTTTTACTTGAATCCAAACTGGACCGTGTTCGACGAATGCTCTCATTTGTGCATCATTTGGTTTTAATGAGGAACTCAATTGAATACACTTGAATCTCTCGGTTGGGATGGTCTTCCTCAACTGATTAGGCTTCACGATCCATGCCATCCCAGATTTTATTTGGCGCGACATTCGACGTATCATAACTCATCGTCTAAGCGTAGCACATTACTCATAAGGTTGCCGGAAAGTGTTCGACAACCTAAGAACACCTACGCTCCCTCTTGAGGCTCAACAAGTGTGAGCAGTCCGCAGTTTTCATCAAACTCATGTTTTGCTTAATTACACCCACGTTGGAAGCAGCTCACGAAGCACCCCATCTATGAACTTATTTCCATATACATCAAGTATAGTTTGGAACGGTTTACCACATAGAATATAATGAGTAACTTCAATCACTGTAGAATCCGTTTTGCAAAGGTTCAATTTCAGTTTTGCAGGGCATCAAAAAGTGTGCTGAGGGCAGTGAACGCAGAGTTTTCCGCAGGTTTTTGTTTTGGTTGATCTCACGGATTACTTTTCAGCATTCTTTGATGTACTGGTTTTTGGGGCACTTATGTAACCGTTGTTCTTGTCGCCGAATGTGCCAATCCCCCTGAAAACATTCCGTCATAAATCCAATATGCGCTTAAGGTGGCTACTTCCTGCTTACCTGCCCATTTTCATATGAACTGCGAAACATGTCTTCTAGCTCTCGATGTGGTTGATTAATCTATATACATCATTAGTGTAATGTCATTTCTACGAAGCAGGTTGAGATTTCTGGGTGTGAACTCACACCTTTATTACAAATTATATAACCGCACAGCTTCAGCGGAGAATTACGTGCACTATTCGTTTCTTCTTAACCGGTGAAAAAGTCTTTAAAGCCACTTGCCTTGCCCGGAGTCCAGAGCAGCAGACATTCGAGGTGCCGATATTTCGTCAGATTGTCAAGCTCATGGATTCATCTTCCCACAGTTTGCTAGAAGACTCGGGATTTGATCCAGAAAGAATGTGTCCATTATATTTTTCACCTTTGTATAAAGGACCATTCCATAAACCATGATTTCATGCCTACCGTTTTACTGTTTTTAGCATCTTTTATTGTAGAACTGATTCGTCGACCAAATAAAAACTCAGTGCAGAATTTGTGTGATTAGGTTTTGTCGGACATGCAGACTTTGGCGTCACGTTGAAGTCAACAGGCATTCCCACTGTTATAATTTGCTTTTACCAAGGTTACGTTACTACCGTCCTGATGCTATATGAGAAATATCTTATTCACTTACGCCTGCAAACAACCTCACACAGTAATTTTAAATCGTCAGTGCAAATAGAAGGCTGGATTAAATAAGAAATCAATCAAGCTAAGCTGATTCCGACAACGACGACAATGCTGTTCGAATATTCATTATTGAATAAAACTTCTGACATTGTTAGCTTTCTTGTCGGGATACCCTACGCCCATGGCTGATGAAATTTCTTGAAAACCTTCCATCCACTGGGGCTGCCTTGGGACCCACTTTACAGGCGTAGTCCCCAAGTTTCCAATGACATTGTATTTTATTTGAACACCAACTTTTACGCATTGACGAAATAAACCCATTTGAAAACTGCATTGTTTTTAACAAGGCACCCGGTTAGAATTCTTCGGTTTCGGCATTGTTCACTTACAGGGGCTGAACAAGAAGCGCCTTATTTAAAAGAGATCGCAGTACGTTTTCATCGTTATCGGGAATTTGCGGGTATTGAGACGAAAATCACTAGTGTTTTTTTTATTTTTCGGATTAGTCAGGGACACATACTGGGAAAAAATTTTCCAAAGCGATGTTGGGTCGTGCACAGTCTGGCGGTGAAGTGGGATATCTGGTGATATCTCAGGATGGTATCCAAGTAAGAGAAGAAACATAGCATTTAAAAAAACCGTTCCTCTAGAGTAGAAACTCTCCGGAGGACTCCACATCTGGGTACTTGAATTTCACACTACTTGTTCACTAACTTAGTAGGTTGCATATATTTTGCATATATTGTTGCATATATTGCATATTCACGACTGCTTGCTTGTAAAATAATCCCTGGGACGTTTAAGTTGCTTGTAAAATAATCCCTGGGACGTTTAAGCTGCGGCTCAGTGAACGTAAGACAAAATATTGCCGCACGATAAGTGACGAAGGATGCTGGGATTTTTTTGCTATAGTGAAGACAGCAGCTGATATGTAATAGAACATCACTAAGCCACAGCACGACCACATAAAACATGCTGGGAAATAAACCTACATTGCGAAAAAAACAAAGGATAACCGAGAACGTATTGGAATAACAACGTTGATGCATGCACAAAAAAACAACGGTAAAAGGAAAAACGCTGGTAGACAAGCCCAGGACAAAATATCTAACTTGAACTGAAAGCTACAGTTCTACTAACGATTATAAAGCCCTGATAAGATTGTTTAGACCGACTCACTGTAGCTTCAGCTAGAGGAGGAATCTTGACTTGCAGGAAGCAATTGTGAATGAGCTGAAGTTCAGTGTGAAACATCGGGACACTTTTAGATATCTCTATATCGGTGGACGTCCTCTTAAGATTAACAGCAACCCGGGATATCAGTAATTTATTGAACAGTCAAATGCTGTATTCTAAAAAATGAAACGGAATACTATTTGGATATTTCATTAATCAAACACGTTATTGGATTAAACCATCGAATTGTGTCATGACAAACATTTCTAAACTAAGTCCCTTTTGAAGCCCATATATTCTGATCCAAAATAACTTATTTCCTAATATGACATGTTTGTGGCAAAAGACCTACTCTACTCTACCCTTTGATTTGCAGCCACGTCCATCCTATGCCAACTGTTCGGATAGCTCATTAAAATAGCAGAACAACTGTGATTTGTCTGTCAAGTTTTCCGGAGTCCTGAAACTCGTGACACACAATAACTTCGCAGCCACAATAATTGAATTAGTTCCATCAGATCAATATTCCCTCACTAAAATATCAAGGCATATTTTTTGCCTTAATAATGCACTACACACGAGGTTGCTGGAGACCCTTTGATAGCTATTTTCTTATATTCTGTACGTACCTATTACATTATATTCATCAATATTGTAATCTCACTAAACCAGAAGATGTCTCAACGAAAATTATTTCATTTTGAGGTAAATTGTCCCATTTATTTTGATTAATTGTTGAGGCTTTTTTGCTTGGATTTCCAGCTCACGGTTAATTTGGTCAACGCCAAAAGCAGTGCAAATTCAGATGATCTGATAGAGAGTTTATAGAAATGAATGTCGTCTGGCTGTTGTACGAAATACGAGGATGTTTGAGAACTTATGCTCTCAATAATGCCAAGCTAGCAATGGAAAGTGAAAAGCACTATACGGCCCTCATTTTTATTCGGAATCAACTGTGCTCATGGCACGAAACTTCTAAGCCCTTGACGTGATATTTTAAACACCTAACAGTTCGACGTTGAGCGGCTGATCACCAGTGCGATTACCTCGCATTAAGGCAGCATGCAACTTCACTCATCCTTCAAACACACCACTTTGTCACACATGTCGACTGGTCCCTCGAATGATGGCCTCTCAGCTAATACAAACAATTGTTCATGGTTTTGATGCACTTTAAGAACTGCCTACAGTTGATACAGTTGAAGGGCTATTTTGAACAGGAATTTGCACTTATAGGCGGCTTAGTACCATGTGTTTCTCATGTGCGGATTTTGCACACTCAACGAAGTCAAAGTTAATAATGCTAACATTTGGCGCCTTTTGTTTATGAGATTACACGAGCGTTTGTTAGCACACCTAGGAAATCGACGTGAATAGGCAAGAGCCTGCACTAAAAAGCCCTGCATGTAGCTGGCAAAAGCCGATACGGGGGAAACCCGGTCTTCCAATTTTTGCAAAATTATCCCAAACGACACAAGAGCACATTTGATAAAAGCTACCCACTGAGATTTGTCATGAAGTACTTGATAACAAAATACAAAAGAGAACAGCAGTTGACTTCTGTCTAACTTGCAAAGCTGATAGTACTTCACTCTTCATCAGACGTGTGTTGAAAGGATCACTCAAACCCACGTATGCTGCTGCCTTTCTTGTGCCTGTTGCAGGAGCCACAAGTGCCCTGGGTTCACCAATCGTAGGTGCTCGATTTGTTATCTTAGCAAGAAAGCAGTCAATCAGTATAATTGTGTCTCTGGATGCATACGCAAGGGAAGGAGAGCAGGGAATCTTGGGGCTTGGGTGAATAATACACGGGAACGGCGAAATTTGACGTTACAAAACTGACGCTAAACAACAGACTCTGCAGCAACATTCAGCATAATTTGTACTCTTCAAAATGCGTATATTGAGCATACTCAGTCGTTGTTTTTTTCATCTTTTTATGTACAGAGGAGACTTAAGACCATCACGTCGTTAACAAAGCAGAACAACCAACCGACAGTGGTAACCTGTAATTTGGATACACTTTATGCCTAACTGTGATATGTTTTTTTTACATTTCGGACCATCGTCTTTCAGGTTTGGCGCTCTTTAATCTGTAAAAACAGTCTAACGACAGGACCAGGTGATGATTGTTGTGGGCATCTGCCGAAGTTGGCTCAACAAGTGACCTTCTTTACGTAAACTGAATATTCAAAATTGTTTATGACGTAACCTCCAAATCTCAGAATTCGTGTGTTCCTTGGCCTTTCATTCTACATCAGTTGTACTTGGAATAAATCTGCACAAATCACATCACCCCTTAACCCCAACGTTTTTTCTTCATCCAAGGGACTAGATTTCTTTGCTTGAGAAGAAGTTTACGTTTTCCAGGAAATGTTACATATACGGGTTATGGAAGCCTATTGAGTCGTCCTTACAAGTAGTCCATTACTTTGAGTAAGAATGCTACGGGCTCTCGAGAGTGATTCTGACTGTACACTTGCACCGCGTTTATCTGCCAATTTGGTTAAACAAAATCACAAACGGGTAATTAGGTAGCGTTCCAAGCAAACATCATCTTAACGCTCAAACGAATGTCCGAGACACGCAAGCAATTCTCGCGTAAAACTCAATTTACTGTCTAGACAGGATTCACTCAAATTGGTTCGCATCAGCGCTCCCCAGAGAACGGGAAAACGGGTTCGGTTAACTTTTGAAGCATAGACAGGCTGACGGAACCTTGCAGGTGATCAGGCTATATGGATTAATGGAACGTAATGTTCCAAGTCAACCACAAGGCACTATGTTGTACTCTAGGGAAACACGATTTACAACAAAGTGTCCAAAACGAGGACACCTCAGATAAGGAAATAACGTATTTAACTAAGTGCGGTTCGTTGTCAGACAGTAAATTAATGTAGGCGGTAGGTCAGCTATACACTCCTGGTGCGATCGTTCTCAGAATTATTCATAATAATTTCATACTCAGTGATGGAGATTCGATGAACTGACGACATTATTGAAATCACGCAACGCAAATTCAAAAGTCAGATGCCAAACCTACATGGGCAATTTCATGCTCAGGAAACTCGATGATGGAGAAACAATGAAGTGGGACCAGATGCCGGGGACTCAAATCAAAGTCCAAATTACGGAGTATTTGTAGCGAGTTAATCTTGTCTAACTGCACGTTTCAGTGCTAGCTTGCTAAGATTTGTTTATTCAAGTGAGCAAATTTTCAAGCTAATCGAACACATCCGATTCCTATGTAACTTCCGTCTTACCAATAAATCGTGAATCTAAAACTTTGCAAAATTTCACGGTCCACAGTGTCCCTAAAATAGGGGATAGCTTGTATGTTATTTCAACTCAGATGGATATTTGAGTAACATTTGGATCCGTTCTACCCGTCCGATGTGACGAATTATGAATTGGCTCACAGAAGATCGGCATGACACTGTTGTTTACGGCACTTGCCTTGCGCTGAGTGCAATAGATAAAGATAACTTGATGCAGTGTCCAACAATGATGCAACTCTAAATTATCCGTACTCTCATGTGTGTGTGCAAACAGTCAGGGGATAATGTCGTGTTCCCAAACAACTTGCATGTGAACTGCAAGCACTCTGGTGAGGTATCTTTCCAAGTGGAAAGCATAACGTCATCAAGCTCGATACTGCCAGAAAGAACAGCAGACTTGTCAGAAAATGTAGATAAATACGGCCGTTACTTATAGTAGCCTCATTTGTTTTCGCCTACCTTGGCTAAACCCCTAATATGTGCGCGTCTGAAAAACGTTGAATAATGATTTCGTCCTGTCACTGGAAGCATAGGTCGTACAGCAGTCACATTCGCGTTTGGAATTATCAGCAGTGCCCGTCTCACATCCGAGACCATAACCTTCTGATCATTGGTTAAACACTTGGCTGTTTGCCATGAGCGGCTAGTCAGCAGTGTGTGGCTCTGACTTTTTGGGTGTCTTTTTTGTTCATGTATTCTTTCAAAGCATTTTCAGCTACAATACCAAAGAAAAACATGGAGAAATCAGTTTTGCCACAAAATTTTCTACTTTGTTCACAGATCGACCAAACTGTACTATGGCGGCCATTAAGAAATGAGCTCCACTCCCAAAATGAAATTTGAGCACGTTTAAACAGGTTTAACCTGTGATTTTAAAGGAGATTTTTAGGTATTTCAAGACATACCGTCAACCTCTACAATTTTATTATAAAATCTCTTTTAGTGAACTGCGTTTTTTGGGAAATTCTGAGAATGCTTCTAAGGATCGGCAGATTCGATGGATGGAAGACTTGCTAGTGATGAAACAAGTAGTCCTCAATCTTGTCCAGGATTTTCAATATATTTTCAAAGGCTATAAAGCTGGTTCAGCTGCGTTTTTAGTAGCACATAGACGTTAACTGTTTTTTGTGTGAATAAAGCACACAACTTCCGAAGTCAATCGCATAAATGCATATCAACCCCCAGAAGACAAGGTTACTGCAATAGGTATAATATATATATATATATGTATCGATGATCGACAAACACCCAACTCAATTAAAGTCCGTATCTCAGCACGGCTTACATTACGCACCTTTATAAGAGGGTTTTATGAAAAATAAACCCCTAGGATAGACAGACACAATAAGAAGAAATTCGCACTACTAGAGAAAGTGTGAAAGTTTCACGTCGGACAAAAATGGAGATGATCAGAAACCACCCTTGATTATTTATACCAAGAAACACTTGGGAATTCATTCTTTCATCAGTGTAACTTGTATAAGTGCGAAAAATTTCCTCGAAAAGAATGGGTTCCTGTCTCGAACGGAATCTTAGCATTTCCAATTGTTATTACGGTTGAATGTCACTGTTCATTATAATCGTCCGTGTAATGTTCAGCCATGCTTACTTTGAACTATCGTTGTCCTATCTCAGTTGATAGTATGTGGTGTGTCTTCCATTGGTTGGCAACCAGTGTCGGAACTCCGTGATTCAGGGAAAAAGCACCAAACTTAAGATCACACTTCGCACTTCGGTTGAAATGGAAGTATCGAATTTCCCGATCAAGTTAATTAATTTATGCATGCAGACTCGGGAAATTCGAGACTGTTTTGTATGGAATAAATGGCATTCCCAGGCATTCCCGAGCATTTCTCAACATGTCAAAAATACACATGGTGTTATTCGATTGTGGCATTCTGCGCGGTTTATTTCAAAATTTTATTAACTCTCAGGGTGGTTAAACATAAATAAAAATAAAATGGTTATGTAACGTAGCATTTGCTCCTTTGTTGTGGCAGTTTTAGGCTGTGTATGACTTCTTAATACCTTCTAACATTTAACTGTATAAGGTTGAAGTTCATTGCAGCGGGTTTTCTTAAATTTCTGTTACTAAGGTCTCATTGGAACAGGCCACTTGGCAAATTTGCTCAGGAATTTCCACGTGTGATGGGTTGTTTTTCGCGATTATTGGCGTCAGTTTAGCTTCTACACATCCTCAGTCAATATTATCGTTGCTGAGGGCTTTGCACTTAACCAAGCTTATATAAAGTCCATAAGTAGTAGCAAACTTAATACACCATACACTCTCAAACAGTCCAGCCATCAAACCTACACAGCCCCATACAAAAGGAAGAGCCCTACTGAATTTCCAACTACTGTTTATCACCGGCTCCTGTTGTCACGGTCTACTCCTTTCGTAAAACCGTCCACCTTCCGATGATATACACTAAAATCAAAAAACAAAAGCTATCACATATTCTGGCAGTAGCACTTTGTTCCGATTTATGTTTACAATACTGGTCAATTCTTTTGGTCGATGTCATCGCCACCTTATCCAAATCGGTGTTCCGAGAGCATCCATAAGTCGTGGCATCTTAGGTAAAAGTAACCCGACTTAAATCTGCTTCATATTACAGGACACGGCGGCTGCGCCTCGAGAATTTCACCAAGCTCCACTGAGACGTATGTAGCACTCACTTTTAGATAGAGACGTTATTATTGTATATAGCGCACTGCAGCAAATCGTATTCATCAGGGTCACCCTTGCGATGTCCTTTTTACACACACTGACTCTCATGATTTTAACGCCGCAGTTACGAGTTTTTATGAAAATGCAGAGCAAAGCGCAGAGCAAATGAGGAAATTGTTACTCAAACATCAATAAGTAGGAAGTGAGAGGAAGATTCGAGCCCTTTTTAAAACCATCGCCGATCAGGTTGTGGCCGGATCATACTGAACTCACATGGTGGACATATCATTAAGCAGATGAACCTATTTAGGCAAGACATTGCTCAAGCACATGCCAAAAGATATATAAGTTGATGAATGACAAGAAAATCTATAAATATTAACTCTCTGTGTGCTTATACGAGTTGACGAGATGTTATTTACTAGTGCTTAAGGGTTTATTACTCTTTGGGTAAAAAGTAACTAAGTCTTGTGTCAAGAGTCATCATATTTTTTAAGATATATACTTCCAGTCGTCACCTGAGTATGAGACAATTACTATCACGTCGGTTTTGTTTCTGGTATCCAATAAACAGATTATTAGGGTAATAACTCAAGAAACAATCCGAAATTAGGTGTCGTTCAGAGAAAATATCCGCAGCATCATAAAGAATTACATAGAAAATAATTTTGTAATGTATGATATCTTGACAACATTGGTTCTACGTTTGTAGGGTAAACGTTGAACGGGAGGGTGAATGAACTGTTATAGATGAGAAATTGTCTCGTCAGAAGGTGCATATTTTCTTCTTCTAGTTTGCCAATAATTGCGCAAAAAAACTGTATTGTAATGTTGATTATAAACACATGTCAATTATATCGGAAACGTTATTACAGTAACCCCAAAATGGACATTAGTGTGTAGGGTTCTTTCCAATCAGTGTGTTAATTAACCGGATAGATTTATTATGAGCTAATACAGATAGGCTTATTTGTACGTGCTTTTGAACTGAGTGGATTTGCAATTGGGCCAATGTCTTTGTAAGCTTCAGGTTACTTGCACAACTAAGAACACCGACCCATCCAAGCCGACTCAACTTTTCTAATTGATTGTACATCAGCTTTTAAGAAGGAAAAATTCCTCATCCCGTTTCTGAGTTATTGTACCCAATGGCAACTAAGTATATTGGACTATCAAAAATTTGCTTATATCTTAAATTAAAAGTCTCGGTTTTATGTGAATTATACGATTTTGTTATATAAAGTGAATTTTCAGCCAGCGGGAACGGATGCATTGGCCAGTAGGCCAAAAAACGTTTGAACTCACTAAAAACTAGGGTGAAGTAGACTGCACTATTTCGTTTCATTGAATAAGTCCAGCCTATCTGATCGTTTTTTAACTCACATGAAGCTGGAGAAATAAACTGATCTTCCAGTGCTTTGAAAGCACAAACCGCTGTGACATTACAACCGACATCCTTCCACCAACATGAGATCCCAGCAAAACTTGTTCACCATGGTAAAAACCTGATATTATCTGCAAAAAAAGCTGACCTCTTGAACAATATTCTCTCGGCGGTTTTCTACAAAGTCAGCTTTATTGCTTCATAATATATCTGCTAGTCAAGTCTCGGCCGAATCTTTTTCTCTCTTCTACCCTATATTTGAAACTGTAAATGCAGACAAATTTTTTAGCTACCTGTTTCTAGACATACACGGGATGTTTAGCAGAAACGATTCGTGTTCCATTCTGACCCAGGTTATGCTGGTTGCAACGGAGATTATAATTCTACACTCGGAATATGCACTCAGTTATCAGGACTAGTGCTGCTGTGGGTGATGGCTGTGACAGTATCTCGGACGCTAAACTAAACCACTTACAATAATGATATCTTCAAAACGCGCGTTATGGCTTCCACTTATTCTATGCCTCTTTCACTAGGATTATAGGTGCACATCCTTGATGCTACCCTCATCGGCAATAAGCTGGCTGTTTTCGGACTCCGCTATAGTGTGCACATTTGCTAGCACACTAGATGACTTGATACTTCACGTCGACTTTCTGCTCGTTCCCTATCCATCCGCAACACGTTTTCAACAATCCACGGCCAAAGCTCCAATCAAAACAATTCCAAATCATTAATTACACGTTTCCGCAATCAAACTTGGTGCCGCGTGAGAAAATATCCCACTGATATATGCTGTTATTACTGTCAATTCGATTGTTCATTTGTTTGGTCAGTTCTTCTCGCGATATTCTAGTGACGCCTAAGAGGTTGCCATATCCCACGAACCCTTCGGTATCTGTCAGCTGGCTTGGTCTTGTAGACAATATCCTGTCAAAAATATCCATGTCTGAGATTTGTTTTATAATTACTGGGATTTTCATAACGCTCCCAAAAGTCCCACTCTATCAGTTCCACTATTGGGAATTGGCAAGCATGCGTTCCGTGTAGGTTCTAGAGTTCAGGCAGATAGAAATGGCAAGCCATCATCTCATCGAAATCCTCGGTGTGACAGGGACACCAGCGCTTATATTTTTGAGGTGTTTGTGTCTCACCTAGGTACACTTATTTAACAGTCTAGTGAACAAGCAAGTTTGACCAAAAACTTTCATAGTCCTCAAACTATCCGATTCAGCCGCACATTGTTAATCTATCGGTCATGCGTAAATTTGTTCTGCTTCACCGTGTGAATAGAAATTAACTAATAACCTTGTTAAGTAACAAACCGTGTACACTATTTTAAAACGATAAGATGATTCCAAAGCCCAAATAGTCCAGTGATTTTTTTTTATAAAGTTCAATTTTGGGGAATCAGGTGAGAGTCTTAATATGAATGTCTTCAGTTTGTCTACCGTTTTATTCGTCAAAACGTCCTCTTTAAGGGTGGCGTAAAATATGTACTTTTTTTCCTATACTAGAGTCAATATTTCAGCTGTTTTCTATTTGAAATCCATGTCATCATTAGTGTTCTCATCACAAATTCTCTTGGAAGTTGTGATTATAGGAGCTTACTATGAAACTCAGGTCTCCTGTAACCCATTCAATTCGCTTGATCCAGAGGATTTTTGCGGGTAATCCGAGTAGAATACAACAATAAAACAATATCTGTATGGTGACCAGTTTGTGACGTATATTTGCTAAAACGGTGAGATGTCGCGATTCTCTGAAAGAATGATGCTCAATCATGTTTGTTTCAGAGGACTTCCTTAACTTTATCGAAGCTATAAATTGCGATGGATCTCGGGGCAGGTCATCGTTGAGCTGGAAACAGTGGGTTACACACAAAGTCCCAACCGCCGTACTGTTCCAGAAGAGATTTATCAACAACAAACAAAATGATTGCACTAATTGCATGATAAAATGGTGCAAACTATATGCGTTGGAGCCACACCGGCTTCCATACAGTAGGCTATGTAACGCTATTCCTAAAAGGAATCATCAGGAACAAAGTTGGTAGGGGAAAATACGGCTACACAACGTTCATATCGAGTCGGCGAAAATTGGTTACAAGATGACGAAGGCCACATGACTGAATTGAACTAATCGTTTAAGGAAAAAGTCAAAGAGTGGTCAGTATTTGTGCCAAAATCAAGGAGGGGGCATAAAGTGAAAATAACAAAACGCGAAATCGCACCGTACGAATGAGAGATGAGAGAAAAGAATCAGAAGATTTCTAGAAGTTGTAGAAGAAACAAATTGACCCCACGTGATCCTAATACTCAGCGACAGACAAATTTGCCCCCATCGATAACCAAACCGGACAGTCTACTACCAGCTTTGTTGTTTTGAGGTTTAATTTTACAGACTTGATACACGAGTCCTCATCGACAAATACAAATACCAATTTTGCAGATTATTCTTTCGCTTAGTTTACCAAGTCAACAGGACCGAAATTCTGTTCTCCAGCTCTACGCTTTGGTCGGCTTAAAATGCTTCTGATAGTGTCACCAGAACGTAGAATGTCATTGTTGCAGGGAAAGCGGTACACAAATTAACCTAATAATGGAGGTCTGGAGCAAGTGTGATTAGCCACAATTATCATCTGAATGGACATGTACCATCTCCGATCGGTGTGAATGCTAAACAAGAATGAGAACACTTTAGAACTTTGAATGACAATAAAAGGCGCATCTTTGGTTAGACGTTTTTCATCTTATCTTCAGCAAAATTCAGCGACTGATGAAGTGTGCAAAACCCTTTTTTTACGGTGTTCAGTCAGGTTCATCGTGACTTTCTGGATCCCTTAATTTTTTATTCAATAAGGCAGAATGAGTCAATAAACCCTAGTATGTCGACATTCCCGGTTGTTAGGCGATGCGTCACTGCATTTTTAGTTGTTTACCGAGGAACTGTCGGTCGCAAATAAACAGTGGGATCCCAGAATTTGCCAGACTATTACATTATTAATTGTTGTGAGCACGTAGAAATCTCAAACCTCCATGATTCCTGAATGTCTGACTATATTTTCTTTAACTAAATACCTCAATATTTCTGTCTATATGTCATTTGGTGACCATATTTTGAATCTTGTGACATCAACTGCTGATTATTCACACTGATCAAAAAAGCTCGCTGAAAGTTGGCGACTTGAGGCTTTCCAGGGAGAATACGCTGAAATACGTTCGGTATGATGAATAAGCGATAAACAGCACATAGAATAAGTATTGATTACAGATTTCTCTAGATGACAGCTGCTGAGGCAAAATGAAATATTTTTTTATTGTTTTTTACTTTATTTATTTATTGTTATTTATTATTATTTATTAAGATTTCATCATCACATTCCATGCCAATTGGCATTTGAATACGTGCTCATAGAAGTGGGCTAATAAGTGCGTTGATGCAGCCGCCTCAGTAATTGTTGCGGGAGTTATCCGGTATACAATGTGACCACTGTAACTTTGGAGGCTGAGATTCAGTTTGACAAGGATTCAGCATTTTAGTATGTGCACACCTGGTCGCATCCTGACTCACCTGGATTCAGGGGTTCATGAGGCAGTTTGAATGTAACAATTAAGGTGAGTTTGTTTGAATTAAAGATGAAAATGGATGGAATTATGAGCTGGTTTAGGTGTAATGAAAGAGCCATAGCAATATCCTTAGATGATAAAGGAACAAAGCTTGGTGTTTTGAGACAAGAAAATCATATGGTTCTCCACTCGAGGTAACAAGACCTATATCACCTATCATCTCATTAAGCCTGAGTTAGCCGTTCAGAAGTGGAATGATAGGCCAAGATGAGCATTAGCTTGTGTAAGGTTTTTTCAGTCAAAATACTATATGAAATGACTGTTGAAAAGTTTTAATTTAATTAGACATGAATTTGACAGCTAATTTGTCGTACAACTTTCTCACTAAGAAAATGGAAGGCCACACCACCCAATAAAACTATATATGTCTTCTGTTAAGCTTCAAGGCAATCCGTGCATTAGCACTCACTTGTATTTCCCAAGGAGGTGTAGATCATCAGTCGAAATATGCATATAGGCACAGGTCCAAGTCAGAAAACTTTTAGGCTTTCATATGGTTGGCCGAGAACCTTCGTTTCAGTAAAGGGATAATCTTTAACTCCTGCCACCTGACTTGTACGCATACACATACCTAAACCAAATTGAACTAGTCGATACAAATAGTCAATAAACGGTTTACAAGCGCGACGGAGCAGTCAGATGAAAGCAGCAGAGTTGGATTAGCGAAAATGTTTGAGACACCCTTCGGATGATGAGAATGCCCGACTGAACGCGCTTTATCCGTCTGTATGTTAAACAAAAGCCATTTTGGCTACGTCATTAGGGCTAAACATGGCCATTTTTGACTGTAAAGATATGGCCAATGGATGCAGGTACTGGTGAAAAGGAGTTGTTTATTAGAGGAACACCAACTTATCAGTTACAGACTACTGGACAGGGAAGCAAATCTCTCACATGCACCTTGTTTACAAAACTGAACACCCATCTTCTCCTTGAACGCGTCTTTCTGAACTTTCCTGGATATTCATTGACTGTTACTCAAATGCAAGCAAATGCTACAAAGCGACTCCACAAATTCCGTAATAGATCTCACTTTTCAAGAGACGCGAGGCGGATTTATGAGAAGGCATGCCACTCGCATGCCTCATCAGTAGTATCCACCGTTACACTGGTAGCTTTATCTGTATTCAACAACCTTGTGACTCTCCTTATAAACGCGAACGCTTCCTAGATGAATCCAGGCGAGTTGATAAACTTGAGGCACTGTTGTTGGTCTATAAGGAAAATGTTGGGAGCGGTGCGGCAGGTTCATTCGAGAAATTATTGGCAACAGGACCACAGGAACAAGAGGGGTTCTATCAATTTATCCATAGGACTTCCCCTACTAGCACTGTACTTCCCACTGATTGAGAGTGCATCACGTCCAAATGCTTTCAACATACTGGCAAAGCGCATGGCCAGTAAATTTTGGCACCATAGGCAAGAAAGCAAAGAGGGAAGTAAGACCCACCGTAACTAACAAATAATGGCTTTTTTTGTTATGCCTATAGAAGACAGATCTTTATTAAGTTGATAAATTTGATGGTAATTTGCTTCTTATTATTTCAACTTGACCTAGGAAAAATCCATCCATCGTACTAGTAAAACCGATGCTCAAAGCATCTCTCAATGGATTCAGTGTAACACGGTCTGCTAGCGGAGGTCTACCTGCCCTAAGCTGTCCACGGAGTGGTCTAAATGTAATGATATTTTGTAAACACATACCACCACCAATATTTTTGACAAGCTTAAACGGCTTACTTTAGGTATAATTTACTAGGCCACATGTTTTTCAGTGGATTGGCCGTTCACCCTCTGTGTTGAGAGCTTGATATGTAGGCTTATCGCCACTTGCCTGTGTGAACATACCGAAAATATGTTGGCCTTGCTGCTGTTCCGAAAGAGCATTTTGCGCGAAGCAACTCTTTTAATTACCCCTTCTCCTAAGAATATATTAGTCCAGAAAGCGGTGCTCGGAATTTGACGAAAATGATCTTCCCACACGAGAGTTTTGTAGACACAAAAGTACAAAGTAAGCTGCATGATAATTTCTTACCACTTATTTTGCTGTATAAGCTGCGGTTGCACGCACCATCGATCACTTGAAACGCATACGTTCCCGATACTTTCGTGGAGATATTTCTTTTTGGTAGACCATAAAATATATAAAGAAGCAGTTCGGGAGTGGACAAAACAATAGCACTTGCGCAATCTGTTCTTTGCCGTTCATTATTCAGGATATCGCATTATGCGGAGATTCACTGGAGAGAAAACAGCATACAAGTCATTGATTTATGAAATATGTAATCCCATTTGTCCATGCGACATTAGTAATATGGATTTGAACTATCGAATTCTTATTGTGACCAAATTTCATTAGGGGACGTCAGCACTGTGAACCTTTTTCAGCTTAAAGTAGCGATGTGTAAAGTAAAGCCTGTACGGGAGTTTCGATGGCAAGCACGCCGTACTTCAGGCTTTATGCTTTTGTGACGTTCGGAGCGCACTCAAATGCCATAAATCGCCCTCAAGAAATACTTTATAACAATGATACTGCCACAAATTTGGCAGTATTGTAGAAACTATTGTGCTCCACCATGAAGAAGTTATAGATACCAAGCCTGAGTATTGCCGAGACTGTGTCTTTCTAGCGGTAAACCCTGCCAACCTCTGAGACGAACCCAGTAGGTTTGATGACAGGTGGGTTGTGATTGGTGACGTTGAGTCAAGTAGGCGGCATATGTGTGCTTGTGTACATGGCTCTCGACCTAAATAAAGGAAAGCTCCTCCACTAGGAATGGTGCTGTTTTTGAAACTCACCGGAAAGACGCAGCAATCGAGTCAGTAACGAATTTTTGTTGTGTTTGAACGTGCTTTATTGGTCAACGAAAACTAAACCGAAATGGCGACCTAGCCCAAAGAGGTGAACTCTTCCTAATTTTCACAGCAGTTGGCTTCATTTGCAGATTTAGTGAACTACAAGCATTGGATTCATTCGGAAGATCCCATAAAACCCAACAATTTTTGGAGAAAAACAAGTTTTCTGCTCGGCAAAATGCTATTCAAAGTAAAACGAATTCAGAGTAAAACGAATTCCGGTGTGGACTCACCGGAATAATTACGCCAGAACAGGAGGACGACCGTTCAAACGAGAGTGGTGTGAATATGAACAAATTACCTATCCCGCAAAAACCCCAAATTCAAAACGAATTTACTCAAAATAGATTGTGGTCTATAGGTGAAGGACTTTCAATGTTGTGTTCTAAAATAAGCGGATTTTAAGGGTAATAGCAGTTTGATGACGATTCTTCAAACGTATACCATTGGAAGGACGACCACGTGTACATGTCAGTCATCTCTGCACCACCTCTCGGCATCAGAAATACCCATGTCGTCGATAATTCTGGAAAATGTCTAGTGATGTTTATACATGTCCATGTGTGTTTTATAATCACTCTTTCACGTTGATATAAGTAGTATGGGGCAATTGGTCAAAATCCCCAGGCACGTCTGTGCCGGGGAATGTGTAAACCCCCAAAGGGAAAAAAGGTGTGTTGTTTTCTCATTCTGTCCAACAATTTTACACTACCTGAAGGAAACAACTGATGCTTTGTTGCATATATTCGTTAAGGAATCTTTCATTAGCCTATGAGCTGCACCTAACGAGGTTTAGCGAGAAACAGTTCCCTAGTTCCAGCAATTTCATCAAGTATATCAACTCAGTGGTAAACGTTCCACTTCATAAACGGACTTGTTTTTTATTTATTTCCAAAACGTGAGGTAGAATTGCTGTAGCTGTTCCAGCTGCTAAATCACGCGCTGTGTTACTTTTTCAAGTTGGAAGATAGAATAATTTTGAAGCAGATATCCTATGCGGTGATAGACGTGTGTTTGGAATGGAAAAAATTCTAGTCGTCGTTCTTGGAGCGTAAATGTGATATTAAAATCGGATAGTGAAATGAGGCATTTCCATGTCGATTACTTTTCCGATCTACCGAACAAAATGCCTGGTAGTGACAACCAAATTAACGCGTGAACATCATTGTGAACGAAAGCCAAAATCTGGTTGCGATTTAGGTCATATTTTACCAATGTGGAATTCAATTTACTGTGATGAGACTTGTGTTTGTCTAAGAAAGTTTACATATCATAGTGCGTTTTTAACTCCAAGAATTTCGCAAGCGAAACAAATAAAACCCTACAACCAGGGAGAATGGAATAACCCACCCCTACAGGAACCGCGGGCTTGTATCAGACGTTTCGTCTTCCACATTCGCCTGTGTCCACATAACTCATCCCTCAGTTTGTGATCTGCTGTTTTTCAGAACCTGTTTCAGAAAAAACTAAAAAACTAAAAACTAAATAAACCTTCGTAACTTGTGTAAGCTAGTGAGCTCGCGCAAAAAAGTAATAAATGAAAGGGTACGATGTTTCGACCACCGACGGTGGTATTTTCCATCGCGAATTGGGAACTGGCCGGCAAGGCAGCTTGAAGTTTTTCACCCTCAGGACAAGCAGAGTTGCGAGAATATAGCAATGCTAGTTTGCGAGCATATTTTAGGGACCAAGTTTCGGTTGGCGGACAAAACTACGAGACCGCAAGGAAATGTACTTGTTGGTCGTTAGTTGTCATGAGGTACTCATGTTTTCCTGTTACGTTTCCGTTAACGGGATCCTCGAATGCATCTGTTGGTAAAGTATTCTTTATCTGAATATCGGCCCAAAGGCCATAACATACTGCTGAATATGTTGTTGCAAAGCCATTGAGCGCTCACCACAACTTTTGCTCTTCTCTTAGCTGTTTAGACAGACGTATTTTTAGAGATTTCCAAGAAGATTAAAACAGATAAGGGACTTTTGAACCGCTCACCCTGAACTTATAGGTGGTTTGTTATGTCCAGCGAGTAGGCCACTTTATTTCGGATACCATCCCAATTGAAACTGCCTTTGTGCAACATACCTATTGAGCTAAAATCAGAAACCAGTAACTCGGTTAAGTTTGTCGTCAATGTTCATGTAACTGAGTCTATTTCATGAAATATTTGTTAACTGGGAGATATCTAGGTCAAGCAGGTTGCGGTTACTGGTTAGGACATGCATTTCCTGATAATTGCTTGATTGAATTTGGAAACAGTGCTCAAATTGTTTTGGTATTCAATCCATATCAGATAGAAGTATGAGAGCAGTTGTTTTATTATAATGCAGAGTAATTGTTCTTTAGGCATAATGCGCCCTTTTCCAAAAAACCGAGAGGTGAGATCAAGTGTTGCTCGCAAAAAACTACGGAGATTAAACTTTCCCAAACGACAGAAGGACGCAAATCAATGTAAAAGATGTACGCAATGAAATGGTGAGTAAAATAAGACAAGCATTTGCACTTATGTGACGGGAATTGCGTTTTTTTTCGGATAATTATTAGTTAGCTGGTGCTGTTGGGTTGACTTCGATGTTAGAGTTGGTGATCGGAGAGGAAATCTCATTGTTTTGATAGACATCGGTTCACCCTCAGTTACGGTTAACTAATCATCAACTGCTGATACATGATCGCACATAAGTCAGCCTGGTTGATCTATTGGTGCGCACCTAAAAAATTTGACAACAGCACTAATGCAAGACTCTTCAATCCCCAGTCATAGCAACTTCAAAGGACGTTTTTGCCCCTTGTTAAAGACATAGAATCTTTGACCAGTTTGGTTTGCAAGACCCTCAAACAACACAGCAAACAAGGGCGGAGCAGACTCAAGTCGGCAGGTTCATTAAAGTCGCGTAATAAACACAAGTGAATTTTCTGAGATGGTTGCACGGTGTTTAGTAGCAAATTGTTAGTAGCAAATTGTTAGATAATGATCCTGCTGGAATATACAGTGACAGTGGGGGGGTGTTTAATTACGACAGAATATTCTGCAGAAGCAATCGTTTACGCCTGCTTCACTTCAGTCAATAGAGGACAAATTTAACCTTTTATAACGTGTTTCAGTATTTATTAGTTAGGACCATTTTGTTTAAGTTGACACATACAATTTTCATTGATACGCTGCATTTTAATTTATTTTTTTTCAAGGAATGTAGACAAAGCGCTGCTCTTGTTAGCGTGTTCACGGCATACACTTACTCCGCCATTGGATGCACACGATTCCCCAACACGATTCACCCAACATTCCCTCATTAATCATTTTGCATCAAGTGAAGTGACTTTCCTTGTTAGTAGTCGACTTTTTTCGAGTCGTTTATAAACAAAACTGTGCAAATTAAGTCGGCCAGCCTACTGCTTGTCGAATGTATATTGAACTTCTGTGTTCACGTCACGCATAAATAACCAACTGTTGTCGTGAACTCGATAAAAAGTAATATACACGTTGGGGAGATGGGTAACACGGAGAAATAGCAGCGTGATAAAGGCAAACTACGCCCGAAACTCTTTACGAAGCGAACAGCAATCAGCAGCTGAATACTAAGGAAACGGCCATCACCAGAAATCTGTAGCAGGCACAAAACAGACGTTCTTTTTCAGGTATTTATGAGAGATCAGACGGCTTATGCAGCACTGAAAACCTCAATGCGAAGTTTCGTAGTATAGCTATAAATTGAATGCACGGATCTATGAACTGGTCCTGTTGATTCTTTCGGCGGCACCACTTCACAGATTCGTGCCGGGGTATAGTTCCAAACTGTGTGATTTATTTTCTTCGTTATCTTTTGGGTGTGGTTAACTGTTTTTCAAATATAACAACATGTCACAGATGGAATGTACAGGAGATTTTCACCTTGGTTTTTCTCCCACAGGCTCTTACGTATGATGACATGATCTGAACTAAGTCTTTGTGGTGATTACTATCATCTCTAAGCAAATGCACTATCTCCGCGAGAAAACGCCCTATCGATTCCTGCACTGAGGTAATAGCCGGCTACTGTTGCATGTGGGATATATCTTTCATGCAGTCGTGGTGTCTCAAGCAGTTAAGCTTTCAAGTGACAGGCACTTAGTTGATGGAGTGCGTTTTTGAACAACAATGACGGACGAAATTCATTCTTCATTAGGTAGCAGCATCAGTTGACTATTGGGGTGATAAGTTTTTCCGGGACAGGAAAAAACCTTTAACCACTTCTAAAAGCTAATCGCGTTTAGTCGTTATTTTAGTCATACACCGGCTTTATACAGACCATTACTTTATATGTCACCTCGAGTCTCACCAGAAATCAGTTTTGCCCTGGAATCAGCATTTTCTAAGTAGATAGCGTTCTTGACCAGGCTAATTAAGTCGTTAAACTGTTTTTGATGGTATCAGTGTCAGCTGGCTGAAACCGATCAGTACAAATTCGGTATTATCCAAAAATGTACGGCTTTGAAACGGCGCCTCGAGAACTGAATACACTGATAAAGTTGGAAATTATCCCTTCCAGTGTGGTTGATCAATTGTTAAACATCACCCTGCTCAATATTATGCAAATATTTTTCTCATTTTAGCATGATGTCACACTTCAGTTCAAGATTGTCTTGATCAGCTTGGCAGGTATCCATTGAACATAAGTTTGCTCATAAACATTAGAAAACTTGGTCCTTTAGGGTGTTTTCTACTTTGCTTATGTCTCTAAATACAAGTGCAAAATTGTGTGTTCCTCACCCTCTGACGAGCTCCAGCAAATGAGCTTTCGACGGTAACACAGAACGATAGCTAGCGAATGTACATCCAAAGCATTTCACTTTCGGTTGGGTGAATTTCGGAGAATCCAAAACCTAACATAGCTCATATCGTCCTGCTCGAAGATAACATTCCATCGAAGTCTGAGGTTATGCGGATAGGGCTGATACTGCAACGAACGAAGGTTAAAGATTCTCGGACAACTGAAAAGGCTACAAGTTGCTCAGTCGAAAAATAGTTTATCAAGAATAATGAACCTTTCCTTCAACTAGGAAAACCAGTCTATACGTGGCTACCGGATGAGCTTTACTTGGCCTCCAATCTCCGGTGGTAGAAAATATCGTCTGTTACTGCATAAGCCTGCAAACCGTTCAAGGTTGATGAAACTCGGGCACAGCGCCTGCTTAATGAGCCTCAAGAGGGGCGACACCGGTCGTGGGTTGCCGAAGGGTTTTCAGTAACCTTTACATATAATATAACATGCAGAACTAATCATCTGGGTAGGCTAAGTCTAAATAGATGGAGTGAGTGACCTTTTGTAATCAAACAGGCTGGATTTTATTCCCGTTTTGACCATCACTAATTCAGCGTCTCAACGCCAGACCCGTTGGGATTGGTTTTGTGCCTCTGTGCAAACGTCCTGGAGTTATAAACCAAGGTTGGCAAAATGAATGTAACCTAGGTGTATTTGAAAATTAGTGGGGACAACACACATCGAGCGTCTTCAACTGTTCATTTATCCCGTCTGATCAACTGAGGATGTCGCCAGTTTGGAAGCATCTCTTTCCGCTTTCTCCTACGAATACATTCTCTTAAGTTTTCAAGAAATTCAGATGTTTTCACACGTTGATAGGCTCAGTTCTTAAGTGGCTGTAACTGTCAAGCTGTTTCGTCACTGTTGCCCAAGCTTGCAGTAGAGGTCAAAGAAACGTACATTTGCAGGTCGACGTAAGCTAGTGAAACAGGTCGTTGTTGGAATAATTCTACTCCATTTTGGGCGCGGGGTTTCAGTGTGATGAAACAAGTCTGTATGAGAGCACGGTTACCACACGAATATTGTAATGCCGGAACACCAAAACCGCTTTGTAGACTTGTTCATAATATGTGCAGAATTTATGAGTGTACATTTAAGAATGCACGGTCAGGAATAGCCACAACAGTGGGAGTACTCAGTAAGTAATACCATTCTAATCAGTACACTCGGGAGTTCTCAATTCGAGGACGAACATGTAAGCTTAAAAACATAGGCTTGGAGGTCTATTGGATTCCACATTAGTCGCATTAAAAATCACCCAGTTTGTCGCAACCAAATTTGAAGGCAAACTGTAGGGAACAGGCATTAAATTTTTCCTCTCTATCATGGTGGAGGTAGGGAAAAAGAAATGCTTTTCGGAAAATACACGCAGTTGCATACTACTTCGGTTTCAAAGGGGGAAAAATACACGTAGTTGCATACTACTTCGGTTTTCAAAGGGGTCAACTAAATTCCAATGGAACCTCTGAGTTCTTCAACAGAATTTACCGACAGAACGCATTCCCGCGTTTCGTTTGGTACGACGTTCAAGATATTATTTGACGAAGCACACTATTCATAAGGTTTCTGAAAAATCTACTACAGCTCGCGATTAGCGTCAACCTTCTAGAGGCCGAAGTTCAGTTAAGTCTGCCGCTGGCACCAAAGTAGGGGTGCATATGGGTGTGCTTCGCGGAATGCGAATCACTGGGTTCAAGTAGAACAAAAGAATGAAGTAAATTCTTGGACTGTATCTAATTGCTGATTAATATCGAAAAGGCGAAACCAGTCAAGGCTTTTTGGAAAGGTTTTTCGACAACTTTAGGGGCACTATTAAACAGGGGAACGGTTGTCTCTATTTGAGTCAAATTTTAGCTTAAAAGTCTTTTCTAGGGTTAGTAATGCATTACTCATAAGGTTGCTGAAAATTCGTCGACAGCCCACGACCGGTTTCGCCCTTCTTGGAACTCATCAAATAGGCGCAGCCCCTGAGTTTCCGTCAACCTTATGTTCTACTTGAAACCAAATTGCACGGAATTAGCGAACTACACTCATTTGCAAACAAATTTGTTTTTTCGAGAGACTCACCTGGAACCAAGATGAATCTCTCGTCTGTGATGTTTCCAGGCGACAGAATGTGCTGCACCAGGCCGCCTCATGTTCCAGTTGCTACGATATTCGAGATATCGCGATACATGTATATTCGTATTTAAGAGGTTTCCCAATTGCTGGCCTCCTAGAAAAAAGTCTACTCAACTTTCTGTAAAATATGACTTCGTTTTATTAATTGAGCAGTCAATACTGCCCTTACGCTGAAGGTAATTACACATAACGTGCAATGTAACTGGAACCCACACAGTATAAACACTGCTGCACAGTTTGGGGTGCCTGGAAAGCGTTTGATTTGTGGTTCACTTCATGTGGGTTCGGATTTTTTAATTTCTAATTACATTTCCAATGTAAACCCAACTTGTGAACA
This sequence comes from Clonorchis sinensis, assembly GCA_003604175.2. Taxonomy (NCBI): domain Eukaryota; kingdom Metazoa; phylum Platyhelminthes; class Trematoda; order Opisthorchiida; family Opisthorchiidae; genus Clonorchis; species Clonorchis sinensis. Next base: position 215,777,979 of record CM030369.1, read on the forward strand.
ATTATGGAATGCACTCCAGAGGTTTAGACCTAGTACCAAACTTCTTTCTCATAAACTGTGAATCCATGGACATACATAAGGCAGGAGAATTATTTCTTGGTGGCTCACCCGTGGAACCATTCGTCCACGAAAATGGGCATTTTGTGGTCCTTTTTATTTTACCGCGGCACTTGCGGTTCAATAAACCTCCTTGTTGTTCGTTTAGTGATTTTTCTAAGCAACAGTTCCCACCTTGGTCTGGTTAGTTACTTCCTAACGTACAGGAACAGAGTTGTCGCTGTCACACAATCATTAGTCCTCTTGTTCTGATGTTCTTTTTCATTTGAACGAGCCTTTCAAAGAACGGATCGCAAAATGTCACAGAATATCCAACACCCTACGTACTCCGTTTTTCTCATTTTCGAAAGACTAATTTCGGAAATAGGTCATATCTTGTGGCGAAACATTTCCCCCTACATTCCGTACCACTTATCATTTCGTGTGTGCATATGAATCAAGGCAGCAACTATATCCGACTAATCTGACAGATAGGGAAGCGCCTGAGCGGGACAGCAACAACACTGTATCCATCTCTGACACCGAGTAGATATAAACAAACATAGCGCACGTAGCCACCGGTACAAAACGTTCCGGGCAACATGACAGAAGCAAATTGGTCAACGCTGTATTTCCCGTCACCCCCCAAGCCTCCCAACTGTATGTTGAACGTCTTTGTTATTATGCAGGTATCATCTTCTAGAGGTTCGACAAATCTTTATGAACAAGTCCGTGTGTTCGTTTGACGAATTCAGGTGGCTAGTAGTCAACCAAATGCACTTTGCGGAACACTGTGGGTGATTCATCACATGAAAAGCGTGTAAATGTTATCCTGAAGTAAATATATCCCTTTTTGTGATTTATGGAGGTGGATTGTAGACAGTGTTACAAATGTCCGTTAATGGATTTTTATTGGAATACACTGGCGTTTATTGTTTTCCCGATAACATGGAACATTTGACGAAGACTTTGGAGAACTCAGTAAGAGTTGTGTTTAAAATTGTGTTTCCAAACACAATGAACCTTTTGTAGTTCTTTTGAGCTGCTGCACAATGATAACACAATGGAGCGTAAAAATCCAACCATCATATCTTGCTTAAATATTTTAAAAAGGTTGGCGTCAATGCTTCATTTGTTTCAGGTTATGGTACACGATTGCTGGCTGACCATCAATAAACAGCCAGCTATCGGGTCTACCACTCCAATATTCTTGGATGACGTTTAAGTTGAATTTTTCCATGGGATCTGATGTCTATTTCGGCTAAGGATTTGAACAGAAGCTAGCGCTAGGTCACTATGACTATGACAACGTTCGAATAAACCGAACACCACAACTTATATGGAAACTCACTGGACGTAAAACTCAGGTCGCCGGATGTGTGGTCTAGCGGTCAAAAGTCCTATACATACAAATCATCGCCAGTGCAGTTTGTCGTATGCCTGCCTAGTTACTCTCAGTGTGACCGTCCTTTTTCTACTAAGCTGTTCTGTTAATTGGTCAAACCGTTCTTGTTATCATTTTGGTAGATTCTGTATTTGGTCCAACAAAACTAAATGGACAATGTGACCCCGAGTTTATAGAATAACCAGGATGCACAGGGCTAAAGCGCACGCATCATGTGCGAGTTAAATGTGAACTTGTATGCCACGGTGCATATTGGCATGGCAGTTTGTATTTAAGATCCTCAAAGTGGTGTCTTCAGGCTAACTGCACCCTACAGTTGTTATTTAACCGGAATCAGCCGAATTTCTCCTGGAAGATTTTGCGAAAAGTTTCTGCAAAAGTTTCCGCTTGTCACGTCTTAGTTTGACTACTATTTTATATGTAAATACTAAACTTATGAGAATATTGTTCTTTCGTCTGGCAGATAGAAAGGGAAACATTCTTAGAACCCTTTGGAAGAAGATTAAAATTTGGCTATCAGAATTCCTACTTCTGCCATACCAGAAAATTTCCAAGCCCTCCTCCAGCTTTTTTTATATACACTTTTGTTTGAGATGAATGGACAAAAGCGTCTGACACCGGATCTTGAGGACCACTTTATCTCGCGCTGACAAACTTCGCCGGTAGAACTTTTGCTGTTACAACTAAACGTTTAAATAAAACGCCACTGGATTGAGTGTGTCAGCTTCCGAAGAATACACTAACCTGATGAACTTCGGGCAGACGGAGGGGGTAGCTGATTGTCTGCGGATTTCAAGCAATCCTCCATACTAAATTGCTCAAAAACAGTAGCTTCTGTTCTTCGTAGAAACCAAAAAAGTTAAACATCTGAGCGAGGTTGGTGTCACGACAGTTACAATGCGAACAAAATAAAATTGTTGACTATTTAAAAATTTAAAAATATCGTCAAAGTCAAAGCGAGCGTTTTAGTTAATTAGCCCTTGTGCATACTTGCCTGGTTATATCGGGCAGAGGATCTGTATTTTATTTTGTTCACACTCCGAAATTTTCTTTTTGCTGAATGCAACAAAGAGAGTAAAATTTTTTGCTCTCTCACCTGAGTCTGTAGGTAAATGTTGGATTTGTCGTGACGGTTTGGAACTACCAAAGTGATTATCCCACCTGGTGTGCTATTTGTGGATGCTTTGCTGAACTGCTCTGCCTACCTTTCACTACAGCAACCTCGAGGAATTTCAGCTGTCCGTCATGCTTAGGTTCAACCATGAAACTGATTTGAATCTGCACAAGAGATTTTTTGGACTGAATTTATCGTCTGGAAGTCCATTAGTTTACCTGGCGTTCTTATCTTTTCCCACTTTTTCACAACCGTACACATGAACGTAATTACTCATCGATGACATTGTTTTCTAGTTTTTTACAAATTTGTAATGCATCAGTTAATATGGGAAATCGCCACCGAGATACTAAACGTAACAAATAGTTTCCGAAATATGCTTATGAACCATTAAACACCCTTTTAGATGGTAGCTTCCGTTCTGCCATTTATTTTTGAGCGTTGCATCAAGCAAGAAACAGAAAAAAGGATGTTATCCATCAGCTTGCAAACGTTCCAGTGACAGCCTATTGACGTCAGACACTTCATCAGGTAAAGTTAACAATGAGCGGATAATGGGCTCATTTTCGTTCGTCGGCCGTCAGGCCCATTATGGGTTACCATGACGTGTAGACTAATTACTTGTATGAGACGGGACTTTGAGGCAAGCGGAATCAGCTTCTGACGTGCTTAATTTACCTCTCTGGTTACCCATGAATTTGTGTTGGAAAAGCCCGTGCACAATGCGAGTGACAGATTCTGGGTTCAGACGTTTTGAAGTTGTTGTTTAAGATTACAGTAAGTGGATTATGAATCTATTACAAGAATACAGCTAGCATTTAAAGGGATCATAAATAATTTGTCCTTCAGAAGTGTCACATCATTGTTTCCCTGGGGCAGTAGGCATACATTCTCCCAGAAATCTATCACAGTTACCATTTTTGCGTCGCACATCTCGTGTAAAACCAAACGCCAATTAAACATATTCTCTAAACAGATTTCACTGGCCAACTGCGTAAAGGATATGCTCCAATGTTGCGTGCACAACAACCCGACTCATCCAGGTCTATGCCAAATAGCCTGAGACTGTGTTCCTTTATTGAGAAGTGTCCACACAAAATCCAATGACACTGCGGTGTCCTAACTCACTGGGAATCTTTGCGTTTTATGGGCATTTGAACAAACTCCGTCGCCCTAGGCTGTATGATGGCAAAATCGTTGACATGTTGGCAAGGACAGAGGGTTGTTTGTGCCAAAATCCGACGTCATCGCAGGGTCATAAATAGCTGTTGGTTGGCTCCAATAGATGAGCTACGGCATCAGCATGCCCAAAAAAGTAATCTTTGAATATAACAGCACATTTCTAGTAATTTACTTGGAAAGTTCTCATCAAGGAAACTCAAAAAGAGTCTTAACCGCCTCAAACCAAGTGTAAGTCGTTCAGCAGGGTACACAAGTCTTCCACCTAAGCTTCTACACAGGCTTGCTGTGCGCTCTTGGGTTTCAAAGAAGGCTTTTGAGAATGCCTACCAAGCACCAAATAATCCGGGTGTAGTTCATCATTCTTTTCAAAAACAAAGCAAACACCATTATTTGAATTCGGCATTCAATATCATATCGGAAACCTTTTTCCTAAGTTGATGTAAACTTCTCAGTTTTGGTGACTTTTGCCACCTTGCTGTATAAGCATTTGAAGGCGTTGCCTATTGTGTTGGTGTAGAGTTTTATATTAAAGCCATAAGAGATAACTGATATAGTGCGACATCCACCAAGATTATCAGCCGCGCACTAAAAACAGTCCATTATCAGCTTGAAACGAAGGAACAAAATAATGAACGTAGCCACGAGGAGGTAAACAAAACACGTGAACACGAAGGTGAGCCAATAGGGTATTTAGGGCTTTCCGCGTATACGTGCGTTTTATTTGACTTCGTCGAACACCAGCAGTTTCGGATGGAGATTTTTATGTTAACTCGCTGAATAATGTTCTTGGACCAACCCAATGGCACGTGGCTCGGGTACGTCTAATGGTCAGTGAGTTCTGGATTGTTTTGCTGACATCGGTCGGTCAGTAACAGAAGGCAAGCAGGAAACCTCACATTGCGAATCCCCTTTGAGGCAGCGGGGTGCTGCATGCAAATAATAGATGATATGTGATGCAAGAATATCTGGAACAACGGAGTGTCTTGTTGTTGACTGAATAATATGAAGTGCGTCTGAGTATGTCCCACCAAGAACTTGCAACATGTGTTTTATAGATGTGGTCAGACGATCGCCTTTTAATTGTAGCTTGATGGAGAGATTTTTCATTTCAGACCTGCAAAATCCAGCTTTCTGCGACTTTATTCTGCTTTGGATGGCGACAAATTCTCCCAGTAATTGTTCATCACTAATGTCTTTGTTAGAAGACCTTGCTGTCAAAGGGAATCGAGGGGTGGGGTTAAACATTCGGCTGCTATACGTGAGCAAATTATACGTTGGACCTATCTTATAAACTAGTGGTGCGAAAATTGAATACCAGAAAAACAGTCTAATTTGGGTTCAAGTAGAACATAAGGTTGACGGAAACTCGGGGACTGCGCCTACTTGATGAGCCCCAAGAAGGGCGAAACCGGTCGTGGGCTGTCGAAGAATTTTCAGCAACCTTATGAGTAGTCCATTACGAAGACCAGATATGTTTATTCAGCATTATAGTAAGCTTTTGAGAATGACTGCTTGTACAAGAGTAAAGCAAGGCGGTATTACCAGGTGAGAAACTTTGGATTTTGAAACCCCGTATCCAAAATTACATCCAAAAACGAAAATCCAATTACATTTTTGGGTGATTTTAAATCTCATTTGCTAAGACTAAGGCACTTGTTCTACGAACTGTATTTGATGACATAGAGCTGAGGCACGGATTTGGTCCGATATTGAATAAATGATATTACTTGCCATGTGGTACCAGCTTGTAGGGGAGTAAGCTACGACAGTGTGCGGTGGAGTGCAGCCGGCAAGTAGAAAATCCGTCACAATAAAAGCAAGTAAACGGGAAGTAAACCTTTTAGGGGACTAATGAGCCTATTACATTTGGGTATGGGTGCTGGGTCGCACAATTCGCCTTCGTCACTCTAGGTTCGATCTCCATGGACGACATTCTTATTCAGTCTACCTCCCTTCACGGTTCAATAAAACCATTGGCTTTTGTTGTAAAGATTTGGTAGAGTATTCTCGCTAAAGAGCGCATACTATCGAAATAATACATAGTACTACAACCACCCCAAGCTTTTTGTAGGTAGACTATGTGGCTTGCTAGTTTTCAGCTTCTCATGATTATTCTGCGAACCATGGAGTTAGACAGGTTAGCAGTTTATTCGAACATGAGGGTGGTAGTACAGATTACGATATTTATTTTGATGTTTGCCCTCTATCTGAAGCAAACTGTACCTGCATAAACACGGATCCGGGTACAGAGCTAGTTCAGGGTAGGCTGGTGTCACGCTTAGGTAGTTGGTTTTGGACGAATAAAAACAAAGTAGAAACCGAGTTCTCCGATACTGTAATGAGGACATGTTAACGTACAGCAACGCAAACATGCCTCCAATGCGGGTCGTCCGGAATAGAACGATCTCCCGGGCGGTGTAACAAAAAGACTGTGTGCATGACAAACTGATAAATGACAGTATTCTGACTATTAGTAAAAACCGTTAGGAGACGACGACAAACAGAACGAACGGAAATTGAAGTAGGGAGAGTGTGTTAGAGGAGGCTTTAGGCTCCCCGGTTGACATCTCAATGAAGATTTCGGCAAAGTTACGCCTAAGAAGGTTGATCTGTCTATCGTCCTAGGATGTGCTTCGTGTAATTTACAGGATGTGTGTGGAGAAGCAACGAATGTTCAACCTGAAATAGTAAGCATATCGAGCTTAAACGCGATAGTGCTCGAGAATAGAAAACAGTTCCTGGAGGAGAGAAGAGGACTTCCTGTCCTGACATGAAGAGGTAGCAGCGTGGAAGCGCTTCATCCACCTTTTGGTAAAGGTATGAGTGGAGGTCCTAGTGTTACTGAAGTTGGTTTTATTATTATTATTTGTGGGAATGCAAAAACTCTTAAATCTTCTGATATCATCAACAAACCGAGAGTTTTCAAGGTGATTGAGTCTTCCATCAAAGTAACCGTCATTCGAAAAGCCAGTCAACACGCGACCACCTGATTACAAGTTGGGTGGCGCTATGCTCTAACTAACTGAGAGTTAATTGATTGTTGGTCTGTTCGCCGAGCTTGGCAGTTGGACTGCAAACGTTTCAGCATTAATCGAGTGGGTTGAGACCCACTCAACCCCGCACGTCTGCAATCCAACTGCCTAGCTCGGCGAACAGACCAACAATCAATCAGCGCACCCGAGCTACCTATATTCCACAACATTGCCTAACTGCGAGTTAGTCACACTACTAATCAGCTACTCATGGCCGAACAGTCTACCCTTGAACTACTAGTCAAGAGGTTGGGAAATCGAATCGTCCTAGAGATTCGTAGGATGCGCACTGTCGGTGATCGCCAGTGCTTCTTGTGATTCACGAATGGACCGACTTCGTCATTGCGATAAAAGCTCAGATAAAACATGTTTCCTAATCAGGGGCAAGAGCCAATGCTTAGTTTATTTTCTGCTTGAACAAGCCCAACAACTTTGCTGAATTCACATCCACTCGTAATTCTGCGATGGATGAGGTTTTTGTGTGAGACTGACTTATGCGTTGTGGCAAGTCCGTCCCTCTGTTGAGCTAGAGCTCATAAGAAGTGGTTACTTTCGGGAGCAAATGCTAACGGTGTATGGGTAGCTCCTACCTTACGGAGGACCACCCAAATCTTTTTACTATTGTAGAATGAGGTGTTCATGAGAGTTCAATGATTTCTGATAACGTTCAATATTTGGTGTGTCGGTACACTTTCGTCTTCCTGTTCTAATTATGAAATGTAGGCCCGTTGTGGCTCACGTTGGAAGTATTCCCTTTTTTCAATCCTCAAAATCAATAGAATACTGCTGATTAGGCGCAAAATTATATATAGGTCGTTGGTTTTTTGAATCGATCTTCCAGTGGCAACACAGATACTTGGAACTCAAATGCTTGGAACACAGTCATTCAGAACAAAGTCAGGCCAATTTGGCATAGGTCTTTAAAGCAAAGTGGATGACGGTGAACTCTGGGTACGTTAGGAGCAGCTGCTCCGATATGTTAAATCTGCTATGTGGTCACGTTGTTCCCTTCTCTGCTCCTGAAACACCACTTTAGTCGCTCAAACTCTAGGTGGCTAAATTCGGCAGATTATTTCTGGTTGAGAATAAACACCCTAATGTTTCCACTCACATCAGGTCGGCATCCTCAGTACCCTTCCGTGGCACTGTTTGGAATACCTAACTTCTCAGACGCCCAAGTGTAAAATACCTGGGGATTTCCAAGCCGACCAAACTCAAGACCATTTCAGTCCCCAAAAATTTCGCCTCTAGCTTTTTGTGCTGCAAGGTTAAACAGACCATTAGGTATTTTACTATCAGCCGTCAGTTTATCAGTGCAAACACCTATTCGGCTCTCTCATTAGGAACTTTTGAAAGACTGTTATGTCAACGTTAGATGCGTGTGATGCCTCAGGGTAACTTTTAATTCTTGAGATATTTTTATCATCATCATCGACAGCATCACATCAGTGTTCAACACCGATGCTTCGCTGCAGGAAGTCGTGTATTCAGCAACCATTCTGATTCTTGCCCAGACATAACATGAGTAATCCTGGGGTGTGTCAGCAACCCTTTATATTTGGCAATATATCAAACTGTGACGAGATTTAACAGTCACCCATAGTTTGAGTGATTAACGGCTTACTACGCAGATAGAAGCGGGAACCCCTTTCAAACCAGTATTTCCTTCATCACGAAACTTAGCCCTCAATACCGACAGGAACTTTCACGTTTTCTTAGTTTGATTCTCGGGTACCCAGTTTTTCGACTCGTCAACACCTCAGTTATGTTAGGCGCCATAGCCCGCGTTATCTATCCATAATCTGAGGTCGGATTTATCACCATTCAGTGCATCGAATTGGTTATATCCACTCTTGCCGAGAGAACTGAACTGTTCGGAAGATTTTTGTAGCTTTCCTGATGTGTGCACGTTTTACTCGCTCTAGTTCAGCTCATCCATGCAATTAGTAGAATAGCCGGCGAAAAAATACAGTTTACTCTGTCAATAATTTCATAACTCTTATGGAGGAGAACTTGACTCCTTAAATTTCACGCGAAACAGGGTAATCCAGACAATTCAATATCTGTGAAGAATAAGGTCGACAACAATCTCTTCAGGTTGTTTGGCATTACAGTGAATTTGCCATATAATTCGTTACAGATTTTAACGGTTGAAATCCAAACTGGTGACTCATTTTATGAAGAGAAAACGAATAACAATGTGTTGTGGTCCCCTAATGAAGTACAGTTTTCACCTAAGGTCGATTTCTCTTGGTATACTCTACTCCAAGTTATTTTTTCAATTACACTCGGGTGATAGTGTGTCATGAATCCAAACTTTTTAACTTGTTATTCAACTTTCAGCTATACAATGGACCTCAACCTTCGTTTTTGTACCACAGATACTTTAATAAAAACGGACATCCAAAAAAAACAATGCCTATGTTGATTAATCCCCCTTTTCCCAAATGATTGGCAGCCGTTCTGTCGCCTAAAATTCCCCAATTATGGAAACTGTTTGATTTTATCGTAACTGGTAATCTGGTGATAAGAAAACCCTTGCAGAAGGGATGCCTCTGTTCTGGGCCGTCAGTGTCCCCAATAAAATTTCTTCTATATTTCGCTGCAGTCAATCAACTGAATCTCAGTTATATCTCATGTTGATTCCAAAATGATTTGAAGGTATGTGTGTACCGCACAGTACGTGCAATCTGATGTTCAATGAGAACAAGTTCAGGGAACCCCAAAGGCAACACTCAGCTGATGCGTGTAAAGAGCGAAAATAGTGCTGGGCTATTCAAGGGTTTCACTGACCTCGTGTGTAGAACTGCATGACAGAAAATGATTTGATTTCTTGGATATTGGTTCATTGGGAAAATAGGCGATCTTTATCCAGAATACTCAGTTGAAGAGTGCCAGCTGAAGGGGATCAGCTGAAGTTCATTTGAGGCTCCGCTTAACACAACCCTAATTTGCACGATAATGTTGTTTGCCACCCAAAATGTTCTTTATGGATATTCACGTGAATACATTAGACGAGTTGCTAGCTTAGTTTAAAGTTGTCCTGTTTGTTCCAAATTAATTTATTCCAAATCTCTCATTCTACGAAAAACGCTCCAAAGCACCAGTCAGTTTCACTCTGTGGAGCGGATCGCCACGTTGTGCTTGTGGAACAGGATACGCCTACACTGTGGAAAAAATAAGTTTTTCCGAGCCAAAAGTGTCGAATAAAATTGGGCTAGGTTTGTTTCACCTTATGCTAGTGTCAAATTGACTGAATAACCAGGCGAAAATAGCTCAGGTCAGCTTTGTGGCCTCCAGTTTATAAGTTCGAATATCAACCGCTACCGCTCAACCAGACTACTAACGCCTTTTTGACTTAGTGATGAATTAGACCGAAAGTGGCAGCTATTATGTGAACTCAGAGATGTAATCAGATGTACCATAGATAAAGTGCGCACGAATAATTCCAGCACGCCGTAATGACGATTGGACCTTTATGTGACGTAATGAGCTTTGCAAAATAACCGCAACTGAAACAACAAGACAAGTTTGCAGAGAATTCTTCGATATCCCAAGACCGGTTTCACCATTCTTGGGGCTCATCAGGAAGGCGCAGCCCCTGCGTTTCCGTCAAACTTATGTTCTATTTGAACCTAAATTGGTCTGATTGCGACAAATACACTCATTTGCAGATTAGGATGTATTTTGATTAACGGAGACTTTACGTGCATTCATGTGTGCAGTTACTAATTGACTCGTTTGATGCTAGTGTTGGCGTCTGATTGCTTCAATCAGCTTCGGCCCACAACTCTGTTTTTCTCAGATGTTTGTTAATCTATTGATTTCCTCTCGAAGGTTAGACGTACACACCTTGCCTATGTATTAGAATCGGTGATTCCCATTCTTTGTCTTGGACGAGGCTAATTCTTCGTCACATTTCACGTTATCAAACTGAGCACAAAGGATATCATCACAGGTGCCTTGATAATAGAAGTCGGCCTAATTTGCAGGTGGGCACAAAATTAACCAGAATTTTGTGGCGCCAACACTAAGACAGTAGCTATGCGGTTGTGGTTTTGCTTCACTAACCCGATTTAAACGTACGAATTAATCAAGTTGTCTCATTTTCCGGACAGCGTTTTGAATTGTTGACTAAACATGCTAATGTTGTTGTTGTTGCTGCTGTGGTGGCCGGTGAATTCAAAGCAGATTTTGACTTTGTTTTTCTTGCGCATTTCTAGTAGACTGTATTAGAATAACAAGGCAAAATGTGTACATTCAGATTTGTTCTTAAACTAAAAACCCAAACGTATTGCTGTCCGTAATAAATTGACAAAATAGATACTGCTGAATACTTTACCGTCACCATTTGCAAGTTAATTTTAGGTACGTTTTTCAAATTATTGTTTTTGTCTGTAAGAAAAGAATATTCAGATAATGCTTATGTTAAACTAAATTATTTGCTTAGTTAACCTAATTTGTATCTGTCGGCAAACCTGTGAGACCCTCTCGGCATAATAGTCTGTGTTGGATGTATTTTCTACAGGACCTCACTAGGTTTTCTAAACCACTCATTTTGTGAGTACTTTCCAAATGCCAGCCTGGAACAGACTGAGTGTCAATCAGTATTCGGGTAATTAGATTACATCTAATCAGAGCCTGGCTAATAATTAGTGAGGCGACGCGGCGTACGATGAGCGAAGAATAAGTCCAATGTCTAGGAGGTTGGCTTTAGATATATTATAAAGCTAAACGCAAGTGTTACGAAAACACAAATCAGCAAGTACTATCTTCACCTGCCGACGCATACCTGCTTAAAATCATGCGCAAAGTAAAGGTAATTCTAACTAATAGTTTGATATATTTATTAATTTTATGGATTCAATAATATAACATTCTAGTATTATTTTATAATATAATATGGCAATAAATGATATAATTACATATTTACTATTTCGGTTTTGCAAATGCTTTTGTTTAAAATGACGCTACTTCTAATACGGGAGAAGTTTGACGGATAACTACCGATTGTGGTCTTTGTGACAGTTTGAATACCGTTCTCATTAAAACTATACACGGTCTCCCGGTAACATTGAGCTGGATAATACCGTGGGTAAATGCGTCAGCTGATTTTCATGTAAGAGGTTAGTCCTCACACTCAGCAAGATATCCCTTCCAGTTCTGAACTTTTGGTTAGGTATGGTTTATAACAATCGCAGTGGGTGGTTCACTTGTAAAGGCAAAGATTATTTGGGGTTTTAAAATGCATTTACTGCACGGTGTGGAGCAGAGCAGATATTTTGAAAATTCATCTAACACAAAATCCCGAAAGAATTAGACGTATATTTACAATAGACTGTAGACACTTCAGATCCACTCTGGCGGCGTGTTTAGCATTCCAGTGAAATTTCTTGTCAAACGCCAAGTGAAGAGTTTGACAACAGTTAATAAGAGCGTGGTTCAGCAAGCAAAAGCGATGCTTTGTTAAGTAAGACGTCACCAGGTAGCAAGATTACGTGCCTGTTTTATCTTGTGTCACAAATCAAGGTAGATCCCCCTGTTACTGTGACTTTTAGAAACGAGAACAAAAGCATCGCAAAGTCGCAATCTTCCTAGAAACCTTAGGTCAAAAAGCAAAACTCACAATTTTCGTGGAAGAATAAAAATATCCCCAAATCGAAAGCTTTTACTCCGACCCTCAAATTCTAGACTCGCCATTAGGCAGGGTTTTCCTTCCCGTAGCTTGGCACTACCCAGTCTACACACAACAAGATTGTAAATATCTGAATACAACAACTTGAAATGTTTGTGCATTTCTTTAGGTTATATTCAGTAAACCTAAGTGACCCACCGTTTCTACCTAGGTACTAGAAAAACAATGTAGTCCATGTATTGAATTCTCGGGAAAGGTTTGCTGGGAGCACAAAATGGAAAATGAGAACGCTGTGATCACTACGAACATGCACGAACTAGCACGGGCTATCGTTCACGTGATGAAATCTTCGCTGTTGCTTCCAGAGCATTGCACAGTCGCCCGAGGAGTGTCAGTAAATGTGAAGTTTCTCAAGAATTTTCGAAAGTATACTAATGAATTGTCTAAGCAATGCCTTTCATTAAAACAGAACGATAAATTGAAATTGAGCGTGTATTTTTAGATCAGCTAAGGTAATTAACACCTGAGTATAAGTAGAATTACATCAGTAGTGTGAAACTGTTTGGAGTAAGGCATATCACTGAGCAGCTGTGGTGAACGTTTTAATTACTGATTCCCTTTTTACTTATAGAAAGTGGACCTTGCAGAGGGTCTTCAGTTTTAAGGCCAATATTTGAAACGGCTTCTCCCAAGTTACCACCAACCCAGAGACGCTGAGAACAATTCTTCCATAAAAACCATATGTGAATTGCTTATGTCTTGGTATATTACATGTCCATCTCCTTTTGAAATAAATTATTTTTATGCTACCATGCACAATCACGCTATGCCTTACAAAATCTCTGGAAATCATCAGTATCTTGATTGCACAGATTTTTTCACAAATAGGGTGAATACATTGTGATCATTTCCCTCAGAGGTGTACAACTGACATGCCCAAGAAAATACAAGAAACACGTTTACAACTAGGTTTACTTTTGCTCTCAAGCAAATGATTAAGGTTCTTCGAATCACAACCTCGTTTATGCAGAATTTTTGACGTTTTGGAAACCTCCTACAGCTGACTTAATCTATCTTTCCGAGGGACATCGATGTCTAGCTTATTCCGGAAATTGTGGCGCTAAGACATTAACTGTTAGATGATGTGAAAAGATGTAAAAGTCGGTTGCATCTGTGCGTCATAAGCTGTTGTAGTTCAATCAATAAGGGGCACTTCCGGTAGGCAAAATATTGGAAAATAAATTGCCTTAAAATGTAGTTCGTTCTTTGGTTTACACGTATTTTTCAAGGATCGCTGCTCGACATTTTAGAAATCTGATCCAGAGTAACTTACCTACTTAGATGTAATTTTGTTTCATTCGCGTGCCTCAAAGTTAATTCGGATCGCAATAGTCCTGTAAAAAAATTTCAGGTAGCATGGACGACGCAAATGCATGTGTTTCTCAAATGATGGTGGCATAGACACCATTTGACTGATATAAGCAATAACATAAGCGTTTCGAAGGAAAAGCAACTCAGCGCAATTGTCAACGTTCAAAAGCATGTGTCTGCTTGTGAAAACTATAGTGAACATGTCAACAGCCAAGATGAGTTACCTGCCTAAGTGATCCTTCATTAGTCAAAGCTCAAACCCTCCGAAAAATTATGAGTTCGCCTTTAATTTAATGCATTTTTATGCCCTTTGTAAGGATTGTTTTAGTCACACAAAAGCAAGTGTCATTTACTCTCACACTGGAATCGGAGAAAAGACTTGTTATGACACTTTAATCAAGCTGTATTTCTTAAAGTAGGCTACAGATACGTAATTGTAGCTGCGGTTCTTCTCCGCTGCTGACTTTGGGATATATTCGTTAAGGGTCAAGGGATTATGAATACAGGTTAGATATCGGAGCTTCAAAGAGCAAAATGTAGCATGATTCGAACCAAAGCACAGGGCGCGCCGGTAAATTCCGAAAAGTCAAGACAAGTGTCCCTTGCCCTGGTGATTAGGGTTTTAGCAACCCGATCGGAGGACCATGGTGCTTGCTAGTGCAAAAAGCGAGAAAAAATCCGGTCATATATGATAACGTAAGCAAACTTGAAATACCAGTCGTTAAATTGTTTTTATAAGTAATATTCAATCAAATTCAGCAATCTGCAGACATTGCTGAAGTAGTTTTGCACTGATTTGTGACTACTGGACGATGAAGGCATGCTAGCGAATGTCTCTGCGGTAGTCGAATGCCTTGTGAAGTCTTCGTAAGTAGTGAATTCAGATTCAAGAAAACGAATGTCGTTATCGACCGAGACTTGCTTTTCAGCCAACTGTCTTTTAAAGACTGAAGGTCAAGTAAATCCTTCAAGCACTGAGTAGACCAGATGAGTCGGTCTGAGCGAAAAACTCATTGTATGCGACACACGGATTTTGATCGGATGTATTTCCATGAGCTTTAATTTTAGAACACCTAATACAGGCTCTCGGTTTATGATAGTCTACCACTAAAACTATGTTTATGGTCGTGAACACGTAGTATTTATTCTTTCTGTGTGTTATTGATTCGTTATGGGATTGAGTTTGCGGTATTCCTTTTCATTGGCCTGGGATTTTGACTGCATTTACTGGCGCTTGAAACAGATTCTGCTCACTGCAGATCAGAACATGCAAATAATTACTCAGTTTTCTCACTTGTGTATACTTATAAGTTGGGAAAATATTTAGGAATCTGACATCGATGGGAAACAAAGGTATCCTCTTCAAGAAACTACCCGACGGAATCACGAAAGGCCGAGTTACTGCCCAAGTCTAAAGGAGCGCAGTCGAGATGGCGGGGTGAGGATTCATGCAACTGTTTGAGTGGTGTTAGATTCTATATGATCTCCCAAAACAGCGAATGCTTTGCGTTTGCACGAAAATCTAAAAAACAGATGCAAATAAGCCTGCCAATTACCAAATAACGGGTCAGTTCACCATAAGTTCCAGCTAAAACCAGATCAGTAAAGTGCAATTCCTACAATTATTGTGCTTTTCATGTACAGGGGACTGTGAAGCGCCCGCCATCTTTCATAATTTGGCCAAGTCATTCTTTACCTTTGACGTGTTTCCCCTGACACTTGTAAATTATCTCATACGCCCCCAACAGTTTCAGCTAACTGTGAATGCGACTCATGGAAAAAATGTTTTACTGGCGAATAAGCATCATGTAACAAAGTCGGATCTGAAATCTATAAGTGTCGACTGGTCTGAGGTTTCTCCGGACGTATTAGTCACATAAACTTTCAGACATCATTGTTCGCTTGAGAAATTTTGTTGAGCTGACAAAGAAACTTACTTACCCGTTATCAAATAAGAGGACGGATGCCCAGTGCAACTTTATGCCCGATACGAAGACTCGTAACTAACGTGTCCAAACATACTGAATCGCGCCAGTAAAAAAACGTCTTAGCTTATGTGCAATGTGCTAATCATATACATTGAATATATATATTAGATATATATGGTTGTGAGATGCGTGGAAATTTTTTACATCAATATTATTTGGAGGATTCCGCTTATGCCCTGGAGCAGTAATTCTTAAAAACAGGGAAGTGTTGGGATCCTAATAAAACTCAGGAAAAGTACATATCATGGACGTTTCGGAGATTTCATCGCCGGATATAGCACAAAAGCATACAAACTGAGCGTTTGTATGTAGTCTACAATTACGCAATGTACAAGCTTGAAGTATCCGTTTTGAATTTGAACGTGCATGTGTTTCAATGACGCCCAAACCCCAGTTGACGAACTGGTGGGTGTCCCAGCGTCTTCGATCGCCCGTCAATTAGCCTCAGTCAGGTAACTTCAGGAACACTTTAAACCAATCCGGAACTTTAATTGTTGAAGTTGATGGGAGAATTTTGAGGCTTGCACAGCACGTGTGCCGCTCAGTGAATTTTGTAACAACGGAACCCCAATCCCACTATGTTTCTGTGCAGGCCATCTCTGTTATATAAAAAACGTGAAAACAAAAGCGTGTATTTTATGTCTGATTGCTAGAATCCTTAAAATTCATGTGTTTTATCCACCGTATATGTCAGATATTGCTCCTTCACACACTAATTAAACTGTCGTAACAGCCTGCGCAATCAGCTCTCCGATGAAACTGATGCACTCAAAAGAATTTTGAGACATTTCATATGGTCCCAGCCAAATCTTCCCTGATTCTATTTACTCATATACTAACCTGTAAACTTTCTGCGACTCCAGTGAATTAGTAAAACTGCTTCATCTAATCGACCGGATGATTTACTGAAGGCTTATGTCAGTTTTTTATCGGTCAACTCAACCAATGTTGCTCAAACTTAAGTGCAGGTGCTTCTGGTTGCCACCCTAATATATAAAAATTTAATCAACCTGCATTTTCTGGTAGAAAGCTCTGCTTTAACCAAAAAATTTTTCGTTACACTCAAACCAGTATAAATGATTTTACTCGCTACCATCTAAAATCGTTTGCATGCTTGAGATTCCTGCCCCATTTGAAAGACAGCTCGTCGGCTTCCAGTCTGGCTTTCAGACAAAATTTTTCTCACAATTTTCTGAATTTTGTTGCGTTGTTTTCAGTGCCAAACTAACAGCGGTTTCTCCTATTTTTATCACTAAATATACTGCAGCCTGGCAAGCATTATTCGTCTCCGATGAACTGCTGCACGCATGATGGACACATCAAGATTATGCAAATCATCTGGGTAGTGTTCACCAAGCAAATCAGACAACGGAGGAACAAGCACGTCCACTTTCAGCTGGGTTTCACTTGAGTGCAATCACCATCCTAGTCGTGCGCCTCCTTAAGTTAATAAACCTAGCGGCAGCGACCTTCACATTTGTTTTTGCCAATATCTCTGAAAATTCTATGCACAACACGAAATTACTGATATGTTTTTTGAAAGACATTCCACTATAGGACATTTTGAGACGTATGCAAACTGATTGTTTGCTTTTAGCGTTGTCTCAACTTAACCGATGAAGATCACTGACAATGGGACGTGGCCCAAGTCCCAAATGATGCTATTAACAACTGTACTTTGAATCTAATTTACATGCATTCTTACGGACAGACTTTCACAAATACAACGGTCGTGACGGGTGACCTATATACAAATAGAACATTTGTTGGACATTTTACCTTATTGTACAGATGAAGGGACCTCTCACCGCTCCGGTGTGGAAGGTTTATTCTTTTCACACAAAAGAAGAATCATCAGGCCTACGTCCTGTCCAGTACTGTAAGACAAATTTAATCGGTGTCAAAATTTTGGCCGGCCCACGTGCTAAGCCACTCGCCGCACTAGGCAGCTTTGCGCGACGATGGGGGAAAGGCTGGTTTTGCACCACCGTCCTCCTGAGCTGTCACAGATTTGACCAAGCAGACAAGCACGTAAGAATGACTAGTTGATGCCGAACATCAAGAGCACCCTGAGATTAGAGGCTAGTGCAAACAAAGTACCTTAGTGGTTGGAAAGGTCTAGATATTTCCAATGGCTCATTATTTGCATCGTTAGCTGATGTACAGTCATCGTACGATAAAAATCTATGCTCTATCATTCTAGCTGCACCATCTACGCCAATTTTGTGGTTACCGCCTACGTAAAGCCGTCCTATTCGTTTTGCACGTACAACTATTTTTAACATGACTGTGTTGCATGCTTTGGGATGAAAACATGCAGCGTCCGCACCCAAAAAATGACCATATTTGTTAACTAACGCCCGCTATATGGAAACGTTTGTGGTCAAGTTGTCTGTCTAAAACCTGTGTTTCAGAAGCCGATCTCTGCGACACATGTATTACTTTCATACACGATTGACCATCGAAGTCATTATCGCCAGCTTAAGTCGACTAATCCGGATGACAAAGTGGTTCCTTGACGAAAGTCTCAAGCACAACTGTTTGCTGGTTGTCTAAGCAGTGTCTGAGAACCTCTAATCTCCCGTTTCAGTAAGATCCAACGCCCAGGACTCCACCAGATTCCAGATAACATTGAGATATCCAGATGTCATTTATCATAAGATAAGATCTTACTGTTTAACCACAAAAAGCTGTGAAAGTAAAGAAGAATAAACAGAAGAAAATGAAAGAATGTCTGGCGTCGTCAGATAAAATGTTTCGAGTTTCACTAAAAATCGCATGAAGGCCTGAGGATGATCAGTGTATCAATGAACACTCCGTGCCATATTTTTCCCATGTGTAGAGGTTTACAAACAAATAAAAAAATCTCAGTGGAACAGATCTTCAACATGATTTCATTTCTAATCATGCAAATACAAAGATAATAATAAACTACAGGTGTACTGTATTGTACGATACAACGAATTTATAAAATATAATCATATAATTAGTTACATAAATCAAATACCATCCCCATGTAATAGAGTGTCACACCAAAAAACAACCCATGGTTGCGACACGTTTTTACTCCAGAACAAAGGAATTGAACGGCTTTTGTACGAAGGCAGCAGGTCTATAGTACAATTAAACTAACCAGTCTTCAGAGTGGATGAAGGGCAAAAGTTGACCCAACAGCTCCCTTTTTGTCTTCATCGAGAGGTTTTCCCACGATTTTACGACCGTTTTCCCCTGAATATTGTATTCCAATGAGTACTAAATTGCATTTTGGTGAAGTCTTCTTCTTAGAGTAACC